>JAZDUH010000446.1:4095000-5295000 GCA_036419115.1 Scarus forsteni
GTGAATATGGTGTTTACATAAAAATTATAGCAAAATATAGACAATTTGGTTAATATCCGTGTAACTTTTAGCTGTAGCCAAAGACCATAGTTAATCAGGCAAATGCAGGGTGCTAGCTCAGCCAGATTTCTGTCCAAAATGGGCCGCTGACCATCAATTCTTTTCACTATCCCAGTTGTAATTGGTTGTAACTTCAGCTGTATAAATCCAACACAGGATTCATTCACATTGATAAGGAGTGGTTTATTATAAGAATCTAGAACACAGGGCACTAAGTTGTTAATTAACAGATACATAGCTTCCTGCCTCTTTATAAAGGCAAAAAGCAACCCGAGCTATTCAAACGTGTAGCCAGCCAAACTAACTTGATAATAAATGATGCAGTTTGGGCCTGAGACCAAACAAAGCATCAGTGATTGGCTGCTTCTTCAGGGATGACAGAAACAGCAGTTCCTCAGGTATCCACTCGAGGATAACCACAGAATAAAATGAAGATAATTGATTTAATGAGGGGAACTGATGCCTCATGCAGCCTAAATAAACACACTGACGGCCCTGTTCAACAGCCTCAGTCTAAATTTATTTAACTCTAAATGTAAGAGGGTTGATATTTTTATATTGCAATCATTTTGATTTCAATGAGGTTTTGTGGTTTTGGATATGTACACAGCAAAATCTTCATAGATAAATTAACACAGAGTTAAGATTGACACTTATTAACACTTTTGAAGTGTGTATGTTTAAGGACCCACGAATTATGTCTTTACTGTTTTTGTAAAGTTAGTGTTTTAACTCTCATCAACTGCAATTGTTTACTGTCTCTAGGGTTAAAATTTAAACTTGTTAATGTGTAACAGAGGGACGTTTCTATGTATTGTTAGGAAAGCACTCTCTCAGAGTATACTTTACATTGCAAAGTGTAAACATTTACTGTTATTAATATATTTACAAAGCAACACATTGGCATCTGTCGGTATCCAATAATGAAGGAGATACATATACAGATAAAGGAAGAAGTGATTCAATTTTGGTGTTGATCCGGAACAGCGTCTGGATCCGCCATGATGAAAAATGTGATTTTTGTGAATAACTACTGAACTAAAATAGATATCATTATAAATCCATTTGCTAATGGTATGTTTTCATGGTCAAGGAATCTAAATATTTCGATGAAATAAAGGTAGGTCTAATATTTATGGTGAAAATCACAACATGGGTGAGGACCGTAGTGCTGGCGGAGGTCTGCGCTCTCCGAGTGCTTTTCTAGTTATACCTGTTTTTGACACCAGCTCCTGTTCAGCTGAGAGTTACATTTTCAGGGATTTGACTCCATCAAGTATAATTATTTTTTAATTTGAACTTTTCTCAGTTTTCTGTGAAGGGACATGATTTCCATGGCTATTTGCCCACACACCATTGCCAAAGGCAAGACAGCCTTATATCCCACCCAGCTCAGCCGCTCTGTCTGTGAGAATTCAAAGTTAGGTTGAGAGGGCATTTTCTGGATGGCTGGTTCCACAGATTGGCTTCAAAATTGATACAAGGTTTCCTTTAATAATCAAACTTCTAACAATTATAACTTACAACAATTCTTACAACAATTAGTGTTCCTGGCAGGGCTGTACACAGAAATTTCAGGGCCTTTGAAAAGCCCCAAATATGGACTAAACATGGTGCCTATAAGTTCTTTCCCACCCCTTTGGACCCAAACTTTCAATTCCACTCAGCTTTTCATGACCTAAAAGGCAACGCATGGAGCCAGTGCCAATGACAAGGATTGTCAATCTACCTTCTACCAACTTGTTGTCTCTGACAAATCCCTGGCTGTCATTTTTACAAGATGTACACATGGTTTGGTAGTCTGCTTTCTCTTGACATAAACAGGTTGTCTGATCCCGATTCCTAAGCCCCCTGAGCGTTAATGTTACAAAAATAAAAGTCTTGTACTTCCATTAAAAAGAGGGGGCTTATAATTTCAAACAGGCAGCAATATAAAGTCAGACATTTCTTGCTTTAATAAGTGGCAATGAGTGTGAAGGTTTTTAAAAATGATTACAAAAATTGCTTGAAGTATGAAAAATTCCTTTGTTTACTCTTTACCTTCCCTTTACCTCCAAACAAATACAATTCTTTTATTATTCTTGAAAATAGAATAAAACTTTAATCAACATCATAGCTTTATGATTGTCATAATATGAAGTAATCTCCTGTAAATCCCCCAAACAAGGCTGTATTTACATAAATTTTCAAGTCCATATGTCATCGACACATCCACTGTTCACCTCAGCCCTTAGACAGAAGCTGAATAAGAGGTAAGAAAGGAGAGGGAATTGAATAAAGAAGGAAGGATGAGTGTGCAGAGGGTCGGATAAGGACTTGATGGTGAAAAAGAGGCTGAGATGATGCACAGGGAAGAATGTGGGATAAGAAAAACCGGAGAAGTTTTGACACCTAACTCTAGCTGCACAAATTCAAACAGAACATTTCAAAACAAAAACACTGAGCATTTTAATCATTCAGAACCCAGCGCCCGAACAAATGCATGAAAGTCTCTCGCAGTGCAAATCCAAAGTGTTTCAGTCTCCCTGTTTTACACTGAAGACTCGCTCCCTTTAAACACCACAGACATTAAATATAAGCTCAGCTGTGATGCATTGGCTTCACCAGGTTCTATCAACTTTTTTAGACATAAATCAGCGTCAGATGTGGTGTGATGCAACAAATCCACAGCCTTGAAATCTCTCGGTTTGAACTCAGTGCACACAGGAGCCTATACTGTTTTAAAGCAATACAATACTCCACCCTACATCTGTTTTTCCCCTCCATATCAAATGCTTTCCTATGTTGACTTGAGAAATGGATGGGAGTCTTAAATGTTGATAGTTTCTTTCCACAGAATACTGCAACAATTCACAGAAGACAACACATCCAGGGAACTTCTCAAAACCCTACTGCAGAGACTTTGTTTTTTACTTTTCTGAGCTGAAAAATATCAGGAATGAGAACAGTCCATGGCTTTCTGTGCAAAATATTGTTGTGTAACAATATTTTGTACCATATAAACCGAGTTTACATTGTCACAATATGTTTTGTAAAAAAGTTGGAGCTCTTTTTGCTGACAAATTTGCCATGCACCATATTTATGAGAATTCTGAGAATTGTTAAAGGAGCTGCTGGACACCAACGTCAGCAGCATTATTATGTTGCTGGTGGGCAACCAAAGTGATCTACAAAACCTCAGAGCTGTGCCTGTCCACAAGGCTTTTGCAGGTATCATTCTTTGTAGATACTTTATGAGCACAAAATAGCCAGAGTAAAACTGTGATTGTCAAAGAGCCTGATAAGTTTAAAGAGCTCAGAGTTGGACAGAGGTTATTGACAAAATTTGATTTTATTATGTTCTATTTTTTTTATCTGTGTCCCTGGTTCAGGAGAGGATTGGGCACTGAAAAAAATAACATTTACATAAGACTGGACTTTATTGGTCTTTGAAAAAGCCTGAATTCTGTTATTAATTTCAGCTCCAATGCTGACTAAAGGTAGCCTTGCAGAGCAGACAGACCTGCCTGATTCTGAAATCCTGCAGCTCTGTCTTGCAAGCCACAGTTGTCCAACGAATTCAAGCGGCTGAATTCTAAACGGCCCAATCAGGGAAGAGAGGCGGGAGCTGTAGAATGCAGACGTGACGACAGCCGGAAGTTGAAAACCGGAAGTTGAGAACGGACATGCTGATTAGCCTATTGTCCTCATAGATACTTAGTAAAACTTGGCCAAATCTGAATCATCTGTGTGGTACAATTTTGTGTAAGACGATAGTATAAGGCTGTTAGCTGTTAGTAGCTAAGTTAACGGCTAACGGCCATTTACTGTTGTTAGCTGTTAGCAGCTAAGTTAGCTGCTAACAGCTAACAGTCATTAACTGTTGTTAGCTGTTAACGGCTAAGTTAGCCACTATGTATGCTACTTTTTTTTCAATTCTTTAATCAGCCATTTCAAGTAACAAACAGGCACATTTTGCATCACACAGTCTTCGAAAATCACTGAGCAGCATCAGCAACCAATATAAACAAAATAATAAAATAAAATGTATATATAAAAGAAAAAAAATAATGACAAATTCAATGAAAACATTGCTTCATTATAGGAGGAAACTCTGCTTGATGTGGATTGGTCTGTGATGAATGTGACGAGCAGAACGATTGTCCAATCACAACCTTGTGTTTTTTTTAAACGTTCTGCCCCTGAAAACAAATTTAAAGGGCTCCTACCCAGATGGACCAGTGAAATATTTCTGTGGCAGATATATGGAGCTGTCCATCTGGCTTGTCAGGTTAGACTAAAGGTGCAACAGACCAGTTATTAGGACTGGATGACATGATCTGGATGACTGAGAACCTAAACAGACAGACTAACCCAGTATCCTGAGTAAAAATTGTAATTCTTGATTTTCAAGTTGGAAGTCTGAGATTAATGTAAAAATTTTGAGATAAGTCAAAGTTAAGATACAGACTTTCTGAACTCTGGTAAAACATGAATTCTGAGATAAACGTCAGAGTTCTGAGGCAGAAATATGACACTCATATCAGATTTGAGAGAGGAAAGGTCAGAATTCTGACATAAGGTTGACTTTTTATTCCTGATTTCAGCATTTTCCCAATGCTGACTTCCTTCTTAATCTCAAAACGCTGACTTCTTTCCTAATCTCAGAAATCTGACTTTCTCAAAATTCTGACATTAAACCTAGAATCTGGACTACTTTCTCAGAACCCAGGCTTAAATGTCAGAATTCTGACTTTGGTCCTCATTGGATTGCTATGACTTTACTAACGTATATTACCACTTATTAAAGAATCAGATCAGGTTCAAGCCTTTCAGCCTAGATCAAGTTCTCTCCTTCACTTACACAAAAGCTCAAGTTGACCCACAGCTGTTGTAAATTATAAATATCAAAAGAAAGAACTAGAAAAGCACTCAGAGAGTGCACACCTCCGCCAAGCATCTCAGCCCCACTGATAAATTGTGATTTCCAACCAACAGTACAGTCCTATATTTATCTTATACACACATTGTGGAATGAGAAATATCACTCAAGAAGTGTAATTATTGATGGCATTGAGTGACCTAGTTAGTAGTGCATCTTGTAGCTTGTTGACTGAACCAGTTTGCTGGTGATCGTATGGATGTTCGTGTTGTTCGATGCTGCCAATGGGCGATGTCGGCAGCCTGTCAGTCGGAGGTAAAACCACGGCACTTTGATATTTCAGTATTGACATTATCAGCAGAACAGCACCAGGCTTTCTTTGTTGGCAAAACTTCTTCCTCTTAGCTGTGTCTGTGAGCAGAACCCCGCATGCACAGCTCTCAGTGCTGATTGGCTGATGACGTGCTCTGCATGTGGCCAGAGTGTGTAACCAATCAGACGGCGCTTTGGGTGGGACAAATAGTGGGTCACATAAGATTAGAGGTTGAATAATCTTCATCTTCACTGGATGACAGGCTAATCAAACTTGTTTTGTTATCTATCATTGTTTTTTTTTTCTTTTTGGGTTTCAGACACTTTAAATATTTATTTTATTAGTCATTTTACCCTAGGAAACATCACTAACGAAAACACTAGTCTAAATTAATGATAAAACAACCAACTGGTGCCATTTTTTTGTTTGACGAAACAAGTGAAGTGAAGTCAAAGCCCTAAAATATAGTTCCTACTTCCTGACAACTCAACATGTCTGGGAAAAGTCTCGGACTTCCGTTGCATCGTCTTTTGTAATTGTGCTTTGGCATCTTTTTGCATTAAGGCTTCATCTCTTTGAACTTGCACTTATATGTGAGACTTGGATCCACATTCAAGAATACCTGCTGCTTAACAGAAGGTTTCTTGTTGCCGCCATGATGGAGGGATTTATGATTGGCTATATGGATTCATGTTGGGTGTTGGATGTATATATTTGTATATATATACATATGTATATGTGTATTTTTATATGTATATATGTATCTATGCATATATATGTATCCATAAAATGAAGAGCTCTATGCTCTATTGTAAAGTGTCTTGAGATAACACTTGTTATGAATTGGCGCTATACAAATAAAGATTTATTGATTGATTGATTGATTGATTGATTGATTGATTGATTGATTGATTGATGTGTCTCTTTCTTGTTCCATTTGTGTTGCAGTTTTGGATTAATCTTTTTTTGTTTATGCAAAGTGTTCTGTATTTGTATTTGTGTGACACTTCTCAGCCACTGATTCTGTAAGAAAACTTGCTGCCAATGTCAATAAATTAAAATAATTCCATTTTACAGTGCTGTGAAGGTCATATTCATGGGTCAGGTACAATCATTACCAGTTTTGGGCAAATAGGTCTGCCTGGTTTTTAAGACAATGCTCAGCTTTATTTGTCTGAAGATGAATGAATGGATATACCAAGCCCTTAATTCTGTTTTAATGAATTTTATAGAAAGCTTATATAGGAGTTCTGAGTTTGGAAAAGAAAGTGAACTTTTTAGAATCCAAACCTTTATCGAAAGACTGTGGACAGTAAAAGACTTAAAGCTGAAAATACTGGTGTAAATAAAACTTTTGCAATATATCGAGCTGAGGAACATAAAGAGCAAATCAAACTCATTTATGTTAGCAAAGCACATATAATGCTTATATCTCAGCTGCAGTAACATCTTAGATTATGTTAGCAGTTAAGTTCCATCAAGGGAATAGCATTAAGGACAGAATCGTGAGGGTTTGATCCAACATGTATAGCTCAGGAATAAAATTGGCACAAATAATTCTCCATATTCACTCGTACATGAAACACAGACAGATTAACACACACTCACTCCCGGACAGACCATACCGCTCTGCTCTGCTGTCCAGCTCTGTAGGCAGTGGACAGTACACGGCGGCAGAAAATCTGTGCTGATTGGCAGCTTCTATTTATTTGGACGTCTATAACTCGCTGCGCTGACGTCTCTGGGCTCTCGTCCGTGGAGCGGTTCAGGACGAGGGGGTGCAGCGGCTCCAAGGGCACGCTGGCTCAGTGCCAACGCTTAACTTTGGAAACTGTAGAGGCAGGAACATAAACCCACACTCATACAGACTAACCTTATACTTATAGCTGGTGCCGTCTCTTCTAATGAAGATTATTTGAACACTAAGTTTAGAGATGATATTTTTATTTTGCCTAAGGAAAAAAAGGATATTGATGTTTGCAGTGCAATTATGTGGTGGTTTATTGACCTTTGCCTCATTTTATGTGTAGGAATCCAGATTCTGCATCTTAATTTCACCTCTTGGTGGAAGATTACGTCATTTTTTTGTAGTAGGAGTTAAGTTTACATTCTGCATTGAGTTTGTATTAATTACTTCACATCTGTTAGAGGGATGTTAACTTTAGGGCTTTAACGTTTGTGCCTTTTAAAAATAGGAGGTAACTGCTTCCTCTGAATAAGCTAAGATAGATTAAAAAAATATAAGTCAACATATTCTGCCTTCTTGAAAGGAAATTTGGGTTATATGAAGTGACGTTGCAGGAGACCCATGACACTAGTAATTATGAGTGAGTGCCAGTTCAGGAACTTGCAATCTTTGTCCCTATGCGGTGATCTCCAGGATCATAGCAGTACATGGTGCCACCAAAAGCCTTGTAGCTAACTCGTCTATTGGTTAAAATTACTCAAAAAAGATGTTTGCCTGACAATACGCTACAGTAAGATTCTTTACAGTGTTTGACTATTCCCTGGCAAAGCTCCTGTGTTTGGTACTATTTTATGATGCCACGAAGGGCTACGTATCCCTCCACCAGCAACCCTAGTAAATACATTAGATCAGAGTCCTGCAGGCTGCAGTGGGGTCAGGTAGCAATGATTGGAGCACAAACCCTTACAAAGCCCTGAATTTGGCTTGTGTTTCAAATATGGATATCAGGACTCACCCCTCTCTGGAGACAAAGCGCTGTTTGCAGTAGGGATGGAAATTGATAAGACTGTATAGAACTTAATTCTGCTTGTAGATCTGAATCATTAATGGTTTCCTTTTTTATTCCTTCGGGTTTTTGGTTTGGAAATGTTGGCCTGTATGTTTACAGGCCATGTCACCCTTGATATTCAGAGCCCTGCAGAAGAATGCTGCTGTAATGTTTTCAAACTCTAAATGTTGTGCAGGAGGTGTTTTGTGTATAAGCAAGCAACATTTTAGACCACCTCTGCCCCCTGTCTGCCACGATCACATTTTTCCTTCTTTGTTATCATTTCTGCTGACTGCCTCAGATGACTAACCTGACACACCAGATGGACAGTTTCATATTGGAAATATTTCACTAATCCATCTGGGAAGGAAGCCTGTGAAAATGTCTTCAGGGGAAGAACCTTCAAAAACAACAGTTGCTTGTGATTGGACGATTGTTTGGCTCATAACACTCATCACAGACCAATCCATATCAAGCAGCGCTGCTGTGACGTAGCATATGTAGTGGGTAAATGTAGGGGCTAACAGCTTACAAGGGCAAACAACAGTTAATGGCCGTTAGCCATAGCGGCTAACAATAGTTAGCCATTAACTGTTGTTTACCCTTGTTAGCCGTTAGCGTTGCGGCAAATTGCCATAGCCAATAGCTTAACTACCTTAAGACTATCGTTTCACATTAAATTATACCACACAGATTTATCATTTAACACTTATTTGTGGCATGAGCCTCATCAAAGACAATCCCTACAAAGTAAACTTATGAGGAGAGCATATTTCGCCAAGTATAACTGAGTAACCATGATGACCACAGGCTGACTGACATTAGCCACCACTATTTGTACAACAGGAAATTACCTTACTTCCTGTCAAGTCGATTCCTGCTGTCGTCACACCCGCAGCTCCCGCTGCTCCCGCCGCTCCCGCCGCTCCTGCCTCTCTTCCCTGATTGGGCCATGAAGCATTTAGCCGAGTGAAACCCTTGGACAATGAAGGCTGGCAAGATGGAGATGCATGATTTCGGAATCAGGCAGGTCCGTCTGCTCTGCAAGGCTATCAGATGACAGTGTGACATCTGAAAAAAAAGTAGAAATTGATAAGCAAATAGACGAACAATATTAATTCGTTGGGGGAGTTGTTATGGATTCTTAACTGGATTTGTTCTTTGATTTCCATACCAAGTTTGCAGGGTAAATTGTATCAGTAAGGACTACAACAGCAGTTTGAAGGCTTACCAACATTAAAGAGCTCTGATGAAAGGTCCAGGAGAAGCCGAATTGCTCGAACACATACTCAGTTTGTAATATGTACTCAGGAGAAAATTAAGGGCTCATTGAGGTAAAAGTGGAGTGCAAGTATACATCACAGCCCCCATTGTATACTAAGTCTGGTATGAGGTTCAGAAATGGCACCCAAAGCTTACTGAATACCTTTCATTTCCTTTTGACAGTTAGCTTAGACGTTCCATAGGCAGCGCTTTGAAAATTTTAACAAGAGCACTGATTGATAGTTGGAGATCCAGTCTTGATCCACTAATACAGCACACATCCTCTAGCTAATAGAGGAAGCTTGCCCAAGAAGTTTTGCAGGGGCACTTGTTAGATCAGGTCCTTCAATTGAAAGATTCAGCAAGAACAAAACAGGGGTTATTTGGATGTTCTTCTCAAAAATTGAATAAATCTTATAGGAGACCTTTGCCCAAAACACAGATATCAGAGGGCAGCTCCAAGTACAATGTAAATAAGACCCAACCTTTGTCCTGCACTTGACACAGATGGGGGATAAAGAAGCACTGAGGGATTGTGGTGTGCAGTGTAGCCTTGAAGAATCCCGCGATGACTCTCTGTTAGACTGTTGAATAAAAAGATTTTCCCCACTGACTCCACTACATCAGACCAGGCAACCTCCTTTAACCCAGACCTCAGGCCCCTTCCCCAGAGGCTTTTGACTCTGTTAATGTTTAATGTATTGAGGGACTGTAACTTTCTTTAAGAATGGGGAGGGGGAAAACATTTCATTGTGTTTGAGTCCTAAAAAATGAATCAATGGCAGATGCTTTTGGTTTAGTTTCTATAAGGGCAAAAGTGTTTCTGTGTCTAACCTGAAGATAACCATAAAAATGCCAAGAGAATATGGTTAACACGAAGCTTTTCAGCATCTAAAAAATCGCACATATATCTTTTGAATGTTTTTAAGTGTTTTCTTACTAATTCTTAATACACTTTACATTTTTGGAATGCCTGGCTTGCTCTCTTTCACACGCATGTTGAGCAAAAAAATTGTTTTAAATGGTCCAACACAAGGGTTGGCAACCAAGGGAATGCAGTAATAGTAAAGTGTGTGTGTTGTTAAATAATCAGATTCTATGAATTGCACTTAGATATGAATAAGACTAAAGATGAAAATAACTAATATTTATTTTTTACAGTTACCCATTTTGACTGACAACAATCAAATTATTTTAACTATCCTATCTGAATGCGTGCTGCAGATGTTGCTTTGAATTATTGTGTTGCACGTCAACTGCACCCATAAAACATGTAATTCTGTGCCCTATGTTTCCTCTTGTAAACAATAGATCAAGTGATTTTTCTGCACAGCTGAAGAAGCAGACGTGAAGTGCTTTGCATTGAGGAGGGGTGGCCTCAAAGACTCATTAATAAAAAGCTCCCTGAGTTTCTCCCTTGGTGTTGAAGGTAAAAAGAAATCATTTCACTCACTGAAATAGATGAAGACTTCGCACCCTCACTGTGTTAAACAAACAAGCTCTGCTAAGTAAGAAAATGCAACGAGTACAAGAAAATACCTGAAGCACCTCTTGAAAATCCCTCTTTTATTATCTACGTCAGAAGGAAAAAGAGAGACAAGGCATCAAGGCAAAGTTAGGACCCACATATTATGCCATATTGTTAGCCTGTCTTGGTCACGAGAGTCACACAACTCCTTTTATTCTATTTTCTTATTATAGATTTTAATTTCAGGTGGACACATATTGAGTATTCCTTAATTTAAAAAAAAAAGAATTAGGAAATGTCTCCTTTTTGCTGTAATCACCATTATGATATTAACAGAGACAATATTGTGAACATGTCACATAAAGTTAGGACATGTAAAGAAAGCAGTTGCTGTAATATAAGATTAGAGGGAAAGAGCATTACAGTCAATAGACATCATGTCCTAGAGTGCAGTAAATCCATGTTTTAAATTTCACAATAAACATGCAAGTGTGTTATAAAAGACATGAATGTTGGTCCGATGAAGTCATGAAATAATGTGTCTGGCTACATAACAGTGTTCTGTTCTTAAACTTCTACCACAAAATGACTCACATTTACTTCTGAAGTGAGAAAAGAACATTGAGCTCATGTACTTTTACTCCATCAGTCTATTATTACTCCCATTACTGTACACTGAAAGGTGTTCCCATTTCCAGCATTTCTCATATTATATTAGCCCAGTATAATTCAAAATCACAGCCTGTCAGTTTCCTGTTATAATAAACAGTCCCAAGGAAGGAGATAATGATGAAACACACTTCGTTTGTGGCCTAGAAGCTATTAATTATGTCCATTTAAACACAAGACTGTGGTTAGCATTTAATGAAGTTATGGCTGTCTCTAATCTTAACGACTCAGTAGTTAATGTTAAATCATTTGTCTTTAAAATAAGTTTTACCATAGTAAATTGTTATCAGCAGTAGAATAATCCCAGATCCCTATTGCTCAACTGAACTCAAACTACACAAGTGACTTGCATTCTGGCAGAGGGCAGAGTGGCTGCAGACCCCTCCAGTCTGGGCTTTTGCAGGCAGCGGCCAAAGGCTGGGACACAGGCGCTCGACAGAATACAGAGGAAATCAGCACATTTCATCAGAGAGAAGGCAGACGCTGAATGGCCCCGTGATAAAAGCTGTTATTGAGTCATCTGTGATTTTCAAGAACTGGTGGCAACGGTGCAAGCTGATTGCATGCATTCACTATTTACATCTCATTTCCTGCCTTTTATTCCCCACAAAAAGCCACATCTCTAAAATTTTGATAGCAAGAAAAGGATTTTTCCCCTTTTGTAAAGCTGGATTTATATGCTAAATGCAGCTGTCTGTGGTGCTAAGTGGATGCAGGAGAGAGGAGCCAGCCAGATCTGCAATATTGTCTCTGTTTAATGTCATTAAAATGGTGACTACAGCAAAAATGAGACATTTCCTAATTGTTTTTTTTTCTCAAAATGCTTTTGAGAGTATTGAATATATGTCTTCCTGAAAACAAAATCTATAATAAGTGAATAGAACAAAGGGAGTTAGCCAAGCCTTTATAATTCAGCTGTGGACAAAACTTTTTCTTTTTCGTGTGTTAAAATGCACAGTTATGCAGTCAGACTAGTGTGACCTAACGTAAACATTGACTGCTAGGTCATGGCCTGAATTGTGTAGCACGCAAACACACACCCTTACACACATTGATTCAGGAAACTCTATATCCACTAATAACATATACTTGAAACTTGAAACCAGACAAAGCCCAGCTGAGCTTGAGTTGTATCTTCTGACATAAATATCAAATGAAAAAAAATTGATCTTTAACAAACATGCACACCATAAATATCAAATCAAATAGAAGAAATTGGTATACTGGTATAAACAATTTCAACACTGAAAAATTAATTACACAAATGATTAAAATGCTACCAACTACACACAGTAGGTCAATAACTGGATGAATTAATAAATAAATAAGCAAACTAGAAAAGCACTCGGAGAGCGCAGACCTCCGCCAGCACCACAGTCCTCAGCCATATTATCATTTTGGCCATAAATATTACTCCTACCTTTATTTCATCTAAATATTTTAGATTCCTTGACCATGAAAACATAACATTAGCAATTGGATTCATAATGATATCTATTTTAGTTCAGTAGTTATTCACAGAAATCACATTTTCCGCCATGGCGGCCAGACGCTGATCCGGATCAACACCAAAATCAAATCAGTTCTTCCTTTTCCCATGCTGAACATTTCCTCAAAATTTCATCCAAAGCCATCCATTACTTTTTGAGTTATTTTGTTCACAGACAGACAGACAGACAGACGGACAAACAAACTCTTCCGAAAACATAACCTCCTTGGCAGAGGTAATAAATCAAATGGAAGTCAGAAGTAATGAGTTCCCATTGTGGCTTGTCATTAAATATATTGGTGTAGTTTATTTCTCTTTTAACAGTAGGTGGCAGCACATACATTTGTTCAGACAAATTTGTTGAGACAAATTTGGACGAATTGTACCTTAAATCTGTACTGAAGCCATTCTAAATTTTGTTGTGACTCAATCTCTTGGAATTATGCTTGATAATCATTGGGTTTTTCCTTTGGTTGTGAAAGATTAGAAGTTCCCCTTGCATCATTCCAAGGAATTACTTATCATACAATTATAATGTAGAACATGCAGCTCAATGCTTGCTGCACTCACTCTGCTTTAAATATGTGTTGACAACCGCCCTCTACAGCCAGCATGGGGACTTCATTGTTTGTTGTTCAGGTTAATAAGCTGCTTTTACTGATGCATATGGATATGTATGTGGATATGTCATAAAAACCAATTAATGGCACAGGAGGAACGAATGAGAAAAGAAAGAGTCACAGCACAGACTACATTGTGTGACATGTTTTTTGTCTGGTAAACACACTTACCACCGAACAGTAACCCCACTAACTATTATTCCTTAATTACATATTTTCAAACTTCCTTTTCATACACTTTTCACACTAAGTTCATTAACTGGTATCTCATTATCGATACAAAGATGTTTGAAGACTTGTGCTAGAGAATAATCCACCACACCCACAATAAACAAAATAAATACACATAATGAAAACAGCAGGAAATAATAGAACACTTTACTAATCCAAGTAGTATGAAAAAAATCACATTTATTTAGGACAGAAATATAATTCTCAAAGAATGCTGCATCAAAGCCTGTGCATCTCTTAGTCAGAAGAAAGAGTGATTGAAAAAGGCCTTTGTGCGGTGCTAGAAAGAGTTTCTTCAGAGAGAAATTGAAGGGAGCAGGCCTTAAAAGCACATCCACCAGCATCCCTCACTTATCTTCCTCCTTCTGTTCAGCGTCACACAAAAACCATCTGAAGAGCAGTGAGGGGCATCCACTCACAGATATAAGGCTTATTTCATTAAAATCCCCAAAATATTCAAACATTTAGTGTGTTTTTGATGAAAGATTTTCATAAATCCACTCGTCTGCGGGAGCAATTTGTCTTCATTTAGTTTTTAATTAATTTCACTTGCTGCAGTTATGATGTAAGGAAGAGTAACCATGGATTTAAATTTTGACAAAAACAGGGTTTAGTGAGTATATTTTTATAGCATGACTGCCTTGTTGTTATCACCAGAGATATTTTACATTTAAACTTAGGCTGTCGAAATAAATCAGTATTACAAATGACAGCAATCATATTATCTGTGAGTAGTCATACAGTAATACTATGTGACTATTTGGTGCATAACTTGGGTACAGTTCGACTATCCAGCCACAGCGATAAACAGATAATAGCAGAGCAACAGAGTGATTTCTCTGACATAAACTGTACATTTTCTGTGTTCCATCTTCTGCAAGTTTGAAGCCAGTAAATAAAATTACCATAAAATGTGTTTGCTTTGTTAAGCACTGGCATCTGCCTGTAAGTCTGACACAGATTGTTGTTGTATATCAATGTGGTTTGTCTTGATCCAAGGCTGCAGACATTAGGTATTAGTTTAAACCCTTAGAACAGCGGCTTAGATGTCAGTTTCAACCAGTGCTTGCTTGTTAATGGGATAGTTCAGATAGTTCAGGCTTTTGAAGATGGGTATTGTGAGGTACATGGTATGAGGCTGAACCTGTGCCACAGTGTCACAGGTCAGTTCATGCTCTGTTCAGAAATCTCTGGACAGATGCTAATGCTATACACTATTTTACATGGTGCAAAACTCTGAGCATAATTAAAAGAATAGTTGGCAGCATGTATAGCATTAGCTTCTTTCAACAGAGCATTTCAGAACAGAGAACTGAGCTGTGACACTGTGGCACACATTCAAGCTCATGCCATGTTCCTAACACAACTCCACTGCAAAAAAAAAACAAACTATCCCTTTAAGTATAAATTGAACCTAAGAAGCAGGTAAAAGGCCTAAGCTCTACGAACTTACCAAATGACTGTGATATGTCAAGCTCCATCACGATAGACTTCCAGAAGGACTCCAACAATAAAAGTCTCATTTTGTAATTGTGCACAAATTCTGTTGTTTTGAAAGCCTTTGACCAAACAAAACAGGAAAGAGTGTTTCCGACAGCAGCTTAACAGAACTGAGGAGATAAACCACTCAATCAGTTACAGATACAACAGACTAGAAACTAAATCAAGGGGCAATAAATAAAAAGTATTTCAAGTATTTGCACGACATTTATTGTTTGATAAATCATGGGCTTGTCTTGAGGAGGAAGATGGGTTGTAGCACTTGAAAAAGAGTTTTAAAATATGGAATCTCTTTTAATTAGTATTATGGATATAGTATTACTGTAGAGCAAATGCAAAGTAAATTTGTCGAGGTATTAATAAAAAACACTGTTATGTATGTCATTGCACTTGATCTAACTTGATTGCTTGTCTTATCCTCACTTAGAAGGTTATATTATTATCATTGTTATGATTTTGTTCATTTAATTACAGTTATGGTTTGGTAACTCCTCCTACCTCACTGTTCATCTTTTTTAAAGTATTCCTCCAGAACAGAGACAAAAAATAAGGCCATAGATTCAGTTGACTTATAGTGTTGATTTATTTTTTTAGTTTTCTCAAAATATCTCTATAGCATTGTTACAATGATTTCTTTCTGGCAGTCCTAATTTTAAACCATCAGAGTTTTGGATTCTGGTGCATGCTTGCAAAAGAAATTTCCCCAAACAATTCAGTTTCTCATTCCGGTGACACTAGGGAACATAAAGTTCTCTGCAGAATGTGAAAGATTTCAAGCTTTTGTGCTATAAATTACAACCAGAGGCATTTAACTCCAAATGGAATTGAGGATTGAAGTTTGCTCTAGTTTGTGTTATTGTCACATTTCTGTCAGACCCAGATTTTTACTGCAGTTTTCCTCATGATACTATTTAAACAGTCTTCTTACTCTGTATGACCACTTCAGTTTAATGTGTATGTTCTGCATTTGACTTAATGTCACAGCGCTCACACAAAGATCCCATAAATCCTTATTTTGCAAAACAACATAAAAGGATGGGATCAACAACAGAGTGTATTAGCAAAGAGAGAGAAACTCAAAGAGCTGCCTCCTCCTTTCAGCTCAGAGGTATATAAATTTGACCACTGGGAATAAATCACTCACCTAAAAACCATAATCTGGCCATTTTGTCTGATAGCTTAGTGTTCATATTTCATGGAAATACTGTTTTAAAATTGATACCAGTAGAACAAAAAATGTGATAGCTGCAACCCAAACACTGAGAGTATAAAGGATTAGACAGTGTTGATACTGTCATCTAGAGCAGTGGTTCCCAACCTTTTTTGTCTTGTGAACCCCCTGAGCCTTTTTGTCATACCATAAGTACCCCATCACTCATACGTGTTGATGATTCTACTAAAGCAGAACATAACACAACTGATTAATAAATGAAAATATTTTATTGTATCTCCTTAATTTGAACATAAAGTTGTTATACATGTTCTTCTTTTTAACTCAAATTCAACTTAATAATAAACATGTTGCCTTGAAAATAAATATGTATCTAAATTAATAGATACAAAATCAAAATATTCAACCTCTTTGTTGTATTTAACTGTTTAAACAGGCATTTAAACTTAAAAAAACAGGAACATTCAAAATAGTGTATCTGCGGGCTTCTCTTGACCCTCTCCTGAATCCAGAGTAACTGGATGTTTTAGCCATTTATCCATATTTTCCTGGCAGCAGGTTACCAGTTGTTTTTATTTTAGGATATTGTTCCCCCAGAAAAAATAGTTGTGGCACACACATACAATTCTATTGACAGGCTTGACTCAGTACTTCGACGGTGGAAATAAATTATTACATTTTTTCACGTACCCCCTGCAATGTTTTCGCGTACCCCTTGGGGTACACGTACCCCTGGTTGGAAATCACTGATCTAGAGGGTAGAGAAATGTAGTTAGTACCTACAAGGTAGAGCCAACAAATTATATGGAAAGAACGTAAAAATTTGAGTTTACAGCACAAAAACAAAGCAGGGATAGTCTGATATCTTGTGTAATTTCGCTTTTGTAACTAGCAGAAATAGAAAAGAAATGGACTTTGTCAGTGCAACAAATGTGCCTAGGCTCTGATGAACAACAGGCACAGATCTTCTAAACTTTTTGAGGATGATTCTTTGCTCCTTGCACATGTTAAATGGGAGACTACATGGACTTTCAACTATATGCCAAGAAAAGCTACATGGAGGTGGTTTAGCTCTTATTTAATGCTGATCATTACAAAAGTTCTCTCACCTGAACACTATCCAGGCAGGTGGAGGGAAGATCATGGGAACTACAGGCGTAGTTTTGAAAAAGATAAAACCTTAACCTATCATCCAAAAAGTTGGAAGTTCTTTCACAACAGACACACGGGTGGCTGGAGTTAAGAGGTATTATTACATTTTTTTTATTTTTTATTTTCTGTTTTGTTCTCCTTAATAACTCTCAGATCTTCAATAGTAAAGAAGCACAATGGCACAATTCTTTTGTGTGGAGAGAAGCTTTTGATTTTCATTTATCTGCATTGAGCAAACAATTCTAGTTTTGATTTAAGGTTGATCTGTCACTCAGGGAGCAGGCAGGAGTATGACCAAGAAAGCAGGTCCCAGAAGGACTTTACTGCGATGCAGAACTACAAGGTCATTTATGGAGCATGTCTGTGTGTCCAATCACATCTTTACCTCCGCCAGGGAGGTAATGTTATTGCCACCGTCAGTTTGTTTGCTTCTCTCTTTGCAATAAGTTATGGATGGATTTCGAGGAAATTTTCAGGAAATGTCCAGATTGGGACAAGGAACAAATGATTAGATATTGGGAGTGATCCGGATCACCGTCTGAATCCAGGAAGTTTTTAAAGGATTCTTTAACATTGCAAGATAGGACCATTTTCGGCATTTGTGCATATTACTCCACCAAAAATAGTCTGGGCATTTGGAAAAAAAATACAGGACAAGTTTCGAACAGGTTCTACAAGATATCAAAGATTGATCTGGATCCCTGAAAAATTTCAGATCCTCTGATCCAGAACAAGAAAAAATTTAGATATCCTTGGATTTTTTGTCACAGCAAGGGAACAAAAAAAGGCAAAGACTTGCAACAAATGCCAAAATATAACCAAGATACTGCAGAATCTGAAGTGTTCAATCTGATTTGTAGTATCTTCAAAAATTTTGGAGCTAGATCCAGGAAAAACGCCATTATGAAAAATGTGATTTTCGTGAATAAATATCTGCTCTCCGAATGCTTTTCTAGTTTACTTATCTTTGTAACGACTTTTTGCCCCTAGGTAGAGCACTCTGCGGCTTTCTGCTGCACTGACCTCGCTCCTTGTTGTGGGGAATGTAGCTTGTCAACACACTACTGCACTACTTGATTAATAAAATAATTTCACTAATCAAAAGCCATCTCACTCAGAAAACAAGAACGTCACAATAGAGCTACTGTGAAGTGAAATTAAGCTGTTACCAATGCTGTTAGTCATGGCATTCATCATTGCCTGGTCTTAAATATTCCATGTGCTTTTCTAAGTATTTTTTTCTGACTAAGAATTTAATACTTTTTACTTCACTTAGACAATGGCAGTGGTTGCAAGTTACAGAGCTACAGAGGTAACATCAATATTCTAATAGGTTTTATTTGCTCTTGTAGATCATAACGGGGCATCATTATTGATCCTCTTCATTGTACATTTTTTCACATGGGCTGGAAAAGCTTAAAGATTCAATCATGCTATGACTTTGTGAACCCCCAGTGATTCTGAATGAAACATTTCTACATGACTATTGTACAAAAGATGGATTAAGTACATAAACATTAATATGTAGCAGTCTGTGACATGACTGGCAATAATTTTAATGTAAATGCTTTAACCTCCTACCTTCAAGAAAATTAATATAACAATGCCCATAAATGATTCCAGCTCTCAGAGAAACTAAAAGAAAAAGACATCTATAAGAGAGTCGTTTCTGATACACTCTGCAGATACATTGAGAAAATTGTTGGAGGATAAGTGCCATAATCATTTTTAATATTTAAAGACACCAGTGGCAACCTGAATAATTTAGATGTACAATAGTTTCAGAAGTAGTGTTATTATACTCTTTGTAGAACATAATGTCTTTTAGCCACTCTGCTGCCTGTGAAGTTTTGAACAGAGGTTTTAAGAAGAAAAGTGCTCTAACTCTAGGTGTGGGAACACTCGCAAGTTACAAAGATGAACACTGCTTTGGAAAAGTTTTCCTTGGAGAATAAGGTTGCTGCTATGCCACTGCAAGTTGAGCTTTGCAGAACTTTGGAGGAAGTAGCTTTGAAGAGTATCTGGGTTTGTTATTGGAGGAAAAAACACACACAGCAAAGACCATATCCATAGACAAAGAGTGCTGATTGTAAATTGTAGTCAGAGAGAGATGTGTCCAAAGGTTGGGTATTGTTGACTTAGATCAGAGGTGAATACCAGTGCTGGGCATCATTATGGACACAATTAGAGAACACAACTGGTGGAGACTGATGTGGACATCACTGGGTGACATCATAGGTAAATATTGTTAGTTTAAATTGTTGAAGGATATTATTAGAAACCATTCGTGGACACTTTTAGGGACAGCATTGTTGGACATTATTGGAGGACAGGTTAAGTGTTGGTTGACACAGTGGTAAACACAATGGACATAATCAAGGTACAACAATTATGAACATCATTCATGACCATTGTGAGTGAATATCACTGGTGAACATCAGAGAACATTACAATGGGCATTACTGATAAACATTTTTGATGAACACAATGGCTGATATTTTTTATCATCATCGCTGAACATAAATTGGAACCATCTTTGATGCTCATCACTGATGGGCAATATGAATGACTTTAGATGAACATAATTTCTGGACAATTTCATGAACAGTTTCATTCAGCATTAATTCAAGAATATCACAAGTGATAATGGACAATATTGTTTCATCTTAATGGTAAATTATTTGTGGACATAATCAATGGTAGATATAAGTAATGGACATTATTGTGGTGCATCAATAGTGGGAAATCAAGTGAAAATCATCAATGGGCATCATTTGTTGAGTAGGATGGACATCTTCAGTAGGTTCTCCTGGTTGACATCATCGTTGAAGCTAAGACTGTTAATGTGATTATCAATGGTGGACATTATCAGGGAACATCATTGGTGAATATCACTCATTGCCATTATTATTTAGTTTATGAACACTGTTGGTAAACATTAATGGTGCAAATTCATGCTTGACCTTATCCATGGACTAAAGGATGCACTTCATGGTTGATTATAGTGAACATTATTGGTGACCATCAGTCAGTGATAGAGATTATTGGTAGTTATCACTAAAGTATGTCTATAAGGGATCTTATTGAAGAATTTCACTTGACATAACCAAAAACAACTTTGGTGAACATTCAGTTACAAATGCTGTTGGGAATAATTAATAGAAATTATTAGTCGACAAATTAGAGGACTGTGTAAATGCAAGCAGTGTACGTTTGGTGACAATATTTCAATCATCACTGATGAACATCATTGATAACAGTGAACAACAAAGGGTGACTTCAATGGTGAAGACCATCATTGGATTACAATAATGGTAATCAATAACAGACACTATCAAAGTGAACATTACTGAAGGCTATCATCAGTAAACACTCTTGGTTTTTTCAGTCTGTATATGAAATTTGAAGGAAATTATTTTGCAAGCATCTATGAAAAACGTCATTTGAGAACATTAGTGATGGACATCACAGATGATTTTTATTGGTCACCATTTTTGATTGGCAACTGTACTGTCCTCACTATGAGTAGCCAAAGTTCAAAGCTAGACAGTCAGCTAACAAATCCTCCAAGAATAACAAGGCGTAACTTTTCTTGTCGTTTATTGAAGGATATCTGGTTTGTAAAACTGCAATGAAACACAAAATACAAATTGCATAAAGAAAATGGCTAGAAATAAGGACAAGGCAAAACCAAGATAAGTAAAACCAAAAATGTACAGTCATGCTACTAGCTTAAATCTACACTTTCTACTCTACAGCTTAAAGGCTACAAACACAAAGAACAATCTGAAAAACCACCCTCTGTCTTCATCACAAAAACATAAAATTCCATACTTACGGACAAATGGTGTCCAAGGCAACAATGAAAAGATAGTTCTTAGGAGGAGATAGGAGATGAACCAATGCTGCCTGCTCTGTAAGGCTACCACATGGCAAATAACTAGCACATGCTCACTGGACGCTTCTTCAGCCAGGAAGGGGCAGTATGAAAACAAAACTTAACAAAAACTGCATACAAAGTTTTCTCAGGCAGAGGGCAGTGTAACAACAAATCAACTGGCTTTTGAAAGGGCAGGACAGCAACAGTAATGGAACATTATTGGACAAGATCAGTGGTAGCTATTGCACGCTTTCTTTCACTAGGTCCTCTGTACGGGGTACAATTGATGTCTTTCGCTATATTGAGATTCAGAATGTTGCTTGTTATGCCTGAACACAGTAAAAGAACAGAGTGAAGAGAAGAATCATTGGTGTTTAGGTGTTAAGCCATCTGATCCAGATGTCTGTTGGTCTCATTAATATGAGGAGTATGAGATAATACCACGGACTTAGACTGGCAGGGTCACCTTTTTAATTTGGTCTGAAAGAAAACACAGGGATCCCTACAGAGGACCTGGAGGGAATGGCTTAGAGGTAAATTTGCCTCATGTCACAGCTGTTATTTTGCAGTTGCAACATGAGGCTGAAACAGATCAAATTAAAAGAATAAGATCAGAAAACATATTTTTAATAAAAAGGCTGTCATTAGTTTTTGTTTTTTTTAATATGTGAAATATCCTGAAAACAACCAAAACTGTGATCATGGTTTATTAATTGCTCTTTATAGACAGGAATCATCAAGTCTCCCTTTGCAGATCCAATAATAAACCCATTTTTTTCTATTCTCAGTGAGCCAAATCTTTTATATGTGCTTTCAATAACTATTATAAAGCAATAAAAGGCATTAATAGTCTGTATTCTGCTTATAAATGCTGGAGGCTACACTAAAATGTAACCAATTGTACTCCCTCCTTCATGAGCAGGCCTAATTTGTTTCTAGCATCTGTGACGGAGCATCTGCTGCTTACCAAGGACACAATTAGCAATCCATCAATCAACTCTCTTGTAGCTAACTCAGACCAGGCTCTGCCAAAAAACACAGGCATTAACAAGCAACTGTTGGCTATGTCCGAGGCCAAGCTGTGCTTTGGCTTTACGGTGAGGAAAATTTAATGTAGAGAAACGATATTAACAGCTCTTGTCTGAAATGGTCAGGACATACGACCAAATGAATGATGTAGCCTACAATCTGTTCTCCTAAAGAGGGATGATGCCGAGTGCCAGCCAACGTGACTGTCTTGTGTTCTGCCGGCTAACATGCTAAACCACCTTCTGCTGTGGAAATTGCTTCAGAGTACCAACAAGTTGTAGAGATCCGAGTCCTGTTTTGTTCTTGTTGTGATAATCAGGACTTTTCCTTGTTTTGCAGTGAGGAATATAAGAGTATATATGGGGGACTTAAATATATATAAGGCAGTTGCTCTGGTCCATGGCCTCAGCTCGAGGACTGATGAAGTTATAAATAAAAATAATACAGTGCTCCTGAGCTATGAACATGTTTTTCTTACCTGCTTCAGCCCTCCCAGGATGTGACTCAGTTCACCCAAAATAACATGCATGGAAGGCAGGAGAATAGCATGGACAGTCGGCCAGTTCATAACAGAGCTAATACAGACCGACAGTACTTCAAACCCAAGGGCAATTCAGGCTCCATTCAACCTGACATGCAGGATTTGTGCAGGGGAAGGACACAGGAAACAATAATTAAATATAGATACAAAGACCAGAGAGCTTGCTCATTTTGTATGACGGTTTTACTATATTATTTGAATAATTTCATCGATAGAAGTGATGCATAACTTAAATTTATTGAACAGATAGGGTGTTGACATGAGAGGAAAATTTTACCTAAAAGCTAAAGCAGCACAGTGGTAGAGTGTATATTGTTTAGTGGTGATTTTAATATGATTGAGGTTGTTTTCACATTGAGTGATAGCCTAATGTCAGTTATGAGACCAGAGAAAAAGGCTCTACAAAAAGAGATTCAAGCTGTCACCATTAACACCAAATACAGCTGTGAGATTAACTTATAATTTTCCATCTCTTAAAGGTGAATGCTCCTGTTTTGTGAATGTCCTCGAACAGCAACTGGATACAATTTAAATAACTAAAAAACATTGAAGTCCTTACCAGAGCATCACATCAGTAATTCTTCTATACTGTAACAGTCTCCAAAGTGAACAAGATGCACGCAAGTGTTAGTGACAAAGTTAAAACTGACATCAATTTGTGCAACACATGACACTGTTTTCAATGGTGCTTCCCCCACAACATCTATACAAACAGTTGGCAAACAGTTAACAGGTAATATACTCACTAAGTAAAGCCCCTGGAAACACAAGTAATTTGATCTTTCTTAGTAAGATGTTCATCAGACATACATACTATTAACTATCTTAAAATGCACAGTTTTTCAATATCAGCAGTTCAGTTTTTTTCATGGGGCTCGGGAACTGGATGTAGAGAGACTTGACACAGTACTTTAGAATGTAATGATAATTTGCCCAGTAAAGAAAATCAAATACAGCTCACGTTGAGACAACAAAACTACTATACTCCTGCCCAATCAGCCTCTTCAGGTTAAAGCAATAGTAACTACGCCCACACTCACAGTCCTGAGAAATGATTGATTAGCTCTTTGAGAACAAGATTTTTGAATACTTTGTTTTTCACTCAAATTTTCAATGATGCTTAATGGCACACTGAACTTTGATATTCTATTAAAATTTTTAAAATTCAAGTTGCTTTCGTACAGGCTCTAAGAATAACACTCAGATAGTTCCTATGATTCACAGAGGAAAATGTAGCTGAAACTAAGAGCTAACAATACAGATGCCATGGTATGTTTAAGACATAAATATCAAGTAGTTGTAATTAGCGTTAGCAAAACAAAATTACATGACACACCATTTCACTGGCAATACAGGAAATGAAAAACGTGTTCACTACTGGGAGTGCACAGGAGTGAAATGACTTGCAGGTACATAAAAATAACCTTTTATAGATAGATGTAGATCTAAGTTCGCTACAGGGGCTGTTTTTTATCCATTTAGTGTAAAAATCCATGAAGGCAACATTTTTTTCACGTGAAAATGCTCTATATCTAACGATGACATTTATCATCAATGGTGTTTTGTTGTTATTACTGTCAGAATCAGCAGGATTCCTGACATGTTTGAAGTTTTCCTGTTACTCGCCAGGTAGTTGTATGCCGCCTGAGCTCTCTCGCATGCCTCCTGCAGTAAAATGTGTCAAGTACTGGAAAAATTATATGCAATGCTTCATGATGCTGGCAGATGCCAAAGTGAAAGTAGGTACAACAGCCTTAAAAATGCAGCTGAAGCACGATTGCTATATCTTAAGGTGAAATGCTGGCAAAGAAAATCCCAGCTCAGCAAACTCACACCTCCTTAGAAGCTTGACTCCTGCTCTGACCTGTGCTTGTTGCTAGAAGACAGGTCACATCCTTGTGACCATTACTTCCCTTTGCCTGGAGCACAACAGGTCTCCACTATTACCATTAAACAATCTGATACAGCCTTAATGAGCTCTATGACCACTTATGACCCTCTTGGGACCAACAGGCACCTCCCTTGCACCTGCTAGCATGTACATACAACAAAGAGCAGCGGAGCACACTCTTGCATGAATGCATTACACTCCTCCGGGGACAGAAAGATGGATTTGCTATGACTGGGTAATATTCCTCCGGTATATTCCCTTCAAATAAGAACATCTTTGGCTGCAGCCCTCCCTACTGGGCCAATCTGCTGCATGACGAAGTGCAATTATGTGGCGTATAATAGCCAGTTCTAACCCTAACCCTGTTTAAGACACGAAGGGCAAAGTAAAGCCCGGCGGGACACGCCGCGACTGTGGAGAATTGGGGAAGGAGAGTATGTGTGACACATTGACTGAAAAGCAGCGACAATAGACTAATAATGGAAGGTCACGCCTCGGCCTGACATCACCGAGGAGAGGCAGCTCATTCAGGATTCCTGCCTCCGCTTATGATGAGATTCATGGCAGCATTAGGATGAGGCACGGCGCTCTCCCAGTTACACTTTATCATAAGTGCTGAGCCACAGGCAGTGGTTTGACAAAAAAAGGCATGTTGGAGTAACATAGGTGTGTTTTTTGAGATCACCAAGGTAAAACGATAGCTGAAGGAGCCCTCAGATATGAATGAATAAAAAATATGATTTGGAGTTTTATTAGGTTTTGTCCTTGTGCTGCTGCAAAGTCTGTCGTTTTCTAAGACAGAGGTTCCTAATGCCATATGCTGGGAAATTTCCCCAAGGACTGTGCAGTTGTCAAAAGACAGCATCAGACTAAATGATGCAAAATATGTTGACAGTATGACAAACCTTCCCAGTGGTGCTGTCAGAAATAAAAGTCTGTATTTTAAAGTTCTCAGGCAAATCATGAAAAAAGCCTGGTTTAAAGCTCAGCGAAACAGCATCTCCTCACAATCAAATGGGGTTTGACATTATTATTGTTTGAATGTATTCCACAGGGTTGGAGATATTGATTTCTTCTTAACCTTGAATACATACATTTGAGAAAGGGTGAAATGTGTTTTCTGTCTTATGAAATATTGGCATCACTCACATATGTTAATTAGTTCATGTTTTTAAATGTTGCAATTGATTTGATTTGTTTTTTGTTTTTTTTGGATTGTATTAATAGTTTTAGCCAGTCTGTTAGATATTCTGCTGTTCACATGATGAAAACAAGTGATAAACAAGTCTTGTTTTTGTATAATTCAGATGGTATTACTGTACTTGTTGCATCTCCTTGAAATCTATTTATTTTGCTTTGCTGAGCATTCCTTTCAATCAATTGTCAAAAATAAATTTTGAAATTTTGTTCAGGTGATCAGTGTTAGTATTGGTCAAGATATGCCTGATTGAGGCATCACTAATTATCTACTATTAAGATTCAAGAAGACTACATTTCAACACTAAAATTTATTTTGCCAAGTAATAGAACAATCTAGAATACTGAGCCAAATGTTTCTTCCTGCATATTTCTGAGAATATTTCATACCTTCGGGCCACAAACTAAAAAAAAGAATATTTCTGTTGCACTTGGAGGAGAGGAACATGATGACTTTATTTCACCTACTTACCACATGCTGGTCTCATTAACATGCAGCTCATATACTAAACACAGAAAATTCTCCAGAACAGCTTCTATGCACTGTATCTTCTATGGTGACAGCTAATCTGAAACAATGTTTTCACTCTGAATAGACAATTTCTCAATGATCCTGGTTTGGATGATGATAATGCTTGTGTTCTTTCAAAGGAGTCTCTTGGTTGTGCTCTTCATGATTTACTTTCAGAGGCTGGAAACGCTGTTAATTCAGGTTAATTCAGAACAGAATGAAAGGCCGGGTCATTGTTTAATGGAAGCAGTTGATTACAGCGGCTCTAATGAGATCAAACTGATGAGGCCATCAGGAGAAACATAAACCCTGATCAGTCTGAGATTAATGGAGTCAGTCTGAACATTCAGGGGTTTGAGTTAAAGGAAGTTCAATCTTTAGGACACTGTGGTTCTCAAATGGTAGGTCAGGACCCAAAAGTAGACTGCAGAGTCTCTCAGGCCCTGTTTACACAGAGACACTGTCACCTGAATAACAAATGTTTTTCCTTTGCGTATTCAGACTCAATCTGCATTCATATGGAGACAGGAGAAAACAAGTAAAACCGCTGTAATATGCATGCCAGTCCAGGAGATGGCAATGTAGGCTTGCAGAGAAACACTGCTGCTACAACACACGTACAAAGAAGAAAATATTTTCACAAACTAGGGATGTTTTGTGTATCATTATGATTTTATCGATATCGATACTTATCGATACTCTTATTGATACGACAACACATAATTTTGTGTAAAAAATGAAGACTTTACAAGATAATAAAAGATTCAACCTTTTTTATTACCACAAGGTAATAATAAAGCTTCAACATAATAGAAGTAATACATTACAAATGCTTCTCAGAGGCAAAAAGAAAGCTAAGGAGATGGCAAAACCCCTTCATGCCGCCCAACAGACTGCATGTACAGACAGACTCATATATTTTGTGGTGTTAAAATCAATGCTGTAATGATGACTACTAGGGCTCTCACTTAATATTCGATATTCAAATAACCGTTCGAATATGGGGATAAATATCTGTAACCGAATAGTAAATAAATATTCAAATGTAATCATCCAAGTTATACGGCCGAGTGCAGCGGTGCTTCGTCAAGAGTTTAACCCCATGTGACTGTGTTGTTTTCGGCAGGGTCTTTACCGAAGGGGTGGATAATAGAGTCTCTGTCTCTGTCGTCGCTGCAGTCTTTAGTGCTAGCCGGGCTGCTAACTCTGCTCGTGTTGCTATGTCAATCAAACAGCCCGCACTCCTTTAGCTTTATACTATGAGCGCTCGAAGTGTTTGGTGATGTTGCTAGTATTTCCCTCCTTGGACGCAACTTCTTTCTGACAAATAGAGTTTTCATTAACTTTGCCAAAGTGTGCCCAAACCTTCGAGCGCTTAGCCCTGACCAACATGCTTGAGCCGAATGGCGGTAGTATCATAACTACTTGACAGTTGAAGAGACGTTTAAGTACCGATAACAGTACTATTGGATATTATATCCTAAAACTGGTGTGTGGGATAACTGACCACTACAGGGGGTCCCGGTCAGAGAACACAAAGTCATCAGAAGGATTTACCCTTTTACTGAAGTGATGAAATTGTACATATTGGTGCTTTGCTTTAGTGACTGAAATAAACATGAAACACAGATCCAGATGTCTGATTAGTTTCTTCACTTATAACATTAACTTAAGCATTAAATGCATTCTAAAGTATTAAAATATAAACAGTTTCTTCTAAACTCACATCTCAACTCACATGACTAATGATTAGCACAGACCAATTAAGATCTTCAATTAGCTTAACATTTAGACTGTACTATCATATTTATCAAACAACATAAAAAACAGAAATCTGAACAGTCCATATAGTTCTTATGCAACAGAATATTATCCTCTATTTTCTGTGTTAATCTTATACTAAAACATAACTCACATCATCATTGACTTCTGCACCGATTGAGACCGCACGGAGAATGGTAAAAAGCACAAAAATAAGGTCATACAGGAAGCGGAAATAACTGCGCTTTCAAAATAAACTCCCCTCATATCAAGTCTCCTTTACATGAAGAATTCTTAACAAGTACCGTTTTTCCAGATTCTTAACGGCATTCGGGTGCCGACCCAATTAGGGACTGGTACATGAAAGTACCGGTCCATGGTATACATCCCTACAAACAACAATGGCAAGTGGACGCACGAAGATGCAGGATTTTCCTGTCTGGATAACAAATATGTTCAGACAACAAATCTGTCTGGATAGTTTGTCTGGATAAAAAAACAAGCATGGTAAGCAGCGCACGTGCAACGTGGTAGACGGCCGAAGCTGTTGTTGTTCCTGGTATGAGCACGCAGCTTTCATGTGAAAGAGACTGCACATGCGGTCACATCAGCATTTCACCCTGAAATGCTCTAAATTTCGTCTACATGGAGTTGAAATGAATCAGTTTTCAAAACTTTCCACTCTGGACCCTGGTTCCAAAAGTTTGTGGATTTGGGCACTCCAGGCACTGTCCTCGTGTAAACAGGAGGCCAAAATGCAATGAAAAGTGTCCGTTTTAGGCTGAAAACAAAGCCGTGTAAACACCACCTCAGTGGGTTGGGAGTCTGCTTGAAGATATGCGCAAAAAACATCAGTGATGTACAGAAGTCCAAGGAGATATTTATCCATGTTTCTGTTTTTGCCAAAACTTAACTTGCACATTTTTTAAATTTGTTTTAAAGCTTTTTTTAAGGGATCGCTTTGTCTCCCCAATAAAGTTAATAGTGTTCATCCAAGTGGTCAGAGCAGCTTCCGAAACGAAGCCGTTCATGTTTCTCCCAGTGCTGCATCAGCTATGTGATAATTTGTATAAAGGTGAATTAATTAACTTACACTAATCCATAGGTGAATGAAGTGTGAATGGGTGTTTTCTAGTGGTACTGTATTGATTTTTGATAGTCTACATGTTATGGAATCAAAGTAAAAAACTAGACTGCACTCAGAGAGCAAAAGCCTTCACCAAGGTAGCTCACCCTTTGCTGTAACACCCATAAGCATCTGTTGCATGGAGAAGTTATCCTCATACTATGATTTATTGACCCTGAAAACCTACTCCTAGCACCTGAATCATGTTTATTATTGCTAGTTTGACAAGTTTAGTATACCAACATCTCTTAAAATGACGAAGTTATTATCTGTTCTATAGGGGTTTTTTTATAATCTTGCTAACAAACAAAACTAACAGACAAACACAGGCAAACACTTAACCTCCCTGACAGAGGAAAAAATGCATCTGAAATGCACCTTTAATGCTTATTCTGTCCTGTCATTTTGTCCCATTCAAGGTCCAAACCGGCCTTTTTTACAGACCGTTTGGGGGATTTAAACTGTTTAGAAATAGCTCTCAGAAGAAGAGCTCAGAGTTTCGGGGTCAGTTGAAAATACAGTTGAAAAGCGAAAAATAATGTCCACAATTACCTCATAAAGTTTAGGTTCTATTGTGATCTTTATGACTCTGTGTTTGAGGCTTCCAGGCCCCGCTCAGCAGCACAAAGCTTTAAATACGCTCCCGAGGGCAAGGGCGCACACCATTAGTCAATTTCGCAGAAGTGTCACTCCACAGGTGGGCGATGTAGAAATCCATGGAGTTGGGGGGGTTAACTTGTTTCTCTGGGTTTCACTGAATAATATAACAGATCATTGATAATTTGCCCTAATTATAGATGCTATGACACAGATTATGACTGTGGGAGATTCATGATCTTGACACTACATCCTGTCTTGTCCATGAAAAAACGAGATCTATATTCCAGAAAGGCTTATTATTTGTCCGTGTATCTTGTGTTTCAAGGCCACAGCACCCCTCTGAATACATGGTTTTCATATGAAATGATAACCCATTGCTGTGACATCATGATTTGATAATTTGGCCATGATGGCATGCCACTAAATTTCGTCAACCTAATGTCTGAGGTTGAGTTCAGATTGGCCTTAAGCCCTCTGACAACTTCCGACATGTGAGCTCTTAGTCTTATTAGCCATGCCCCAAATGCAAAACTTTAATCCTCCTTAAATTCTAAATACACAGGTAACGGAGGAATTCACTCGCTGCACATTATTGGGCAAAATGACGACATTTTATTTTTTTAACAAGGTTGTAACATGTCGTTTTCAAGCTTTAAAAACCTGCCTTTTCTACGAGGGTCTTAAGTGCCTCTGCAGCCAACTGAAAGTGGACGCTTGATGAAGTTCAGTTTTCTCTACACTTCTGCATTGGCTTCATTTTCGAACACCCGAGGTTGCTGCTTGATCCCAAGGCTAAACAAGATGAGAACCACTGATCTGAGTCATATTTCTCTGGTTCAAGAATCCCGATCTATATTCGAAAAAGCTTTGAAACACAGCATGTAAACATGGTATAGACGTGTGTTATATCTGATTAAAGCTTTGACCCTTTCAGCCTCCGATATGTGATATAGGACGAGTAGAAAATCCTTTCCTGCTCATGTATTCATCACCTCCCTCCCGAACCCGTGCCCCTTGTTCCATTACGTTTGATTTGGACTGTTCACGCTCCAGTGACTCCCATTTTCTCATGGGATTATCGACAGGGAGCCTCCGTTTGTTCTAATCCATCTCTTTGTCATTCAGGACCTGAAGTCGATCCCATAATTATATTTCTATCTTCCAGTCAGAAGCAGTTCAGAGATTTGTATCTAAAACGAGCAGGAATGCAATGATGCTGCCTCTGAGTAAAACTTCTGCTTACCGGAGTGCATTTTCAAGACTGTTTTCTTACTCTACAGCATCTGAGGCATTCATGTAGCAGTTTTCCTCTCCTCTCAGAGTGGCTTGTGTTTCTTGGAGTCACTCCATGTCTCCCTCACCAGATGTGGAACACCCACAGCTCTGCGTCGTGATAAGAGGAGGTGAAGGCAGCTCATGTTTATGGCATGGAAGTGATGTGCTTATATGTGACCCGGTGGCGAATGAGCAGATGCTTCATTACCCTCTCTGTACGTTACGAGGATTACAACAGCACATGGAGATAGAAATGATGGCTCATGGATGCCATAAGGGAGGAGAGATACATGTTAAAGCAGCATTTAGAGACAGATCTGCATGTATAGATGGACAGATAAATGGATACAAAAAAAGGTGTAATCTTTAATTACAGATCAAAATAAACAGAATGTTTTGTTGTACATTAAAAAATAGTGATGTAGAATGGCTGTAACCACAATCAAAACTTATCAACCTTAATTGTCTTAAAGGCCGTAAGGGGAAAAGTTGTTGTATTTTTCACAATTTTTACAGCATTAATTCTCGCTAAAAGGTTAACCTTATTGATTGCTGAATGATTGTTAATGTCCAATATAGAGCAAAAACAATATTATAAAGTGTTTTAAAAAAATTGATACACCAAAGGTAAACCTACAGTGTTGTAGACTTTGAAAAAAGCCAAACTCTCTTTTGTTTTTGTTTGCAACTGTGTGTTCACACTGGCAGGACAGCACTTCCTTTAGCTTTTGTGTTGCTAAGCCCTAAAGCATACTTTGCATTCCTATTTTTTAGTACTGACCCCCTAATTTCTACACCAAAGCTTCCCAATCTTTTGACCTAAGAGAGGTCAACTAGAAATGCTCCAACAGAATGAAACTCTTGCAGACATTTTTGACATTGTTAGCCAAGTTAATGTCGACATGTGGCAAACTGCATCATCCCATAATGTTAACAAATGCTTTAAAAAATTCTGCATCTACATGAACATTCAGATTCCCATCCAATCACTGCTCCTGTGTGCCATGATCAACATTCCCTGAAAATGTAATCGTAGCTAATCCATAAGCACTTTTCGAGTTATTTGCAAAGATGTGGCAAACTTCCCTCTTTGAAACATTGACAAGCAAGTGGAGTGAAAATATGCTTATTGTAGAGAAGTTTGTAGTGTTGTTGTTTGTTTTTCATTTAATGGTGAAATGTTGTCCAGATCTGGTAAAACTGCTACTGGAGCTGTTAGCATCTATGCTAACTTCTATACAAGCACCCGTCCTGCCGTCTTCTTGCTCACAGCTTCAACTTCTAACTGCTTGAAAGGATGCTGTTTATGATTTGCTTTATGTACACATGTTATTTTGTGTTCAGTAAACAGGTCTTTCATATATCTGCTGATTCTGCTGGTTTTAACTGGTGGGTTTGATAGACCATGCAATGTTGCTTTTGCATTTATTTGATGGTGTCTGACTCATCCTTTGGATCATTTCTTTTGCTCCAGGATGTTTTCATGAAAAAAAGCAGTTTATTCTAAATACTGACATAAATCATACAGAGTTCTGCACGTTCTTTGAGCAAAGTGGAATAATAACAGGAGACAAATTGAATAATCCTTCTAAAACCCCTTGTTGTGCCCAAAACACACCCATGTATAATCAAGGTACAAACCTTCCCATTTGTGTCCTGTGCCTGTCTTTGTGTAGAGAACATGTGTCCTTATTTTAGTGAAATATAGACTGGCACGCTCCAAACTGCTGTGGGCCATGTGTTTTTAAATGAAGCAATTCATACCATCAAAATAGAGCTCTATAGATAAACCTGCAAAAAAATAAAGGGGAAAGTTGATTTACTTAGAAATATTCAATGTCTTAGGCAGCCAAACCTCTATCTTTGGTTATGGTTCAAACAGTGAAAAGTTTATGATATTTGACAATACTGTACCACTTTTTCTGTGTGGGTTTGTTTTGAAGGAGCTCCAAGGAGGAAGGTCGGGAACCGCCTGTTGCAATGTTAAATGGAGATTATTTTGCGAGACAATTTGATCAAATACATATTTATGCTGTTGTAGTTTGGAAAAGATGTGAGTCTTATGGAAAAAATTTAATTGTGCTTTAAGATGCGAAAGTGAAATTCAACTTAAGAGAAACTTGTATTGAAATTCAATAAAAATGTTTCAAGTTCACTTAAGAAAACGGACAACATGAAGTTTTAACATAACACAGACATATAGCGTGGGTGTTTGGTCAACTTTGCCGCTCTGATTTTAAGTGATGTGATGATCCCCATTTATTTAAGTTCATTCATCTTGGCTTGTCTCCTCTGTCAGTTTGCATTAAGCCCAGTAGCAAATGCAGAAAAGCTTGTGACCAAAAGACCTTGTATCCTTTTTATTATTTCCTTCATCTTAAGTCCAGCTCTGAGATTTCACCTCACTAACTTTATTATGTTTCTAGCACTCCCTAAGCATTTGCCTTCTGAACTCGCAGTCCAAAGAGATCTCAATCCCAGCGGAGAAGAGAGAGACTCCGGAGAAACCAGAGGGCAGACGAACCCAAATCAAAAGCACTTTTAAATCCAGCGCCTGAACGCAGGGGCCTGAAAGGGCATTTTTATGAGACTGTGAGGAGGCTGTGATGAATGGGATGCACTGTAAACATTTACACAGGGGAGCTCTATTAATGGCGTACTGTAGCATATGACACGGGGAGAGCACGGGCTGGATGTGGGATTTTTTGTGTTGAAGTGTGTTTTTTTTCGCCTTTGAGGGTGCAGTGTCAGCTCAGTCGCTGGGATTTTTTTTTGCTTACAGGGCCAGAAAGGCTGGGTCACCTGGTAGGTCACAGTGAGGCACAGACTCGCACAGTTGCTTGGCGACTGCTTTCAATGTCATTTAGGCGCTACTTGGAAACTCAACCTTGTATAATCCCTGTAAACAAGACTCTCCAAGGATGACCTGAGGGATGAAAAAAGTAAATCATTTCATGTTCACGGAGAGGCGCTAAATTGAAACATGGTAGTGTTGGAACAAAAGAGCATGTTTGAATAGAGAGCCAGACACTTGATCTGAGGGGCATTAAGTTAATGCAATAAAAGACAACAGTCTGCTTTACTGTATGGTGCCAATTAGAACATATTAAAGCACCTTTGGAGGACTCTTCGCCCTCAGTGGCCCATTTATTCAAGAAGTCCTCTTCATTTAGCAGTGGAAAATCAGCAAACAGGCATAAAGATGAGATATGAGTACCTCTTTGGTCCAAACATCTGCTATTTTTTCATTATTTAAGGGGGTACTCCAGAGATGGCCTCAAAACATGACAACAAGCTTATGCAGGAATTAGAATCAGTAGGTATAGATGTTTCCACACTGGTTTGGGCCCGCTTATACGGCAGCAAGTGTAAATTCAATTACTTAGTTTTGCATGTACCTCGCCTGCAGGCCACCCGCCACAATCTAAATGGTAATCCAGAGCCTGTTTATTTCTGCGGTGCGATTTAACAGTAGGGTTGCATAAGTATCTTGTGAGGATGCTTCCCAACAACTTAATTTCCTCAGAAGACACTTGGCATAATGATCATGTTTGAGCCCTGGCAAAGCAACCACTACTTTGTGAGAGGAATAGCCAGCTGATAAGAAGTTAATCTCTGGCAGTTTCTGCATCAAAAACTCAAAGATGATGTAAGTGCTCTGATTTCTATTTTTGTACAACTTTACACTGTTAAAAACACCCGGTTCTCACAGGTTTGTACAGTGACTTTGTAAATGACTGTAATTAGGTGCAGATTAATAGGATTTGACTGGCTTTCCACTTCTCATTAGTTCGTGTGTTTGTTGCTAAGACAGCACTGAAAAACCACATACCAAAACATGCAGAAAGCACTTTTTCTGAAAATTTTTGGGGAAATTGTAGCTTTTGAAAATATTAAAAGTATTCCCCCATTGAAGAAGCAAATGGTATTGGTTTCAGTATTGGTTTTTAAACAATTACAGTAAAAATACCAAAGTCAAACCAAATTTAAAGACTTGCTCAAAAGAAAATTGACATAACTAAAAATGTAGGTCAACCTATGATAATGACACCCTGGCTCAATTTTAGATCATCTGGGAACGCTTCATTTGTCTCTGTGAAATGTTAATATCTGCTTGAAACTAACAAATTCAGCAACATATCTGTTTACATCATGTTAATAATGTACACAACTGTATAGGTAACAATAAAACTTTGGATGTGACCAAAAAATATCAGAAGTTGTTGCCCCCAAACCAAAGGCAGACCTTTTTTCATGTCTGCATCATGATGCTGTTATTCTGGCAAATTATTATTATAATTGTGAGAGAATCACAAATAAATTGGTGTCTCATGGGTTTTGAACATCTAAAGTTAGCCAGAGTGAAGCATCTGTGTGGCTTACTGTGGCACATTATTTACTGTTAGACTGCAACTCACTGGATCAAATGATTGAGTCCGGGAAATTCATGACCAGTGGCACATCTGCATTTTATTGTCAGACTGATCCTGTGGGGCGTTTTTGTCTTTGCTTTGATGTGAACACAAGGGAACTTTACAATATATACATAAATGTAAAAACAGAAACTTATTTCATGGTGCACCTCTTTTTTTTTCATGCTGTCTTTCAATTATCACGTGTCAATAAAGGCAAAAGTTTCCTTTGCAGCATTATTTGGCCTCTCATTTAACATTTGTCCTCACAGTCAGGTTTGACTGAATAACAGCCACCTTTGGTGCCCTTTAAGTTGAACAATCTGTTGGAGTGTTTGTTTGGCCGCAGCTTCATCCTGCCCGGCTGAATACGCTCAGACATTGTTTTGATTTCAGCCCGAGCTCCACTCCCACCTGTATCAGATTGTCTATGAAGTGGGGAAAAAGACGCCCTGCCCTGCAATCTTCACTGGGCTGAAGTAAATTGCTTTCATTTTGGCTGGGCTCCCCTTTGTTATAATGTGACAAGGCTACTGATTAGACGAGAGGGAGATCAATAAACTGTCAGGCTTATGCCTCAAAAGCGGTACAGGGAAATCAAGAGAGACTTTCTGTGCCCTGTCACCACCCGGCATTCACATCCAGCCTGCAGGAGGGAGGTTAACACTCGCATCAGGGTCGACAAGTGGGAGTTTAATCTCATGACAAACAAAACCAGTTAGCTGTGAATAATGCTGTAAAGTCAAAACAAGGTATTAACATCATTATCATACGACAGAGGTGAATTATCCCACACAGACCAGAAATTCTCTTTGAATGAAGTAGAGAACTAATTGATTCTCAAGTTTCCTGGGGATATGTGCTTAAAAAATATTTATACAAAAACAAACATGCACAGGGAATCTGAAATGAACCAAACAAGAAAAATAACACAAAATACAGCTTCAGACTATTTTTATCTTGTTCACTGACATTGTATTTAGATGGATGTTGTACCCCATGCAAAGTGCAGTTTAATATGCTAATGTTCACAAGTTATTTTAGTAAGCTAACTATTGTCTGTAATGACAATATGAATATATATATCTCCACTTTAAACTACTTAGTCCTCAGTCTGAAAAAAACATATCAAATATTGATTTTGGTTTCAGGATGTTAACACTTTAAAGGCCTGTACTGTACAGAACTTGACAACCAATCATGGTTGACCAAATTATTAAAACACAGACTTGTACTCTCAGCTAAAACATCTTACCAAGTGAGTGAAGAGGTATTTGAACCCCTTTACTGTACGAGTAAATCATGAAAATATTATTTCTCAGCACTTCAATTGAAACTTTCAGGTAATAAAAATAAATACAGACACTGAGCTCCACTGATAATATTGGGATTGTGATTTCTTGATGATGTACAACAATTTCTGAACAGAAAAGACAGCATCCATTCTGAAATTTCCACAGTAGAGACCTTTTAACAGAGTTGTTGTGATTTTGTGGGGGATTATGTGTCAGGCCCTTTTTGGCCTGGAGCAGAAGCTTCCTGAATTGTCTGCTGGTTTCCTGGCAACCTCACTGTCTCAGGACTAAAACAAGCCTCTGCTACAGGCCAAAAATCAGCCAACACAGAATAATATGTTAATCCATAATCCTGTGATGAATTGAACTGTCCAAATTGCTTTGCAAAAGTAAATATCTCAGGTCATTTTATTTTTTTTATTTCACTTTTTTGTGTTCTTACATTTCAAAGTCCAATAGGTGATATGCTACAGCTATTTCTGTTTATATTTAAGGTCTGTTTGCTCCAAAGGATGCTTGATGTGCTTTGTTTGCGTGCAAGGTGCTATGAAAAAAATGAAATTAATCTTAAGCTTTAGAAATCAAAGTTGATTTTGTTTGTTATGGACAACTCTAGTTTAGCTAAACTTGGCCCATAAATATTGGATAAAAATGACTTCCATGAACAAGGACCTTCACAATCAACCCTCCTTTGCTTCCAGGCTTTGTGAGCTTGCCAAACCATCTACTGTTCTGGGCAATCACTTTGATGGACATTAACTTACGTATTATATATTAGGGTCTTCAGGGCTTCTGGAGTAGCAGCGTTATATCATGTGAAAAAGTGACCCTTTGACTTCTTCAAGGTTATATTAACTTTCAATTTGACTACATTTATCTGTTGTCTGTACACCACTCAGGTTCAGTTGTTTATTTTAATGACTGCCAGAATATGTTCACAGTCTGAAATATTCACAAAACCTTCTAGTCTCTCATGCTAAGTATTCCTGATCCTCCTCTATTCTTACACCTTCGGAGACACCCTGTTGGAGCTCCTGCCCCATGTGGACCAAGTCCGTTCTAGTTGGTTGATAGATATACCCGGAGGTTATTGGTTCAGCATGGTTCAGGACATTTCAATGGTTCTGTATTATGATTATGACCTCGCTCTGGGTTTGCCAATAACTCTGAACCACTGAAGTAACAGTACTAGGATGTCACAGTGGTAGGTCTTTAATCGACAGCAGGAATCAGCAGCTTCAGGGCCGATACTGGTCCTGTTCACAGGAGGAGAGGAAGAAGTCCTGAAGCTGCAGATTTTGTTGTCTTGTGCATAGAAGTACTCTCTCAAGCCAACGATGAATAAAAGGCATTTGAAACTCAACAAGCACAATACGTTTTTAACTGGGGATTGCTGCTTTTACTTGTCAACATTTTTTGTATTACTACTAGGAAAGCTAGCAAGCTACACTCAGGCTTAAATATGATGTCAAGCAGTGGCGATTGCTCTAAGACTGCAAGGGAAGCTCAGCTTCCCCTAAAATGTCCCCCAAAAAAGTGGTGATATGTACTGCTGTGTGTACATTTCATTGACTAAATATGCGCTAGAATACCTTCATCTTTTGTTCAGAATCAGCTACTTATCACAGGTAAGTGTCTCAGTGCTTTAACACGGTCAGACGCGGAGTGTCTTCTGGCTTCGATGGGGAAGCGTAGAGTGGGCTGTTCCACTGTGGAAACTGGACGGTCATTGGATAAACGCTGGGCTTTGTCCCGCCCATCTGACGCTCAGCGTCTCTGGGGGTCTATGAGGCAGTGGGCTGGCCTGGACGCTCGGCTTCTGCATGATGATTAGATGATCTGTTTGAGGCCGAATCCCTTTTTGATTGACAGTGAAATGAGCCAATCAGCGATCATAAAGTACAACCCTCCACCGGAGCGTCTTCTAAGTTTTACATTCAGTTGTTCTGAAGAGGAGCTTCTCCTGTTTAAAGCGGCTCAAGTCTTACACCTGCAACACAATGGGCCAAGACTGTTTAAGCAGTCTAGTTCTGCTGGCCATTGAGAGAACACTGGTAAAATCCCTGGAAAAGACACCAAGTTGGTACGACAGGGTCACAGGTCATTTTCTTGATTTATGATGTAGGCCGGAAAAAAATGAGCTTCCCCTCCTTTACTGACCAGCAGCCGCCACTGATGTCAAGACACATTTGTAGTGTGAGTCCTGCTCAAGGGTCAGTCTTTGTTGAATAATCATGTTGTGAATAAAAGAATTTGATATCTCTGGACCTCAGTGTTGGAGCGTTTTAGTCTCCCTATCTCCTGAACAGCCTTACATAAAAGCACACTAAAATCACACACATAAACACAAATCAATGTCATCTATGAAGGCTGCTTTTATTATTTTATCAAAATTGACTGGCACACACTTTTGTGCATGAATCTGATGTTAGTTGGTATTTGTCTGTACATTCTGTTGGCTGCCATAGTCACAAAATATAGATAAAAATGCCTCCAGTCATGAGCAACCTCCAGTCATCTGATGCAATGAAACATTTTTTCTTTCTCTCCGTCTCCCTCTCTTTTCCCCTATTGTAGGGGCTGATGCTCATTGACAGTGATGCTGATTGGACGGGGCAGGTGTCCTTTTGATGTCCTCAGCACAGTTATTAACAAGTCATATTGTATGTGAAAACCAATCATAAAGGATAACAGGCAGTAATAGCTGTTGTCTCAGCATAATTGTGTAGTCTATAGATGCAGAGAAAATGAGAGGTGTTGAATGACATACACAGCAGAAACACATTTACAGTCCTCGCCTTTTGAAGATTGTCCTTAACCATGAAGGGAAACTGAGCAGCAGGGAGCTATTTGCTCACTAATAAGATTTTCTTGTAGAGTTAAACAAGCAGGCACCTGAGACTGTTTTTACAAACTTCTAACACCCCGTCTGAGTGATAGAGATAGGTGGATATTAATGAATGTCACAGAGATCCCTCCAGGCTACAGCAGCCAATCAGATTTCAGATCCGTTTATCTCTTAATGAGGAGATAAGAGTTTGAGCAGTGCCTGCAGTGTAAGCTATGAAGTAATGACTATGTTTAGTTCATTAGGCCGCAGGCATGGTGAGGGCCTTTCACAGAACTGACCCTATTGAACACATTATGGATAGATACTGTATGTGGCAGCTGTGGGTTTATTTGGTGAGGTTACTGAATGTTGTTTATGCCCAAAAAGATGGACTTTGAGGAAATGTGATACCAAAGGCATTGGTTTCCAAGAAATGGGTAGGGGGTATGAGTACATCAGAGGCATAAATTAAGATCAACTTGACATATCTAGGTTTGTTGGAACAGCAGGTTTCGTGATACATCCATGACCCCAAAGGCCTGAATGTATGGTGTCAGGCTTATCCCAGAAGAAAAGATGTCTCAATGAAGTCTCAGTGTGCAGTTATTGTCTGTGTGGGTCAATTCATCCTGATTGGTTGAGTGTTCTGTTTTACTCCTTCTTTACAAGTTTACATTGTTCACAGGCATCCTTAGAATGTATCTATTTATTTTCCTGTCAAAAATGCACTATCACATTGTTTTTTGACATGCCTTTAAACTTCTCTGTTTCAGCCCTGATTAGAAACACTGGTTTTAAACCCCTTTAGCTGTACCTGACCCCATTCATCTTAAAGGAATACTACACCCAAACAACGATTTGGCCTCATTTTCTACTCACCCTCATGCTCAACAACACTGTGGAGTAGTTTTGGAACATCTAGGATGCAGCCGGAGATCTGGGGGAATCCTCGCTGTCCACGGACATTGATATCATGACTGCGGTAAGAGCCCGATCAATCAGTGTCCTTAAAAGTCCACAAAAAGTCGGCAATATTTCTCCATACTGCTCGTGCGCTGTAATCCAAGTGTCCTGAGCGGGTAACGTCCACCATTTACTCGAAACGACATCATTTAGCACATGTTTATAGCCTAAACAGTACTACTTGGCATTTCTATGATACACTTACGGGTGCCCTCACGGGCAGCGGCTGACCAAACAAGCGAATCGCACTCTGCAATAACTAGGAGCGTAGAACAAGAAATCCCACATTCTGCTGTGAGCAGCGGAGCCGTGGACAGACACAAGAGGGGTCAGCAGAATGTGGGATTTCTTGTGTTCTTGTTTCTTGTTCTACGCTCCTAGTTATTGCAGAGTGCGCATTCATTTGTTTGGTCAGCCGCGGCTCCCGTAGGCACCCGTAAGTGTATCATAGAAATGCCAAGTAGTACTGTTTAGGCTATAAAATGTGCTAAATGATGTCGTTTCGAGTAAATGGTGGACGTTACCCGCTCAGGACACTTGGATTACAGCGCACGAGCAGTATGGAGGAATATTGCCGACTTTTTGTGGACTTTTAAGGACACTGTTCGTTCGGGCTCTTATCTAAGTCATGATATCAATGTCAGTGGACAGCGAGGATCCCCACAGATCTCCGGCTGCATCCTAGATGTTCCAAAAGTACTCCACAGTGGGTGTAGTGTTCCTTTAAATGGTGGATGTGACCCTGGGTTCCCAATGCTGTGCTCTAATGTTTAATGTGGCTTTAAATACATTGTTATAAAATTTGTGGAGCTAAGTGTGAGCTTTTAAAACATCTTGCTAATAGAGTGTATCCCATCAGAGAAAAGTGGCATATCCTGTAATGACATCATTTAGAGAAAGTTGTCAAAAGAGCTGTTTAGGCACACATAGCTGGTGAAACGAGCATCAGATAAGGCTTATTTTCCATTATATGGGGTCTCTGATTTGCCAGTATTAAACACTTGTAATTTTTATTTGCCCTCTAGTGTATATAACATGTCACCTCTCCGTGATAGAGCACATCTATGGATGAGACAAATTCTCCCTCTTCCCATCCTTACAGCGCCAGTAGCAGCTCGAAATGCCCCGAAAAAAAATCTCTGTGATGTCCTTCCGTTTTTTCCCCATCCGTTTCAGCTCATTTGGCTTTGGGTCGCAAGCCAAGTGCAAAATATGTGAGTATAGATTTGTTGATTACATGGTGTAGAGCAGCACTTACCTGAACAATTACTGCAGAGAAAGAATGCAGCTAGATCAGGAGCACTCAGCTTATGAAGACTAGACACTTTTTAGCACCAGTGCTTGTGAAAAATATCATGGACATCATCAAAAATGAAAATATAAACTAGAGGTGTGGCAATTTAAGCTTTTTCAAGTCATTAGACATATACCTCATGTTGATTGAAGCCTGGCTAATAATATTTTGAATCTGTTTCTGTTTTGAAATATCACAAAGTTAAGCTCACATTATTCCAGATTGTGATTCTTGTATTTAATGCCAAGATATATGTCACTATTTGGTAATCCACCCTTGCTTCATATATTGATGATTTTTTTGAACTTTTGCAAGCTTTCAAAAGATACATAATGATTCAAAAGCTCAGACTTTGGTATCATTCGGCTATGTAACAGATAAGAGCCAATCAGCAGTGACAGATATGATAGGCAGTTCTACTCTGTTCTGTGTGTCTGATTGCTCACATAAACTTTCAGCCCCTTTGGCATTAGTTGGTGCCCCATTGGGAACCAGTTTAAAAAATCCTGGTTACACTCCTGCCACTAAATCAAGTTTAATACCGTGACAAAACACAGAGCTGCTGTTGTGGAACGTGAGGCTGTGTTCTGTCGTTAAGTGAACATCTTTGATTGTGACACTCACATGTGGCTTTCCAAAGAAAATTACACCACAAGCCTGAGATGGTTTTCCACTCATAATATGCACCTTGTTCATCATAGCAACCTTTGGATTATCCTCAGTGTGACTTAAAGAGTTGTTGATGGAAAGCCCAGGGGGCAAAGCCACTTCACTTTGATCCTGACAGAAAGATGGCTGCCTCCCAAAAAAAAATGTCATCTCCTCTCAGCTTGACCCACTTGTTTGCTCTTATCTCCAGCATGTTGAGGGGGAGTGAAATGATATGCTTTCACTGCTCGCGATTGATTCAGAACCTTTCTCTCTCTATGCAACGCAGTATTTGTTAGATCCTAAGTGAAATATGATATACGGCGCTATGCGGATGCTTTTATCCAAAGTGACTCACCTTGCCGCAAGTGTATTAATTGATAACTCCAGAGGAGAGAGTGTGAAGGCTTCAAAATGCCAAAAGAACTATACCAGGCATTTGTACTGAAAAAGTCACTCTGGGTGAAGTAGCAAACCAGACTGTCACCTCATTTAAACTGCATTATTAACAGAGAAACAGAATGTGTAGCAGACATGGTTGACAGCCTCCTCCACTTTGGCCTAGGTCCACGTCAGACCCCCCACAGCTTACAATACGTCCCTCAAAATACTGTCAAATTTAGTAAATGGAAGGAGAAATTTTCTTCGGGTATCTTCATTTTGTTAAAATAAAATTATATTTTTCAGATACCTACAAATCCGCAGTTTTGTTCATAATAGAGACCCCCTCTTCCCCAATCTTTCAGGTGCTACTTCTCTTTTTGGAAACTTACTTTTCACAAAAAAGGTGCTGTATCTGTTATACTTCATTTCTTCACTGCGCCCCACTGCCCTTCTAAACATTAAAGGGGGATGGGAAGAGGATCTGGGAGAGTTTATTTCAGATGATCTATGGAAGCTGATCTTATATCGTGTTCACTGTACAACAATCTGTGCCAGGCTTAAAGGATGTTCTGTTTCTGCAGCTTTCACATTGTTTATAGAATGAAGGAGAACATTATACTCACCCAGAAGGCTTTCCTGACGCAAACAGTGCTTCGGGAGATATTTAGATCCAAAATCGAGTGGCGGACATCCGTATAATGGTAGCACATAGGGCAGACAGGGCCGCTTCTAAAACTCCATTAGTCGTCCAAAAACTCATAAGTTTCCCCAATATTCCATCATGGTCCGTTCGGGCTACTCCTCCACGACAGTCTGTGTCACTCCAGACATGTTGTGTGACTGTGCTGACCTCTGAACTAAAGAAGAAGAGCGCTTGCTCCGCACATGCGCAGTGCAGCTCATTGTTTCAGCGGAAGACAGTCGGCTGCACAACGATTTTCTTCTTCCAGTTTTGTGCATAATGGACGAGTATCTATCAGAAGAAAATGCTGCGGAGGAGAACTTTGAATATGATGGGTGTCCTTACAGTTTCGAGCCAGAGTTTACAGGTGAGGAGCTCATTGAAAGGAGGACGCGGAGGCAGCGCTCCAGAGAGTACTGCACAGGCGCGGAGGCAAACATTCTTCTTCTTCAGTTCAGAGGTCAGCACAGTCACAAAAACATGTCTGGGGCGACACAGACTGTAATGGAGTAGCGTGAGCGGACTATGATGAAATATTGGGGAAACTAATGAGTTTTTGGACGATTAATGCAGTTTTAGGAGCGGCGCTGTATGCCCTATGTGCTACCATTATACGGATGTCCGCCGCTCGATTTTGGATCTAAATATCTCCCGAAGCACTGTTTGGATCAGGAAAGCCTTCTGGGTGAGTGTATTGATTTACTTCATTCAAAAACAATGTGAAAGCTGCAGAAACCGAACTTTTCCTTTAAGCTAATCCAATGTAAAGTTTTGCATCGCACACATTTTACCAAGGTACGATTGGCCAAGATTTCTGAAAATGTTAACGCCTTATGCGATCGTTGCCACCAGGCCCCAGCAATGCATGGTCATATGTTTTGGTCCTGTCCGTCTCTTTGCAACTTTTGGTCTAAAATTTTTTAGACAATCTCCGCCTGCATTGAGGTCCCCTTCCATCTGCTGCTGTGACTGCCTGCTTTGGTGTTCCACCCGCTGATTTGACATTGCCTTGTTTTAAAGCAGACCTAGTGGCCTTTGTGACTTTTTTGGCAAGACGCTGCATATTATTAAAATGGAAACCACCTTCCCCTCCATCTCACTCCGTATGGCTCAAAGACATTTTATGTTTTATTAAGATGGAGAAAACACGTTGTGTATTGAGAGGCTCAGCGACCAAGTTTAACAAAACATGGGGTCCTTTTTTCAATTATTTAAAGAACTTAGCTTGTCTTGATATCCCACCTCCAGAGTCAGAGGACTGACATCATTTAAACTTTACAAACACGAGAGTTTATTCAATTTATTTGTCAAAAGGGTGCATTTTTATTTTCTATTTATCTATTCAGTTGTTTAACTGTCAAGTACATGCTGTCTCCTATCATTGTACAATACAGTATTATCTGCTTTTATTTGGTTAGTTGGCCTGACATGAGAACTTTTATTTTGTGATGTGTTCTCATGGTTGTTCTTTGTGTTGTGTTTTATATCAAGGTCTATCCGTACACTCATGCTTGTTGTACATTTTATTGAAAACTTTAATAAAAAAAGTTTAGAAAAAAAAAATCTATATTCAATCAGGTGTATGAGGTGGTTGCAAACCTAACCTAATAACTTTAATTAAAATAAACACAAACCCATTGAAATTTTCTTTTTTTTTTTTGTTAATATTGCATTTGTATTAATCCTTACTTGTATTATTGTCATCCCATCATGCTGTGGTGTCTTTATAGAGCAGTGTATTTGGGTTTTAACTGTTCGTATGAATGATCAGAGTAAAAGATCAAAACTTTTTCTTGTTACTTGCAGCAGAATGGATCACTGAGCTCACTTTTAAGGGTTGAAATTCACATCTATTTTGTGTAATAACAAAACAAGCGAATTAGACCATCACATATTTCATCATGACATTTTATTTTAAGATCTGGCCTCCATAGCAATTGTCAAATACAAAAATGGGACCTCGTATAAATGTAGTTGGATGACCCTGCTAAAGGTTTGTATAAAGGTAATCTGATATTCTTATTAACCATAAGTTGTTTTAACCAATGATAGCAAACCAGGTGTGAGCCCCATCCACATAAACCTCATAAAAGTACCTGTTTGAAACAGAAATAGACAAGCAATTAAAAAGGGATTTACTTAAAGCTTCTGTGACCATTTTTTTTTCTCAGAAATGTAACAAACTGAGACTCATAATGCGGCCTCTAATGACTCTAAGAAACACACAAGACCTGTAGTGAAAGAAAAGACTTGATATTTTCACATGCCTTTCAATCCTGATATTTGGGACAGTGGCGGAGAAGGCAATTAAAACATGTTGCCAAAGATTCATAGTTATTCCTTTTAAATGAAAAAAGATTAGAATAAACTGGCCTTGACTCCTGCATCTATGAAAACTCCCCAAAACCAGGAAACATGTGCTGATGTGCAAGAACCAATTCAAGGCCCATTTTTGGGGCCTTTCAGGGGCTTAATTAGTTCTCACCATACAAGCTGGTGTTTCTGGTGCAATGAAATATGTTTTTATATTATTATCATTATTAAAAAGTTGGCTAAATCTGTTCACTATTGTGACTGGTAAGCCAGTGTAATATGCAGTAATGCGACCACAATTGACCAGCAGAGGTGGGCAGAGCAGCTCGCAGGCTGTTGGTCTGTACTACACATTATCTGTGGCACTGCTGTGGAAGCTCAACCACAATAGCAACACCTGGTAGGAATGCAAACTTGTCATCACAGATGGTTACAGTTTGAACATTTTTTGTTTTTAGTTTTTTTTCCCCCAAAAAAGGATCTAGTAACTATAATAGTAATAATAATGATAATAAGGACGGCAGCTTTATTTATCAAGTGTTTTTACTGAAAGCTGTGTACATTGCATTTAAAAAAAATAATTGAAGAATATTTGCACATAACCTCTTTAAAATGTGCATTCGTGACAATGCAGTATCTTCAACCTTACTTGCAATTAAAATGACTCTACAGAAATCACTTTGGTGTGATAATACATGTATGAATCAATACCAAGACACCAGATTGTTTTTTGTTGTTGTTGTTTTCTGTTTTTCTGTGTGTGTCTCTGGGTTTTTCTCACCCTGTGTATCAAACATCGATAGTCGAACTAACTGGCATCTTTTCAGCCCAAAGCTTATGTTGGAACTTTCGTCACAAAACTTCCAAAAAGAGACCTCTGCCTGCTGCAGAACTTACACAGCACTGGAAGATGAGTATCTGCAAATTGTAGCCTTAATTTCCTGTTCATAGCTAACAGGTGTGGCATCATTCTGTCGTACCCCACCTTTATTCAGACTTGAAATGTTGTGTTCAGAAATGGTCCTCAACAAATCCTGGTCATAACGAGTGGTTATTTAAGACACTGTCACCTTTCTATGTATCATCTCAAACCACTCTGGCTTCTCCTTGGACCAGTGGCATCAACATGGCATTTTTGCACTAGATGTTTTTACTTTTTAGACCACAGTGTATTTACCCAAAAGATGGTTCTGCAGGAAAATTCCAGTAGATCAGCAGTTTCTGAAATACTCAAACCAGCCCATCTGATACAAAAAGCACATTTAAACTCACTTAAATCACCTTTTTTACCAAATGTTGCTTGTTTCAAATGTCAGTAGATCATTTTAATACTGTCCTCATGCCTAAATGCACTGAGTTGCTGTCATGAGATTGGGTGGTTAGTTGTTTGATTGGGTGTACCTGAAGTGACCGATTAGTGTAATTCACTGTTCTACTCACTTTCTTTGAGACTGCGTACCAGCTCTTAGAATAAGAAATACTTAGGAGTTATTTGCACTTTATAAATTATTGATGTGGCTTAGCATAAAGTGTGTTATAACTGGCTGTTAGTGTGTCACAGATGTTGTGATCTTGCTGATATTGACAGACTAAGGTGTCCTGAGTGACTTGTCACATGTGCACAGATCTTGATAACCTCCATTAGGTCCAACATGTGAGACAAAGTGCTCAGATCAGATTGTAGAAAGAGGCCCTTGCTTATGTTTACAACCACCGACTTTGTCACTGTCACTGCCCCAGCTGTGCTGCCTCTCACCAGCATGGCTCCTAACCCTATGGTGAGTTTAATGACCTGGAGCAGCAGCCTATAAAACCCAAAGAACTGCATTATCAGTCTCCCTTAATAAAGTCAGATTGTTTTGCTAAGATGTCTGAATGTTCCTCTGAAAGCGCTGTCTCTCCTGTCATTTTTTCCTGATGCAGATGCTCTTATCACAAGCAGCAGAAACACTTGGTTATGATCTCCGATAATTGATTTCCCAATGAGTGTTCCCCTTCAAAACATGCGGGGGAGAGACATCATTAAAAACTCTGAAAAATGTAAACAAGGAAATCTTTGCCTCTATTTTATTAATCATCTTTGTCAAACAAAGTGTTCTCCTTTTCAGCATTAAATGGATTGTCTGGATGCTTACAATAAGAAACAGTTATATTAATTAAAAAAGAAAAAAAAAGTGTTTTGTTTTCGTTTTGCTTTTTTTCTCGTACAGCAAGGGAGGAATCCAAGTGAACAAGGACTGTGCCAGCGAGATAAGGTGTAGAGTCTCCTTTGCCGTCTTATCAGTATCCTCTGCAGTCTTAGCACTGCCACAGCTCCACTGGGAATTGACAATAACAACTAGAATTTTTTTTACTTGCTCTTGCTTTTTCAGCTGATGGATTTGTAGGATCTTAAAGTATGAAAGCCGTTGCCAAGTCCCCGTATTAAACGCTATCTCGCCTCATTTAGCGAGGGAGGACTCCGAGAAACTCAAATGCATTTTACTCAACTTTGCAGGTGTTATTGACATGAGAGCATCAGAAGGGCGCCCTATATTTCCATTTAGTCTCCAGGCTTCTGTGCTCTTTCCAGCAGACTGCATGTAGGCACGAGAATGGAAAAATGTCGTGTTACTGACAGGCTGTGTGGCACTGACAAATATCAGCAAGGTTACACACTTTACCACAGTTTACCTCTTGACAAAGTGAGTGCGGTTCATGCATGAATATTTTACTATAAGGGTCCGTCTTCTCATAACTGCATTGAAATGTGTATTGAGAGGATACTGTAAGAGAATCCTGAAGGGGATTGTACTTTTTTCATATCTCCTTGAAAAAAAAATACCTTAAACTTAAGCATTTACCAAACAATACTTTCTATCAGTGAGAAAATGATTCAGATCTTCTCTGATGTCAAGTGAAACAGTACCAAGCATGATCTACCTGACCACATGTCCCAGTTCTTTAACATTAAAGGGTAAGATAAGATAATGTTAGTTAGGATAAGATAGGTTAAGCTAAGTTATGTGAGTTGATTTGATTTAGGTTGGGTTCATTTAAACTAAGATCAGTTTGAGACAAGACAAGATATGATCATTAGAGTTAAGCTAAATAAAGTTTATTGTAGTTAAGTGATCATAACTAAAGTTACTTAAAATGAGAGGACAGCAGGTAAGTTATGTTAAGTTAAGAGACTGTGAGGAGTTTCTAAGTAATTACAAAATAGTCTCACTTTTAGATATATGCCTGATTGAAATACACACTTTAAGATGAGTTTTACAGCATCAAAATAGGTTATCTATAAATGCTATTTCTTAGCCTTCCGGTCCGGTCGGACAGGGCTGGACTGGCCTGGATACTCAACTTCGGGAACAAGACAATTAAAACTAGAGCAAATTTATATTATTCGGACACGTCTTAGAGCACCGGGCTGTAAGTAGATCGCTACTTAGCCGGCTACAAAACTACGATAATACATTTTCCAAAAATTGCTTGTTGTCACACATCAAAAACTACCGCTATGTAACTAGAAAGAGATATCAGTTAAGTTATGTTTAGCTGATCTAATTAAGAGTTAAGATAAGATAAAGGAAGATATGGTAAGATAAGATAATATCATTAGTGTTAAGAAAAATGAAGTTTTACATGGCTTGTTAGATTTAAGCGTAACTGAGATAAGATGAGAGAAGGTTAATTGATTTAAGTTAAGGTTATTGTGGTTGACTGAATTTGGTTAATGCTTAGCTAAGGTAAGAGGTAAGATAGGAGTTGGGTTGATTAAAGTTACATTAAGGTAAGATAAAATGAGAGAAGATAAGATTATTTGATTTCAGCTAGGTGAAGTTACGGTGGCTAAGGTTTTCGTTTTTAAATCAATTAATGATAAGCTAAACTGAAATAACATGAGAGAAGGAAATGTGTTTAAGTTTAGGTGATATAAGGCAACGTAAAGATCATTTGATTTTAGTTCAGTTATGTTTCTTGTGGTAAAGTTAAGCTTTTTAAAGTTATCCTAAATTGAGCTCAGACAAGAGAAGATATGTTCCTTTACAATACCACATCCACTAGAATAACCTCCCCACCTACAAAGCTCTCCACAACCTAGCCTGGACTTACCTCTGCAACCTCCTTCATGAATACACGCCATCCAGCACCCTCCGCTCAACTTCTCCTGGACTGCTAGCCATCCCCATGTCACGCCTCAGTACCACGGGTGACCGAGCCTTCAGCCACTCAGCACCCAGACTCTGGAACTCCCTCCCCCCACACATAAGACAGACAGACTCCATCACATCATTCCAAACCCAGCTCAAAACTCAGTTCAAACTAACATTTTCCCTCCAAGTGGGCACTTGGAGGGAAAACAGCTCGAAGTGGGCACTGTGCAATTCACTTTTTTATGTTGTTTTGCTTTAATAATGTTTGCGATTTTTTTATGCTTTTATTTTCTGTAAGGTGACCTTGGGTGACTTGAAAGGATCCTCCGAATGAAGTGTATTATTATTATTTTATTACTGGAACTTAAGACAAGACAGGGTGATATATGATAAGGTGATTTGGGTTTATTGATTTATTCAGTGTTTTTTGGAAGGGGCACTGCACATTTTTTGAACATCAGTATGTAATGCAAATGAAAATATGCCATAGTTAGCATAAATGCTAAAATGCATCTGTTTTGGCTCCCATAGCTCCTGTGCCTTTTATGATGAGTTTATAAATTGGTGAATCTGGACCATACAAGCATATCTGTTCATTACAGCAATGGGTTCTGCATGATGAGAGCCGCCAAACAGCTGCTGGTATCCTCTGATCTGGAAACATCCTGAAATTATTTTTCATTCCTTTTCCATCCAGTTACACAACACAAGCTCACAATCTACACCTGCAGCAAGAAGTAATGTGGGTTTCTCCAGTCCTCTGGTTCTACCAGCAGTTTCATCCATGTTCCATTTAAGTTTTATCTCTGTGTATATGAGGACATACAAGTATTTCCAAGTGTTCAACAATACATCAGCCATATTTGTCGCAATCATCCACTTATCCAGAGTTGGCATTTTTTCCTCTTCTGCAGCCCGCATGCAAATGTGGCCAGTTGGCACTGCTGGCAGAGGGACTCATTGGATGTGCCATCGATGGAAGAAGTGTCTGAAGAGAGCAGCTTGCTAGTGGAAAAGTAAGTTGTTTCCAATGCACGAGATATGGCATGCAATCACCCTACTGCCATTTTGTGGCCTGTATTTACAGGCCATATGTGTGTGTGTGTATATATATATATATATATATATATATATATATATATATATATATATATATATGTGTGTGTGTATATATATATGTATATATATATATATATATATATATATATGTATATTTATATATATATATATGTGTGTATATATATATATATATATGTGTGTATATATATATATGTGTATATATATATATATATATATATATATATATATTTATGTATATATATATATATATATATATATATATATATATATATATATATATATATATATATATATATATATATATATATATATATATATATATATATAAATACATACATATATATAAATACATACGTCATATATATAAATACATATATATATATATATATACATATATATACATATATATACATATATATATATATATATATATATATATATATAAACATATATATACATATATATATACACACATATATATATATATATACATATATATATATATATATATATATATATATATATATATATATATATACACACATACATATATGTGTATTTATCACCAGAAATTCTGAAAGGTTTAGTCAGTGCTTTGGAATATATATATTTTTTTATCTTTGACTCTGAAATCTTTTGAAGTCAAAATATAAAATTGGAGTGAAGAGATTTTTAAAAATGTTTTCAAGGGCTGAACTTGAATATATTAAAACCCTGATTATCTCAAAAACAAGAGTGTAATTGTAGTTAAACAGCTTTAATCATTTCAGAGAGGTATAATTGTCAGTAAGTGAGTGGTAAAAGGATCAAATTATAAGATTTTACCTTGGAGGTCAAACAGGAGAACAGAACTGAGCAGGCAGCAGTTTAAATACAGCTCATAATATAACTTCTCCAGTGCCGTTTGTTTTTAAATTAGCTCAATTTAGTTATACAAGGCTTTTAAATGATGCCATTTATTTAATAGACATTCTCACTCGTTCCCTATAATCTTAACAAGCAGCAGAGATATTAAATAATTAACTTCACCAGGAGATTTTACACCGAGGCTCAGGCTCCCCACCCACTCTGCTTGCACGGCTTCTTTTTGTCCTTTGTGTGACATATAGAGCGGGACGGAGGGGCTGCAGAGAGGTGACTAATGTATCCAGGTGGGTCATATCCTGCTTCCTGTATAATAAGCAGAATGGGATAAAATTTAGAAAGTGGAAACAGATCAGGAAGGAGGAGCCCACCCTCTGCGAGAGGAGTGACCTTGAAGACACTCGGTGCTCACTCAGCTTTGGGTATTCTGCCAGAGGTTGCACCAAGGTTACTCAGCTTAAGATTTTCAGCTTGCGTGTGTGCATCAGTGTTTTTGAGGAGTGTTAAGATGTTGAAAATTGAGTTAGGCTTCTGTTATTTTTATGAAAATATAAGAAGAAAAAAACAATTGAGAGACTCAGTTTATCAGGCTGAAAATTCTCAATGCCTTATCTGTTATTGACCTACTGATTGACCAAATTGCCATTTTCTCTCAGTACAAGTGGCTGTGAAAAACAACAATAACCAAAAAAAAAGAAGAGGTATTGCAAAAGAGTGAAATGAGGCATTCAGATGCTCCTAGGAACGCAGCGGCGGCCCCAGAAGAAAGAAGTGAAGTATCGATGTATGTGCTCATCCAGGCTTTAGAAACAGCTGCGCAGTGCCATCTAGAGGAGTCTAAGGGAACAGAATGGAGGAAAAAAGGGACAAAAAATGGCAGAAAGTTGAGTTGCGTGCAGGTGTCACCCATATTTCTGCAGGTGTGCATTCAGGGAATCAGATGGTGAGAGGTGATATCAGTCTGGGAACACATGCACACACTCGGATCCTCTCCAGGTGAAAAAGGGAAGGGGGTGTCACTGTGATTGCTGATGCTGTTCTCACCACATACCTAATCCTTTACTGATCCTATTTTGAGTTTTAAAAAAATGCAAGGCAACAAAAAACTAGAGCAACCATGTCTTTACCAGGGTAGACCCAGTCTGAGAAAAATGGAAAAAAAAAAAATACAGAAAGACTCACAGTGGCGTGAAATGTGTCGAGGTTGTGAATCTGTCAAAAAATCTCATATTTGAAAGTGCCTGTTTTTGAGAAGCAGCGCTTTGTCCTTTTCTGTTTTAATCACCCGTGCTCAACTGTCCCCGCTAGCCTTGTGACATCTCCAACACTGCAGGTATATGGCCTGCAGATATGTGCTGTCATCAGTTTTCATGCCCACTGAGCACACATTGTTCACGTTCAGTACACCCTTGTCATAAAAGTCAAAGCCAGCTGTTCCTATGGTTCCTTTTTTTTCTGTCAGGGTAGATAATTTAATTCAACATGATGTACTGTACATTTGTTTTTCAGACAAAACGGCTGTCAGAAGTGACATACATCAGAAAATAATTATCATGTAAAATGTATTTCATGTGGTTGGACATCAAACTATGACAAAATGTCATATTTGTCCATATCTGAATCCCAGACAAAGGCTTACAAAACTTGATATCTAAATAAATCACAATCTTAATTTCATTATGCCAACGGACCCCTGCTGCCCTTGATTGTTTTTTGAATATGAATTTATTTTTCTTTAAGCAGTCGGCCTTGCACAGGCAGCACTAACAAAAAGTACAAGCATATTTTATTACTGGAGAAATATTCCTATTTCTCTCAATAGACCTTGAGCAGGTTAGCTCTGCTCGTTTGTTGTTGAACCAAATAAATTATCAAATTTGCAGCATCAACCGCCATGACCTTTATTCACAAAGCGGTTAAAACACCAAATTCTAGCATGTACGGCTCGAATGCTTTGAGAGTTACATTAATGTTTCCTTCATAGGTTAATTTAAAGCAGCGATTCTCAACTGGTGAGTTGTGACCCAAAAGCGGGTCGTGGACCCTTTTTTCAGTGGGAGAAAAAAAAGATAGAAAAAAATCCTGTGCTTTTATTTTGAAGATTTCTTTTTATTTGTACTTCTTAACAATGGGTGGTAATGATAACCTGTAATGCTATTTGTTATTAAAAAAGGTGTTTGTAAAAGGAACTTTGAGAAGTTTCTAAGTAATTACAAAAAAGTCTTACTTTTAGATAAATGCCTGATCAAAATACACACTTTAAGATGAGTTTTATAGCATCTAAATAGGTTATCTATAAATGCTAATCCTTAGCTTCGCGATTGGGTCGGACAGGGCTGGACTGGCCCGGATATTCAACTTCGGGAACAAGACAATTAAAACTAGAGCAAATTTAGATTATTTCGGACACATCTTAGAGCGCCGGACTGTAAGTAGCGATATAGCAGGCTACAAAACTACGATACGAAGTTATTCAAAAATTGCTTGTTGTCACACATCAAAAACTACCACTATGTAACTAGAAAGAGACACATTACCTCGTCGCTTTGCATCCTGTAAGTTGATGAAAACAACAACAAACGCTTGACACTTTGGCTTGAGTTACGTCTTTTGGTGCGTTCCAGTTGTAGTCAGAGGTAGGAATTTCCGGGTTCTGAGTAAGAAACTGCAACTGGAACATTCCCCTAAGTCGGAATTTCCTACTGTGAACTCGGTGAAACCTCACCACCCCCAAGTTGACAATCAAAGATGGATGCCCCCACTGTAAACAGTTATTTAGCTCCTGTAATAATCCATTTATTGCACTTCTGACTGGGGTGTGTTGCTCTAGATCAGCTGTATACATCGTATTGTTAGACTTATATTTACAAAAATGCTGCCATAGTGCCACATTCTTCATGTGATATTTGTGAACAACAACGCAGGGCGTGCTAACAACAGCTAACAATAGCCTGGTAGATCGGCATGTTTTTTTCCGACTTCAACTGGAACGCCAATAAGTCAGAGATGAGGTCACTCGCATTTCTGAGGTTACAACGCAGCATTATGACAGTCGCTGCGCATGCTCATGGGTAGCAGAGTCTTAATGTCGCCGGTAATAGATTCTCCTCATAGCACCTTCAAGTATTCAGTTATTAGGTAATCCTCTAATTCTGCATATTTTTAAGATAGCTGGTCTCATGTTTGTGCATGCACTGTTGAGTCAGTTAGTCAGTTAAAAAGAGGCTGAAGTTACTGAGGCGTTTTGTGTTGCCACAGCCTGATGATCAATAGCTTACTAAGTGCTGATGATTGAATATTATTAATACAGAGCTGTTCAGTGGATATTCACTGATGCAGGGTTATCACAGCTACAGTTCAACTTTTAGTCTTGAAATCTTGTGTCCCTGAGATGCTTTCTTTGTGTTCAATTAAAATGCAGCAGATTGAATCTAAAAGGGTTTATTTTCCTCGCCAGCACTGCCACATGCAGGCCATTTTGTTTCCTTAAACAAAGTGCAGCATCTTTTTATTAAGAAATATATGTTTACATGGCTAGTTCTGTTTAATTTAGTATGTTTTCCTTGTGTTCTTTGTTTTGACCTCTTGTGTCCTCTTGTCTTTTGTGTTTCCTTTTATTTTGAAATCCCTCTGTTCCATGTGGTGTTTCCTCTGTGTGATCTGATTGTGATTCCCTCCACCTGTGTGATTGTCTCACCTGTGCTTGTTGATTCCCCAGTGTTTTTAGTCTCTGTGTTTCCCCTTGTCTTTTGCAGCTCATTTGTCTTCCATGTTTCACTTCCCATATAAATCTCCAGTGTTTCCTAAAGTGTTTGTGGGTAGTTTGCGTGGCTTTTGTTCAACTATTTCAGAGACCTCATTTTAAGTTAAAATTCTTCAGGGTACTCGAACCATTATTTAAGTCCCACTAACATTAATGTGTATTTTCTGACCAATCACCACTGAGTACACCAGTCAACCTACTAGAACAGTCTTTCTCAAGTGAGAAGGGGGACTTGAAGATGACAGACAAATTGGGAATTGGGGTGGATCAGAGGTAATACAATGTAGAAATGTGGAGTCTGGGATTTTTGTAACATGAGCAATTGTCAACATTCTGTAGCAGTCATCAGACTCAAATATATACATAAGTTGAAGACAAATGACATGAGCGGGGTCATTGTAGCATGATCATGTGATACTAACATGACATCCACACAACAACAACAACAAAAGAGGAAATACAGGTTATAGCTAGCTAACCACAGTCTGTGGCTTTTAGTCACAGAAGACAAGTTTTGTTCAAAATGTGATTTTACAGAGCAAAACAACGTACAGTAGGGAGAGTTTGAAAAGTTATACATCATATGCCAACAGAAGGGTGTTGTACACCCCTGTTTTTTTGTGGTGGTACTCTGACTGCTCAGTGCTTAGCAGTGTTCTCACATTTTTGTGGCGTTTCCATAGCCTAAAACTGGGACAGGACCCCTTACAAGTGAACCGTACCGTCCTGCTTTTTGGGACCCTTCTGTTGGGGTGCCAAGCATACCGATCTGACCCCAGAAGGTGGAGCTAGAAACACTGCAGTCTGTTGATTGGTCCAAGGAGACGTCACTTCCCGTGTGACAGTGGTAATTAAGAACAACACATAACCCCACCATGTTTAAATCTCCACTCGTCTTTGTGAAGATAACTCTTGCAGCACACAGCCTTCTCTGAAACAAAGCTTGGCAGCACTTCGTAACAAAAAGCCACATGCTAATCACAAAAAAAAAATTCCTGGATGTCTTCCATTGTTGATCTTTGTTTACTGAGTTGTGTTTTCTTTTTCATTGTATTTAAAAGCAGAGTACACTGTGTTGCTCTGCTATGACGTCATGATATCAGCATCCAGCTTATATGCCACCTATCAAGTAGGGTTCAGTTAGCTGTGGAAACAGGATCAGGCTTTACCAATCTGGCCTTAGCCAAACCATGCTATTCTATACCGGACCACTTGGTAGAAACGGGGCTTTAGTGATACAATAAACTGTACCAAGTAGGTGTAATTCCCCAAAGGAAAACCAAAATAACTGAGAAGAGTTTTATCGAGTTGAGCCTGTACCATGACAGAAAATGCTCCAATAATAGCACATCACAACAACCTTCTTGCTACAGTGGACACTAGGTAGAGAGAGAAAAAAAATATTATTTTCAACAAGATTAATACTCTTTTCTTAATAAAACAGTTATAATTTGAAAGGATCCTTGTATTTTTCTCTGTATAGCTTGACTTCTCAGACTTTGCCTAAAGGCTCTTTGTCTCTGCTACTGCTGTGATCAATTAAAAGTACAGCCTGAGATAAATTCACTGCAAAACCTCATGATCAAGCACTCTTTTACTTGTGCTCGACGTGTATTTGTAAAAAATATTTGACTCTGCCTGAAGTGTGTAGCTTGAGAACATCTGAGGCACAAGAGCCCTCGGATTTCTGATGTGGAAGGATTCAGTTCATTGCCTGTAGGTTCTGAGTCACCCAGATCATGGTTATTTAATACTGATCCAAGTGCCAACTGGACTGGTTCAGATCCTTGAAGACGTTTAGCTTTTTTTTTTTCCAAAAGTTGATACTGTGTAGAGCTTGAACTATAAGGCTTCCAAAATGCAAAGGCTATTTTTTACAAGTTAATTTTTTTCATTGTCAGAGGTTTTATTATTCCAACTCTTAACCAATGAAGAATTAAAACACCAGTCTAGCTGCCACTTGTCTCTTGTCGTTGGATAAGGATTTAGTTCAGAGGTAAGAACTCATAAATTACCCACCAGTTATCAGTAGAATCATTAGATGAGTTCAGAAAGAATAAAACACACAGCATCAGCACCATCAGCAGCTTTTAGAGCATTTTCCTCTGCACTTAGAGGGTGTAGCTGTTTCATTACTGCATTAAATGGCAACTTTGAGCTGATTGCATTCCTAAATGTCAATGTGAAGTAGCTGATTAAAAACAGAGTGAGTCTCACAAATGTCTCATCTTTGGAGTTTTAGACTGAGATCCTCTCTGGTCTGTTGTCACTGTTTTACTCCAGTTAACAGTGCTACATGCTTCAACTCATCCAACACCCACCTCTCACTCACCAATGCACCCACTCAGCCTCCACACAAAAAAATGATATGCTTACAAACGACAAAAATAAAATCTATTGCATGCACTCAAACACTTTGTGCTGTTGACATGTCACCCTGAGTGAAGGCCACGGCTATTTTGCATAAAACCAGAAGAGTGGATTCAAGGTTGGGGACCAACGGAATAGGAGGGGAAATGGCTGTGATGTAAACATGAAGAATATTTGCTTTTCCTTATGCAAATATTTCAATTAACTCTCATAAAGGTATAAAGTAAAAGATAAAATCCAACAAAACTGATTTCAATTTTCAAAACGATGGCCATGTCTCTCTGTAAAGCTGTCGGTGTGATGCTTCCAGCCAGCCTGTGCCACTTTTGCTGTTCTTGTGGAATCCAGTATGAGAGTGAAATGTGTGTGTGACCAAAAGCAGCACAAAGTGTTTTAGTGAAACCAATTGATTTTATTTTTGCAGTTGTTTGTGAGCATGTAATGTTGTTTTTTGTGTGGAGGCTGAGTGGGCGTACAGGCGAGTGGGTGGTGAGTGGTGGGAGAGGTGCAGCAAGCAGCACCGTATACTAGAGGAGAAACAGGTACAAAAGTCCAGCGAGGGTCTCAGTCTGAATTAATTGCCAACACCTAAAGCAAATGTAACCTCAATCTCAGCAGCTGGTGATTGCAGAGGTCAGTGGAGCTCTAGGAGCTCTTGTCCTGAATTTCATCAGGAGAAAGAGTTCCTTCAGGGCTTATAGTGACTTTTACCAATGTCACAGTTAAAATATTCCAAATTTGGAACCTTTTACATCTGCTCTCAAATAATTAAGCTTGCATATCAAAATGTATTGAGGGCCTGGTTATTTTCCTCATCTGTGAAATGCCACTGTAATTATTTGACTGAACAATCATTCTAGCCTGTCAACAGAGGGTCATCAATGGCAAGAGCGATCTCAGCAAAACAGCACATTTTGATTTGTGAAGGAAAGAGGCTGAAGTGAGTGAACACAATGTGCAAGGATCTAAATATGAAAGAATAAAGTGGTGCTTGTGCATTTTTGTTATTTGTCACATCTTGCATGATGCATCAAAGGTCAGGACTTTAAATTAAGATAATATAATCCAGGAATAGGAGAACTCTGGAGACCAGGAGGACTCCAATAATTTTGAGAGGGTCAAACTGTTGCAAGTAGTGCTGTACTCTCAAATGAACAATAACGGTTACTAACCAAAGGAAGAAATGTGTAGCCATCATAAGGAGGCTCTATGTCTATATTCATATAGTTTTCAGGTAGCAATACCCAATAAATATGAGCCAAACACAGAATTTAACCATTTAAACTCGGAAATTCCTACTTCTGACTACAATTGGATCGCACCAAAAGACGTGACCCTTGTTACGTAGCTGTACTTTTTGATGTGTGACAACAAGCAGTTTTTGGAAAACTATTATTGTAGTTTTACAGCCAGCTTACAGCCCGGTGCTCTAAGACGTGTCTGAATAATATAAATTTGCTCTAGTTTTAATTGTCTTGTTCCCGAAGTTGAGTATCCAGGCCAGTCCAGCCCTGTCTGACCCGACCACTTAGCTAAGGAATAGCATTTATAGATAACCTTTTTGGGTGCTATAAAACTCATCTTTAAAGTGTGTATTTCGATCAGGCATATATCTAAAAGTGAGACTTTTTGTAATTACTTAGAAACTCCTCATAGCATCTTTAAGCAGCAACAGAAACTGGACAGCCTTTAATAGTCTCATGGGGTTTTTGCCATGAAATTCCATTTTGCTTAACTTGTGGTGGACTTCATCAGCCTCTGCTTGTGCTTGCTTTGCAACATTGTAGTTGTAATCATGTTATTTTTAAGAATATGTGCCCACTATTAACAGGAGAGACCATGCCTTCCCCAGGTTTTTACACTACAGAAGCATAGAGCCAGTAGATCCACAGGTAAAGTGTTTGTACCAGAGTGGATGAGTCCTTGTATCTCAGAGTAGCAGGTTAAATCAGAGGCTCTCATTTGTATTCCTTCTGGCAGGAGAGGTTTTAAACGCAAACTGTGTGTGACTGATTGCAGTAATTAGAGGCGAAGTTAAGGCACACATGTAATTATGATGTTAATAGCAATGCTCTTGTTTGAGAGATTTATGGTGTATGCGTCTATGATCTCACGTTGAGATCAGAGCAGACAGCTAACCAAACACAGTAAACAGAAGGTGATGGATGTATGTAGGTTAAAGAAGACTGGATGTTCCTCTGGTTAGCAAGCACAGAATGATGTCACGTTATGACTCTGCAGTAAAGCTTAATGGACAGATGACCTGCAAGCCTGTCAGATCTTCTCTCAGCAGTATTACTGATATAGTTTACATCATTACAGGCGTCTTTCTTCAATGTTTGGCATTTATTTTATTGTATTTCTACATTGCACTTTTTGTATAGCATCAAGATCATTGCTATAGAGGAAGCAAATATGGGCTGATTTTCTGTCTGTATGATTTTTTCAAATTTGTGTTTCAAATAAATTCTCAAAATTAGTTTCAGATATTTCTCCATATTGAGGAGCAGTTAAGAAAAACATTAAAATCATGTAAACCACAGTCATGACTAGTTATCATTCTGATACATGGCCTCAGGCATATGTACTTCAATGCAACTCAATGGGATGGTGACTGGGTTCACTGTCACACCCTCTCCAAGGCGTAGTATGGATGTCCCTCTTCTGCTGTGTTAGCACATCCATATAAGATGTTTTCCACTGGTACTGAGGCTAAATTATAAACTGGTGTTTCATCTGCAACATTATTGAAGTTCATGCGCAACATGCTCGGAGCTTCTCCTTCAGGGCAGAGCCTTGTTCTTTGTTTCCTGCGTCACCTGCTCAGCATGCAGCAGCATATTGATCCATCTTACAAATCCCCTGTGCCAAAACTACCCCATGAAACAGAGTGCAGGCTCACAGATGTTCGCGCCACAATCGTGCTGAACTGTAAGAGGTAAAATATTATTCCATTGAAGTGTAGGTCTTGCTTGTCCATATAATGTGATGAATTTCAACAAGACAATTTTATTTTATGATGGTAGAAATGCATTTGAAGAGTATTAAAAATGTGGTATTTCAAATGTACCATTTATTTACTTGGTGCCTATTCATGACTGTTTAATGTCGTGGTGGCCCAAAGAAGATTGATGTCAATATGCCTAAATTTAGCACAAGTCAATTCTCATCAGAGTGAATATGGTAGACCAAAATCATATATGCTCTTTTGTTTTTCATTAAAATAATTCATTTATTAAAATTTACACATGAAAATTTAACCTTATAGTAAAAAAAAACATCCTTAGTGAATTTACATGAAGTCTGTAGTTATATTCATGGCTTTTACCAAAATTACAAGCAATTTTAGATAACGTCTATCTGTCTATCTGTCTATCTATCTATCTATCTATCTATCTATCTATCTATCTATCTATCTATCTGTCTGTACATAGAGGACTAGCATGTCCGACAGTTGATATCTGAAATGACTGGAGGGTGGTTTTGATTTTTTTGCTTTCCCCAATCCCAAGACACAAGGAGAAAGATGCCAGATTTGGATAAAGCACGAGAACACCTACATTTGTTCTGATGTAAGGTGCTAACTAACACTAGCTAACCATAGCTCTGTGTACTGGGTAAGATAACATTAGGAAACAAAGACATCTCAGTAGAAGGTTACTTTTGCTAAACCTTGAGACACTGGGTAATATCTAAGCAAAAGAAATACTGGTGACGGAGACATGTTCTGACATGCTGATATCTTTTAGCATTTTGTTAATGGACGTCCAAGAAAAGAGCAGTTACAATGATAATGAAAGGTAACAATATTCATTTCATTTCAAACAATATACAGTGTGTAAATATATGTATTCTATAAATTCATGTTGGAAAAAGAGGCCTCTAACTGACAAGATTGAGACAAAATTGCTATATTCCTATAAAGTATACTTTTTGTGGGAAAAGGAACAAAAGAACATGATTAACACAGCTTGTCTGTCATACCCAAGGTTCAAACACATGCACTTCAACTTTGAAAGTGACTGAAGTGGCTGGCTTTACCTCAGTCTCTCTCGTCTGTCTCTGTCATGTGCTCTCCCTGCCACAGAGCCCCCTGCAGGCCTGGAGCACTTGTGTTGCTGTACTTGTTTATGCTTTATTTCTGCTCTTGCAAGTGTTTCCTGCATTTGGATTGTTTTGGGCTTTGTATCATTTCTAACTTGCGGCACATTTCTGCTCTTGCAGGTGTTTTCCTCTTATTGAACTGCATCAAATCGTTGTGGGCTGTTTGCCCTCATTGGCCACCATTTTAATAACTGGCCTTACAGTCATATAACAACTGATGACAAAAAGAGAAATTGACCCTCCTACAAACCAATTCTGAGCCATTGCTACTCTGATTATTGTTAGTTTAATGATGGTTTTTTGTCCCCAAAAGGTAGCAAGTATGTGCACATTAAATATCTTTTACAAGTCTAATGCAACCACGCTGAAAACTGACTCAGACAAAATTTAATGTGTATCATTTAAAGACCATGACTATCCATGACTAGTTTAATAAAAAACCAAAGTGTTGCATTGGAAACTGTATGATAATAATAATAAAAACACTTCTCAATGTAGTGGATATTGTTTGAGAAGTAAATGCATTCAGACAGCAGTGATTTTAAACAGTCCCTCTTATAAGCGGGCTCATCACTTTCATCCGACCTGGGCTATTTTTGGTGCAAGCTGGTGCAGAGAAGAGGCTCTACGGGCAGTCATCAGTGTTTATGGACCTGTTTTATGTGTTGAAAAGTGAGACAGAGAAAATGTCTCCTTGATATGCCAGATGTTTCCTCAGGAGCTTCTCATATTGCCCCAGGCCAGACAACAAAGAGAGACGAAGAGGAGGTTCATTGAATCATAATGTTGTCTCCTCTTCCTCAGCATGCTAACTTCTGTTGTTGTTTTCACTGTGAATTGTCTCGGCTTCAACATAAATCATTTCGCAAACAATTTTCAGACCAATTGAGACATGAAAGTTGTAAATGAGGACTTTTGTTTCATGGAGCAGACATAAATATTTGTTTTTGTCTGCTGAAAAGACAAAAGCTTCATCAGAATCCTAACACCTGGAAAAGATGCAAATATTCATGTATATTACTTTTTGTACCTCTCCAGAACAATCCTGCAGTCATGCCCACTGTGTGCAGAGGTAAAAAGAAACCTTTGTAAAAAGTACAACTGACCTCCATAACATAAAGAAGGAAAGTGGATGACTATAAATGGCTTGATAAGGATTGTGATGAGCCAGAAACAGACAATACATGATAAATTCTTAGAGGATATGTGTGGATTGTATTTGTCAAAATTGGATTCAAAAGACAAAGAGCCAAATGTGATGTACAAATTGATAATAGGGCTGTTATGGTATTAGCTTTTCATATCATGATCAGTTTGAATAGATATCACAGTAATGATATAAACATAATATTTCTAGCAAACAACAACAATTAGAACAAAACTTAAAGACTTAATCTACGGCCTTAATTTTTGTCTCTTCTTTGGAATTTTAAAAAAGATGCATAGTGAGATGGAGGGACTGTGCAACCATAACTGTACATAACAATAACTACTTAGTGAGTGTTTTAAAGTCATAATACCATATTACTGTATTACTAATTAAAATAGATTGCATAGCTAAAAAGCTTTTTTCAGGAGTCTGATCCCATCCTACTTCTTAAAAATTGAATGACTATCACAGAGATATTTTCATAAGCCTTCAGTTTTAGTCACAGTCTGTTGCTATTTATCTTCCTACTTTAGCTATGCTGCTATTGGAAACATGCTTTTTCTTGTTTCAGTTGTTTAAATGATTTAATAATTAATTGCATTCACCCATAGTTACAAAAATGACTTTTATTGTGGAAAATATTTGTAAAAGTCTTGTTTAAAAGTCCATTATCTCTCCAGTTTATCCTTTATGGGGTCACGAGGCTGGAGCCCCAGCTGACATTGATGAAGAGGCAGGGTCCACCCTGAACCAGTCGCTAGCCTATCTCATGGGCCACATACTCACACTTATTCCTAAGGGTCTGGAGAACCCATGCATGCACATGGAGAACCCTGCTGCACAACCTCCCTCTTGTTTATGGTAGAGCTTATATCACAGTTAATTGGCAAGTTAGCAGAGCTTTAGTGTTTGAGCTGCTTCTTCAGATCATCGCGGACTGAAACAATGAAGACATTGGTTTATACTCACTCCGAAGCTGCTGTGGGTTAAACTGAGATACATAGATTGAAAAAGGAGATGATTCATCTCAAGGGGCCATTCTCTCAATAATTCCTCTCTCGTATATTGGCTGCAGGTGGATCAAGACAATCCACGTCAGTATACTAGTACTTGTCAAAGCTACACGCTTAGACGGACAACATTCTGCAAAGTGAACACATTTGAAATCAAACTTGCAGAGGAGGAAACACATTGCAAACCCATAGTGCTACATATGGGGCGGATGCTGCAATATTCATACTGTTCATGTGAGTGTGTGACAGAAATCCTTCTGTTGTGATTCTGTTTTCTGCCTGTCCAGACCAAATGTGTTTAACTAGTTCATTTTTTAGATAAAAAATTTACATCTGTATGCACTGTGGCACGCTCAATGGGTTAGATGTAGTTATTTTTATATATATGTATATGTGTATTTTTATATGTATATATCTATTCATATATGTGGATCCATAAAATGAAGAGCTTTATGCTCTATTGTAAAGTGTCTTGAGATAACACTTGTTAAGATTTGGTGCTATACAAATAAAGATTGATTGATTGACTGATTGATTGATTGATTTTCCCATGCTGAACATTTCCTGAAATTTTCAACAAAATCCATTCATAACTTTTTGAGTTATTTTGTTCACAGACAGACAGACAAACTCTCCCGAAAACATAACCTCCTTGGCGGGGGTAATAATTCACTTGAAGAAATTTTATTTGTGTGTTATGCATGTTAAATATGGGAGGCGGGGCTGAAGGCAGGCTTACAGACACGTTGCTTTTTCTAGCTGAGTCGGGGGTACATGGCTAGAGGTCAAGTGTCTGAAGGGGTACAGTCCAGCACTTACTGGTTTTGCACCGAAGTCCTACGATTGCTGTTTGAGTCGGGACCTTCTGTATTAAAGTCACAGCTCTGTGCTTGGCACCATCTGGTTGGACTTTCTCTTGAAGTTTGTCTGTGCCGTGCCGAAAATCCAAATGTTTCTTACAATTTGACCAAATGTTTTTGAAGCTAGATAACACTTTATCGCCAGCACAATGTGTACAACAAACTGTAATGTTGGCATCTTTAGCTGATAGAAACTTAAAATAGGGCCTGTATTTTCAGCTAGAAAATTTCTCTTTCCTCCCTTCATTGTTGTTTATGTTTGTGTTGCTGGTTGCTTGGTATGGATTACAGCTGAGTTTTCGTCATGCTGAAAACGTGACTTCGCCTGACGTCAGTCCCCAAGACGGAAGAAAAAAGCAAATGTATCTTTTAATTAAAGGTGCTATGAGGAGAATCTACCGGTGAAAAAAGGACTCTGCTACCCATGAGCATGCGCGGCGACTGTCGTAATGCTGCCTTCCAGTAACCTCGGAAATGGGAGTGACATCATCTCCGACTTATCGGCGTTCCAGTTGAAGTCAGAAAAAAACATGCCAATCTGGCTATCGTTAGCTGTTGTTAGCATGCCCTGCGTTGTTGTATGAAGAATATGATTATCACTATGGCAGCATTTTTGGTAATATAAGTCTAACAATACGATGTATACAGCTGATCTAGAGCGACACACCCCAGTCAGAAGTGCAAATAAATTGATTTTACAGGAGTCAAATAACTGTTCACACTGGGGCATCCATCTTCGATTGTCAACTCGGGGGTGGCGAGGTTTCACCAAGTTCCCAGTAGGAAATTCAGACTTCGGGGAACGTTCCAGCTACAGTTTCCTACTCTGAACTCGAAAATTCCTACTTCTGACTACAACTGGAACGCACCAAAAGACATGACCCAAGCCAAAGCGTGTGTTTGTTGTGTTGTAGCCCGGACCTTCATCAGAACTCTGCATCGTTTTACAACTTCTTTTTTCAACACCTTACAGGATGCAAAGCGACGAGGTAATGTATCTCTTTCTGGTTACGTAGTGGTAGTTTTTGATGTGTGACAACAAGCAATTTTTGGAAAAATTATCGTAGTTATGACTGGCTATATATTGCTACTTACAGCCCGGTGCTCTCAGACGTGTAATATAAATAACAAAATAATATAAATTTGCTCTAGTTTTAATTGTCTTGTTCCCGAAGTTGAGTATCCAGTCCAGCCCTCTCCTGTCTGACCCGACCAGAAGGCTAAGGAATAGCATTTATAGACAACCTATTTTGATGCTATAAAACTCATCTTAAAGTGTGTATTTCGATCAGGCATATATCTAAAAGTGAGACTTTTTTGTAATTACTTAGAAATTCCTCACAGTCTCTTTAAGAAAAATGACAAAAATTGAAAAGCACAGTGACTTGGATATGTAACTTTATTCTGATTACTGTTTTGGAATTTGTAACATGTTAGATTAGTCATTACTGAAAAAGGTGATCCTATTAGAGTCACGCATTTCTTGCATCACTGCACACATTAAGTTACACTTTTTTTTAAATGTATTTTTTTGGCATTTTGTGCCTTTATTGATAGGAGAGAGACAGTGGATAGGCTTGTGAAAGGGGGTGAGAGAGTAGGGGAAGACACTCTGCAAACTGGTCACAGGCGGGATTTGAACCCAGACCAGCAGAAGTATGTACATGGAACGTGCATGGTTGCTAACCACTCCACCAAACAAGCACCCCTAAGTTACACTTTTGAGTGTAGGAAACATGCATTATGTTTCCTTCACAATCAACAATCCCCATGTCACCTCAGGTATAATCCCCCCCTTAACTAATGAGGAGCCTGAGAGAGAGACTGAATATTTTCCTGCCGGGATGGTCTCGCTTCCTGTTGTCAAGGGGCACACAGTGTGTGATGTGAGGAGGATGAGCTGAAGGCGGCAGAGAGTGGTTGAACTTGAGGTAAGGGACGAAAATCTTTGGGCTTCACTCAGCGTTTTGAGCACATGTGGGGATCAACCTGCATAAATCATTTCTTAGTGTACAGCAGCACCTGCGGCCCAACAACCATCCCGGAGCACTTCATATTTTCCCAGTTTTCTAGCTTTGCCACACCGAGCCTGGTCAAGACGAAGTGTTGGGGCAGGAGCAGTTGTAGTCATATATATCATAAAAAATTTAGGTTTTGGACTTCTTCACTGCATAACTAAGTTTTCTTTCCCTTTCTGTGAACCTGGAACCATGAATCATATATTTTCTGTGCATATTCACCCTCGCACTGCTGTAGGGTGTCTGTTGGTGTGAATCAAAGTGATAGTTCACACCAGATAACCCCGGTTCTTCTGCCTAGGGGAACTTAAGACAGTGCAGATAAGAAAACCTGAGGCACATCATCCCCTCTTCTTCACTCTGCAGCTACCTCCTTATAAATATAGCATCAGTTCAGAGCCTGTCTGGTGTTTTGGGGGTGAGGAGAATGAAGCAACTCAACCTGCAGCCCCAGTGATCTTACATGAATGGGGTGTGATTCAGGGAATAAGCAGAGCAGAGAGGCTGGATGTGATGCCAGGTGCTGCAGCAGCTGTCAGTGAAGGCCGTTCCTCTTAGATTAAATCACTTTCTAAAGCTTTAACCTGTTCTCGTGCTCCTTCACATGGCTTTGTGGAGAAGCTTTTCAAGAGCTCCTCCGCTCTTGTAAGAAACATGTTTAACCTTTTCTGCAAAAAGGACTAAATGTGCTGCTGAAAATATCTCGTATCACTTTTCAGATGGTGGAGAGGAGAAAAAGAAGCATCGCAGTGCTGTGGACATAAAGTTTGCCTCAGTGAAATTAAAGTAAAATCATGAACCTGCACAGTTTAGTTTTGATTCTTTTAATCTTTCAGCACTTTTGTCCTCCACTATCATAGATGACAACAGCGACTGCCTTCCATTTTAGCTGATTTCTTTGGATGCATACTTAATGAACAAGTTTTCTTAGAGATTTATTTTAAAATTAGAGAGATGTCTGTTTTCAGTAATTCATAGTCTGTCTTCCTGACTAGTAAAATCTCTTCCGCAAAAGTTGTGGACAGTTTTGGCAGATAAACTCAAACTGTTGTGATTTGATGGAAAACTTTGAGAGGAAATGTTACTTTCTGAATCTATCTCTGCTGGGCTCAGTGGTACAAATCATCTCTTATCAAGGGTTTTGTTCAACTAAAGCAGCACTATGTATGCTTTAAATATGCTACTGTTTTCTTCATATGTAGCTGTTTAAATGTTTTAAAGCAGAACTTTAATGAAACATTGCTGTAGCCTAATCTACTCTGTGTGGGGGGAAACAGGCAGGGGTGAGAAAGGGGCAATCAAAAGAGAGAGGGTAGTTATGCATAGAGGAAGAATCGTGATTACTTTAAGTACTGTAACTTAGGCCCCATCCACACAAAGACAAACCGAGGTCTAAACACATACGTTTTTTGCCGGATCTGCATATCATCCATACATAGGCAACGTTTTGGGGGTCTATAAACGATCATTTTTGAAACCAGGTTCCAGACAGGAAAGATTTTGAAATACCGTATACACAGCTCTGTGATTACTGGCTCTCTGCAAGTTTTCAGATACACTTTCGTCATAGTTTCATATCTTCATTGACACACATATGCCACGCGCAGCAACGACAATGGAGGCGTACGTGAAGCATATGTGCTGATGAAGCTAGTGACCCTACTATCCCTGTTGCAGCAAAATCTCCTTCTGCTCAATCACCACCGAGTTGAACAAACAATTATCAAGGATACATTACAGCACTTTATGATCACTTTATCACAATCTCTGTTTACAACTTTTGCCACAAGTGCCCACTGTTTTTTCATCTGTTTCCTCTTGTTTCCATTATATCAGTACAGTGGCCCCAGAGGTCTGGCATGTGTTTTACAGCGTTTTGATGCGTATCGAGTTCATTCACATAGACGCATGCATTTTCTGAGATGCCCTCGTCTTTATGACGATCATTTGGGAAACTGTTACGCGTTTTGTCTTCGTGTGGATGGGGCTTTAGTTTATTAAAAAGTTGTACAACAGCACTCGAGTCTTCCATTTTAGTCTGTCAACAGATTGTTTCTGTTCAGCTGCAGCGTCCCCTTGTCCTATATGCTGTCCCTGCTCTGATGATTATAAACCGCATACCTGTGATATTAACCCTGCCTTTTATTATAGGGTTTTGGTTTCTGTCCTCAAATAAGTTGCAGATAGGGGTCTACGTAAATGCTAATATCTTTGTATGATTCAAAATCATTGTTGATTAGGTTGCTAAAAGACTGACTTCCTCTATTGAAAGATTTATACTCAAACAGATTCTCTCAGAATCTCCTCACTTTTCAGGTGATCTTTTTTTTGTAAAAGTGTTTTATTGTCTCAATATGTTTGATCGTTGATGTTTGTTTATATTTGTAAATATAAAATGTATTGTTGTCACCAGCTGTCATAAGCTGGAGTTTCATGGTGCAGTAAACATGTCGACTGCGAGAGCAGGCTCCATCACTCAGAGACATCACTGTGACTCACCAGAAATGTGGGTGGTCTTGTCCTTATGATCACTACTAAAGTAATTAGAAAAGTGGGTCTTGTAAATTGTTGATGGAACCAATTTGCTGCTTGTACAGATGTTGGTGTTGCGCACACCGCTGCACTTCCAGAGGGCGATGTCGCCTGTTGGTCGAAGCAAAACCATGGTGCTTCCATGTGCATCACATTCCCTGAAATGTGGATTTTGAGAGTTTGTTTTTTACACTCACACACACAGACCTGCTATGATGGAGCGTTTTCATACTGACTGGATCAGCAGCCTTGTTTCGAGTGAGTAGCAGATACGTTTGGAGGGACTGCAAGCGAGTAGAGCTGCCGCGTATGTTTCTATAATGTTAATGGTCTCACAGTAATGCCTCTAGTAGTTGTGAGTTGTGGAGGACTGGGATATTTATTACAATTTCAGGAGAGTCTGCTGCCTATTATATCATAGAAACCAAGGCGCCAGCTTTCTCTATTGGCAAAACATTTCCTCCTCTCGGCTATGTCTGTGAGCAGAACTGCATGCATAGCTTTCAGTGCTGATTGGCTAATCACTATGCCCTGACTTTGTGTAAACAGAGACTGAAACCAATCAGATGGTGGTGTGGGTGGAACAAAATAGGGCCCAGTGTTAAAGTATGGGACTTCATTGTAAACTTTAATGTTTTTTGTGATGTCAATCTGGATCAGATCAGCACCAATATGTAATAGTCCCTTACTTGGACCAAACCACACCTCTGGTAAAAATTTTCATGTAAATCCATCCAGTAGTTTTTGCATAATTTTCTAACAGTTTTCCAAGGGTAATTATTTCTTGTTGATAAAGTTGATGGTCTCTTCTTCTCAAACAGACTAACAGACTAACAGACTATCAGACTAACAGACCGACCCCGAAAAAAGCATCACCTCCTTGGCAAAGGTAATTACTGAATTTTTCTCAAAACAAGTCTGTTAATATATGAGCTTGGGTTCACTCCCAAAGCATGCTTCATAGTTTTATACTCAGGTTTATTTCATAGTCAGTCTACCATGACAGTTACAATATGATGGTTGTTCATCAACTCCACTATGATAAAAAGAATAACTTCTGGAACCAAACTTTCACCAACATAAAAATCTAATTTTCAGTCACGAAGTTCTACTACTGTATAGATCACAGTGATTAAATGTTAACTGATTTTTTTTTTGTTCTTTTTTTTTTTTTGGATGGACAGCAGGAATCGACGCCACATGGCGCCCTGATGAAAAACAAAACAAATCAGTCTGAGCCATGGCAGCTAGTTTCCCGGGAAAATCTGTTGAAGTCTAGCGGAAGTTTTCCTGGGAGGATTATTGTTTGACTGTGCACAGGTGGAGCCATCAATCTGCTGTTTGTTTACATGGAAGCCAGATGTTATCCATTATGACCAAGAGCAATCTACAACTCTGATTTTTTTATGTACTTTTGTTGAAAAAAAAAAAAAGGGCCAACTTAACACTGGAGTCTGAATTGTGTTAGTGGCACTAAAGAACTGTAGAACAGCATACACAATAAATATTTATTTTTCAACCTTTAATCATTGTATATTCTTATTAAACTAGTGTGTTCAAGTTCCTCTTTACAGATCTATTATGATCATGTCATAGAACCACCCCTGAATTCTACTATTTGCCCCATCTCCTCTACATCATGGCAGCAGAGATGAGAGGTTTCTACTTACAGTAAGTCAAGAGGAGCATTTCCACCAGATCGAAGGTGCCTCTGCCCTCCTTCATCTCAGCTCCAGCAGTCCAGAGCCCTCTGTAGCAGATAGACTGAGCTTCTGTTTTGCCACTTGCTGGCGCATCAGTGTTGTCCCTGTTCAGTGATAAACATTATTCTGTTTGTTGTACTGGCGACTGATATACAGCATGGATGTGGTTTAAGCTTCTGAAAACAAAAGCATTAAGAATGCATGCAGAGGAAAATCAGGAAAGGAAGCAGAAATGAGAGAGACGTGAAAATCTTACCTGTAACCTGATGTTATACATTAACTGCATGTGCAAATGGCCTGTAGGTCTTTTTGTGTTTATGTAAAGTTTATCAAGGAAACCAGCAGAATAGTTCTGCATGTGCCGTCACTCACTGTCCAGGAGCTGCTTTAGAGGATGCGTCTCTGTGTGCTTTCTATCTGAACAGGAGTGGGATATCTATAGAGGGGTTCACACAGAGCTGTTGTCTAAACTTAGTAAGCTCTAAGTTCCCACTGTCTCTGAAAGTATCAACAGTTCGAGAGCAAAGTTCTTGTCTTGTCTCGCTCATGGGTTGAAAGCATAATTATTCATTTCATGTTTTTTATATAGTCAAAGTGTGATCTCCTGCCATGGAATTTTTCTTTTTTTTATTTATTCTGTTATTGCCTCATAAACATTTAATATTCTGACATTTGATGATGTAGTCTTCACCCTGTCATTGAAATATAAACTCTATCCAATTAATGTTGTTTGAATTGGAAATTTTTAATTTTGTTTAAACTTGAAATCGTGACCTGAACTTCAATCCATCCTTTGAGTCTGTAAGTATGTGAGTTGCCACGTTGTAGTTTTATCTTTGCCAGGAGGTTGTGTTATTGCCCGCATCATTTTTTGTTGTTTTGTTGTTAGTTTGTGTATTTGTTAGTTTGTTTGTTTCTCTGTTGGCAAGATTACTCAAATAGATATGGAGAGATTTCGATAAAAAATGTCCGTATTGGGACAAAGAACAAATGAATAGATTATGGGAGTGATCCAGATCACCCACCGTCTGGATCCGCCATGACGTAAAATGCGATTTTCGTGAATAACTACTGAACTATTATAGATATGGTATGGTATGTATTCATGGTCAAGGAATATAATTATTTAGATGAAATAAGGGTTGGACTAATATTTATGGTGGAAATCACAATATGGGTGAGGACTGTGGTGCTAGCGGAGGCCTGGGCTCTCCGAGTGCTTTTCTAGTTTTTTTTTAAGATATGATCGTGTTAGAATATTAAGTATTATTCATGTTAAAGGGGACATATCATGCTTGTTTCTCCTTTTCACTTTGCCAGACTAGGATGCCTGTAAAGCATGTCTGCCCTCAGTACAAGTCATTTAGTTCCTTCATTGCCCCACAATAGCGTTCTCAAAATCCTCATTTTAAGCCACTATGAAGCTCTCGTTGAAACACGAGGATCTCAGGATGACCTACAGTTACCTTGCAATGTCACAGCCCTTTGTGCTCTGATTGGTCAATTCTATCGGGGGTAGAGCCAGCTTGTCCTTCTTCTTCTACTGTATTTTCCGGCAGGCTCAAAGCAGCGACCGCATATTGAGTCCCCCTACAGGCCAGAGCTGGTAATGAGTGAATGTGAGCTAGGGAGCTATATACTGCTGCTGGTGGATGTGTTCCTCGGTGATGGTTTTGTGGCTAACGGACATCACAGAGGAGGAAGTGTTTTATCAGATTACTTCAATAAAAAGAAAGGTACCTCGTGTCGTCACGACGATTTAAATCTCACGGGCATCTCGCAATGACCTATTTTCAGAGGCATCAAATCTCGTTCTAGGATATCAGAAAAAATACAATATCTCATTTTTTGAAAATTAAGGGGGTGTAAGGTCTTGTTTTCAAATTTATTATATTATATGTAAGTATTAAATCATGCATCAGCATGATATGTCTCCTTTAAGAAATAAAAGTGGCAAAAAGTTATGATTTCCACATTTAGCCACTAATATCCAACAGAGAATTGGCATTTACATGCTTTGAAATAAAACAAACACAGCCACTCCCCATCTACCCGCACAGGGTGGGTTCAGGTAATATTTTAGACTTGTAATGCCTCTTCGGGAAACCAAAGGGTGACATTACTGAGGAGCTCATTTTCTTTATCTTGTCCACAATTGAAAGTTCTCTTTTAAATAACAACAATCATTTTTTTTCCCACTCATGTTTAGAGAGGACTTGCAAGGGAAATACATCAGCCCTGCAGGAAAAGTATCACTGATGTCAGAGATCAGGTCGGGTTAATTCCACATACGACAGGTGGTCAAAGGGACAGGACGTGACAAGTCGAGACAGGGGCCAAGCGGCACAGGAGCAGACAGGTACACAACAGGTCAAAACACAGAGCATCAGTGAGCAGGACAGCTGCAATGTCACACGACAGGACAGAGACACAGTACTGCTCATTTGGACGTGTTGTTTCACCTGGTAACCGAGGACGCTGTCAGCTGCAGCTTCCTTCACTCAACAAACATGTCGCCCCTGTTTACTGTCAGTCCACACTAGAACTGAATGCTGATTGCATTAATACACTTTGCAGGGTTGTTACCTGGTTATTTTGTGTCATGGCAGGTAACAGAAGTTAAAGAGAGGGAGCTGACTATGATGCAGCTTCTGTGCAGAGTGTCAGAGTGTTGTTTTTAGATTATTCTCCGGGGTTTGTTTCCTCCAATCTGTGTTTCTTTGGCTGCCATGTTGTGCATGCTGATGTGTCTCTGTAGGAGAACACGCCAGGGATTTTTAGCAGTAAAAATGAGGGAAAACTTCAGCAAGTTTTGTGTCAAGCTCATGGTAAAATAAGTACTTTAAGTTTAGTCATCTTGCGTCAAAATTAAACAGAAGAGTATCAGAACAACAGAGAAAGAAATGATGTGAGAAGAGACGTGTTTTTATTGTGCACAATAGATCAAATTGTCAAGTATAAGGTTTATGCATGCTTTTGAGTAGAAATTCCAGGAGCTTTCTTTCATGAAGTCCCACCCTTCTTATTGACAAAATTTGTTGCTGTAGGCTTTTCTTTTTGGCTTTTTTTTTTTTTTCAAATTTAACTTTATTTCTGGTAAATTTTTACTTATTAAAGGAATAGAGAAAATTAGAGTTACATGATATTCTGTCATTGGAATGGATCCTGATGTCCATATTTAAAGCAACATTCAAACACATGCTGTAAAATCGGATTACTGCCCAGTGTTTCCCTGATTTTACATCCAGGATAAATTCAGGTGTGGCCCAGTTAACTTTGTAGGAGTTTCTGCTCTAGTGACCAAAACCTGACCCCACTGGTGCAGCACACAAAAGATCTAAACAGAAGAAATGTCGTGAAGAATCTTGAGGCAGTTTTTAGTGGAGCTGTTATTGTGTTTGGAGTGTTTTTGACTGATAAAAGAGGGTTAATTACAAGTGCCACAATCAACTGCCTCCAAGTATTCCTAATTAGGGACATAGCTAGCAAGCTACTTTATTGACAGTCATATTCACTGGCACCATGAGCCTCAAGCAACCTGTCTTAAAAAAACGTGAACTATCCGTTTTTAACTGAAGAGCTATTTCAACTTTATTCTCAACATTTAAACCTTAGCTATGCTGTTGAACAGTGACCAACAGTTCAGTGTCATTGGGGGCACCAGAAATCATGGAGATTTTGGTGGCACCACTTCACAACATTGGCTGGTTTCATGGACATGTAGGTGTCTCGATTGATCCTTTTAGAGCACATGGTACTGATCCCAACAGCTTGAATTGGCAAACCTATTTCAGTTTTATTCCTGAAGGTTTGACCTTTCTCTTAACATTTCCATTACAGTCTTAAAATTGCATTTTGGCACTATTCTTGACATTTTGACTGAACTATAAGAATCTAAACCTTTCAAAGTGCACACTGAGAAATACCCAATACAACTCTCATACTATCCTTTTTACTTTCTCTTGCCTGAATACTTTCCATGAATTGATTTTCTTCAGTCTTCTGGAAAACCCAGTTTTTCTCTGGTTTTATTTAGCCTTTGCTTCAGAGTTAATCCATACATGATCATTCAATTAAACATACAACAGAGATTCTCTGATTCACCTTTCTGTTTTATTGTGAGCATTTTTACCATATTACGGTGACCACTCTGTTCTCACTTGCTCTAATTTAATTACAGTGGACCTTGGCATACCAGGCAGTGCCCACGCAGAGCTGTGTAGAACGCCAGCCGGGAACATCCTGTCTGAGGCGACAGGAACATCAGACGCGACAGATGGCTCATAAATCATGGAGGTGCGTGCACAGTGTCACTGGGAGGCCTTCCTCTGGAGAGCACGCTGTGAGCAGGTGGGCAGAGGGAGTCTCAGCTCAGTGACACAGGCCCTGGATGCATTAGGGCTCCGGCTGGGGGAGTGTCTGGCGAAGAGGGAAAACTGCTTGTACTGTAAGGTACGAATAGCTTGTGTCTTCTTGTTTTTATGTTAGTTTCATAGTGTGCAAAAGCTTTATTTTACCTATGCTGGTCAGGATTCCTCAGACCACGGTTAGTTGTTTTTGCTTACATTTCGAACCAAATGATTAGAGACAAGTCAAAATGGCATTCATTTTTAAGGTCTCTTATTTGACTCCTTTTCAACAAAATAACATTGGTCCCAGATTTCTTTTGAACATTTTTTGACTTTATGTGGAAACATAAACTCAGATATTTCATTTCAACATACCTGCAAACCCTTTTCTTTCATTGGCCTGCTGTTTGATCATTTATGGACTGAAAGGGTTCATACTGAGTCAGTGGCGTGTAAATGGCCATGAAAGGTTAGCTAATACTGATGGGAAAACTAACATAGAAACTCTGAACCATCAGTGAGTGACTGTGGGAGTGAATGAGTGTGAATGGGTAGGTGTGACCTGTGGTGCAAAGCAGCTTTGAGTAGTCAAAGACTAGAAAAGCACTATATACACTCAAGTCCATTTACCATTTAGATTGTGCTTCTATTCAAGTCCATTCCCTTTTGTATGTTTCACTAGGCTCCTCAGTTTGACAGAGTGCTTCTATGCAACAGGCAATTGAGTTTACATCATCTGGACTTCTTCTACTGCTGTGAACAGCACCAGTAGCAGCTTGAAACAGCTGATTCAATCAAAATTGACAGACTATTCACAGATAAAGAATTAATCAACCCATAGGCCCTTATAAAAAGTGGCATGTTCATTCTAAGCCTTCAAATATTAGTTTCAGTGCTGATCTAATAGTAGGAGGACTGAGAATGGCATGTGTTCCACTCAAATAGAACAGCCCAGTCATCTGCGCTCAGCACTATGTAAGTTTGGCAACAAGTGCATGCTGCTCAATAGTATGAGCTCAAACAAGGTTAGAGTCAGCTAGTTAGCCAAGATGAGGATGTTTGCCCATTTCACAATGCCTGAGGCTAAGTGGCGAAAAAAAAGACGAAGACATGTGAGGCGGAGAGAAGAAAAAATAAATTTTTATTCTATCTTCAGTAATTCTGTTGGTTTGCTGATTCTGATTGATACTGGTACAGGCATGAACCTGTCCCTATAAGTACATGGCTTATGGGTAATGTAATCGAGTTGAAAAGAAACAATCGTGTGTACATGACTTGCATGGCTAAGAACAAAAGTGACCAGTCAAAGTTATACTTCACCACTGCAAGTCTTTTACTGCTGATATTAGCCTTGGCAAGCCAAGCAGCTATCCTGTTCTACAAGGACTGAGAGACGAAAGAGGTAACAATACCTTTAGTGGCATTAAAATAACAGATGATACATTACTCACTGACAACACAGAGCTATAAAACACTGCTCTGATTCAGTAAACCCCAATCATCTGCTGGTTAAAACCTTGAACGCCAATAAAATGCAAATACTATCTGACCTGCATGTAGTTAACATACGTCTCTGCATAAATATTCATGGAGTCCTGCTCGCTTAAGGTGTAATAACTCAGATATATGTTGTCTGATAGAATTAAATGACCAAAGACATCTGCAGGGCGGCCTCTTTTACCAGCTGTTGATAATTAACCTTACAGGTCTGAAAAAAAATACAACACATTTCTTCAGCTGCTCACACTTTCATCAGTGGAGGGCTTACACATCAACAGACAAGAGGAGAGAAATAAGATAAGGATAAAGCGCAGACTTAGCGGCTACTTCATGTAACTTTGCAAAGAAAAATGTACATATGCAGTTAATAAAATGTACACACAGGTCACATATCATTATGGCTGACAATGCAATTTATAATAACCCATAATGTTATAAGATTAAATGGATTTGCACTGAGTAATGTTCTCTTGATCACTTATGAAATGTTTAAATGGATCTTTGTGCTGCAAAATGTTGAAGTATATTGTGGAGTGTTAACAGTCTGAGAAGTGAAAACAGCTCCAAATGTTTTCGGTAGAGGAAAGTGAGTGAAGAATGAGAATGAGCTGCTGATGATGTGCCAGAGCAACTTTGAGAACATATTAAAAACAGTGATTAAAGTATTGAACGTTTGCTCTGACACAGCCTTTTATTAAAAAGCAACTTGTACGGGGATTTATGTTGTGGAGTACTTACTTTGTCATCAACTTTTACCAGCTTTTTAATAAAGAAAAGGTGATGAATATCCTCTGCACACAACAAAACAAAAATAACGAAAAGCTCAAACCTGACTGAAAAATATAATTCAAGCAAGACATTCTTTTTTTTTTTACATTTGAATGGAGAAAATAAATCTCAGGTTAATTTTACTACTTAAAGAGACTGTGAGGAGTTTTTAAGTAATTACAAAAAAGTCTCACTTTTAGATGTATGCCTGATCGAAATACACACTTATCGATGAGTTTTATAGTATCTAAATAGGTTATCTATAAATGCTATTCTTTAGCCTCCTGGTCGGGTCGTACAGGGCTGGACTGGCCTGGATACTCAACTTCAGGAACAAGACAATTAAAACAAGAGCAAATTTATATTATTTTATTATTTATAATACACGTCTGAGAGCGCCGGGCTGTAAGTAGCGATATATAGCCGGCTACAACTACGATAATAACTTTTCCCCGCATTGCTTGTCGTCACACATCAAAAACTACCCCTATGTAACTAGAAAGAGATACATTACCTCGTGGCTTTGCATCCTGTAAGTTGTTGAAAAAGAACGTGTAAAGCAATGCAGAGTTCCGACAAAGATCCATGCTGCATTTACCACGACAAACAAACACATTTGGCTACACGTCTCCGGTGCGTTCAAGTTGTAGTCAGAAGTAGGAATTTTGAGCTCCGAGTGGGAAACTAAAACTGGAATGTCCCCCGAAGTCTGAATTTCCTACTGGAAACTCGGTGAAACCTCGCCACCCCGAGGTGTCAATCAAAGATGGATGCCCCCAGTGTGAACAGTTATTTAGCTCCTGTAATAATCCATTTATTTGCACTTCTGACTGGGGTGTGTCGCTCTAGATCAGCTGTATACATAGTATTGTTAGACTTATATTTACAATAATGCTGCCATAGTGATAATCACAGTCTTCATACAACAATGCAGGGCATGCTAACAACAGCTAACAATAGCCTGGTAGATCGGCATGTTTTTTTCAGACCTCAACTGGAACGCCGATAAGTCGGAGATGATGTCACTCCCATTTCCGAGGTTACAGGAACGCAGCATTACGCCGGTGATAAATTCTCCTCATAGCACTTTTAAGGATCAGTCGATTTGTTATTTGCAGTACATTGTTAAAATCAAGAAGCCCTTTGAAATTCAGTAAAGACTCTCTGACCTTGGTCTACAAATCACAAGTAGAATCTATACTCACCTGCAATACGGAATCCTGGTACAATTTACTCAACATTAAACAGAACGTTTTTGGATAGTAAAACAACCTAGCAAAATATCTGGATCCCTCCAAACCCCTTTTGCAAAGCTGTACACCCAGACAGTGACCAGGGAAGCCACATCCATCACAAAGGACCCTCTCACCCCCTGCACCAATCCTTCCAGCTATACCATCAAAATTGCAGTGTGTAAGAGAGTATGTTTTTACAGTAATAGAAATATGTAGCAATAAAATAGTCACCTGTTATTAAAAGGTCCCTGGTCCCGGTGCCTTTGACCATTTACAGCATCTCTTATGTGTCTATCAATCAAGTATTTGATTTAATTTGAATAAAATAATTTTTAAAAATCCTCCTCTGTTGAGGATGAGATGCAGCTCCTTTTCCTCCCCTTTGAAGACCCTCTGATTTAAGGGGACAGGGATGCTATGATAACCAGCTCTGTGCAGATTGACTGCCCAAATGATGTCTGATGGGAGGGAGGTTACAGGCCATGAGGTGGACTTTCAAAGCAGTCATGGTGTCTACCTGTAACAAGCATAGAAGTACAAGTGTGGGTGAAGACTGTATAGCTATGAACTAATAACCCCCCAAAAAGTGTTATAAAGGGCATTTTCTATAGATGCATATAGCATTCTCTGTGAAATAAGAGTTTAGAAAAAAGTGTCATGGTTTTCTGCTTCCCAAGCCCCTTCTAACAAAATTTAAAGAAAATTGATTTTGCTTGACATCGGTCTTGACATCCATACTGTTCAATCGCTGTGAGTCAGTAGCCCATAAAGTCCTAAATACACAGTATTCATGTCCTGACACATCACATGGATCATTTAATGCTATTATATCTGGAAGGGAGTTCAAAGAAAGTGTTTGGGAATGGGCAGGATCTTTCAATGATACATGTGGGAGGTGATTGGATAGTCTTTCTGTCAATGGCATTCAGCTTAGGTGATTAATAATGTAGTTGGCAGGCGCAACAGCGGCGGTGTAAAGGACAGAACATCCACCACTTCATAAAACAAACTGAAGGCAAAACATGTCAGAGGTGGAGCAAAAATATCTCTCCAAATGAGAAGTTTATTGTGTTGTCTGTTTTACATTTGAGAAAGAAATACAGTCTAAATCTGATAAACTACTACTACCGTACAGTACAGCTACTGTAGCTGTTAGCATCCATGCTAATCTCTGTCTGAGTAGTCACTTCCTGCTGTCATCCAGGTTGTAGCTCTACCCCTCTTACATTGGGCCATCCTGCCAAAGGCCAAAGAGTCTGTGGTCTTTCAGATACCTTTATAATGGGTAAGCATCAAATAATGAGATTTTTTCAGAGATATGTTTTTTTTAATGTACTGAACATTGCCGAAACTGCACTGATATTTTTGGTGCATTACCATCAGTTCTTGTCCATTACAACTTCCCCACATAGTCTGTCTGACTATAGGCAGTTTGTTTGTCAGTCTGACAATAAGTATTACTAAAGGGGAGAAATAATCAACAAAAATAACATTTCCATATTTTTGATGGAGCAATGATTGCAATCTTTTTCACTTAAAGCTTTTATTGAAAGACATCAATACAGTTAAACTATATCAAAAAAGCATTGGGACTAACAATAAAGAAGAGTCTAAGTAAAATAGCACAGAAGAGAGAGGTGATAAAGATGCTGTGACAAAAATAATAAAAACTTTTTCAATAATATCTGAAAATTGCAGACTTAACCCAAATAAAAAAACACGGAAGTTAGATTTTATTTTCATACACAGACATCTCACACTTTCTCAGTATTAATACCCAGTGAATATTATTGATGCATAATAAGCAGATTGTTTATTTCCAGTTCTTTATTTTTACTTTATTCTTCTTATTTTTCACAATCTCAATGCCACTATGTTGACTTTTTCCACACTGTGAAGTTCCATCTCAGCTGAACAATAAGAGATGGAGTCCTCAGCAAAGGTCATCACATCTGCTGGATCAGCAGGGTCACCGGGGAAGAAAAGGCTGCAGTAATGAAAAATTCACCATGATTTCAATTAGTGACAAGGAAAGCCCTTTGATAATCGGATATACGGCTGAAAAAACAGACTGACAGAAGAATTGATGAATAAAACACTAACAGACTTCATAAGTGAGATTGATTCCTTTTCAGATCAATGCTTCTCATACTTACCTTGATGCGAAGGAGCAGGTACCCCCATTCTGAATCAGAGCACATCTACGGAGGCCTCCAGGGAGCTGCCGCACACTCCAGTGTAAAAAAGACTGAGTGAAATATTCAGCATTAAGTCCACTTGAAGCTAATGTCACTGCTTCTCCATTCTGCAGCTGCTTTAAAACACACACACACCCTTACACTCCTGGGTTTGCATACTAATGTCTGTGAGCTTAACACCTTCCCATCATTCCTGTGGTGAAATCTCCAGGCCCACAGATCCACACTTATTTAGATTGTTTATTTGGAGTTTATTTACATGTTAATGAAAAACAAATGCACACAGCATCTTGAAGTGATCTGTGACTCAGTCTTTTACAGCAAAGGAAAAACAGGCGCAAGTCCAAAACTTTCTATTCCCTGCAACCGCTGAAGTGGGCTTCACCAAAACAAGAGGGGGCTAATATCTGAAATTGATTCATATCATATTAATCAGAGTTCTTATGCCAACACATGGGAGAGAAACAAACTGTGCTGATGCAGATCTTTTTTTTTATTTTGCTACCAAACATATTGAAATCTGCTATTTTAATTCAGTTAACCATCTGTTGCTCTCTGATTGATTAACTGATCAACCCTTCTTCAAGGCAGCCATTGCTGTGTTACTCCAGTCTTTAGTTATAGACTGTAAAAGAACTGGATAAAGCCATTAGACGTAAGCCATTTGATTATCTAAAGCCCCGTTTCCACCAAGTGGTCCGGTATGGGTTAGCACGGTTTGGCTCAGGCCGGATCAGTAAAGCCTGATCCTGTTTGCGTTTCCACAGCCAACCGAACCCTACTTGGTCGACGGCGTATAAGCCAGATGCTGACAGTATGATGTCATGGCAGTGCGACACAGTGTACCCGGGGTTATGTGTTGTTCCGCTGTTGCACAGGAAGTGACGTCTCCTTTGACCAACAGACTGCAGTGTTTCTAGCTCCACCTTTGGATTGGTATGCTTGGCACCCCAACAGAAGGGTCCCAAAAAGTAGGACGGTACGGTTTGCTCATAAGGGGTCCTGTCCCGCTTTTAGGCTATGGAAACGCCATAAAAAGCGAGCCATACCGAGACAAACCGAACTAAACCCTCTGGTGGAAACGGGGCTTCAGGAGACTTTGGACTGTTTTGGATGCCCTGTATTGGATGCTGTCATACTGGATGTGCCATCTCGACAGAACTTTAGCTTGACCTACTCACAGACAGAGAGGCTGAGTTAAAGCCAGACTTAAAACTTCCTGGCCAGTAGCAACCTGTAATTTCCAAAACCAGAAATCCTTAATTAATACTCCAAAGAAAAACAGGTGTTGTATAAACAGATCATCCCCTTGCAGTGTAAGCACACTGATGTACTATAGCTTGAGACTAAAACTGCTTCTTAAACAAGAATGTAAAGATGTGTATTTAGGCTTTAAAAAAAAACATATTTTCCCTGCATACAATCATTGTTTCTGCAGCCTGCCTCAAGTGGACATTCAGGGTACTACAGGTTTTGGCACCTCCATGTGGGTCTCTGTTTTCAGCCCTGGAGGTTGATTTCAAAGCATTGTGGGAAAATTGTTATTCATTTGTTTCGTTCAACATTAAAAAATAAAGAGAATGCTTAACAACAATCAAAAGTAAGAGAAAACATTTTTCTACTGACAATATTTTGGCATGCTATGAAGATTTAGTTGATATTAAGTATTTTGTTATTGTGAACAGCTAGTGTTATTTGAGAGCACATCATTGCAAATTGTTTGCACTTGTTACTACATCTAATGACCTTGAAAGATAATACTCTGATGTTACACTTTTCCTGTGCCACCATCCTCAGGGCCCACAATGTGTTCCACCCCATATCTGTACAATTAATAACGTCCTCGGTGTCCAATGATTATTAGAAAATGATAATATTCTGACACTATTTTTAAAAGCACATATGCTCTTTATCTTGACATGTAACCAAACAATCTACAAATGTATCTATCGTTGTGTCAGAAATCAGGTATAAGACAGGAAACAGGCACAGACTGTGCTCACAGTATTGTAAAATACAAACTTTCAAACCTGATATTAAAAAGTAATGCAGTTCTTGTGTTTCAAAGCTGTGTTTCTCAGCTAGTTCTTGCAAAATGTCCGTCTTTATCCTCTATGGAGACCCTCAGAATACATACATTCATTTTTTTCCTGCAGTTTGCCATGAAAACCAGTAAACTTCAGTGGTTTTCTTGAAATTGTGACTTATTTATCTCAGTATTTTAGGATGACAAAAGTTGGTTTTCTCATGAAATTTTATTGATGTTTAAGTATTGAGAAAAAGTCAAAACTCACATTTTTTGAAAACAAAGTGAATTAAATGCATGCATGCCTCTCCTCCGGGGCTACATCATTTTGAAATTTATTAAAATGCTGACAAGTAATATTATTCATTAAACACATTTTTCAGAACTCTGACTTTTTTCAATAATTTTGAGGTTAAAGACAAACTTATGTGAAATAAAAGGACAGGACAAAGCACAAGACTAAGCTGTGCAAGAGGCACGACTTTTGGCTATCTTACTCTACTGTCCATCTGGGAAAGAGCCCAGAGAAAGTGTTTGGAGAGGGCAGAGACTTTCAGAAGAATATCAGATTGTTCCATCCAAGCATATTCATTACATGATAATTAGATAATGTAGTATTTGAGGGCAACTGCAGCAATGTAGAAGACAGAGCTTAAGTTTCAGCAAAATACGTCAGAAGTGAAGCAAAATATCCTCTCTATGGAAACGTTTGTCGTGTTGTTTGTTTTTCATGTAATGAAGAGATGTGGTCCAGATTGGATAAAACTTCTACTAAAGCTGTTTGCATCAATGTATAATCTCTGTGCCAGCTGTCACGTTCAGCTGTTGTCTCCCTTGTGGCTTTAATGGACTCTGATTGGACCATTCCAGTTTGGGCCACTTACAGGTGTTACAGACTGGAGCTTGGCAAGATCTGTATCTGACTGATTACAGAAATTGAACCTTGCACATCCATAGGTGTGTTGTGCTTGTGTCTCTTGATCCAAAACACTTTTTTTTAATAATAATAATACATTTTATTTAAAAGCGCCTTTCTGACCACCCAAGGACACTTAACAAAATACATAATAAAAACACACTACATTAAAATCGCAATTAAAATAAATAAAAACAACATACAAGAGTGACACAGTTAAATGAGGGTGGAAAATTAAAGAGAATATGCAGTTTGGAACAGATGAGTTTTGAGTTTTGATTTGAAGTGGGGAAGGGAGTTAATGTTTCTGAGGTCCGGGGGGGGAGAGAGTTCCAGAGTTTGGGAGCAGAGCGGCTTTAAGTAGCACCTTGTCAACCTGGTTGCTTATTCCCTGCTCTGTGCTAAGTCGATGGTGTCCCCACTGCAATGAACCACTCCAGGGGTCAACTGCAACCTCTTTTAGGTGAGTTCTGCATGACTGCTTGTACCAAAACAGAAATCGATTGCAGTGTTCCTATCTATTCAAACAACCCAAACAGGGTATGTGCACTTGTATCAGAACAACCAGGTGTGAAAGCAACCTAGTTTTACCTGAAGTCCTGGAAAAAACTGAATTTAGGGCAGGTGAGTTTCCATGCAGGACATAACATTGCCCACCTGGTCATCTTTGTACTCTGCTGAATGAACTGTGTTTTGTAAGAAAGTTGAAAGATGAAGGCCCCTGGGGGCAGGGGGGGGCAAAATGGGGATGAATTGAAAGGCTTTATCACACTGACTCCTAAAGTGGCATGTGCGATTAGTTTCCACTTTCAGGCTTCATACATGAGGTGTTCTCCCTGCAATCAATGTCTTCTCTCTGCCTTTGTCTTTGTCTGTATCCTCACTGCTCTCTTTTGTCTGTCTCTAAAATCGCTTGTGCTGAACGGGTCGCTGTGTTGATTTAAAAAGCTTTATTCCTGTCAGAGGGTTTTGTGTTTTTTTAAGATAAAGCAATTTACCACAACAAACACCTGATAACAAATGAGAGGGCCGTGTGGGAGTGTAGGAGTGAAGGAACTTGTTTTCGCCATTTAGGGTTTAATTGTTGTCATAATGGTGTTTTCACTCTTGTTGGATTGGAGGACTGTTACCATGCACATTTTACATCTGTTTTTTTAAATTTAAAAATATAACAGCAATTATTGGATCCATATTTCTCTGTCTAAGATTTGGGAAAAAAATCTGTTTAACTCTGGTGGTGAAGACACAGCAATGGCGACAAAAAGCATCTCACCACATTGCAGGATCGGGGAGAGCCTTGGGCTTGTTTAAAAACTTCAAAAGTAGCCTTTTATAAGCACATCTTAAGCACAAGCTCCCTAAATTGGCTGAAAGTAACCTGTTCACATGGTACCCAACTAACTCAAATAATTTTCGGGCTGATAACGGAGCATGACAAAAAATTAGGGGGCAAATTGCAATATTGTAGTGTCTTATAAAAAACTCTCAGTGGAAGGAAAGGGTTACCATTTTATTGAATTATATTAGCAGAAAGGCTATTTGACTTTTAGAATATGGTGGCATTATTTTACTCAAAAATAGTAAATATATGTATATTATGTATTTATGTGTGTATATATATATATATATATATATATGTATATATATATATATATATATATATATATATATATATATATACACACACACACACACACACACACACATATATATACATATATATATATATATATATATATACATATATATATATATATAAAAATAATATACAGTTGATATAGTATGCAAATATATCATCCAATCAGCATTTTCATTGTTTTCTCCAGGACTGCTCATTCTTTGACTTCATCCGAATTTGAAACAAAAGGACATTCAAGATCTAATTAAAAAAAAACAAATGTATCAGCAAAAAGTTCCAAAATCATATGCCAAATTAATTTTTTGAAAATTTAAATTCATTAACAGTAAGACTTTTTTAATTTCTAGACTATGGCTGTATAATTTTACACATAAATTATTTTGGCAATAAATTATCCAATCTGGAGTTTAATTTTCATTTATGGTTGTCCGTCTTATGACGGAATCAAAAAGAAACAAAAAGGAACATTGCTTTTCATCTTCTGCCATGCAAGTTATGTAATTGTCTTGGACAGGTGGGGGGTCTGCAACACTGTTTTGCTTCGGCAGGCCCCTCGCTGGCCCTGTAGCGAGGCGCGCCCAGGTGAAGGCAACCTGGCCCTGGGTTGTGGGCGGTGCCCAGTGCAGTCGGCCTCCTGGCGTTTCCTGACTTGGCTCCTCTGTACTCGACCACACGCTTACAAAATCACACATTTTAAAATCACGCATTTTAAATCATGTTATTTATGTGCTGGGGTGGAATTTGAATGGGGGTAGTGGGGGATGAGGACTGTTTTTAGCATGTTTAGCACTTTGTACTGCATTTTAATGTATGAAAAGTGCTTTATAAATAAATTTTGACGTGATTTGATTTGATAATGCAGCAATATTCGACATGAGATGGCCTTTCTGCAAATGCTTTTTAATTAAACTATGGTAGCTATTTTCTGCCATATTAGTCTACCAGTAGCAGATAGAAATACAATTTATTGTAAATAATTTCTAAATCAATTGCAGTACTAAGCCCTAAAATAAAAAGAAAATTGAACATAAACTAATCAGTTAGATGTATACATATAATGAATGTATGTCTATATTAATATTGTACCTCTGACAGTAATCCAGATTATTAACTGCAGAGCAAAAGTTGAAAATATTCTTGAATCAGTTATTCACTCTTCAAGCAACACATCATTTTCAGGCACTGTTATGGAGGGATGTTTACTGACACCTCCCCACTTAAATACACAATATTTCATGCCCAGAAATCTATATATTTGTTTGAATGTACTTACACAACACTGTTTTGGCTTCTGCCATATTTCATCCACCACAATCAGGGAGTTAAATCCTCCACAGTCAGATGACCCGGTCAGGCAGAGCCTCACACATTGTATTGACCTTTAGATCTGCAGTCTTACCCTCAGGGAATCTCACTGTTTCCCAGCAGGGAGCATCAAGGTGGGGGTGGACGTGAACTCTGCTATGCAGCATGGCAGAGCAGCAGAAAGTCAAATAAATAATTGGTAACCAGCATATGCTCCATGGTTTCCCTCACTGTCTTCCTTTTCTTTTGCTTTATGACCTGTTCAGGTTGACCCAGACGTTCACATAGATTTGTGATGTGGTTTTATTTAAACTCTCTGCTTTTGTTTAACATAACTGTGGGTAGCAGATATATATGCTTATGTTTATGCTCAGCATTGTTTGTCCTGTTGTTGTTTTTAAGTGCATCAGTCCATCAGAGCAACTTTAATTGCAGCAGTGACATTTCCTATGAGCACAGATGACACAGCTCCATGAAGCTGCATGGTTGTTCTTGGAGATTTTTTTTTTGCTGTATTTGCATTACTGTCTCTTTTCACCACAAGCATGCAGGCCAATTAAAAGCTCCAAATCTGTGTTATTCAGCAAAACCCAATGACTGTTCACGGCTGAACTAAAGCTTTCGGCGTTGAGGACAGAACTTCCTCTGAAAAGTTTAGGGGTGAGCTTCCAGATGGTCGACAGAACTGTTTACTGCACCATGGGGAAGGATGTGACTTCTGCTGCAGCACAATTAAGCTAGTCATATATGACACATTAAAACATTACTATGCAGATACTTGAGTGAAAAACTATACCAGCTAGAAATACTGTAAAAACGTGGTCCCTGCTTCACTCTGTTTAATTCAAGTCATCACCTTAAAGGGACAGTTCAGTTTTTTTGAAGTGGGGTTGAGCTCCATATGGTCACTAAGTACATTAGATGCAGTAGAAAGTTCTCTCTTCTCCACCAGAAAGCCACAGTCTGTGACCATCGGTGACGAAGAAAAGACGCTAATGGGAAAGTACTGTACCGAATTTAAAGGCTATTTTCTCCGCCTACAAGAACTCAAATCAAAAAGTAATATCACAGTTAAAGAGTACGCTACAAATGAATTTTTTAAGTGCAGTAACCTTTCGGAAATGTACATTTTATCCGGACCTAAGCCAACTCAGGTCGTGTGTCCCTCCGCTAAATCACTCCACTGTAGTTAGCTAGTGGCTTCAAACGCCTGTTTTAGACTAATTAAAAGCACATTATATGACAAATATTTCTGAGATGGGTTTTTGTGATGGTTCCCTTGATGCAGAAACAGATGTGCATCATTTAGAACAAAGCTTTCACTGTATTCCTCTGCGTAACGAGGGCATGCGGTTACATCGTATAGTGAATGCATCTCTCGTTACCTCGTTACCTGACAGATTGTGTGCACAGACCTACATGTGTATATATGTATATATATATATATATATGTATATATATATATATAGATATAGATATATACACACACATACATACATATATATGTGTGTATATATATATATATATAGGCCTCTATATATATATATATATATATATATATATATATATATATATATATATATATATATATATATATATACATATATACATACACATATATATACACACATATATACATATACACACACACACACACACACACACACACATATATATAGATATATAGATAGATATAGATATATATATATACACACACATATATATATATAAATATATATATGTATAGGTTAATGCACAGAAATCGTTGCATGTGTGGATGTGTGTGTGTGAGAGAAGGGAGAACTTTCTACTGCATCTAATGTACTTAGTGACCATATGGAGCTCATACAACCCCACTTCAAGAAAACTGAACTGTCCCTTTAAACTACCTGAATTTATTGTAACAGCCTTTATTTATTTACCCATGTGAAGTTTTCAGCAATATATTTGAATGGGTCAATTAAGGTGTAGATGATCAGTGGAACAAAAAGTCATCATCTTTGTATAGAAGCATCCATTTAGATCAGGGGTGGGCAACTGATGGCCCGAGGGCTACATGCTGCCCTCTTCTTAACCAGTACACCAGTGCAGGGATGATGTTTCTTTGTAGGCCAATGCAGAAGTTAACAAAAGCTTATGGGTTTTTTCACTGCACTTGGGATCATTCCTGACAATGATTCTTTTGTGGATAACACAAAAATATGAAACTTATGTCTTATGTCTTATGTCTTGTTCTTTGTGGTAATTATAACAAATAAAATTACTTTTCACAGTTTGTTAAGCTTCGACATAATCGACAAGAGAAAAATTAGAGCTAAGCTATTAGTTAACTACTACAGAACTACAGCGCATGGTTTGACCTAGAAGCAAGTAGATTATTTCCATCAAAGTAATGTCTTGTGAAAAGAAATGTGAAACTAGAAAAACACTCGGAGAGGCGCAGACCTCCGCCAGGATACAATTCTGGATCCCCACTGCTCTGATATGGGCCGAGTTTCCGCTCCTGTCTGTCCATGTGGAGAAGTCCTCCACTGGCTCTGCAAGGGAAGCTGGGTAACATAGTGGCATAGGCTTGAAAAATGTTGACGTGAGTTTGCAAATAAACTACAATTCCCAAAATGACGTAAACAGGGCTCAACCCTCACAGCAGCCGAGGACTAATTAATGGGATTTGCCATTAAAAATTTCAATTTTTTTGTGACGTAAAACTCCATATGATCCATATGAAATTTAAAACGATGATTGGAGTTATTTTATATATATTACTGTATAAATTTTGAAGCAAATCCATCAAGTGATGTCAGGGAGATGATGTTGTAAAATAATGTTAAATGTTAAGTTATGGGATTTTTCCCTAGTTTTGGGAATTTGATGCATCCAAACAAATGTGCTTATCATCAGCAAAATGCAATAACTTTTGTGCATTAGTTCTGGCAGGACACAGGGTCAAGATTGCCAACATGCCAGCATTCTATTGTCCAAGTACTGTTTCAGAGCTATCATGCTACTACTAATAGCCAACTGATTCCCTCGAAGATGCTCTAGGCATCTTGCACTCAGATGGCCTTTCTTAAGCTGCTCCAGGTTGCCTACTCTTTGCTGCTCCCACTGCAAGCTGCTTGCAACCCTCCTCCACCTCAGTTCCTCTTTTATGCTATTCTGACTCATTCAGGGTTCAGCCGACATTGATGCTTGTTCAGGGGAGATTTAGCAGCTTCTCTCTCTCTGCGTTGTGCTTCCCTTGTGGGATGCAAGTAAGGCAGGAGCGTGAGCTGTTCCTGCTTAAGGCTTCCACTATACTACTGCCGTGGGAAAAGCCGGGAGACCCATCAGAGTAATGCCGCCAAATTTCAAATATGCAAATAAAGCTAAGTAAAAGAAATGTTTTTTTGTCTTTTCTTACTCTTCTTGTTATTATTTTTTATTGGATGTATAAAAATGAAACACAATGTGAAAAAGAAGAAAAAAATACATAATGCTCTACTAAACAAAGTAACAACAAAAGGGAGATGTGCAGGAGGGGCCAAAGAAACCCATCAGGGCTTATCGAGTGGCCCTCCTAAAGACAAGACCAAGAAAAAACAGAATCTTCCAACAGTTCAAACAAATGAAATTTGGTCAAACAGAATAATACTCAATACAGTGTTAGCAAAGGAAAGATGGCAGAAGAATAGAATAAAAGAAGAAAAATATAATCATGGCTATGATGGTGCACTGGTTAATTGATCCAATAAAAACTGTATGGTTTGTTTCCTGAATGACTTTAAACTGGTGCTGGTTCTGATGTGACTCGGTAAACTGTTCCAACAGTGAGGCCCTCAAGATCTAATTGAGAACTGAGAAAATGTTGTCCTGAAAAAGGCTGGATGAAGATTATTGGCTGATCTTGTACTGTGATGATGGATTTGGAAAATAACTGACTGGGAAATTACCATCCTTTCAAACTTTTTCTGACAAAGTGGTCCTGACAGAAATTAGATTTCTAAGAACAAAGACAAATGCACCTGCTAAGAGTTGAGTTTTTGCATTTCTTGTAATATTGCTCTATAGTTTAAGTTTACAGTCTTTTTTATAAATAACAGTCTTCGGTTTCAGTCAACATTGTTCCTCTTAAAATAATCACAGTAAGATCAAAAATTAAGATGGATGCCATCTAAAGGCCAAAGTTGCATCAAACATTGGGCAGCTGCCCAGGGGTTGAGACTTTATAGCCTCCGGAAACATAACTGAAATCTTATGAATTTTAAAATAATATCAAAATTCAGCTTGTCATTAAGCATTTTTGAAAATTCAAAGAGCAAAACCATCTCCAAGTATTAGAAAATCTTGTTCTAAAACAGCTTATTTAACAGTTATTATGATTTCACAGGTCTGTGTGGCCGTGGTCACTATCGCTTTGACAAAAATACACCTATTGTGCAGGTGTAAAGTAGGTTTGTTAGCTTTAATGGGCAGGACTTGGTGTTTACTTTTTATTGGCAAAATACGTTTGCTGAGATTTATGCTCTGAAGAAGTTTTTGATTTATTTGTTATATAATTATTATTATTGCAATAAGTATCTACATAATGAGTGAAAATTAATCAGTTTCATTTAAACAACATATTAAATCCTAAAAAGTATTAAAAAGAACTGAAAAGACCCTGCTGCTTCTACCTCTGCTGTCTCATTTGTATAATTGTTCTTATCATCATTAATATTGTTGTGAAAATAATGAGGAAGCTGTTAAATTCATGGAACACCACGGAGCTTAGACAGCAGCTGGTTTAGCTGAATTCTGCCTTCAAGGAAAAGCAATTAAAGCCTCCTGATGAAAAACAGTCATGTGTGCGGTAGGAGGAAAAAGAGGAAAACAAGCAGTTTGTACAGGTAATAAGCCATGGAAAAGTAAACTAATGACTGTATTTGGAGAAAGAACATTTCTACACACAGAACATTTTGAACACTAACTGACTTGGAGTATCTACCTAAACAGTAGCCTATGCTAGAGGTATGTGTGAATTTGCTGATATCAGATATTGGCTGATCTTGTACTGTGATGAGTATGGATTTGTGATAAATAACTGACTGAGAGTAGGACTTGGTGTCTTTCAAACTTTTTCTGACATTGGCAAAACTCGTTTGCTGAGATTTGTATGAAGAAGTTTTGATTTATTTGTTATATAATTATGAGTTTTGCATTTCTTGTAATATTGCTCTATCTGTGTTCTGGTCTTTACACATTCACTAATGCATCCACTAATATTTTCATCACATTTTACAGTTTGAATTCTTCATACTTTAAAAAGTGATCAAAATTCTTGCTCAAGGATTTACTAGAATTTGGGGGTTATACTTTATGAGTCAAAAGTCATTATGCCCAATGTTAATCATTTGCTTGTGATCACAATATTCCATGAACACTTTGCAAACATGTCCACCCTCGTTCAAAAATAACCTTATTACATTTCCACGGTCTCGTTCATTGTGGTAAATGATCATCCCTTGTATGTGAACTCAATTTCTGAAGAATACTTTAGAAGTTTTCCCTTCAAACTCTGCACAAATGTTTAATCTGAACCAAGGAACTGTCCATATTCTGAAGATCATAGGCCGGAGGTCACAGTCATCCTCCCCCATGACAATCGCTTGCTTGTGAACACAATAGCGTTTTTTTGAAATTGCATACTTTACTACAAAATGTAGCATGTAGGATGAACTATATGAACATCTGCGAAAAACGCACAGTGTATGCTTAAAATACCCGGATGTCATACTTCTTATTAGCAGTAAAAATTAACAGTATGCACTGGACCAGTCTGCTTCACGCACTGTTACCCACAATGCAATGTGCCAACAGGTCAGGTGTCAAAATGGCAGAGAGTCAGCCATAGCAATTAAGTGTTAGCATTGATTTTGTTACATTTCTCTAAAGCTTGGGTTGGTAATCTGATTTGGATACACTTTTGTAATACTGGTTAAAATGGTCTTAATGACCCGATGGTAATCAATTCATAATCTGTTTTAAAACAGAGCGTAAAATATCCGCTATCTACGGCAGGAGTAAAACAGGGGAAACACCAACCAATAAAACCTTGGGAATCCACATTATAAACCGATCAAATCCTGTCGCTGTTCTACATTTTGCCAGCGTGCACAGACTCTGATTCAGTGCGTGTAGCTGAGCTGAGAGGGATCCAAGTCCACTGGGGAATGCTTGCCTGTCAAGTTTAGGCTTTAAAAATAAAGAAAGCCTCTTAAGAGCCGTCCCACAACCCCAGCCAAGCTCTGGGATAACCCTCACATTTTAAGACAGGTGTAAAAGAAATCTGAAACAAACACTTAGTTTTTCTTGGTTTGTTCTGCTGTTGGCTCTAATCTTACGACAGCTGCCACCCAGGCTACTAGAAGTTCTGGCTTTATTCTTGAATCATCATTTGAAGCATTTGCTTTCACAGTTTACATTTAAACACAATAAAACAATAATGTTTACATTCTCAGGATTATTTCACATAGAGATCACATGAAAATGGAGGTGAAGAGGCCAATGCGTACTTTAAAAGCAGCTATGTGGAGAATGGCAAAGGATACCTATACCCCGATCAACATCAGATTGTGAGTATTAACTAACTTTCCATGTTTGTTTTTTTAACTTTACTATGATAATGTTTTTGTGTTTTCTTACCACTGACTGAGACATGACTTGGTGTTGTGTAAAACATAAACATTGTGCTGGGGGTTAGGAATTGAATCAGTCTTCTGATTGTGAATCAGCTGTGCAGGTGCATTTGAGTGGGGGGTCATTTTGGAGGAGGGGTGGGAGGGGCTAGGCGAAGCCCTGAGGTGATGCTACATTCAAATTTTCCAAATTACCGACCCCAGCTTTAACTACAAAGAAAATCAAACTCATTAAATTTACACTTTTTAATTTGTTACATGGATGTTACAAATACTTGTGTTTGTGTCCGGTGGTGAAAATCATGAAATTAAAAAAAAACGCTTATTTGATTTTTTTTTTAGTTCACCAATGATTATTCATTTAGCAGTGTTAGTGTTAAACCAATTGCACAATGATGTCTCGATCAATGTCGAGGTATTTCTGGGCTTATGGCCATTTTCAGTTGTAAAGAGATATTTCAAGGGTGTTTAACTTTTTTAATTCTTTTTACTAATGTCGGTTCTTACTTGGGGGTTTTGGGGTTATGGCTAAAGCCCTACAATGTTGAGGTTTTAGCCAAAGGTGAAGGGTCACTGGGTTTCATGATCATCCACAGATGTAAACATCACATCTAAAATGTTTTAAGTAGGGCTGTCACTTGAGTGCATTAATTAGATTAATTAATTACACTGCAAATTAATGCGTTAAAAAAATTAATCTCAAGATTAATTACAGCACACAAACATTTTAATATTGGCCAGCTGGAGGACCCGTACATGGCAGTGGCACGTCACTTCACACATGTGTCTCTAATCAAACCAAACAAAGCCCAGGTGACAACATGAATGGCATATTTAAGACTTAGTCTTATTTTATTTTTGAATTTATTTATCTATATTTACTACATTCTTTAATAATGCATCAGGCCTAATTGTTTTGCTGGATGTCCTCGACCTTTTTCTTATTTTGAATTTGATTTATGAAACACACTTAAAGTGTCATTTGAGTTGCCTGATTGAGCTTAGAATTTTCTGGACAAGTTGCCCTGACTTTGGTTTTAGTCTGTCACCAATAAAAATGTGGATTTACAAATCTTCACTTCTTAGTGTATTCATTTGATTAGTCATGCACTACAACTTTATAATATCCTAGAATTCAAATTCTTTATTTGGGTACTTTAAGCAGATATGAGATTAAAATGTGATTAATTCGATTAATTAATTATAAATCCGGTAATTAATTAGATTCATTTTTTTAATCTTCTGACAGGACTAGTTTTAAGTTATTTTATAACAAATTATACTGTTTAAGGATAAAAAAAAAAAGAGGTCAAGGTCATTGATTCCTCAAATATTTTGAAAAGGTTTTTCAAGAGTGCTTCACACATTTTATGTTTTTTGGCACAAACCTGCACTTTGACTGGAGGAGGATTTTCTCATAGATCATAATTCACTGCAAAGTCACAAATAATTGATTATGATCTTAAATTTTAAACATACACCTACATCATTAAAGAAGTTTTTATGTAGCACACAAGGGCAAAAGAAGCCTCTGCCACTCTTTTCCCATCAGTGTAATTTATTTGTCACACACTGCAGTCCCATTTTACCACCATGCAGTAGTTGTGGCTAATTCATTATGCCACTTCTCCTTGCTTGAGTTTCTGGGCCTCTGTATTCCTAATTAATCTCTGACACTGAGGCAAGCATGAGGAGCCAGTGTCAGTTAGCACCATGCACAAAAAGTGAGCGCCCCATCCAAAATGAGGCCTGACAGGAGACTGTGTCCCCCTGCCAGCCCCTGCATGCATGCTGCAGCCATCAACACAAGATATTTGTTTGGGATACAAAAGCAGTATTTGCTGACGGCTACTTTTCTTAATTGGAATGGAATTTAAGGGAGCCATCTCGACAGTGTCATTGCTAATTATACTTTAGGCCCTACAGCAGCTTGTTGTCTCCTTTTTTTCATGTTATGAAGAGCCTGGAGAGAGGGCCAGATCTGGAGCTAGAGTGAGTTAAAAATATGTGAAGGTGGGCTCTGAAAATGCCAAAATTAATTGTCTTAAATCGCAGGCTCAGCATGTGTGCTGAAGGCAGGACTCTATGAAGAGATGAAGTGAAGGGCTTTTTAATTTGATAAAGCTGGAACAAGTGGTTTGCTACCTCTTGTGCTAAATAACTCTCTGTCATTTTTTGTAGGGCTCTCACTGAGTGTGTGTTTTAGCCATTTATTTCACACAAAAAGCTGTTGCACTTTTTTATGAGTGTGTCTATGTTCTTCCTCTCCTCTCCCTTGCTCCCTCTGCTGATTGCTATTCGTGCTTTGGAAGCAGCCTGAGCCCTAGAGCTCAAAGAGTTCAGTATCTGTTGTCTACAGTGGGGAGAGGAAGAAGAGAAGGAAGCAGAACCAGTGGAAGAAATGTGAAGAAAAAGTACATGCTGAAATTCACCACAGCTGCGACTTTATGCCAATGTGTTCATCTAATTATTCATCATTTCAAGGGAGAAAAGGTCGACAGATTCCTGTGCCCTTTACCAGCTCAAACACTGAGCTGATGGTGTAAACAGGAGAGAAAAAGTACCTGAAAACATTGTTTTTGAGGCTGACACTTTAGTTCAAATCTCTGTTACATGAAAACAGAAAATAAGCACAAGTTCATGGAACTGAATCGGTCATTGACCTTTTGTCTATGGCTTTGAAAATGGATAAACCTTTAAACTACTGGATTTTAAATTTTGAAAAGCCAAGTCTTGCTTCTTTGTGTTCAACATTTTTTTTGTTTTTCCAAGCAAAACTTGACAATTTTTATAATTCTCTTTATCCAATGTCCTCAAAAATCTTTGGAAACATAATTTTGGTTGTATATTCCTCCTCTTTAATAACACCATTTGGGATGAGAGTTTCTATCATTGGAAGCACAAAAACTGTGTCAGAAGAGAAAAACAGGTAGTTAAATCAACACTAAATGTATGATATTGTGACTGAAGGAAGCCAGGGAGAGGTGAAACAGAACTATGAAACAGGATATTTTGGTCAATGGCTGTTTTTGTCTGTATCAGGTAATCTCCTGCAGCATAGCTGCCATTGAGCCACGGCGCAGGTTTTTTCTTTTTGCATGATATGACCCCCTTGAAGGCAATCAATGAGCATTTGGCTGTCTTGGTTCTTGTTGTAAACAGCTGTTTTACTGAACATGGGCTGGACTGTAAGTAGTTTATTCAAAATTGCACTCACTGAAGGTCAGGTGAAGTCAGAATTATCATATAGTGCAACTGCAAATTCAAAATATTGATTCAAAGTATATTATCTTATCCTCTGTGTCTTTAAAAACTTCATATTTTGCCCAGCCTTGGTTGAAATGGCGAGAAAACTACCTAAATGTACTCAAATACAGTAATATTGAATGTATCAGTGCTTGTCGCTTTAGGGCTTCTACACTCTTGGAGAAATCTTTACCAATATAACTTAAACAGTGAAGCAGATTTATTGACTTCTTGTCTTGGATTTATACACTTTTTTGTGATCAGAAATTGCATTAAACTTGGAATGTATGCATTTTGCCTTTAGCTGTTTTTTCTCAGCAAAATAAATCTATAAGAAAGTTCAGAATAGGACAAAAAAAAATGTCCATCATTTAAATTTATAGTCGTATTTAAACAAATGCCTTTATTTTCATTAAAGATTGTAAATGCCGCATGTACTCAGACTGTTTGCCTCGATCCGGACTGACATATAAGCACACGCACTCACATTCACCCACACACAATCGTTGACAAGACACTTGGGCAAACATTGTTTACTGATATGCGGATTGAGTTTAAGACCGGAACGCTGAGCATTTTCAATCTAAACAGTAAACACTCTTAATTGGATTGTGTGCTTATGTGCTCTGATGTGAATCCTCTAAGGACTGTATATTATTAGGCCTAATTGATTCTGATACATATTTACACAAGTTGAGGAAATTAGTCCAAAAACAAATGAGAGCAGTTTTATCCTGGGTCTAATAGTGCCACATTAGGAGCCACCTCTCAGTCTGCAGCAGCCATTACTGGAACACTGTGTCGCTGCTGTGTCAGAGTTCACTGGTCATTTGGCAGCCCGGAGAGGCCGCTCCGTCTGTGTCAACATCTTGTGGAAATGACACACTAGACCCCCCGCTCATCACAAATGAGGCCCAGAGGGGCTGATCGGAGCTGAGTGAGTGGGCTGGTTGCCGCAGTGAGGGTAAGAGGTGGAGCGTTGATCCTCTGTAGCTGACCTCGTATACCATAACCTGCTTCCAGAGGTGTGTGTGGGTGTGTGTGTGTGTGTTCGTGTGTCAAACGATTCAACCCCATCCACAAGGGATGCAGGTCTGCTTTCGAGTCCCCCGGAAATGTCAGCCAGCACAAAGCAGAGCACAGTCGCTTTGCTGACAGACATGCCGCCATCACCAGTGGGGATTGAAGAGTTTGAATGTCTCGGCCTGTGTGTTTGAGAAGAATGTGCAGTGTATGGACACAAACAAGAAAAATATCAAGGTTCAAAATATTCCGGTAGTCCCCAAACCGAAGACTGCTGTAACCAAATTTATACCCAGAAAATGTATTTTTTGACTCATCCAAATCATAACCCAGCTTTTCATTTGTTGTGTCACTACATCATATTAACTGAATGTTATATTATATTTACTTTATATGCACATTGTGGAATGAAAAACATCACTCTGCAAGAGGTGTGATTATTGTTGATATAGATATCCAATCGAGTGACTTAGTTAAGTAATGGGTCTTGTAACATGTTGACTGAACCAGTATGCTGTCGCTGTACAGATGTTGGTGATGTGTGTGCAGCGGTGCTTCTAGTGGGCAAGTCACCAGCCTGACGGAGAAAAACCACAGTGCTTCGGTGTGTGGCTGGCTCTATGTGGAATATGGTGGTTGGGTTGATAAACTCACACACAGACTTTTGCTATGATGACTATATCTGTCTTGATAATGTCCGTGGCCTTGTTTCAAGTGATTAAGAGGCTCCATTGGAGGTTGTTGGCTGGGCTGGATACTGTATATCTTCATATATAGGCTACCATTCTTGGAGGACTAACAGGCGCAGTGGATTAATTTTATTTTTGAAGGGAATGAGCCAGCTACAGATGAATAAAACCTGAATGTGGGTGCTAGTCACTTCATGTCCGACTGCCTCTTCAGCTTCAGTCAGTTCAACACAGGACTGGCAATTAGACTTTTACTGAGTCCAGGCTCAGTACCAACAATCTGTCGCCAAAACTGATGATGGAAATGTGAGTATTTTAATACTGTGTAGCATTTATTTTGCTAATTTCTACAAGCTTGTTGAAAACCTGAAGGGTAAACTTAAAAGTATGAGCATTCATTCATGAGTCAAAAGGGGTTTAACAGTTGAATATAATCAGTCCTTTACCCAGCCAATTACGCCTCAGTTCGTGCTAATGTTAGCCCAGAAGGTAGGCTAATTTGCAGCTGTCCTACTGCAGTTAGCATGTTGTGTGTTAGCCTGCGATGTTAGGAGGGACCAGCTGTAACCATGTGTGAAGTAACCAACATAAATGAAGGGTTTATGTTGGTTACATAAACCCTGTGTTCAAAACTGTAGGCGGCATGTGGCTGAGTGCCCGCTTTGCTCGGGTTCTGCTGCAGGTCTACTGTAAATTGTTATATGTACACTGCTTTAGCTCATTAGCACAGGAAGGCTACCGCCCTCAAAACCAGCCGTTCTGAACAAATCGGTTATTTGAGCTTGGAAAGAATGCAGCTGTGCTTGATTTGGAGGCTTTTTGGACCAAAGCATGTCACTAACAATTAATGAAGACATCAAGGATCCAAGTATGGGATCTTTAACTATTTATGAAATCCATAAAACACAAACTATGATGTAAAAGACGATGAAAAAAAGATGAAATAGGTGAAAATACAGCAAAAGAACGGCAAGAAAAGGCTCCAGAATGATTCTAATGCCATTATTTACAATATGTTTTGATTATTTACAAAGAAAATGCTGATAAACCATCGATAAATGAGTCACATGTTTCTCTCTGAATCTTCTCTCTACTCTCTGGCTCAGTCAGCTCACTAATGCTACTAGTTAGTTGAACCAATCCAGCCTTTACCGTACCATATATCACGGGAAAGCTCCACTTCTAAGCTAAACTTTCAGCTTATTTGGATAGCGTGGGTACTGGAGGAGTTATGGTAGTATGAATCAAACGTGTTTTTCTGACCCTTGTGACTGCTTCGTCTGTCGAACAACTGAGTAAAACATGGACATTTTAGGCAGTAACAACTAAATTCACCAGTGGGCAAGCTCTGTCTGTTTCTCCTGTTAGTGCACACACAGTCAAAAGAATGGTGTCTGTCTGCTTATCATGAACTCAGGTGTGAGGCAAGACAGGGAAACAAAAAAATGTTGATTTTTTCCCCTTAAACAAAGTCATCAATTATAACATTACATAAAATAAAAAACAAGCTATGGCTCTGTAAAAAAAGGGGGAAAAATGGCCTCAAACTAATTTAATTGTTGTATAAATTGGCTTGAACATTTAACCCATTTCCCATCTGCGAACATGGAGGAGATTGGGCTTAACCAGTACTGCAGCCAGTTAACAGAGCTTTGATGAGATGTTTCAGCCTCACTTTGAGCACCTGTCATGTCCTCTGTCTTTTAAAAGTCCATGAACACTCTCACCCCCAATAACAGACAGATGGTGTTTGTGGTGCTGGAGCAGCGGATTAGGTCTTTAGGTTGATGGCACTTTTTGGCCCCTGTCTCCCCCGGGGGACACTGTGGCAGGAAACTAACGTGAGCTCCACAGCCAGGCAAACATTCACATCTTTGGTCTCACATCACCTGCAATTTAAATTCCATTACTTGCCATGCCACACTTCAAATAAAGCCGGGGCCTATTAATTACCAAAGTGTGGGTTCAGGGTAAAAGGTGAACGTGCAATTACAGAATTAAATCAAGGCTCCGTTTTAGCTTGTCACTCCTGACAGAAATAATTTGAGTGAATTATTAAATGCTTCCCATGCTCTCAGCTGCTACATCGTCTGCTCAGACATTCCCAGCTGGATAGACCCAGAATCCAAGAGCTGCTATTTTTGTGATTACTGTTTTTTCTAAGCTAGTCCTGAACAATATGTCAGTGATAAGAGAATTTTACTTAATATTTCTGACTTTTTTGAATGCTGTTCTTTGAATGGAATTACTCATAACACCAAGGTTAAGGACAATATTCTAAAAGTTAAAATCCCTGTAGTAATAATGTGTAAATCTTACATAATGATCAACATGTAACTGCAGCAACAGCGCAAGCAAATTTTGATGAGTCCCCTAATTAAATCTATGTCACCCTTTGTGCCCCTCCATTTAAAAAAGTCTGCCTCTGCAACTGACTATGAAGGTCCTCAATCATGGAAGGAGCTTTCCTCATGGCTAAAATCAATCCCAATCCTAAACTTTTTCTTCATTTTAACAGAACAGTGAAAATTTGAGTTGAGTGAAATCATTAAAACAGTTGCCAAATTGATGCATGGTTTAAATGTCATTGTTTAATTTAAACTTTACTGAAGATTTAAATATACAGTATTTTACAAATTAAGAATCATTCAGCATAGTCACAAAACCACATATTTAACTTGGATATGATTAAAATGTATCAACATCAACACCAATGGAGACAGCAGCATCAAAAATAGAAGTCCTCGGCACCAATTGGTGGGTTATTTTTATGTAAAAAAAAAAAAAAAAAACCTACAAATAAATCTGCTCATACATTTTCATTTTGGAAATTTTTTAAAGCTTGAGAGTTAAAGGTGAAGTCAGCGTTGTGGGAGAAAACGAGTGAAGAAGTTGTTGATGAATGAATTTAGACCCGCCTCTCCCTTCATACCTCACCCCTGGCTCCACCCCCGAAAGCTGATGGACGTGCATCTTCATGGAAACGGCCGTAGAAACTGCGTAGCTGACCAACGTAGCTAAGGTAACCCCGACTTGTCAGACAACTCAACTGCCTTTATAGATAACATCACAACAACAGTCCATTCTGGCAGATTAGACAATGAGATGAATGTCCGACGGCTGTTACTGTTATGTGAAGCACCACAAAGCTAATGTTGCTTACCTATCCAGCAGACAGATGGCGACATCTGTGTCCATTTTCAGGTCTTTAAATTGGCGGAGTTCCCTCCACCGTCGGAAAGCAACACCAATGTTGACCTGGGTCTTCGCTCTTTATGGTCATAGCCCTTCTTTTTCACTTTTCACTTCTCTGACCTTTTTCTTTTGGGCTGTTTTTCAGCCATTGCGACTGTACCTATTGTATCTCTCTCTTACGCTAACTGTGCACGCTATGCAACCTACAACTCCCCCTCCCCCCTCTGTCTGATCTGCGCATGAGTATGATCGCCCCCTGGATGTGAGGGGTGTACCCTGTTTTGGTAACTCGGCCCGAGCCACAGTATTTACCCGCTGAAATTCAGAGCCAAGGCTGTGTATTGAAACTGTGAGGATTCACCCTCGTTCTCCAGTGTTCCTCCTGCTCCTTTCCCCCTCCCCTCTCGGGCTCTCCTCTCACCCTGAGTGCTGCAGCAGGGGCGTGTCCAGGTAGCAGACCTGCGCTGGAGCCTCACCTGTTTCCTGCTGCCCTGATTACCTGCACTATTTAAGCCAGGAGCTTCAGTCTGCTGGCTGATTACACTTCTTTGTGCGTTTCGTTTAACCTCAAGTCTATCTCTAGTGCTGGCCTTAAGCTTTGTCTCCGGTATTTGGAGCTCATTTTCTCTTTGATGGTTTTTTTGCCCATGCTCGCCTCACCTAAGGACTCACCTATCTTCTTTCGTCTTTCAGGTCTCCACGAGCTCCTGCCACCGCCATCACAACCTTTGTACATAGTCACCTGTTTGAACTTTTTATTTTTTGGACTGTTTCAATGGAGAACAATAAATCCTAAGTTAACCCTTTCTGATCGTCTGCCTCTGCTCTGGGTCCAACCTTTGAATACCTGGTCATATCCTAACAGAAACTGGACTTTTTTTTTCAACATGCTGTTAGTGGTGATATCTTGTGGATGGAGAGGAGAAACACGGTGATTTTGACAAATAGTGCATTAGATTAGAAGATCGCTGACTACACCTTTAACCAAAAGTGTGGTCATTTAAATTAAGAAGTTTTATCCTTTTTAATGTTTGGCTTAAAATGTTTGGGAAATATTTGAAGACTTTTTCAGAATGTGTTTGCTGTGATATTTATGTAATGGAAGTGTGGCATTAGTAATATTTCAGGGCTGACTGAAACTGTGTGTGGGGGAGTATTGGTTCATGGAGCCCAGAAATCCTGGTGACAGCCCTACTTATGTAAACAAATAATATTAAAATGAAGCAAAACAGTCATGAATTTATCCTGTTGCTTAAGCTGCCCGTTTCTGGGCATGTTTCATGTCACCAAAATTAAAAATGATAATAAAAAAATCCTGTTCTGATTATTATTTTAACTAATTACCTGTAATGAAGCAATTTCCTGGTATCTGACAGGATTCAGTGGTTGACAGCCAGCTGTGTGTAATCAGTAAATCAGAGCGGGCTGAGGGTTTGAGAGGGTTTGGGAGAGTCGGAGGCAGTCACAAAGGCTGCAGGGGAAGTTGATAGCTGGGGAGCTTTTTCTGCGATTGTGTTTCCAGGAGGTTTGAGCTGACAGAACGACAGGGATGTTTGTGTCTCTGCTGGTTTGTCTCAGGTATTTTACATGTTACTCTTTCATGTGATTAAAAGTAAGGTGCACAATATTATCACCATAAAAATGCTTAAAATTTTGATTAACCTCACAATGTGATGCAGTGCATTTGTGGAGTTTCAAGCAGCTCCAACTGACCTACCACAGCAGGTTTATTTTTCATCATCTCTCCTTGAAGTTTAAACAATACAGTGTAAAAAAGGAAAGAGGTAAGCAACATATTAATCCTGCTGACTTGATTTCTTCTCTGCAGTTCAGGAAAGGATTGTCCTATGAAGCTGTAAACTCCCTAAAACCAAGTAGTTACCATACCATTCACCTTTTAATGTTTGGTTGTTTGGTCTTTTAAAGGGCACTCACTGTGTAAGCTTTTCACCTATGAAAACTGTTGTGTAGCTGTTTGTAAAAAACTTAAACAAACCCAAGGTATGTCTGTCAAAATGGCAGCTGGAACCAAATGCACCTCAATGTCATCTTCATGTTCGCTCAGACAGTTGTTCTTGAACCTTTATTGTTGTATTCATATCCACACAAGGCTCTTCTCCACAGTAGATTATTAGGCAGCTAACATCAATTTTCATTTCTCAACACCTTTTATGAGATGTGGCAAATCATTGTATTACTCATGAAAATCCCTTTGGATACTAACCCTTAAACTTTCAGTCTGAAGAATACATTTGCAACAAATTATTTGCTGGCAAAATTGTATTCCTTCTTCAGTTAGCAACATTTCAGGTTTTATTTTTAAGATTACTCAACTGGGAGCAGATATGCAGGTCAACCTGCTGGTTGTCTTGCCCATTGAGGCATGAATGGATTATTTAATTTCTGCAACAGTTTTTGTTTTTTTCATATGAAAACATCACAGAGGGCCAAATTTGATGGATACTTTTTTAATCATCAAATTTATTTCCTTCAAGTTAATTATGATTTTTAGACTATCTGGAAATATGTGAAAAGAATTGTCGTACTCCCAACGCCTTACTGTTAGATTTCTCAGGAGCAATTTAGCAATGATTCACTTCTGATTTTTTTCTAGTTTTGGAACAATTATATTCATGAACAGCAGTGCCACCCAGCTGATATATATATTGGTGTTTCAAGCACTGTACAGAGTGGTAAATAAGGGAAAACAGACAAAAATGGGCTTTCAGAGTTTTACAGTGGTGGCAAAAAGTCAACCGTACGGTTACAATGCCAGTTATCGGGATAATGAACTAAGTTTTTCACTAAGTAATTTCAAAAGTGGGCAAATTTCATGATATTAGTGACAATCATGGGAACTTGTCCAACAGGTGATTGGACATGATGTATTATTAATTTGTACAGACATGTATTGTAAATAGTAAAAGCTAAGTTTCTCTGCCTCTATGTTCTGATAAGGATAAATATAGTTAGTAGTGGTAACAGTCAGTTTGAAAATGTTATTTTGTTTGGCGATTTCTCACTAAAATCAATACCACTGGATACTGTTTTCATATTGCTAAAAAATCTGATTAGTTGCCTTTTAAATGTGTTAAAGCTTGCAAGAATCATGCATTTGTGGAATGAGTAATACAGCTAGACGTGGGTAGGACTCCCCAAACAAAATGTGCTAAAATCCCCTCTTAGTCCCAGAAGAAAGCCTTTGTTTCCTCAATGAAGTGAGGATGAAGATATGGTCTTTCTGAGGTGTTGTCTTCCTGGTACACCCACTTCACAGTGTGTCTTTGACTTTACCAGTCTCACAGAACCTGGTCCATTGTTTGGAAATGGTACCACGGTTGACACCAAATAATGCCTCTCTGCTTACTAGGACACCCTGCCTTCAAATTGTTGTGGATTTTGGCACATTTTATGGGGAAGGGTGGCAGTGCTGCCCACAAATTGTCACAAAAATTGTAGCAGTTAAATTTAAGTACAAAAAGACACTTGATGTATGGTCAACTCAGCTAAAATTAGATGGGGAATAGCTGCAGATCTGCAACCAGGAGTCAATATCATACACCCTTTGTTAAACCAATCATGGTTGTTTCTTAGTCAGTTTACTGTGTTTGTTGTCTTCTGCAGCTCTCTCATGCTTCAGAGTGTGGCAGCTGGAGGTGCGTATTGTGCGAAAACAGCGAGAGGTATGTTGTAGTCTTTGATTGATGTCAGTGCTTTTCTTTAATCACCAATTAGTGTTTCATTGACACTTTAAAGTAATGAAATGGTCCAAAGATAATAAATGTGTTTTTATGGCTTCTAGCTCGTGCAGCTGCCTTGGGTTTGGATTATCCTGGGATCCATGGAGCCCCTGATCTCAGTGGACCTCCTCACTATATGATGCACCCTCGCTCAGTGCCTCAAACTTCTGAATATGATGGGCGTGATTTGGCTGGAATGGGGCCTGACACTTCCGCCCACAGTCATCCAGGACTGAGACCCCTAGATGACAGATTCAACAACAGAGCTCACCCCAGGAGCTTTGAGTCTGCATTCCCACCAAATCCTGACACGTACTATCCAGGATTCACCACACACCAAGGACTTGGCTCCCCTAGAGGATGGTCAAACAGTAACCACAGGTCCAATTTTGAGCAGGTCAAGCATGTTGCCCCCAAAGCCCCCAGCCAGCATGACCTTGTGCGTTTGAATCCTCAAGGTCGCAGCCACCCACCCTCATTTGTCAACAATGGGCATGACCGTGTTGTTGATGAGTCTGTCCCAAATAGACGTGGCATCTTTCCCAATTGGCCCCCTCAGTCTCACAGCAGGGGTCGTGGCATTTACCGGAGGGGTGATGGCCCGGGAAGAGAAGTCCCCATCCTTGGGTCAGCCGGATTCACCAACACAGAGGACGTTGGGGCGCAAACTATCCAAGGTCCCTCTGAGAGGAGACTAAATAGGAGGTTGTCTGGTCGTTTCGCTCATCCCCTGCAGAGAAACGCTCTGGCCCGATATTTGGCTCGACGTCAACACTTTAATAGATTTCAGGCAAGCCCAGTGCACGGGTTCAGATAGAAAATTTCACTGACCTCATTTTAATCTGTAAAGACCTAATAAATGTTGGTCACAATACGAGAATGATAATTAAAATGAAATGAATGTAAGTTTGGCATGTGATTGTGGCATCTGAAACCATTCAAGGTACCAAATATTGGATACATTATTTTTATTGAATTCAAGCAAAAATCTCTTTGGCACAGTCCAGACTGTACATGAACACTGGCAACATTCCTTTTTTAAGGTTTTTCCACACACTTTTTCTATGTATTTGAAATACAATAGCATATGAGGATAATTCTTATAAGTAAATGAAAAAGATCTGAAAAATTATTAGAATATCTTTTTTAGTAGATGATAAAATTATTTGTCACAAACTTATTATTTTAGGGTCTAAGGTCTTTGTGGTTATGATTTGTTACATTATAAGAAACCAGTCTTTACAGTTTTTAATTATTTTGAGTAGAAAAACTCTGCATCTATTCTAATGATGAGCGCCAAGGAGCACAGTGTGTTCATCAAACACCTTTCGACATTACTCTTTAAATTCAACATTTCAGTACTAGACCTGCAGTGCAGTGAAATAATAAGAAGGCACCTTACAATGTCACATCTGAAAATAAAAATGAAACAACAGAACACTGAATTCTAATAAGAATTTCTCATCTCAATATCTGAAATGGAACCAGAGCGCCTCAAAAGAGAAGTACTGACCTGAACATATTTAGGGCTGATGGGTACTACAAGTCAATTTTTGTAATGGTGACCTGCCATTTTTTAAATTTTGTAGTGAATTATATGAAAATGACAAAGTTTCAAGTTAGTTCTAAGATTTTTTTTTTTTCAATAATTTCATGCTTGGCACAGTTGTTTGACAAAAAAAATAAGACTTCTGCAAATGTGATAATTAAAAATTAGGATGGGTGGTGCAGTAGGTATAGTGTGTGCCTCAGGGTAAGATGGTTGCTAGTCAGATCCCAGAGTTGGTAAGGATCTTATGGTGAGGAGTCTGCATGTACTCCCTGTGCATGTGAGGGTTCTCTCTGGGCATTTTGGCTTCTTCCCACAGACCAAAACATCCTCATTTGGTTGATTGGGGGCTCTAAATCGCCTTTAGGCATGAGTGTGATTGACTGGCTACCAGTTCAGTTGTTCCCCCGCCTCTAGGCCGATGTCATCTGGGAAAGGCTCCAGTGCCTGCAACTCCGAGAAGGATAAGCAGCAGATGATGGATGGGAAAAATAAGGATCAACCCAGTATGGGTGATTAAGACTTCTTATTTCATTACTGTTAGATTAAATTGTTAATATCATTTGAAATTCAGATGCTGCCATCAAGCTCCAATCTGTCTTCAAAATCACTTCTTTCAGACAATAAATGGTATTTTTTGTTATCAAATATACACTGACATAGTCAGAAAATGATTTTATTAGTTTTAATTTGTTTGCATCCACTCACTTAACATGTAGGATAACAAAATATTAAATATTGATAGGTTTTAATCTAACAGCAACATAAATGATATGAAGGATAGTTTCACCTTTCGACTATATGGATTAAACAATATCTCTTAGTTCTTATGCATATTTCAATCATAATTGAAGGCCTAACATTTTTTCCATACATTGTCCAAATGATTTGCACATATTAGTGCAAAATAAACACTGTAAATGCAAACCAAAAAACATTTTATCCTGCATGTTGTCTGAAAAAATGTCAGTAGCCTATGATTTAAAACTACTGATATATTTCCCAGCCCTAATCGAAACACTTCCTCTCTCACACTGATGGAGCTTGGAAGAATTGTGAGTTTCAGGTTTTCTTTCGGGGGCAGTGAAGCCATTTTATTGCAGAAAAATGATGTGATTTCATCATAATCTTTTTGTCTGGGTTTCTCTTGCCTTCAACTAAAAAATAAAAGAAGCCCAACTAACCTGGTGTAAGAGCTCCTGTACTCCTCACCTGTATGTCTAAAAAACAGCCAAATCATACAATAAACCTGAGGAAGAAATCACAGTGAAGCCCAGTGCTCCTCTCTCTTTGTGTCTCCTCTCATGACGAGTGTCTCACTGAGGTCTGGATGTTACCAGAGTGCCATCTGTTGGAAGAGAGGGGTGCATCTTCTTCTGGCTCACTTTTGTTGCACACAGGTGCTGCTAAACAGAAGGTCAGCCTTTAACAAATCCTGTAATCTGTTTACAATCTGTTGTTCAAGCACCACTAGGATTCATGCTAAATTCTCCACATAACCTTGGTGCTCCGTTGACGGCAGATGTGGTGGTCTAATATTTCAGAATGAGAAAAGTGTGGAAATGCAGCATTTGAAATGACATTTTGGCTGCTGCAACAAAATCCATTCTCCTAGTAATGATGAATAGTATAGTAGTTTTGCCAGTATCTCTTATGCCAAGAGTTCCAAACTCGATATAACATAAATCTTTACTGATATAAAAAAACGGCATATAAATACGAAGAATCTCCTATACTTGAATTTACATGTTATTTTGAACAATGTGTTTTACAAATTAAAATGGACAACATTTAATCCTTAGGATGCACATTTGATGCTGTTTTTTTTCATAACATTTCATTTTTTCATGTACTTTGCAATAGCAAAACGGAACCTTTGAATAAATAATCATACCCATTGTAAAGCCTTTTATTTTTTGTATGTTGATTTAAATTATTTTTGTCAAAAGGCACAAGGCGGTGGTGCTCTTATCTGCTAAAACGGATGCTTAACTTTTGAAGAAATGATCTGCCAATGCCACCATTATTCTGATTACAATATATATCTTAATTGATTCCTTAACAAATAGTATATGTAATTTTGAATTACATATTGACCATGTGCATGCTAAATCACTCTGCTCTATTTTGTCTGGACATGAAAAACATAGTGACCAGCATGCATCTAAATGGACTATGGAAAAAAATTATGTGTCACTTAAGTGCTTTAAATATCAGTTTTATATAACTGCATGTCTTTCAATGAAGCTTACACTATCATTTGCAGCAGCACTTTGTGGGTTAATGCAAATAATAACAATATTCAAGTAAACCTATCATTTGAAACATGTCTGAGTCTTCTTACAATAACAGTCAGTGTCAGCCAAGTACGTGCTTATGTGCATGCTTTGTGTTGTTAATAAAGCAACGTAAAATATCAGCTGAAATTAATTTTCTTCAAAAACCGTTCACCAGCTTTTCGCGAGTAAGGACCACACCATCCACCGTAGCTCCTGGGCATGACAAACCCCCTTTATAAGGCCCTAAAGAAAGGAGGAAGAAATGTTAAAGAAAGTGGTGGGAGGGAGAGGTGTGTTGAGCATTTGAAACAAAGGGAGGAAATAGTCAGGTTAGAATTTATAGGAACACAGGAAGAGGCATGATTGAGGTGTGGTTCTGCTCCTGAAACTCTGCTTAAAGCACCACTAATATTGTACAAATGGCATCTTGCTTACAGACATTGTAGAAATCATTATTTATCCATCATCTACATCATCTATCCCTTTCGAGGTCATGGGGGGCTTGAGCCTATCTCATGTCATTGGTCGAGAGGCAGGATACACCTCGAACCATAACCAGCTGATCACATAGAGAGACAGCCAGTCATATTCACTCTCATACCTAAGGACAATTTGGAGTCACTGGTTGACCTAATGAGCATGTTTTTGGTCTCTGAGTGCCAAGAGAGAACCCACATATGCAAAGGGAGAAATTATGATGCACTCTCAGGGGACTGCCTTAGTGCTAGAACTGAAACAAACAATCATGAAGACCCAAGTAGCTCTGCACACAAGGAAGCTCCCAAGAAATTGGCAACAAGCTACATTCCAAGCAGACGTGCACTTCCTCAGACCTAGTAAGTCCTTAATCTGAAGGAGGAGTGCCCTGGTGTGCAGGTCCACTTGCTTCCTTCTTTTTCTGAAGGGGAACAGAAACTGTAGGCACAACTGGGCCCAACCGACAAGATATGGTTTTCATGGCTGTCAGGAAGAGATTTGAGTGTGTAAATGCTGAGCATGTCAAGTGATTCAGTGATTTACAAGAATCAATCAGTCAGGAGGCAGAAAGAGAGTTGGTTATGGGTGCTCATATGTAACACATTTAAAGAAGAGACAATGGTTATGAGGAGTGGGGAGAAGAGCAGTGAGAAGTACTGTAAAATACCAAATAATAGCCAGGGGGAGGATTTGTTTCAATCACTGCGCAGATACAAATGGCGTTTATTTGGGACCAGGTGACTAATTGGGACAGCTGTTTGATTCCTTTCTCACAAAATCTTGCCAAGCAAAAAATGAAATATGTTAAATGTAATCATTTTTTTAATTTACACTAGTATAAATACATAATATACAGTATATTATAAATATACAATAAATATATTTTCACAGCTAGATTACTGTACTGTTGTTATACTCTTGTCTTTTTTAAACTCGGCACTCTCTAAACACTCTTAATACTGGTAAGGAACTACAAGTAGTTAAGTGAAGGTTGTACTTCTTTTATTTTTGCTGCACTGGGGCCATGGAGATAAGCAGCAATGTACCGCTAACTGACGTGACTGGCCTCCTGATGTTAGTTAAGGGCAAAAACATGCAGTGGCAACGTCTTCTTCTTTGGATTTATAAAGCCCTAGTATCTAAGATTTTGGCTTTCTGTGCTCTCGGGGCCTCTGTGGATGTTGAGTAACTGCACTGTTGTGAAACAGAGCCGCACACAAATGTGCATTTGTTGACATACAGAGGGAGGAGAAGTGAGCCAACAAGCCATCCTGAGAGACAAATAAACCATGCAGACTGTTACATTACAGTCTAATCATGTTCTTTTTCAAGGCTGAACTGTCAGTTGTGAACCCAGCGTTCGCATGTGTGTTCCGTAACTTTGACCGTGGCTCGTAGGCTGCGCAGAATAAATCAAACCAGATGTTTATTATGTTTACGGACGTCTATTTGTCAAAATGTACTGCTAAACCCATTTACTTAGGGCAATTATTTGGAACCCGGCTTTTATTTGGTATTTTACAGTAGTTGTGGATCAATTAGGGTGTCAAGTCAGATTTTCAAAGAAAGGTATTTGCCAGCACAGTGACAAGTACTGAGCCCCCAACTTCAAGAACATATTTGGTGATCCATCCATCCATCAATGATCTATGATGCTTTTCCCTTTCAAAGTCTTTGGGGGCTCAAGCCCATGTCACCTGACATGTTCAAATTCATCCTTAAAGGCAATTTAGAATCACCATTCCATGTAACGGTTTGGGTCTGTTGGAGGAAACAGGAGTGCCTAAAGAGAATCATTACATGCACAGGAAGAACATACAACTCCACACAAATAGGCCCTTACCCTAGGGGACTGAGATTCAGATTCAGATCAGATTCAGATCAGATTCAACTTTATTGTCCCCTGAGGGAAATTTGCTGTGCAAGCAGGTAAAAAGAACATAAACATACAGGCACAACAAGTCATTCACCCATAAAAGCAAAGGCACAGGACACATTAACAAGAAGAAACAACCGTGAGCAGACCAGAGATGGAGCCATCCTAAAGACGATTGCAATCAGTGTTCAAGCTGATTTATTTTTCGCATTCAGCTCTGTTATGGTGTAGTGATTATTTTCTGGATATTATTGGATATTAATTAAATTAATTAATATTCATTTAATAACCAGGTTTGCTCTCGTTAGTTAAAGGGGCACCATCCTTTTTATACAAAAAAGGCAAAATTAACTTAATTAGCTGATTTATTATTTATTTCATTTAAATTAGATAAATCAATTAAGTCAAACTTTATCAGTTTAATCAATTAAGTCAAACTTCAGTTGTTTAATCAATCTCAAATCTAAAGACAGAACTCTCATGCAGTGATGTCAATCTTCCAAATAGAATACCAACAGACAGAGCTTTAAATATATAAGGGTGATTTATTAAAATGAATATAGAAGACAAAATAAAATAAAATAAACACTTAAGAAGGAACAAATGTCAGAGATGTACTAAATCAATGATGCTGTCAATCAGGAAAGAAGATATGAACCCTCAAGGAACATTTAAGCATATGGAGTGGTTATAGAGGATTAATTTCCGAATTAACCTACTTGTAAAAGGTCAAATCAAGGGGAAATTATTAGAGAATTGAACCAAGACACACTCAAGCCCATCTGAAAGAAGATAGAACCGCCTCTTACGAAGTGTCGTCTGGATTGGGCCTCATCTGGTCCGAGCTACTGGAGAGAAGAACTGTTCTGGTTCTGGTTGTCGTCCAGAGGGCTAGAGTCCACACTCTATCCAGTGCGATGGATCCAAAGAGGTTGTCCGATGTGGTCCCAGGTTTCCCGGGAGAGAAGTCTTAGATTTGACTGGCAGATTCTGTCAAGGTGAAGCTGGAGCTTGGGCGTTGGTGTCTCGATTGCATAAAAAGTGGATTTGTAACTAATTCCAAAAATCAAGAATTCATTGGCCAAACAAATTCTATTCTGAAATTAATAACGAAAGTCCATTTACTATGAAGCAAATCTTTGAAGTCTTACTGGCTTATACAGAAAGAATCGGCGGGCATGTCACAAAACTTAGACAAAAGAGTTAGAAAAATATGTGAGCCAAAATCAAAAGTGGTGACGAAGACGAGGAGGAAGAAGGAGACGGACAAGAGTAGAGAGGACAAGAGCAGAGAAGAGAAGAGAGCGAGAAGACCGCATGTTTCTCTGTTTTGTCTCCTGATGAGGATCTCAGAGGAGGAGGGCCTTTGGATGAGTTAACAACACTTTATCAACTAATATTTGGCCAATATTAAGTTGTATTTTGATTAAACATCCAATATAAGCACTCCAACTGGATAGGAAATCTCATGGGGATCAATTTGATACCAAATACTGTATATCTAAAGAATAAGAAAGAATTAAACAATTCAAATCCTATTAAACAGTCAGTTAAACACAATAGAGGTGGTTAACTTAAGATATATCAGTCAACATGCCCTTAAGAATAGTATGCAACCAAACTCAAGGTGTAGCAATCCTATTATAAGTATTCTTAAATAAAACAGAGTAATAACAGAGTAATAACCCAACTTTCTCCTAACTTGGGGATTTTAGGGCTAAAACACACAAGTCACATCATTAGAAAGCATTTGTCATGACAGAATATGATATCACATTGTTAGAAGTGTTTCATTTAAAGAGTTTCAGTTTTAAAAGGTTTGTGGGTTTTCTGTGTGGACAGAGACCACATCTGGAGTCGGTGAGGGGTCTGCGTGTCCAGGGAGGTCAAAGGTCAACTTAGGTGTCACCGAATTGTTATTTATGACCTCAAAAACGGACTCTCTCAGCCAATCAGAAGTAAACACATCAGATGCCTATGTCTTCTTGTTGTGGTCCTCAGGAGAAAAACACAGGCTTCATGGCGCTACAGGCCTCTTGAAGATTTACGGTCGTGGAGGCACAGAGTCAGAGAGGAATGTTCTTTATCCTTTTAGAGTTTCCTTAAAGTTGATCAGTTTGATATCGCTACAATGGCTTGAAAGATAAATGAGTTTTTCATCCTATTTGTCTTGGCTACAGGTAGCCTGTATCTTCTGCCAGACGGCAAGAGATCAAATTCTACTGACTGAATAACCTACTTACACACACTGCCTTTTGTGCCACCATGCCACCCACATTTGGTTATATAAAGCTAAAATAAGATCCTGACTGTAACCTATCCTATTTTGGGCTAAGCATGTTGCATGAAGAAAAGCAGCCTAAGATCCCTTTTAGCCCAAGTGATCAGCAATTGATCACTTTTTTGCAGGTTGTTATTTTAAACAAATTCAAGATGATTGTGCAGATGTACATTGTTCCAACCATTGTTTGGATAACAATCATAACAATAAACTTGAATACCGTGCTTCTTTTGTAACGTACCAGCATCAAACATAGACCTTAGATTCCCTGTGCAGTCATAGCATTTGGCATGTTATATTGATTTTGCTGCGACTCCACATAGATGTTCGCTTCCTTACCCTCAATCAATAACTTAATGACCCCATGTGCAGTCTGGAAAAGGGGGGCAAAGGTCAGGACAGATCACAGAATCAACTGTGTATGAACAGCATGTGAGCTAAAGGTAACTTGAAATGAACCTGGATTCTAAGATGTATCCAACAAGAGATTGGTGAACTGACATGTTTATTTACAAGAGAGGAAATTGGCTTTAGCATATTTTTATGAGAAAATACAGAGTTGCATAGGGTCACTGATTTTCTGCAGTAATAATGCTGAACAAATATATATGAGAGATCCGTTATGGTTGGAGTTTTACTTGCGACATTGCTACAGTTGGAGCTACTTAAATTTCCCCCCCTGTCCTTTACAGAGCCTTGACTGGTCTGTGACTGGGATGTGCTGGGACCTGCCCACAATCAGGTCAGGTCGGGTCAGGTCAGATATGGGGGCACATGCCGGTTCAGCACATTGTCATTCATCATTTCTGATGACACTTTAACACCACCAGCAATGTTAACCCATAGGTGATACATGTGCTAGGTGGTGGTAGGTGTAAACCCTACTCCCTAAAGGGTTAGATGCAATGGAAGACAACCCCTGGAGCTGCATGAGCTCCTACCAAGGTCACCTTTTCAACCAGGTACAACTTGTAAGGACTGTGCATCCCTGGAATGAGCTACACAGCTAAACCTGTGGGTAGTGCCCCAAAGGGATGTGCCAAAATCCCCTCTTCTCTTCACAGAAAGTCTACGGTTCAGTGAAACTAGGAAGAGGAACTGGTCTTCTTGGGGGGTTGTCTGTCTGGTAGACTCACACATGGTCGGTCTTTGACTTTACCATTTTTATGGAGCTTGGTCCTAAGTTTGGAGATGGTGCCAAGGCTGACACCAAATAATGCTGCCACTCCAGCATTCTAGTTGTGGGGGATTTTGGATGCTACAGGTTGAGCTTTAGCTCATTCCAGGAGTGCCTGATCATTACAAGCTGTACATTGTAAAGCTGACTTATCAGCATACAGTACCAGTTGATATTATTTAAGGGAAGAAATACTCAACTCAAATTATGTTTCCAACTTTTTTGTTGGAGTATATACAGTATATGCCCCCATTTGCTGCTGCTCTAGATGTATCGCAGGAATAGTAATTACAAGAAGGAACCATGTGGACACAACAAGGGTGTGTTTGTGCATGTGCATTTGTGTGTGTATGTGTCAGTTCTCTTTGTCGTTTGACCTTGAGCATGTTTCAGCATTTTCAATTTGAAGGCTGCTACAGTTGGCAGCTTTAGCCAATCAATCAATCAATCAATCAGTCAAACTTTATTTATATAGCACTTTTCCTATAACATATGTAACTCAAAGTGCAAACAAATGCTGTGAAGTCATAAATATTTTGTTCAATATGCAATCAATAATCAACACACAGTGGGGCTAAAAGTGCTTCCACACAGCACTCCTCATATGGTTCAGAATTGTTATTGTCCATTTGGAGTGGCTTTGCCTGTCCTCTATTTCCTTGAGGTGTCCTGTTTCTATGTTGGTTTCCAGGAGATTCCCAGCACAACCTGAGTCCCCTCCGTTGGATCAAGTGATTCACTGCTCCAGGCTCCATAATGTCCTTGTGAGCTGTTTGTTATGTTTGAATATTAATTTATATTTCAAGAATGGATTTTTACCCCATGAAAAAAATTATAATATCGAGTATAAGGTCCAACTCTCCATCTGTAGTGTTTTGTACCTTTTTTTGAAAAAAGGGCCTATGAAGCACTGATCAAAGTCAGCCTTACAGCAGCTTCAGGAACGAACTGCAACCCATACAAATTCAGAGCACAACAATAGTTTCGACACTCTGGTCTCTGGAAAAATTTAACAGAAGGTCCAAGGACCATTTACTCTTTAATGTCCATCAGATCACTGTCCACGGACCAACACACAGTTAAAGTTTATCGAGCTTACAGACAAAGTTGTGCCTCTTGACAGTGCAGCCAGTGGAGCCTCTCAGGTTTATTCTGGCAGCTTCAGGAAAACAGATTTACCCCGATATCTCAGAGGCCCACTTCCTGTCTCTACAAAGTAAAGTGAATATAGTAAATGTAACTCAGCATAGCAGCAATGCACACCACACTGAGGTAAATCATGGGGTTGTTTTATCTGATTTTCTTTTGTTGTGCTTTGAGGTATTTGTTGAAAGACCATCATAGCATTTACAACTGAAAGACTATAAAGGCTGTGAGTTATGTTTAAACTCACATCGCCCAAAACTCCAAAATGCTTATTGAATGTTTCTGGAAGGAAAGGTGGTGCAACATAGTGGTAATCAAGCCCCTGTCCTATAAATTTATGGAATGTGTTGCAGGCACAACATTAAAAAAGGCCTGAATATTTGGGGAAAAAAGACTTTTATCATTTTGAAAATAAAATATCTTGTTTTTGTGGTGTATTCAATTCAATGTAGGTTGTAAATATTTGCAGATTATTGTATTCAGTTAATATTTACATTATAAACAATGTCCCTACATCATTGGAAGTGAGTTTTGTTCAGTGACATGATACCTAGGACACATCCCCTGATGCAAACCTGAGCACATCGTCAGTGATGTGACCAGGGGTCCTTGGGTGATTTTGGGTCTTTCAACATCAGACACCCTCACCCAGGCAACCCCGCCACGACTGATGAGACCACAGCGTGTGTTCAAAGTAGTGATGGCTTTCCCCCACGGACACTCTTCAGATCCATAGCCCTCTGGAGGCTTTCTCAGCTGCTTTGGTGGTGTTCTTGATGGCTCTGTTCCTGGCTCCTCCTGTGATGCCCAGTGCACTAGCGGCTTCATGGAGTGAGTGCCCTAGAAAACCTCTGCACCCTACTTCTATGGCCATGCACCTCGCCCTCCAGCCCTGCTCTTGACAGCTGGTCACTAGGGGCCTCATGTACAAAGACTTGCGTGGATTTCATACTAGAACATGGCGTACGATCAAATCAAGAAAACGTCATACGCACAAAAATATCCAGATGTATGAATCTGTGCGCACGCAATAATCCAATAACATTTCCTTTGTACATCCCAATCAGCTTGGAACTGAGCGCACACGTTGGAGTACCCGACTCCTCCCCGTCCACGCCTCCAAATACATACGCAAATCACATTTAAATGAGCCCTGCGCTTGAGATTTCCCTCTCTGGATGATCAGAAAATTAAAAATAAAAATAGTAAGATGGTCTTAATAAGAATTTCATGGAAAGTGCTTTTGAGGCACTACTCCTTGAAGTGGAGCAAAAAGCGTCCTCTTTGGCACGATGTCCTAACATAATATATTAGAATAATATAAAATAATTATAAGCAACAAATACAAGACGAGCAAGTGGGAGAGTGTGTGAGACTGTCAGAGGGCACGCAAGCAGAGATGAAGGAATTGGTCCGACATCAGGGTGAAGCAGAGGCCCATGTGGTCGGAACGGGGGTACAGGGGGGTGCAGGAGAAGAAGCCACCCCGTTTAAACAGACACCACTCTCTCAGGGGTGGTTTGAGCACATGTGGGTGACTCCTCAAGGTAAATACCTGTGTATTTGTGTAACTCCCATTATTTGTTCATACACAGCCACATAAGACAGAGCAGAGGTCGGCATATAGCGTCCCCCTTTTTTTTCTTTTGAAGCGAAAAGCGGCCTCTGTCCTGATGGGAGATCGCTGCAGAAGAGATGAAAGACGTAACAGAGACAAAAACTTAGTTTAATCATCTGTTCTGATGTTTGTTAGTTTATCTGAGAGCAGATCAGTCAGGAGCAGACTGCTCACTCACTCACGCTCTCTCATATAAACATAATGCTGAATTGCGCACGGATGGCAGCTGCAGATCACCAGTGATCTGTTAATAATAAAAGCTTAAAAACACGTCTGTATGAATGTTGGCTGTGAATTATTTGTCAGGTTTTTAAGAAGAGTCGTTTAGAGTTGTTTTCAGCATGAATATCCCAATTAATGAATAAAAACATCTGACATTCCCTGTCCTGAAAACTGTTATTTCTGCCTAATAAATCTCATTAAAGATTTTGGTACATTATTAATAAATAAAATAATATATGTTATAATACAAACAGCGTAAAGAGGTGTGATTTGTTTTTTTTCTTAATCTGTGCGTAATATGGGTTCCAGTCGATCATCCAAGTGATCTCCCACTTTCTCTCGTCACTCCCCTGTTTATGCATTCATAAACAATAATCATCACCTGTATATATTAACCTCTGAGTATGTTCCGGCCCGACCTGAAGTGACTCTAAAAAAATAATATGGCCCGAGGTCAAACTTGCCGACCCCTCGGAAAGAGGTTCATGCGTAAACGCTGTATGGTGTTATTTGGTTTGAAAATCTTCTGAATTTAAATTTAAATTTAAAAATGCCACATTATCAAACAGGATATCACAGTAAACTTGATTTACAGTTTTTGTTCATTAATTTTCTAAACTACTAACATGGATCAAACCCTGTTGTTGCAAATCAGCGCAGAAGTGCGTCGGAGAAAAGGCGAGGTTGATCATGTCACACTTTTACTCACGGGGTTATTAAGATGACTACACAACACACAAAGACAATCAGGGGCTTAACAGAAAGATCTTAAGATGTAGTTTAATCAGCAAAAAACAGGAAGTCACAAACTTCAACCACTGATTAGTAAAGATGCTGTAAAGACGGGATGGAATTGGGGGCGCACATTCTCAGTGCGCATAATGTGGATTATTTTAAGACTACTGTAATAAATTTATTGACCAAGAAGTCCCCATCATGCACAGTGCCAGCGTTTAGTTTCTTAAATAGGCCACCTCGCTACAATGTTGATTAACGGCTTTTGCACCTCACATATGACCTTTAGAATGATCTAATAAATTGTTTCCTGTTGACATCCACAAATTCATCATGTGATGAATAGCAATGTGTATGCAGTAGACAGCTCTGATCACATTGGGGAAATCGTCTTTCACTGCAAATTGAACTTTAATGTTGAATGCTGGCTGCGGCTCTGCACACGGTTTCATGAGGACTGCCCTCTGGAACTAAAAACGGCTGCTGATCGTCCTCATTTTTCTGTAAATCCTCTCAATCTCCGAAAACACGCTCTCTTCGTATTGCAACATTTACAACGTCTTCTCACACTGCTAAAGCAGCCGTTGTGTCTAACGGTATTTTTTCCAACAACTATTACACATGTAACTGCAGACACGTGGGTGTGTTAATTGTTCATAATTGTTAATTGTTGTTGTGTCTCTGAGAACTACTTGTTTTCACATTTATTTAGCTTATTTAACACTTTCCCGGCATCACCTCTAACTGTCGCCAAAAGAGCAACAGCTGTAGAAACGTGCGTACGCCAGACATGAAGCTGGTGTGAGGCATCGCACATTTTCACGCTCATTTCACTCTTGATACATCTGAACTTTGCTGTGAAAAAGAGCGTACGCCATGTTTTTGTGCGTACGCACCCTTTGTACATGAGGCCCCAGGTGATTAAATGTGGTAAACTCCTGTTCGTGTGCCTCCTCCAAACAATCCTCTCATGACACTGTCAGCTCCATGATGGGTTCTGGCAAGTGTTTACACTAAGGTGAAATCTATCTAACTATCATGGATCCATATTCTATTCCTATGATCAGGAGATCCCTTTTTACACAGCAGCTGGACCTGTAATCTGACAGATCCATCTTGCCAAGTTCACACAGAGATTAGCATAGATGCTAACAGTTTCAGCATCAGTTTTATCAGATGTTCACCACATTTCTTTTCTGAATGAAAAACAAATCACAACACTTCAAGCTATGGTCTACGATTTGGAAGGTTGGTACATCTTAATAACACCGTTTATGAGGCCGTTATGGTCCTATGGTCCGATCTGCGCAATATAAAGACCAAAAAGATTGAAAAAATCCATTCAGTATATCCGCTGCAAAGCGGCATAATAGTTGACCAATCCGAACCTCCGGTAACGGCGATTCGGATTGGTCCATGAGTCCATCCAATCCCCTGTCTCCCCTGCTCTGCACCGTCCCGCCTCCCCCCCACTACCTCCCTCATGTACCAGTGAGCAGCTGGCTGCACAGCTTCTGAAGTGTCATGGAGCCGGAGAAGACCAGCACCAAAACCGGGAGGCCGCTTCTGTTACCCTCCACATCGAAGGGAAAGAAACGTAAAAGTTTCGAGGAAAAGGCTGAAGTAAGGAAAAAGCTGCAGAATGATTTGGGACTTAAAACTGACGCTGAGACAGCCGAATTTCTGTTGGACAAGTAATAACTTTGTTTACTACAGTGGGAGATGTCTGCTGAATAAATCCGGTTAGTCTGTGCCTATACTGGCTAATGACTGAACGCTGTTGGTCGGAATGGGTAGGCTCTGTCAATTGATTTTAGCCATGCATCATTAGCATTGTAAACTGAGCTGGTGAAGACATGCCGAGAAAGGTAAATCCTCGCCCACCATCAGCTCTGCTCTGATCGGACAGTGGCGACGCCAGACTTGCCTCGCCGCCGGTCCAATTGAAATGGCTACCGCTGTGTGTTACAAGGGGGATGACTGTCGTGTTTGTTACTTTCAGCTATGAGAAATCTGACATTCTGAGTTGTTTTTGAAGTTGTTGTTGCTGCTGATATTTTCTGCCGGTCGGCTTCTTGCTCTATCGGAGGGGGCGTGTTGTTAGGAGGCAACAGGAGCTGGGGGGCGGAATCTTGGAACACGGAGGGGAGGGGTGAGTGAAGGGGGGGCAGGCTGCATTTTTCAATTCTGTCTCAACAGCCAAACTGGTTTTCAGATCGTAGACCCTAGCTTTAAGCATTTATCTATACTACAACGGATGTTTATGCTCCCCCATTGACATGTTTTGGAAAGAGTTTATTGTAAATCATGCTTTTTCTTTTTACCACAGCAGTGGCGCCCACCTAATAAAACATTTGACCCCAAATGAATATGATCGATGGAACGATCGATTGATGGAACACATCACCTACTGGATATGCTTTTGAAAGGTTCTGCCCGTTCCAAGACACTTTCAATAGGCTTTTGCCCAGATGGACTGGTAAGGTATATCTAACTAGTATGTTGAATAGTCCATGAATGATGTGTAAGGTTACAGGAGATCTCCAAAGAGCTAAAAACATCCTGACCAAACACCCAAGCTGGCTCATTTCTAGGGCAGCGGTTATACTCTGAGCTTCCTTCCTGAGCTTATCACACTATCTCTGAGGTTGAGCCTCGTCACCCCCTGGGAAAAAACTCCTTCAGTTTGTGGTATCCCTAATGCCATTCTTTGAGTCCTTAGCTAAAGATCACAACAATTGGTGGAAGATGAAATGTAGATGTACTGCTCCCAAAAGCCTCTTCTTTTGTCTCAACTTCCTCTTCAAAACAACATCATTATGTCTGCGGTACTGCAACTGCTGCCAAAATCAATCTATCAGTTCCATGGTCCTCTTCTCCTTTCTTGTGAACAACACAACACTTATTTAACTTCTTCATAGAAAGCAGGAACTCCGTCCTCCATCAGAGAGTGATATATTGTTTTCAGTCATGTGTATGTACATTTTAACAGGCAAGAATCTTTATCCTGAGGGCATGAATGGCAGAAAACTATTGTCAGACACCAAAAAGACTTGATGAATCGAATTTTTTTTTTTCATTTAAGCATTAAAAGAATAGTTAATATAATGATAGGTCCTCAGTAAGTAGATAAGGTTGTGCATTTTCTGATAAGACATAACCTACAGGAACATGTTTGCATTGTCTGCAAGCACGTCAGCAACAGTGTCTCCCTGCTATGGTGGTCACAAGGTCTCTGAACACAATCATGCTCCTGTTTTGAGAGTGTCTTGCTAATAGCTGTCAGTCTTTTTCTACTGAGAAAAACACATGGGTCTTTGAAAAAGCTGTTTGCCAGAATGCACCCCTGGGCCCAAGCCCATAGCAGCCTTTTCTGTCTTGTTCTAAGAGGTAGCAAAGTGCTTTTGTCACTTAAAAAATCTTTAGACTACACTCTCTGACAAATATCAAGAGGAATTCTCACTGTTGTTGATGTCAAGGTATATCAGTGTCTTTGTTAGAAGTTAACTAAGCTCCAAGGGTGTGGTTTCGCCCACTCCATCCTGTTCTCTGACTTTAAAAACATCACTGTAATCAGCAACAAAGCAGAGGCTTAATAAAAGCCTGTTTAACAAAACTGCTTATTTTGTTCTCTTCTATTTTAGTGGCTCCCAGCCTGGGGGGTTGGGCCCTCCAAGGGGTCCAGAAATAAATCTAATTAAAATGTGTGTGCAGAACACACAACTTACTTTGTCTGTGTTCTTTATTTTCATGCCTGCTAAATTCTCTCTTTTTTTAAATCAGTGTCCTTTAAATGAATCACTAAATAGTAAAGTTGAATTTCCCCAACTGGACACACAAGAGTGACCTATGATAGGGGTTGATTATATCATTTCACCTGAAAAACTCAGACACCAGAAATATCTGTTTCATTAACTATGCTTTGTTTTCTGTCATTAAAGAAGGGGCCAAACCATCCATGAAATTGAGCAGCCTTTTTTTAGATCTGTTCCCACTCAGAACTATGCAGAAATGTTGCCATTGTCGACAGGAAATGGAAGCAGACCTGATAACAAAGGCTAAAGACAAATACTTTCATGTACAGCAAAGAGGCTATTGTGAGTTAACTTTCATATAGCTTGACTAAATGTAACATATAAAGTTTGCTTAAGGCATTGTTTTTCATATATTCAGGGGCCACCTAAGACTTATTGGATGAAGCAATGCGATGTTAGTCGTTCAGGTATCACAGGAGCATTTGGAATGATCTGGATGCCATACTGCATGCCATCTCATCCGAACCTCAGCTCACCATGCTCACTTACAGAAAAGCCATATTGAGGCAGGACTTAAGGCCTTCATGTCAATCATGTCCCTATTTAAATTCCATCCATCCATTTTCTATACCGCTTATCCAGTGGCGGCTGGTGAAAAATATTCTTGGTGGGGCAGTACTGTGCAACACTCAGTTTTTAACAAGCATCCCACTACGATTCGACCCAAACTACAGGATACCAGTGCTTCGTAAAAGTGTTATTATTGATTCCAAATAAAAATAACAGATTACAGAATGGTGCACACACATATCAGATGCACACACACATAAATATATACAAATGGTCAACCATATATTGCTGAAAAGCTTACATAACCTATATACAAAAAAATGAGTAAGGTGAACATGTGTAAATTAAAAAATAACTTTATACAGAAATGAGTAAGGGGAACATGTGTGCATGTGTAAATTAAAAATAACTTTATACACAGAAATAAGTAAGGTGAACATGTGTCTAATTTTCCACATTACTTTTCCTCCACATAAAAAACCTACCTCTCTTTACCTATTTTCAAGTCCTCCTGACTCCGTTATACGTTGAACATGAAAGAATTGTTTGTTGATACGCTGAAGTGATGGTAAAATGTGGGTTTCGGGGCTATCACAAGTTGACACTGTCGAAAGTTTGACATTTTGATCAGGCATCTAAGATGGTTACCTATATATAACCTTCGGTATATTTACGCCGTCAAATAAGTCTGTAATTCTTCAAAATCTTTCGTTGTCACGCTAAATGTTGTGAAGTCACTTTCACCACTAAGTCAGTAAATGAGTGATAAGAGCTAATTTTTGTGTGTAATATGGATTCAGGAGATGTTTGTATAGTAAACATAAGGGTCCTTCAAAGGCACCCCCCCTTCACATCTGCCTGGACTGTCACCAGTTAATACAGCACACCGGCACCGACACGAGCTGAATAAATCCGAGGGGCAATTTCAGAAGCGCCCTTCGGAGATTATTTTCAACAACGCTGATTGGCCAAATTCACATTGATATGCGCTTATCTTGCCCTAGCAACAGTCCCTTATTGGCTATTCGTCACTGTCTGATGGGCGCTTTTTCCACCGCCCATCAGACACAGAGGTAGAGACGAGTAGGCTTACTTTTGTTTTACATTAATGAAAATTAATTACTTTATATTTTAATATGTATATATTTGTGTTTATATTTATATTTTAATAACACATTTGACTAAGTAAATTTTTGTAATATTCATTTTTTCAAAATAAAGTAAATACATTTAATATCACTCTCTCCCCTGGGGGGGCGGCGCCCTAGAGCCCTCTATTGGCTAGCCGCCACTGCGCTTATCCCTTTTTGGGGTCGCGGGGGGCTGGAGCCTATCCCAGCTGCCCCCTATTTAAATTGAAAATCCTAAATATCATAAAAGGAACACAGAAATAACTAAAGGATCTACAACTATTTTGAGTGTCCCAAAGGGGACCGGCACAATCAGCACCCTGGAAGCAAGAAGAGGTAGGAACTACAAGCAAGACAACAACAGGAAGTGACTGCTGATACAGAGATTAGCATAGAAGCTAACAGCTTTAGCAGCAGTTTTATCAGATTTGGACCACATCTGTTTTTAAATGAATAACAAATATCAAAAGTGAAACCATGTCTTAATAGAAAGGATATTTCATTTAACTTCTTAAAGTTTTGGTTCAACGATGTAGTTGCTAACATCTTGTATTTTACACCCCAGCAGTATTGCCTGCCTGTTGCATCATCTGATTGGTCATAATGAATCTGATTGAGCTAACAGTTGTCCAATCACCTGCAGATTATGCCTCTGAGAGGTTCTCCTCATTCCCAGAAACTTTTTATGGGCTCTTTCCAAGACTACTGATTTAGGTTAAAACGGTTCTTGCTGAAAGTTGACTTACCCCGTATTTTCAGTAAACCAAGGCAGAGCTGTGCAGTTGGCATGTGCCTGAGATGGATCCAGGAGCAGGATTTCAAAACCTTTTTTATTGAAGAGACTTGGGACAATTTGCTGCAGAGTGTGCAGTTGCACACATGACAATGCAGGAGGGAGTATGTTATAATTGGGGATTAGTGTGAAAGGATCTAAGTAAAAAAACTTGAAAATCATGTCCTATCTCTCCCACGGGTATCAGACAAAAGGAAAGGGGTTTGGAAAGGAGATTAAGATATAGAATTACACATAAGTATATGAGGAACATGGTGCTGCAATCTTGAACTCCTGTAGCCTACACCACAGAGAATTAAGTTCTCTTTGACTGACATTATGGAACAACTGCAAGTTAAAGGATAACTTCGGTTCCTGCAGCTTTTACATTGTTTATAGAATGAAGAACAACAATATACTCACCCAGAAGGCTTTCCTGATGCAAACGGTGCTTCGGGAGATATTTAGATCCAAAATCGAGCAGCGGACACCGATATAATGTAGCCTGTAGGGCATAGATCGCCGCTCCTAAAAACTGCATTAATCGTCCAAAAACTCATGTTTTTCACCAATATTCCATCATGATTAAATGCGAATGGGCGGCCATTGTAGCCTGTGTCCCTCCACATAGGGCTGTGTGGCTGTACTAACCTCTAAACAGACGAGTCTGTTTGCATGCCCTTCGCGCATGCGCAGTACTCTCTGGAGCGTTGAGATCGCTTCCTCAATTTCTAAGAGCTCCTTATCTGTATAATCTGGCTCCAAACTGTAAGGACGTCCATCATATTCAAAGTCCTCCTCCACAACATCTTCATCCCATAGATATTCGTCCATTTTGCACAAAACTGGAAGAAGAAAGTCGATTTGTAGCTGCCCTGAAACAATGAGCACTTTTCTTGATCTGTGAAGAGCATGTAAACAAACTCGTTGGTTCAGCCTCACAGTGCTGAGTGTAGAGACACAGGCTGCAATGGCCGTCCATTAGTAGATGGAATATTGGTGAAAAACATGAGTTTTTGGACGATTAATGCAGTTTTTAGGAGCGGCGATCTATGCCCTACAGGGTACCATTATATCGGTGTCCGCTGCTCGATTTTGGATCTAAATATCTCCCGAAGCACCGTTTGCATCAGGAAAGCCTTCTGGGTGAGTATATTGTTGTTCTTCATTCTATAAACAATGTAAAAGCTGCAGGAACCGAAGTTATCCTTTAATTCTGTGTAATTGTTACAAACCAAGCTGAAAGAAAGAGCCGTACATTAGACCCTCACATTTGAATCACTGCTTTAGTACAACAAAATCCATGGTTGCAAATGTTGGATACCTTACAACAATTCACATGCTATTTCAACTTTTTTTCTGCCTCACAAAACAAATCCTATCCTAGTTTTATCAGAGCTCTGCCCTGGGTGTGTTCCTCTGCACATGTTGCAATACACACTTTTTCTGTAGCAACCTTTATCATCTTCCCTTACACAATCCCAGAGAATGGTGGTTAATAGGAATGCGTATCTGTGCTGGTGTGGTTTTTTGTAATGTGTGTTTCCTCGTCGTGTTCCTCTCTCCTCTTCTCTTGTCCCACATGAGGCTCTCAGTGAACCCACTCTCGCCTGCCAGCACAGCTGACCTGTGGTAAGGGGGAAATCAATAGTCAATTCCATTTTGCAGCCAGCGTGTGACAGGTACTAGATAAGAGTGGATTGGGTCCATGTAAGGAGCAGGAGCGTGAGTCGCAGCTTCTCTCTCTCCCTCTCTCTTCTCTCATGGTCCTGTCTTGCTCAACCAAGCCCCTTAGTGGAAACAGCAGAAAAGTTCAGAAGGCTGAGCAACTTTGCTCCTGAGCAGTCAGTGATATGTGTTCACATAAAACACTACAGCCGTCACAATACAAGATTTTTGTTTTTAGAAGCAATATTGACACATCAAAGTCCATGATATGGCTGGAAAATTGATGGAAAGAAATCATCTACACAATTTTCACTGGGTGGCAATGCACAAAATTTGGAAAAGAAGCACTTTTAGTGAAACCAGCTAATAATAAAACCCATGGGGGCAATCCAGAGAACCGAGCAATGCAAGGGGAGAACATGAAACTTCACTCAGAAAAGCCTTGACCAACACTAGGTTTGAACCTTTTTGATTTAAGGCACATTGACACTGTAGAAACAAAAACTAAAATACTAAACATCAATACAGGATATTATCAGTTAACAAAGATTGCAAGCAAACTCTGCTAGTGTCTCCACAAAATCATTGCCAGCTTATTGCATATCGTTGCTGTAGGGCACAAACCTCTTATCTCCAAACTTTATACTTTTCAAGAAATAAAAAAGTGCTCTACAAATGAGTGAAATGCGTATTGTATTGTCCTGATTACATGTTAGATTTTTTTTACCTTGATTTGGTCAGAATTTTATAATACCAATATGTAGCATGTTCAGAAAAATGTAAACCTAAATATCCATTTTTATAAAAATGCATTGGTGACTAACTCATAGTGTGCTTTATCGGTAAATAGACGGTTGCAGGTTCAAGCCCAGCTCGAGCTGTCACGTGATAATTTGTCCAGAGGCAAGACATTTAACAAATGTAGTGACTGCATTGACAAAGCTGCCATGACAGACACAGCTTTTTTTCTTATCAATGTCAGATGTTACCAGATGTTGTTGTGCTTCACAAACGTACCACTCATTTCTGCTGTTCTGTTCCTGTATCTAATCAATATTTTGTGCTGCTTGTCAGAGATGGGCCACAGTTCCTCTCTAGCTGCTGTCTGTTCTGTTGCCAAAACTTCCCCCGTAACACTAAACTCTTTCCTGTGATTATTGTGCCAGAATGGCCAAATTGGACATTTCCAAGTGTGTTGAAGACCTGCTATCACTTTTAACTGAATTGATCATTGTTTTTGGTAAAGAAAGCACTCTATAAGGCGTTTACTAAAAGGGAAACTAAAGTGGATGATTTTTAACATAGTGTGGTAGAAAGGCCCTGAAAAGTTAACTTCAATGTTCCCGTTGTAAGCTTCTCAAAACCATTCTTGATCTGATCACAGTCCAAATATGAAAGTCCCCTTTCAACAACTTTCCCTCTAAAATGTAAACTCTTTCATTTTTGGGAAAGACCAGTTCAGTTTGAAGTAACTGCAGTCTTTACAGGTTGTTGTTTGTTTAGAGTTTTGGTTGAGAGCCCTCTTATGGTGGATTTTACAAACTTTGCATTTAAACACACATTTCAAATTATACTAAAATTGACCTGTACCGATGCAGCTACTTAAATTATCCCCTCCCAGCCAACTAATCAGGGTCAAAATAAGGTTTAAATGCTCACTGCAGATGCAGCTCTGAGTTTTACAGATATTCTGTCAACAAGTTGATGACACATTCTACAGGAGAAGACATTTCAAAATATTGAGTAGATTGCTACACAATGTTTCATCAGTGCCATAGTTCTTAATTCCAAAAGACAATATACTGTGGTTTTGACTGAAAGTGCCTCTGGACATATAACTCTGGCTCTGTACACCCAGAACTAAATTACGTGATGACTTTCTGTAATATAGAAAACTATCCACCAGCCTCCTTGCCTTGTGGCACATTTGCAGTTGATAAATCTATTTTAGACACTGATTTATTTAAGGATTAAGAGAAGTCATTTTAAGGCTCCCTAGATGATTTGTTCCCTCTCTTTATGATCAATGGGCCAACACATCAGTCCTGTGAGCCTGTTGAGAGGTAGAAATAATTACTTACAATATGATTTGTGAATTTGTTAAGGATGTGGTCAACATTCAGTTTTGTTATTTCCTGTTGTATGGGTGTTTTAGCCAAACCAAAAAAAAGGCATGAAGAAACTCAGTGACTGCCAAACACTGCTTGTCATAACATAATATTGAGTGAAGTATATTTCAAAATGAGAACAGCTGTGAGACATGCTTGCATAAGAGCAGGTTTTGGTCAGTAAAGCATAATGAGGTGTCATTGGTAAAGGTGGTGTGAATAAGATGAGAGGCGTGTGTGTGATACTGAGTCCAAGTTGCACCCCTTTATCTTTGTTTTACATGTTCACACCTGGTGCAGGGTATCCCAATGCTCTGTAAGGTTAATGGGAAGGGCTACACAGCCCTTGAAATGAGGACAAACCGGGACCCCACTTGAAACGAAAGGGTATGAAAAATTTCCCATAACACAGGGCACCTGTTCTGAATTGTTGGTCGTATTTTAAAACTGCTTGTTACAATGAGCTAGCTTTTGCAACTATAGCTACAGCATGTTTCCACCCTTCTCTCTGGGGTTGACAAAGGGATAAAATGAAAGGGTAGGGCTAAGGGATACAATAGGGATTGACCCTAATTAGTAGAAATGGAGGGAACTAGATTACTGGTAAGTAAAGTAACCCTCGCAACTCTAAGCAATGTTCTGCTTCTTTTGGTCTGGACTCAACCTCAACCCTGTCCTGCACATCAAACTGAAGTAATGAAAGTTGTATGACCATGGAGAAAGAAAAACAAAATCAAAGCTCACAGACGTTAAAGGAGACATATCATGCTTGTTTCTCCTTTTCACTATGCCAGACTAGGATGCCTGTAAAGCATTTCTGCCCTCAGTACAAGTCATTTAGTTCCTTCATTGCCCCACAATAGCGTTCTCAAAATCCTCATTTTAGGCCATTATCAAGCTCTCGTTGGAACACGAGGATCTCAGGATGACCTACAGTTACCTCGCAACATCTCAGCCCTTTGAGCTCTGATTGGTCAGTTCTATCGGGGGTAGAGCCAGCCTGTCCTTCTTCTTCTACTGTATTTTCCGGCAGGCTCAAAGCAGCAACCACGTATTGAGTCCCCCTACAGGCCAGAGCTGATAATGAGTGAGTGAGAGCTAGGGATCTATATACTGCTGCTGGACGAATGTGTTCCTCGTTGACGGTTTTGTGGCTAACGGACATCACAGAGGAGGAAGTGTTTTATCAGATTACTCCAATAAAAAGAAATGTACCTCATGTCGTCATGACGATTTAAACCTCGCGGTCATCTCGCAATGACCTATTTTCAGAGGCATCAAATCTCGTTCTAGGATATCAAAAAAAATGCAATATCTCATTTTTTGAAAATTAAGGGGGTGTAAGGTCTTGTTTTCAAATTTATTATATTATATGTAAGTATTAAATCATGCATCAGCATGATATGTCTCCTTTAATAAATGTCACTAATGGACAGATTGTAAACAAGCCTTTTCACATGTGAATACAGTTCTCTCTAGCCTCTGCTGTTATGGGACAAAAAATTATGCTAAGAGACTCAGAGTAAAACTCACAGTATAAACGTATCCTCAATTAATATCTTGTTAGCTTTGATTAAACTGTAATAAAATTATTAGCATCTGTGCCTGTCCCTGTACTCCTGCTGTCGACACAGTTGAAGCTCTCACCTCTTCCTGCTTTAAAGGAAAGGGTTAGGGTTGGCTAGGCTGGTCCATCTGCACTGCAAGGTCACTTAGAGGGATGGTTTGAGATTTTTTTTTAAGGGGGGTTGTATGAAATCCATGGCAGTAGCATGAAAATTAGCCACAGTGACAGAAATCAGCCCTGCATCTGCACAGAAGTTGTTGGCATGGGAGTCAGGGCAAGACATTGCTGCAGATGGTGCCACCAAGTAATGATTTACATGTAGTATACGATCACCCAGCTCTGTTTCTTTGGCTTGTCCCTCCCTCCCAAATAATTTAAATTACGTGGGTCAGTTTTACCATCTGCAGTAACCCGGCCCTGGCTAACTATTTCTGTGCAGACGCAGAGCTGATCTCTGTCACCATGGCTAATGCTCATGCTCATGCCATGGACCTCATTCAACCCTTCTTTTAAAAAAAAACCTAAAGCATCCCTTAAATACACATTAACAATATGACCAATGTAACTTTACTTACTGTTAAACTCTGCGTGAAGTCTATAATTTGGACTTTTTACACTTACTGAATCTGTGAGTCGAAGCTAAACATGGAGCTTTAATGTGATTTATTTAGGATAATTGGTTAGATTTAAATGTAAGCACACATAATTAGGAGAACCTATGATCGTAGGACTTTTGATTACACTTCACAGCAGAGTGTGTTGTTGGCAGATATGAGGGGGTATTTCCAGCAGGGCCTAATTTGTGGTTAGCCACCTCTCTAATGTGAATAAGGATCTAAATAGGAGACAGCGTTCTGTTAAGTACAGTACAAGAAGCGTAATCAAACCAAGCAAAGCTTCATCAGTTCGACTTAGCTTCAGGGCCCTCAGCTAATTTTACTGCTCACTGAAACGTAGCATGTAATACCCAGTGGATGGAGAACACTTGGTTCATTACTGCTGATTAGAAAAAAAGGATCAAGCTAAATATGTCAACGCATGATAACCAGTTAATGTATTTTTAATTAGCGCCTGCTTTTCTTTCTCCTGTTGAATCCTATTCAGAAACACGGCTATGCAAGCCTTAAATTCCTCCTCCAGCTGCCTCTCAATCAGCCTTTAGCTTCTGTTATGGTTTTTGAGGGCGGCAGAGTGACCGAGCAGGGACACAACTGTTAGATTCAAAGTTGAGTGGGTGAGCTCACTGGCTTGCCTCATGCATGATTCTAAATGGGGCCCAGGCCAGAGAATCATTTTACAATTTAATAAGCTAATAAACCTGATATGGCAAGCAGTTTCAAGTGCCCTTGGGGGGTCAAGGCACAGTTTACAATCCCATTTAAAAGCTTGTTCCTTTACCGTGCTGACAAAGGCCTGAGCGGGCTCAAGAGAGGATGATGACTGTATTTTTTTTAGGCAGCTGCAGTGATACAGCAGAACTTCTACTTCAAAGGTCAAATTCAACACAGGAGGTCATTTTGAATAAGACTTGTAACAGTTTTCCCACTGGAGTCATTCTGTTAGGTATTTGACAGAAGACATTTTAATATTTTAGGAAAAAATGCCTTTGAGTAAAGATATAATACCCCCTGTGCTCTTTTAAAAAGATGGGCAAGTTCTCTCACTTTTTTGAAGATTCTCACGGTTTACATTTTAGTAAGATCGCTAGCTGTGCCAGCAACAGACGTGTCATTTAATAATTTGTTGGCAAGTGTTTTCGACATCCTTGTCTCATTGAAGAACCTTAGGTATTCTTTTTTTTGTGTTATCTACACATTTAGCTCTAGGTCTCATTTCCATATGCACAATTCTTAGTTCTACCTTGTTGTAAAGATGACTTACTACCCCCAAATTCCACTGGACGCGAAAGCGCCGCGGAGCGCAGCATCCTTGAAGCGTACTGCGGAGCACTTTGCTCCCATTTTAGTCTATCGGGCAAATTCCACTGCACGCGAAAGCGCTGCGCCACGTTGCTGAAGCGCCATGGCGCAAGAGATTCGCTTCAGGTCTATTTTCAGCACGGCCGCTTCCAAACCTCATACATTCACCATCGTTAAGAAAGCGCCAGACAGGAAGTCACCATGTGGAGTAACCGGAAGTTTCAAAATAAAACACAACGCACGGACTCTTGCACATAATTTTCCTCAATTGTTTGTCATTACGTCAAAAGCGGAGGCACGAGCATCAGGTCAGCAGCCGGTCAGAGGGTCCCAGAGGCAACATGAAACCATGGACGAAGAAAAGTGAATCACAGAGGTACAGAAATATATAGCATTGTATACATGAAACCATACATCTTTTCTACAATGATAGGTGGATAGAAGTTGAATAATTCACGAAGCTGTGTGGTTGGGACCAGCAAAGAGACCTTAGATTAGCGAAGCAAGGTGTTGTTTATTTCTTTTCTCAGTCTATAACACGTTTTATGAGCATGTGACATCGCTATTCTCATGACAGCCTGTGGCTCTCTGGGGCTCAGCCCTCCCCCTATGGGTCTGCGCTTCTGGACGCGCCGCTTTCAGTGGGGTTTGCCTGTCGGAGCAAAAGCGCAAAAGCGCTCCGCTTCGCTGTGCGGCGGGGGTGCTTTCGCGTGCAGTGGAATTTGGGGGTCAGGCTTCTCAACAGTACAAAGTACAACATCCATTTGCATTGATGAAAGGGAGTAGTTGTCAAGCAAAATAACATTTCCAAACTTAGTACTACTAATAACAACTATATTTATTCTTATCAGACCATAAAGCATAACTTTGGTTTACTATATGCAATACATGTGTATCCAAATTATAATACATTTATATTGTCCAATCACATGCCAGACATGCTTTTGTAAGGTTCTGTCCTCTCCTAACACTTCCAATGGGCTGTAGCCCAGATGGATTAGTGAAGTGTATAGTATGTATTGAACGATTGATCAGATGTACTGTACTCCATTGACCTCCTCGGATCTCATTTCAGCAGAGCTTCTCAATGATGTCATGGAATTGAAGATTCTCATCGTGGATGGGTAGCTGATATATCTGCATCAACTACTTGATGCTATCATGCCACTATGACCTAGAATCTCACAGAAATGCTCCCAACACCTTTCCAACATGGTATTAGCATAGTATACCCTATAAATTGACTGTGAGACTAAAACTGAGTATTTCTTTAGGGGTTTAATAGGAGTTTTTGTCATTATTAGCATCACAAAAGAAATACATTCAGACAGTATTAAACATATCAAACCACTGATAGTGATAAGACATTGGGTCTCATTCACTAATAATTGCGTAGAAATGTTCTTACTCTGCGCACAAAATCAGGACATATGCAAAATCACCGTCAGATTCATGACACGTGCGTACCAGGTCATTTCGTTCTTACCACCTTGCGTATATTAGTGAATCAGAATAATTCTAAATTGACGAGCGCGTGCCCGCAATCTGCAATCAGCATACTACCACGCCCCAATTCACCTATATAAGGACACCTGTCCGGTGCATCAAAACGAGAGTGCTGAAGGACAAAGTTACTGAAGATGACTCCAAGAGGCAGAAAACAGAAGAATTTCACCTCGGCTGAAATCGAGGTGATTATTGAGGAGGTGGTAAAAAGAAAATCAATACTTTTCAGAAGTGTTACGGCAGGAGTGAAGATGCAAAATAAGAACGATGCCTGGGTCTTAATCACTGAGGCTGTCAATGCCGTGTCTCCGGAGGTGCGCACAGTGGCTCAGGTAAAGAAGAAGTGGTTTGGTATCAAAGTGGACGCAAAGAAAAGACTCGGAACAGAAAAAAATGAAGGAAACTGGAGGAGGGAGAGGACCACCTGATCTGTTGGCTCAGGATCTTAGGATGGCAGCGATTATTGGAGACACCTCTATATCTGGAGTATGTTCCAGAAATGAGGGTGAAAGCGATGGGATTCAGCCATCGCCGAATGGTAAGTCATTTAATGATTGAGGTCGGTATTAGGTCGGTGTGGTCGACGATTTAATTGACATCTGAAATGTGACATTTTAATATGTACATTGTCATCTTTTTAATTTTAAACTAAGTATTTAATTTAAGATTCAATATTTCATTATGATAGGGGTGTAAATGCATCAATTTCATGGTTATTTAATATATTTAGTCAATTCAGAGTTTTTATCGATGAATTCTTTTTAGTTTTTACTGAGAGAGGTTTAAATATGTTGTGCATTAACTTAAAAGAGCATGTGTTTTCATTTTCTGTGAAAGTCTGTCGTCATCATTTGTGCGTACGCATGGTCTGAGCCAGTTCTATTTTTGTTCATAGTGTACGAATAAATTCAAGTAAGAATATTTTGATGAATCCCAGACTTGTGCTTAAGACGTTCGTACGCACGATTTAAGCACAAATTTGTGCGTACGCACTGTTAGTGAATGAGGCCCATTGAGTTTTGCCATAGTTTTTTTTCCCCAAAACTGATCAACTGTTTTGTTCTGAAACACTTCTTGATTTTAACACCCCACTTTTCTTCCCATCAGAGGCCCCATCAGTCAGTCAGTTTGTCTCTTCCTGGAAAAAAGTGAAGTTTCAGTGTTTCAAAAACAAGGACGTTGCTGCTGCTGCTGCTGCTGTTGCTGCTGCCTGGTTAACACACCACCACATACGTCCTCTAATCTGAGTTGCTTTGAGACACGCTGTTTCATCTCGGTGCTATCAGGGCTGATGAGAGCCTCTCGTCTTTCTTGGTCTGAAGCAGCTTCTGTGTGGTGAGTGAAAAACCTCTCTGATGGCTCTCCTTTATCTTCACATCAAGCGATTTTGCCGGTCCTTTCATTTGATACTCGAGCAAGACTGAAAGGGAAACTTCAGGAAAAAGTTGTCTGATGACTCGGGTTCAGGCAGCAGATTTGCATCCTGATCCAGCTCACGGTCAGCTCCAGTGAATGTTCTGTTGTGTGCTGTTTTGGATTGTACGTGTGCCATTTATCACCCTTTGAGGTGTTCTGCCAAAAAAAGAAAAAGTTTCTTTTAACCCAACATGAAAAACTCTAGATGTAGAAGGTTGCGATTGTTGGATCTTTAAATATGTAAGGATTTAAAGAGTTATTCTAAGATAAGGTAATCCCTTTAAAGTGGAAAATAACTGAGACTTGAAAATATAATATGGAGAACTTTCAGTAAACTTGGACTTAAATGTTAAATAAGTGACAATATAACCTTGTGTTTTAAATAATACTATGGTTAAATATTTACAGTTCCTTTCATATTCTTTAAGTTTTAGAGTAAGAGAAATGCTACTTTGTCATAACTGTAACACATTGTGTCTTGTGGAGGCTGACTGAGCCACCATTACTTTTGCTACTGGAACACTGGAAACATTGAAGGGAGCATAGCAACATAAGACAGTGGAGTCTGACAGTGGAAGCTGCTGGATCTTATTACCTCCACCAAGGAGGTTATGTTTTCGGGGGAGTTCGTCTGTCTGTCTGTCTGCCCGTCCGTCCGTCCGTCCGTCTGTCTGTCTGTGAACAAAATAACTCAAAAAGTGATGGACGGATTTTGATGAAATTTGCAGAAAATGTTCAGCATGGGAAAAGGAAGAACTGATTCGATTTTGGTGTTGATCTGGATCAGCTTCTAGCCGCCATGGTGAAAAATGTGATTGCTGTGAATAACTACTGAACTAAAATAGATATCATTATGAATCCAATTGCTAATGGTATGTTTTCATGGTCAAGGAATCTAAATATTTCAATGAAATAAAGGTAGGACTAATATTTATGGTCAAAATCACTATATGACTAAGGACTGTGGCGCTGGCGGAGGTCTGCGCTCTCCGACTGCTTTTCTAGTGCATGCTATGTGCTGCTAACTTGTGATTGACCACCATTTTTCTCTGTCATTCTGGCTGTTCAAACCTGAAACACCAGACTGTTTCACATATCCATGGGAAAAATTTCACCACCAGAGCAACAGCCATTGTTAAGAGAGGGAACAAACTCTCAAAAGTTTAAGTAAATAAAACAAAACTCAGAAGGTGGTTGGATAAGCATTCTGCACTTTCTTTGTGATTCCTCAGGTGATGCAAGCCAGTTTGTAATCAAACTCTAATTAGCCAGAGGAGGCGGAAACATTTTGCTTCTATTGAGAAATGCTTTTATGAAGAACTGTTGTGACCCTCTGATAATTCTGTTGCTTAGGTGGCATCCATGCTAATCTCATGAGCTGCTATCATTTACGGGCTCACAGCTGCTTTTCACTTTTCGCAAAACTCTGCAAGCATTTGCATTTTGCATCTTCCTTTTTTAAGGATGCTGAACCTCTTCACTTATTGAACTCTATAAAGGGCAAAGACTAATGACCAATAGTTGATCATGCATTTTAAGTGCATTGAAGTGCACTTTTTTGCACAATGATAGTTATACAAATGAATTGTAAGTAACAGAACAAGAAAACACAACTGTACAAAAAATATATTTTGCCCTACCCACCCCCTTCCACAAGAACTTGTTCAGCTCAGACCATTGCTGTTAAACCAATGTCACATGTATCATGAGACAAAGAGACATGTAACATTTGGTAGGTAGTAGCAAAAACTACAACAACAAAAAGAGAGAAAAAAAATAAGGAAAAAAGGAATGGAGGAGAGGGATAAAACAGCAGAACAGTAATCCCTGTAATGTTTTTGAAGAGTATACTGTGCAGTTACGATAAAATAATTCACAAGTCTTGATTGTAAAACTCTCTCTTCAATATGTATCTCTAACCCCTGACTCCCAATATGCCATGGCCCACTAGACATTTCTATGTCAAGAAACTTGCTGTCAGCTCTGTCAGCCTCCATTCCTCACTTGTCTTGAATAAAGTTTTTCAAATTGATTCTATTTCATGAGAATTGTATTTCAAATGATTTATTTTGTAGTTTCAAAAACCTTTGTTTTTCTAGGCAAGTTTTTCATTAAATGGGGTGAAAAGCCTTCCCACTTCATGCTTTGAGAAACGCTAGAATACTTCAGGGTTAACTCACAAAAAAGACCAGAATCTCTCTGTCAGTGCTGTTTTGGGATTACGGGTGGAAAGTTTGGTAGCTACTGTTCTATTAAAAAACACATTTTAGTTGCATACTCTGCATAGTAAGCCACAGTCCTGTTTCATGGTTATAATTTACATACTAAAGGAAAAGAGCTGTTAAAAGTAGTCTCTTACCTAGTTCCATTTCTGTGTAACTTATTAATCATTCTCTAATTGCTTGCAGTCAAAACTGTCAAAGTTGCTCTTAACATTTTTTTTCTTTGTGAAAATCATCCCCGATACAGAAACCTTGGCTTGCTATTTAAATACAGTTTTTTTTTTTAATATAGCTGTTTCTGTGGCTGATAGACCCTGGCTGCTCCCGGAGGTTGCTTAACATTTATTATTGAGCACAACCACAGATATATGCAAACTTAGGGCAAAGCTGTTGTTGTTCCTGGTACGCGCGCGCAGCCTTCATGTGAAAGAGTACTGCGCATGCGGGGACGTCAGCCTTTCACCCTGAAACGCTCTAATATGGGTTTACATGGAGCTGAATGGAGAGCAGATTCAAACCTTTCCACTCAGCAGCCAGTTTTCAAAAGTTTGCGTTTTAGATGGAAACGCAACGCGTTCTCATCTAAACTCAAGGTCAAAACGCAATGAAAACATACCGGATTTGACCGTTTTCGGCACCATGTAAATGGCCCTTTAGTGTGTTTGCCTTCATGAATATGCATACAGGTGATCAGAACATGCAAAACACGGGGAGGATGACTCATGCATACACACACAAGAAATGTACCCTGTTTTGCACTCTTAATATATTGTGGAGGAGGTCATTTAACCTTTGTAAGAAAAAAATCCCCTTCAATGCCAGAATCACTCGGTTTGTCGCTCAGAGCTGACTGCATCACACTCTTCACTCACTGACAGTGGGTTTAGGATATGTCAGTGAGTGGAGAGTGTGACAGGTTAAAATAAATATAGTCTGTCTGTGCATAACTGTGAAACTGCTCTTCACACAATTGTCCCACAGTCATAGCAGATCACCTGCAGAACACCCACTAATAGCATGTGCAATTATAAAGTGCACACCCACTTTAGCGCTTGTTATTAAGGAACTTAGTAGATCAGGTCTTTACAATTCAAAGATTCTTTTAGGCAATTCCTTCTTTTCAGCACTGATCTGGCCCATGACTGTGACCAGAACTATGTTGTGCTCAATTTATGATTGGACAAACTGCAAACAAATCAGAGCACATTTTTCTTTTATGCAGCATATGGCTATGTGTTCTCCTGCATGTTCTCATTGATTCTGCCAATCAGGCCACAGGACAGGACACAACAAAAGCATAGTTCATAGTTCATAGTTCATTTTATTAATTTGTCCCTTGAAGGGCGATTTGATTTGCAGTGGATTCACATTCAAACATAACAACATAAAAAACATACATTACAATATGAGCAGTATAGACATTGGTGCACAGTTAGTTCCTGTACAAAAAAGTAGATCAACAAGGTGGATTTATCAAATCAAGCTGTGCTCCTGATCACGGAGAAGGACGACAAGTGATAGACTGCTGGTCAGCAAATATACAGTAGCTGCGTAACCGGGTGCACGGTAAACATTACAGACAAGTAAAAGAGGAAGAACAGACTACTGGTCAGCAAATATACAGTAGCTGCATAACCAAGTGCACGGTTAACATTACAAACAAGTAATAGAGAAAGAACAGACTACTGGTCAGCAAATATACAGTAGCTGCATAACCAAGTGCACGGTTAACATTACAAAAAAAGTAAAAGAGGAAGAACAGACTACTGGTCAGCAAATATACAGTAGCTGCATAACCAAGTGCACGGTTAACATTACAAAAAAAGTAAAAGAGGAAGAACAGACTACTGGTCAGCAAATATACAGTAGCTGCATAACCAAGTGCACAGTTAACAATACAAACAAGTAAAAGAGAAAGAACAGACTACTGGTCAGCAAATATACAGTAGCTGCATAACCAAGTGCACGGTTAACATTACAAAAAAAGTAAAAGAGAAAGAACAGACTACTGGTCAGCAAATATACAGTAGCTGCATAATAAAAAGCACGGTTAACATTACCAACGAGTAAGGCGATATGACATTGGTAAAAGTGGCAGAGGACACTAATACTGAACCAAATACTAGGGCTGTCACTTCAGTGCATTAATTAGATTAATTAATTACACCGCAAATTAATGCGTTAAAAAAATTAATCGCAAGATTAATCATAGAACACAAACATTTTGATATTGGCCAGCTGGAGGACCCGTACATGGCAGTGGCACGTCACTTCACACGTGTTTCTAATCAAACCAAACAAAGCCCAGGTGACAACAGGAATGGCATATTTAAGACTTAGTCTTATTTTATTTTTGAATTTATTTATCTATATTTGTACTATATTCTTTAATAATGCATCAGTCCTAATTGGTTTGCTGGATGTCCTCGACCTTTTTCTTCTTTTGAATTTGATTTATGAAACACACTTCAAGTGTAATTTGAGTTGCCTGATTGAGCTTAGAATTTTCTGGACAAGTTGCCCTGACTTTGGTTTTATTTAGTCACCAATAATAATGTGGATTTAGAAATCTTCACTTCTAAGTGTATTCATTTGATTAGACATGCACTACAATTTTATAATATCCTAGAATTCAAATTCTTTATGTGGGGGCTTTAAACAGATATGAGATTAAAACGCAATTAATTAGATTAATTAATTATAAATCCAGTAATTAATTAGATTAATTTTTTAAATCTTCTGACAGCACTACCAAATACATGTGATTTTGACATGAGTGATGATGACAGTCCTTTTGCTGTGGTTGCACAGGGATACCTTTAAAATCAGGAAGAATTCAGCAGGTGGAAGAACACACAACCAGATGCTGCATTATAAAATAGTGCCAGACACACAGAGTTCAGTGAGGAAAAAGTAATAACTATGAAAATTTGCATACATTCATAAATTCAACCCAACATAGTTTAATGGCTTGTTTTTTGATAAACTCCCAATATCCCAGCAAGACACGTTCCAGTTTCGAGCTGGTAAAATCGGGTTATAGGACATCCGACTACAAAGTGGGAAATTTCGACCAAAGAGGGAGTTCCCAGTGACGTATCTAATTTGCAGCTTGGGCTATCCCAGTTCTGAGATTAACTTGATGTAGATCCCCCTGCTGATTGATTTTACTGCATGATCATAACTTACTGAAAGCTGTGCACTTTAAACTTGCAACAGCATCACTATGGGGGGAACTTTGGTTGCTCTGTAGCACATATGTTTACGTTCTATTCGTCCATGAGGAAATGAGGATGTGAAAGACTTCTTTTCTGCTTTTTAGCTGTTTGGACTTTTACAGCTGCTGACACAAAGTTCATTGTATCAAATCTAAAAGTCAACTCAGCAGGAGGAGAAGTCTACAATCACGACACGTAAGTACCCTCAAGACTCTTGAAATGTACTTATTTAAACTGCTTTGCTTTGTGTGAGAAATAAGACCAAAAAACGAGAAATAGTGGAAGGTTTGTCATTGCACTCTGAGTCAAGGATATTGCCAAATCCTGAGGGTGGGCGTTTTGTAACTCCCCTCAGCGGCAACAGGAAAAGAAACACACGGCTGCTGTGGCAAAATGTTCTTCAGCACTGAAACATGACTCACTGAGGCACCAGACTCCATCCAGATAAAGAATTTGCATCAATCCATTAAGAACAAAATTGTCTGGAACGCTTAAAATAGCCGGTTTTATTCTACTTAGGCGTACCAAATTGTTTGTTGTCAAAATACACTCCAGATTTCCTCTCTCCCTGTCCATCTCTCCCCGCTGCCTTTTGTCTGAGCCACAGGCAATTACGTTTTAGTAGTAAGCAGGAATTGTAAAAAAGGAAAGCGAGGGAAAATGAGGGCCTTTATGCATGCAGCTGATAAGGAACAGGGAGAATTTCTATTTCCCCTCATGTCGCTTTGACTCAAACTTCACCAAACAGTCGGGTATTGTGGTCCAAGGGCAGAGAGTTAAAGTAACAAATTCTCAAAGTGGTAACTTCTCGTTGTTTGAGGTACTAGTCAAAGGATGGATGGAAAAACGCCTGAATTTATTTAAAGAGTATTAAAGAATAAGTTTGTCTTTAAAGAAAAACCATGGAAATATACGGCTGGACCATATCAACTAAAAAAACATTTACTGGAGATATCTCTTGGGCTAATGGCAATAAAACCAGCATGCATGTATGGACATTAAAAGACATTGATACCTGTTTGATCCCACAACAACAAAATTAGAAGTCTTGGACACACAATGTTGGTTTTTTTTTTGCGTTTAATGAATTTGTAATGATCAATATTTTCTCTTTGAAAGACACAACAAATGGTCATCACAATGGACCTGAATAGAATACCATGACTGTAATAAATAAACATATTAATGTCTGTTTGTCATGACACATCAACAAAAATAGAAGTTGTCGGACATTCAGTAATGGGCAGTTTTTGTAAATTACAGACAAAGCCCTTCACTTTGTCTAAATTAAAAAAAATAAAATAAACATGAACACCATCGCAACGCTCCAGACTAAAAAATATTATGTCTTTTAGAACCAAAAATGTCCTCTTATAATCATCATTGTTTCCAAAGAAAAGAAAAGAAACCACTGTCTAGCTTTCTGTCACAATCCCAGTTTTCAGCCTCAGCCTCTCCCGCAGCCTGTCACTCCCTGCTGCACTCTAATTAGCCCAGACTCACCTCACCTGTGTTGCTGCTCACACCTGCACCTCGTCTCCGGCAATCAAGCCAGCTACAAAAGCCCCAGCTCCACACTCAATCGGTGTCAGACTGTCTTCGCACTCATGCTGAGAACTCCAGACTTGTTTCCCGGATTGATCACCCGTTACCGACAAGTTTCGTCCCAGACTTTGCCTCATACGCCTGACCCTTGGCTTGACTTAAAGGTATCGACTAGCTTCTGTCCTGCATTCACCCGCCTGTCTGAATCCCCGGCTTTTGATCCTGCTTCAGTCTTCTGTTGCCGAGCCCTGCCTGCCCTACCTTGTGTTCCACGCCTGGTATCTGATCCTGCTTCAGTCTTCGGTTCTAGTCTATCCTAGAACGAGATTTGATGCCTCTGAAAATAGGTCATTGCGAGATGTCCATGAGATTTAAATCGTCATGACGTCACGAGGTACCTTTCTTTTTATTGGAGTAATCTGATAAAACACTTCCTCCTCTGTGATGTCCGTTAGCCCCAAACCCTCACCGAGGAACACATCCCGCAGCAGGGGTATAAAGCTCCCTCGCTCACTTTCCCTCATTACCAGCTCTGGCCTGTAGGGGGACTCAATATGCAGTCGCTGCTTTGAGCCGGCTGGAAAATACAGTAGAAGAAGAAGGACAAGCTGGCTCTACCCCCGATAGAACTGACCAATCAGAGCACAAAGGGCTGTGACATTGCGAGGTAACTTTAGGTCATCCTTGAGACCAAGCGTTTCAACAAGCGCTTTATAATGGCCGAAAATGAGGATTTTGAGAACGCTATCATGGGGCAATGAAGGAACTAAATGACTTGTACTGAGGGCAGAAATGCTTTACAGGCATCCTAGTCTGGCATAGTGAAAAGGAGAAACAAGCATGATATGTCCTCTTTAAACGGGTTTATTGACCAGTCTGGCATATTTCTGTTCGCAGTAGTTACTGTAACAATTTTTTTAGACCTATCGTGATATCTTGTGATATTTAGTTGAAGTAAATCCTACAAACTTGAATAATACTATTATGTTCACTATCTTATTTAAAAAAAAAAAATCAATATACCCTAAAACACTGGTATATTTCCCAGCCCTGTGTGTGTGTCTACACCATGAGCTCCAGATTTCTCACAACAGTCAGCCATAGTGACAAACATGGGTGTAACAAGAACACAGGAAGTTTCTCAATAATGTGTTCTCGGTTACTGGCTCAGGGTGCATCTGTGTACATTTCCAACATGCTCACATCCATGTGTGTTTTTAGACTTTATCTCTGTTAGGAAATCCATTCATGCCATCAGTCAGTTGATTAGATAATGGATGAGGGCTATACAACTAATATTTCTCTGAGGGCACTTCATCAGGAGTTGCAAATGTTTGGACCCAACACATGAAATGAGAGTTTAAACTCTATTTTTTTAGTTTATGAGGTCATGAATCTTCTCAGAACCAAAGATCAGAGTCTAAGCCTCAGCATAAGGTGTATTCTACTCAAAACATGTTTTAATGTTTTCTATTGTTTACTAAGGTCTGAATTGGAAACCTGCAGAGCAAGCAATATTTCCTCCTTGTTCATTTTGTTTGCTGTATTAATGACTAAGTGATAAATCAGACAATTCATCACATATTCATCTTTTTAAAGTACGTTGGAAATATGTTGTAAAATCCCTCAAAACCACACATGCGCATAGTCTGGTCTTATCTTGAGGAACTGTTTCATAAGTGACAAACCACAAAGACTCTGTTGAACTCCACAGTCCAGTCTCATGTGTATGTTGTGATATGTTTTAGATGTCACCTGATCATAACAGTGATGCTTTTGCATATGGGGAGAGGGAAGGGGGGCATTTTTGAAGTGTTCTGCCATCCTATCAATAATATCTATGTTTGCCCTCTTTTACAGCTGAGAGGAGTGCGGAAAGGCAGTGAAAGCATGTCTGCACTTTGTTGGAGTTAAATTGTGAATCGTGAGTCTGCATTGACAGTCCACAGAAAATAAGCCTTTCATGGTCGTGTAATGGTGAGTACTTTACCTCAGACTCTTTTTGACACCTTTCCTTATATTTGGGATATGATCAAGTAAAACCCATGTCTGAAATCTAATAAAAGATTCATAAGCTCAATGTTTTACACAGACACAAACGGAGCCTTCTGCCTGTACTTTGCTTTCATTTTGTCCATTTCAAAGGGGAAGTGCAGAGTTATTTATAAACTATTGTAATGTATAATTGTATTTAAATAATACATTATGTTGATATTTTATAACAAACATTATCATTAAATATTAGTCGAATTAAAAAAAGTTATAACCAAAGAATAATAATTCTGTAATATGAGATCATTCTATATTAAAATAAGAAAGAAAGACAGAAAGGAGAAAGAAACAATATTACTAATATATGTAATATAGACTGTTTGGATAAATCAATTAAATTATTTAATCTGAATCTCCATGAAGATAACATCTAAACAAATTTTTACAGCATGCTTTTGAGAAAAAAAGTAAATATGCTTGTTTAGTAGAACACAGATTTATGTAACTGTAAATTTCAATCTGAACAACAGGCAAAACTATAACTTTAACCAAAAGGGGTTGGAATGTTAGGTTAATAACATTTGATTCAGCAAGATTTTCCTTTAATTTACCACATTCTTTAAGTTTTCACGGTAACATTTTGCTCTTTTTTTGAACAAATTCTGCCTTTAAAAGTGTTTTCCTGTTTTATATTACAGATTTTCGACGTATTTAAAAACAAACTACGTATTTTTATTTTTATTTTTTATTTTTTGCAGTCCTTTATGTTGCTATTTTACTGTACTTTTTGACATGTTTTTTTACAGTGTACCTAACAATTCATAAAAATATGAATAACTTTATAGAGATAGCATCTTCAAAAACAAATGTTTTCAAAGGGCTTTAACACACAAGACAAAGGCACAAAAAGGCAGAACTCTGGGAACAATGAATTAACAACCAGGTAAATAAAACAGAGGCCAGACGAGTAAAACAAGAGGCTACAGATGTTCATGTAAAATAAAACAACAACAGGAAATAAAATGGTAAACTGAAAGCAACTTAAGTACTTTATTGATATTCTACATTAGTACATGCTAAAATGTCAACATGTTAATTTGAGTTACATTTGTTTTCACACAAATTGACAAGGAGACAATATGACAGTAAACACATAGATTGATAGACTGATTGATAGATGATAGATGACGACATCACATTGGAAAAATGGACAAAGAGGAGTAAGTAGATGATGGGGAAAAAGGAGTAAATTAAAACATAGTAAAAACAGGACTAAAATTATGAGAAACCATTGGAGAAAGAACACCAGAGATTAAAAGATATGTAGTAAGTCATTGTAAAACAAATATATAGATATAAAATAGTATCAAAAGAGTATTTTCAGGGTTGAATTGTAAATCTATGGAATTGTTGTGACCCTCAAGTAACCGACAGACGAACACAGTCTTAACCCCAAAAGTTAGTTTTTCAAAGTTTCTATTATAGACGTGACACTCTGTGCCTCAGACAAAGCTCAATTTTTTTCATCATCTACAAATAACAATCTTGCCACCCTCTGTAGGACATTACCATATTGATAATAGATTACTATAAGGGGAAACATACAGTCTACACCGTCAGTGTGCATTTTTATCCCATTTGCAGAACAAATTCAATTCTGTAACAGCGTGCAGAGCTCTAAATGTCACATCCTTTGTGTAATCATGTTGTGTAAATGTGGACCCAGGCTGTCACAAATGTTGAGCTTTTATATTTACAAGTGTGTCATTCATCTGTGTTTGGGTTTGTTCAGAAAATGCTCTTCAAACACCTTACACACACTACAGATTGCACTGTTGTGCTGTGAACAGCGGGCGCCTTCTCGTGCTGTCTGCTTATATTGAAACATTATGCATTATGGAGATCACATCCGCGCTCACATCACACTCTAAAACACCACGCTCGTGATGTCTTTTGAGGCAACTCTGGTTATCACTTTCAATAACACACCTCACACATCAAGGTGTGTCACTCGGAAGGGATGCAATTCAGATATATCGTTTTTGATAGGGCATGAAAGTTTGTAATTTGAGGATAATGCATTTCATTTTGGCTGCCTAACAGGTTCTATCATCATGATATCCACATGGGTGTCAGTGACTGTCATGCTGTTGGCTCTGGTGAATGGAGCGAGAAATGGTGAGTGTTGCTCTGTGAATAAAAGGCAAATCTAAATGGAAATACTGAACTGCTGTTACAACAAACAATTGTTATAAATCCTGTCTTCTCTTTCCCTAGAGATCCTCTCAGATCCAAAAATAAGGCTTGATTTAATTTTGAGATACTCTTTTTTTATTTCTTTTTCCATTTACCAAGTTTAAATGTAATTCCTTCACAGAGGAGGAAAGGCAGCCATGTGCAAAAATCCAAATGTCCAGCTTGGTGGTGCCACTGGGGTCACCCGTCACAGCCACCTGCATCATCAGAGAGGACTGCCCTCTAGCTATCGGACAGGCTGTTCACGTAGACTGGCTCCTCGATGATCGCTCTTTACCCAGCAGCCCTGGGGCTAATGAGAGCAGCAGGGTGTCCAGGGTTGTTATACCGAGCTTCAATCACACCAGGGCGTTCCTCACCTGCTGCGTACGGGGCCCTCCTTCACAAGTGGTGGGAGGAGTGGAGATCAGAGCTGGATGTAAGGAGAGTTTTACCCTCTTAGGCATGACTCTGCATTAATGATAAGATTAGCTTACCTGTAATGCCAGTTTGAGTAAAATCAGAGGCACCTGTGACAGAAATAAAAGGTGAATTATGTTTTAATACTAAGGAGCTTTTGATGTGTTCTCTTCAGCCAAACATTTAAGATAAGTACAATGTTTCAGTTTCAACTGTAAGAGAACTTGAATGTAGTATGAAAAATACAAGTTATAATAGCTTTATTAAACAAATGTACCCTTTATACAACCCTTCCCCCATGTGAGTGGATTTTTAGATGGTAAACTTTTTTGTGATTTTCTAGGGAAATGTGGTGCAAGTTATTAGTCATTTAAAATAGCTTAAACGTGGGCTTTTAAAGAGCCCATGTTGTGTGTTTTTAGTTTTACAAGGCCTTTTACATCCTTCAGAATAGGTGCACTCAATCAGTCCATCTGAAAAGTTTCCCTTTATGATGTCATACGGGGATATTGCACCATCCCTAGATAGGACAAACTTCCTGAGCCAGGTATTTGCTAAGTAATGCAGCCACAGCAAACATTAGAGCACAGCACTATAAATCAGAAACCATATTCACTTCTTGACAAGGATGTGCCTTCACACAGCTCATGAGGATTTACATTACAACAGACTGTTCTGAGCAGGGATAAGACAAAAGGGTTTAGAATCATGCTAAAATTCAACTTCTGAGTGGATTTTGGGGCAAGGAACTTTTTAGATTTCTTTTCCTTATTGCTTCTTTTGGAATAATTCTACCAGAATGCTAATATTTTTCTCAAATGTTTGATCATGGTAATGCATCACAATTTTTTCTGGCCCTTGTACAGAATCCCCTCCAAATAAACAGCTAGGTATGCCATAGGTTAGCGATTAATTGGCACGACTCAACAGATAAACATATGATAAATGATATCTGTTCACCCCAAATACATTACCTTATGGCAGATGTTTGTGAAAATGTCTGATATTGGAAATGTAGAACTGAAGCCTGACATAGAGAGACAGACAACTATTCAAACTCACACTCATGTCTAAGGGAAATTAAGAGTCACCAGGTAACCTGATTAGCATGTTTTTGGTCTGTGGGAGGAAATCAGAATACCTAAAGAGAAACCATGCAGGCAAATGGAGAACATACAAACTCCACACAAGACCCTGGTCATCATAGGGAGTCAAACCAGCAACCTTCTTGCTGTGAGGCACGTGTACTGACCTGCCGTGCTGCACACAGATCCTAGCCTGGTGTAACTTGTTGTCACACTTCTATGTTTACCAGTCCTTGTACCAGTGAACAAAATCCATGTGCCGGTTCAAAGTTGCAGATATTTTCTTTGTAGATCCACCAGAAGCACCAAAAAACCTCAGCTGTCAGACAAACCTCACCACTCCAAACACTCTGACTTGTAGCTGGAACCCAGGGCAGCAAGAGACCCACCTCCTTACAAAATACACCCTGTACACAGAGATATGGTGAGATTCTGTAATAAGTAAGCACCAAAAATACTCAGTAACAAGTAAACAAAAACCATGCTGATTTCAGCAGTGACTTTTACAAAATCTGTCTGGTTGTGCAATCTGTGTCACATTTACTTATTTCCTCTTTTCAGGGATTCAAATGAGAACTACACATACGAGCTACCACCAGGAGTCCATCAGTACGTCATCCCCCGCTCTGGCTTTGTCCTCTTTTCAGACATGACGATTTATGTGAGGGCAGCCAATGAGCTGGGAGAAGCAACCTCTGCATCTCTTATCTTGGAGCCTGTTAGTGCAGGTGAGAAAAGCAGGAGATATGCTTCTGTCGTGTTATTATGTCATTGTTTCTGCTGTGTTTATACAATCTGATTCACAAGGGATTTGAAACCAACTGCATTTGTCTGTGAAGAAAGTTTGCCAAACTTTGCTCGTATTATCCGTTGATGTTTTTTTCTCAGGTGCCTCTCACCGCATGGCACACTTGAATAGTTTGTTGAGGCTTTTGGTGCTGGAGTCAGATTCTGTCATATCTGCAGACAACATGCTTTAAAAGGATCTGGCCCAGAGACTTCATCTCCTGCTCCTCCTTGTTCAGCGCTTGATTTGTCCAAATATAATTCAAGCCTTTTCACATCTGTGTATGGGCTTTAAAAGTCACCCCTGTCAGTTAGACTGCATTCCTGCTAATTACAATCTCTGGACTTAGACTTCATCCAATATAACTTGCATTACAGAGTCAGTTGAAGTTGCACCATGGTTGATGCACAAGGGTGGGAACTGCCAGTGGCTTCACAATACCATTTTATTACGATACTTGAGTTCTGATTCAATGTCACTGGAATTCTGCAGTTTTTATCATATAAAAGATGATTGGACACTTTACATGTGTGATGTGTCCTTGGGCAAGACACTTAACCCTGGTTGCTCCCACTGCTGTGTCAGTGGCGTGTAAATGGGCATGAAAGGGCGTGAATGTGTTAGAGATACTGATGGATAACAAACATAGAAACTCAGAACCATCAGTGAGTGAATGTGAGAGCGAATGGGTGTGAATGGGTAGGTGTGACCTGCGGTGTAAAGCAGCTTTGAGTAGTCAAAAGACTAGAAAAGCACTATATGAGCTCAAGTCCATTTACCATTTAACCATTAAACGTTGTGATACATTGTGATACATTGTGATACATTGTGATACATTGTGACGCATAACCCATTATTGTCTGACTTTCCATTCAAAAAGAAAAAAAAATGAAAGAATTATATTAAGTTGAATAAGAAGCATCCATCCATTATCTATACCGCTTATCTTTCTGGGTCAGTGGGACTGCGGCCTATCCCAGCTGACGCCAGCGAATAGTAGAGCTCCATAGAAAGATGGACAACCATTCACACTCACACTCATGCCCAAAGTCACGTTGGAGTCGCCAATCAACCTAATGAATATGTTTTTTTGGTCTGTGAAAGAAAGCCAGAGTGCCTGGAGAGAACTCTTGCATGCACAAGAAGCACATGTAAACTCCACACAGAAAGGCCAACATGGGGATTGAACAAGCAACCGTCTTGCTGTGAGGCACATGCACTATACTGCTGCGCCACCATGCTACTAACAAGAAACATATTTAAGAAAATTCATCATGTCACATCAGTTTTAACAGGAGAAAATTACAGACTGATGTCCACCTGGAGCCAGTTAATGCAGCACGCTCTGCTGTCCTCAGCCTCTTTTCAGCTTTCCAGACCTTTAGTGCTGCTGTTGTTGAAGTGATACTGTAGAGATTGCAGCATAATTCAATAGACGTTGTTTTCCACAACAAGGTGAGGCATTCAGTCTTTGCACATAAATGTACTGATATATTGAACTGTTAACTGGGTGGCAGCTTTGACAAGCCAAGCATGTCAAGTGTTAGCTGGTTTATCAGTAGTGTTATCTTGAGCATTGGCTTTACTGGTTTCAGCTTTTTTGGTCCGTGGTGGTACTGTGTAAGCTTAGCCTCATGCCCACTCTGTTTTACTTTCATGCATCCCCATGTGTCATGTCGATCTCTTTTGTCCATTTCAAAGTCCAAAATAAATCCACTAAGTAGATTTAAATGCTAATGGTGCATTCCTTTCGTCTCTCTCTCCAGTGCAGCCATGGTTGTTTACAAAATCTCCCACTAAGGCTGCGTTTACACGGACACTCCTGACAAAGACACAAAGATTTGTCCTTTGCGTTTTAGAATTCTTCTGCATTCAGACGACAACGCTGGAGACGAGTGAATCCACTGTAGTATGCATGCTGGTTCAGTAGATGGCAGTGTAGGTCTGCAGAGAGGCAGAGCTGCTGCAACACACGAATGACGAAGAAAAACTTTTTACAAACAACAATGGTGAATAGACGTTCAGAGACGCAGGAGTTTCTTTTCTGGACAACAAATCAGTTCTGACAACAAATCTGTCTCGATAGTTTTGATTGGATAACAAACCGAGGCTCACACGTTACTCGGCAGACGGCCGAAGCTGTTGTTGTTCCTGGTATGGGCGCGCAGCCTTCATGTGAAAGAGTACTGTGCATGCAAAGATTAGGCTAGCTGAATCAGTGATATCTTTAAATCACATCTTAAAACCCACTTTTTCAGGCTTGCTTACACATGATTATCTTCTTCTTTTTTATTATTATAATTATTATTTTTTTTTACTCTTTTAACTTACTTGTTTTATCTACTGCTTTTATCTGTCTTACGGTTTCTCATTATTTTATTGCTGTTTTTACTTTCTTTTCTTGTTTTGACATACTCAGTTTCTATTATCATTATTTTATTTCACTCCATTTTATGTATTGATTTATTTATTATTAGTATTTATTATTATTATTTTATTTATTTATCTATTTTCCTTTTTTACCTGTCTCCTATCCGTCCTCTTATTTTAAATCTTCCTGATGTGATGTTGTCAACCTTTAAGTCTTGAATTAATCTATGTATCTGGATATCTATTATCTGCCTACTGTCTGATTATCTCCTTGTCATTATGCATTTTACCAGCTGTTTCAATCCAACCAGTTTATAATTTTTTCTCCCATTTTGTTGCTTTAGTTAACATGACCCTCCCTGCCTTTTCCTCTGACTCTCTTGGTCTATGGTGAATTGATTGTTGATTTTATTCTGCTTTTTTCTGCCTTTGTTCTGTCTGTTAAAGCACTTTGTAAACTTTTGTTTTTAAAGGTGCTATATAAATAAAGTTATTCTATTATTCTATTATTTGATATAATGTGTTTCTTTTGTTTCTTTCTTAGCTCTTTGGCTCCAATTTAATTTTAAACAATATGATCTTGACTTAAAAACAAGAAAATTAATAATTATCCTTACTTTTTCCAGCAAAGTTTGACCCACCAGTGATTCTAGATATCGACAATGTGCCTAAAAAGTTTGGCTGCCTGAGGCTCAGATGGAGTTTATCCCCTGACCAGTTCTGGATGTATAGCTACCGTCTGAACATGGAAGTCCGACTGAAAACTGCTGAAAGTAGCCTTTGGAATGAAGAAAGAGTGAGTATAATCTATACCAGCAGCCAGTAAGATAAAATTATAACTGAATTAACAAAATTAAATTAAATTATTAGAAAACAAAGGAAGGCACGGTTATGGCAGAATGGGCTGCAACCGTGTTCATATACTGTACATTGAGGCTCTCATCTTGTGTGATGCAGCCAAGTTCTGATCTGCCATATTTTATTAGTTAAACATTTTGGAGGTGCTAAATGAATAAATCTCACATTTGCCAAAGGAGTTTTTTGTTTTTATCCGTGGTTGTTCCTGAAATTCGTTTAAAATGGCAAAGTTAGTCAAAAACCAACACATATGTTCTTAATGACAAAAAATGTTCCATTGAAAACCATTGAAATGACTTTTTTTTACCCCAGATTTATATTAACACAAACTTCTCAGACATTCTTTTATGTTAAGTTTTCATTTTGTACAATCATTGATCAATATTACTTTTTTCATTTATCCACTGGGTGGCACTATTTTCTCATTCAGAGTATGCTGCAAAACTTCATTTTAGTGTTCTCTACAAGTAGTGAACATGTCTTACACAACAAGAAGGAGGCTGTTACTTTGATTAGGGCCTTTCACTGTGGAGTTGTCATGTTCTCCCTGTGCATGTGTGGGTTCTCTCTGGGCACTCTAGCTTCCTCTCACGGACAACAAACATGCTCATTAGGTCAATTACTGATACCACATTGCCCTTAGGTATAGTGGCATTAGTGTACGCATGAATGGTTGTCCGTCTCTCTATGTGGCCCTGTGATTGTCTATTGACAGGTTCAAGGTGTGCCCGCCTCTCATTCAATGTCAGCTGTGATAGGCTCAAGCTCCAATGACCTCAAAAGGGATAAGTGTTATAAATAATGGATGGATGTTTTCCACAAGGATGCATGACCCATATAATAATTACAATCAAACAGTCTTTGAAATGAGACATACTGGCCTTTAAAGCATTAAAATAGCCCAAAATAAGATTGATATTTTATACTTTTCTATTTGACAGCCATTTACATTATTTCATGTATTTTCTGCTTTTGTTGTCATTAACAATCCATGACTCTCTATGGTAGATACAAGTGAGTCGCATCAGAGTGACCAAACTTGTGGACCTGTGCCGTCTCCTCCACGGCACTCGCTATGTCGTCCAGATTCGCATCCGCTACAAGCAGAGCCCCTGGAGTGAATGGAGCAGCAGCCAGTCTGGAGTCACCTTGGACAGTGGTGAGGCTCAGATCAATTCAGGCCAACACAATCACTCACTTTTACGCTCACAATCCATAGCCTTTTCTTCCACTTCCTGCTCTTTTCAATATATGCTAATGTCATGTTCTACATCTCCCATTGCTTTGCTCGAAAGCCCTGCTCCCTTGATGTATTGAGCTCGGCCGCCCACTCTGCCGCTGAATGCATAGATGTGTCTTGTAAAGAAAAGTTTTAGTCCTTAAAAGACTGAGAGAAGAAGTGCAGGCTTTTGACAAGGCACTAAGATGACAGCCGCCTTTTTTTCTTCTCAGCTCCCACCGGGCGCTTAGAATCGTGGATGAAGGTATCGGGGGATCACAGGCAAGAAAAACTCAACATAAACTTGTTTTGGAAGGTACACACGTCTCCGTTTTTTTTGTTTGACACCTTTCAACGGCAGGATGTATTTCCTGTTCAATGTGTGAGGTCTGCTTTAAAATAACTTCTCACCTTTTTTCCAGCCATCAAAACAATTTCGAGCCAACAGCCAAAATGTGTCATACACAGTTTCAGTGCAAAAGCTGCCAGGTGAAAGGGGAAAGGTGTGCTCTACGAAGGAGAATTATTGCACCTTCCAGATCTCTAGGAAAGTACGAAGGGTGTATCTGAGTGCTGTTAATGCGGCAGGAAGATCTCCACCTTATGAAGCTCGAATTTACCCACCAAAAGGTAACACTGTTGACCTGCTGTAATGGTGACTTGTGTGATTGTACTGTCGCTCCAGTGAGTAGGTGTTGACCAAAAAGTGACCAAACAAACGTAACCCTTTAAGGCCCAAGACCATGGATTATAGCCGGAAAATTCTAATTTTTTGGAGCCAAAATGTTTGTTTCACTTTTGGCTAAAATCCATAAAATCCATTCAACACATAGATTTTTCGTATCTCATTTGATACATTAGGTGTTTTTGGCAACTGATAATCCATTTGAGGACATTTTTATCATTTATCTGATTGTATCCAGATGTTTTTTTTTTGTAATGTATTGATCATATTCAGTAGATAAGAGGTATTATAAAAGTATGTATCAAATATGATACAATTGGCTTGATGGGGTTAAACTCAAACTTTTTCATTTTCGATCTATTCAATCAATAAATCTATCAATCAATCAGTTTGTTATTTCACAAAATATATTAAAAACAGATGTTTCTCATGAGAGATCATTCACGACAAAGCAAAAGCTTGTCAGCAATTGCAAGCAGGGCTAAGACATCAAATAATCAGATCATAACACATGCAGAATGTTGAGAATTGATTGAGATGTTGTGCATTTATTGAGCTGCGAGTTTGTCAAAATAATGAATTTTATATGAGCGTCAGAATCTTAGCATACAATGCTTTAGTGGGACCAACTTTCCTCTGGAGAAAGGTTGATAAGATGAAGACTTTAACCCTGAAAACTGTGAATTAAATAGCTAATGTGTAATTTTTGTCTTATTTCTGTAGCTGTTTCAGCAATATCGGACACCCTGGTGGTCCCTCAGGATGACAGATCCCTCCTGATCCAGTGGAAAAGCCCAGTTACTCTTGATCTAACTGGTTTCATTGTGGAATGGAGGCCCCTGTTAACACCAGATCTCTCCTTGTCCCAGTTTGAAATAACAGACAGAAACCAGACCAGCCTTCTTTTAAGAGGTAAGGTGTTTGTATTGCAGCTGTTATGATCCATGTCCTCTTTGTTTCACTGAGGTTTTATTTGTTTCCCCCTAATCTGGTTTTCATCTTTTACAACAAGAACTTACTGTTGTCCCAGGCCTTCTTCTTCTGCCTGTTCAGTCTAGCCAGCACACACACTTACCAGATTACAGGGGCAGTGATTCTCTCTAACCTCTTCACTCTCATCAATAGGCAGCTTTGAGCCCTACAAGCCCTACGGGATCTCTGTGTATCCGAGGTTTAAGGACGGGATCGGCCGTCCTCAGACTGTTAATGCCTACTCGAGACAGCAGGGTAAGTCGCCAAAGACACAAAGAGGATCACACAAAGAGGAGGCGGAGGTGTGAGAGTCGGGTTTCTTTAACTTTGAAGAAGTGAGAAAAGAGTTTGCCAATCAAGTGAAAAATAAAGGTTGAGTAATCTTTCAGGAACAGCTAAAACATGATGGAACAGTGCCCTCTTGTGGATGGAAAGGAATGCTGGTTTCATTCTGGCGTAGAGGTTTCAAATCACTGGAGTACTTACATGCTCAAATTAGGTGGTCCTTAAAACCAGAGAACAACAATAATGGAAAGATCAATAAAGAAAACTGTCCATAATTCAACTTTTTGGTTGACAGGTGCAGGTGCAACCAAAGGGGAAACACTTAGGGGCACTTAGGGGCACTTAGGGACCATAACTTTTAGGGAAGTGAACAAAATATCACTATAATTTCAAAGTTAACAATGAATTCAAAAATTTTGGTAATACTGTGACAGATCACAGATCTAATTGATTGTTTGAGTATAAAAATATATATTTTTCAGTGCTAAAATATATTGTTTTTAATCCACAAATGTCCAAATGTACTTTTTTTTTCTTACAAACAAGCACTTATTTTTCTTGATTGAGATGTTAAATTATAGTGACTGACTTGCAATGCTGCAACTAAAAAAAAGTTTTAGTGCTTGAATGTTTGATTTATTTCTGACTTCTCAAATAAGCCCAGTGACCTAGATCCAATTTTGTCATAAAAAGATTAATTCAGCTCAAAATACCTCTCTCCTGCTCAAAACATTTGTCCAATAATGGTAGCATTTTTTGTTTAAAACACATTTTTGATGTGATTAATAAAATATTAATGTTTCTCCGTTTATGACAGATGGTCTAGTGAGGTTGTTAAACCCTATATTCTATTTGGTTTTACATCAGCTTTAGCCAGTATACAGTACAGTACTTAGCATGCTAATAAGAATTAACTCTACAGTGAGTGTTATGAGTGAGTGTTATGACCTAAAATAAAGTAATAAAGTATACCAAAATGCCCCCCTCCCCCATTTTTTCCTATCTCATGCCAGTCATAATAGCTGAAATGATAACTTCTAGTTTTTTTTGTTTCCACTGAAGCTCCATCACTTGTACCAGAACTTAACATCAAAAACATGTGGCAGACACAAATTGAGCTGATCTGGGATGAAATACCATTACAAGAGAGGAATGGAATAATCAAAGAGTACAAAGTCTTCTACTGGAATGAAAAGGGAATCATTAATGGTAGGTTAAAGACCATCATTTTAGTTTTTCATGACGGTATTTTTATGTGATTGATTCTATCTGATGTCTGACTTTTCTTTAAGTCGTGGCTACTCCCCCAAATGAAAGAAGGGTGATCCTGACAGACCTCGCTCCTTTGTCTCATTATATGGCCTTCGTCATGGTTAGCACATTTGGCGGGAGCCGAAACGGGACAGCTATTAAATTTGAAACAAAAGATTTAGGTTGGTGTCATTCTTCAGCACTTCCAGAGACATGATCAAGAGACCTTGTTTTCCTTCAGCAGTGATTTTAACTCTGCATTTATTCCTTCTGTGTACAGATTATCTTATGATGACTGCACTCCCATCCTGTGCTGGACTCGTGCTTATTGTCATCATGGTCATAGCTTGTTATTATAGCCACAATAGGTAAGGTCATTGCTTACCCCTCTTAAGCTGTGGAGCTGTTAAGTAATTTATTCAAAAAACATTTTACCCTCTGTTGCAGGCTGAAGGGGCATTTCTGGCCTGCGGTTCCTGATCCAGCTAACAGCAGCATCAAGAGATGGACATCAGAATCAACACAGGTACCAAGAATAAGTTACACTTTAAATTAAATGTTTTTATATCATTTTACCCCCATCGTACCCATTCATATTGTGTTATTCTTTAAATATTGTACCTCACTTTGATTAAAGGGGCAGTATGCAGTTTATTTCTTGGTTCACTGGCCCAAAAAAGTATAAATACCTGTCCACATCTTATTACTGAACCCTCATGAGAGATCATGAAACATATGTGCCCCCTCATTGCTTTGCATTTAGCTTTTGGAAAATCTAGCTAGGGGCACACACTTTTAGGCCAATTAGGACTCAGTCCAGAGACAGTGCTCTTATTAGACCATCTTCTAAGGTCTATTTGCTTGCTATGTTTAAATTCTCTTTAGTTGATGTTTAGGTTATACAAGTAAATTAATTATTTATGAGGAGATGTATGGTTTGTGACTGTAACTACATTACACTGGCATAATGCTAATGGCAACTAAAGGCAAAGACAGTGGATTGATTGTGTATAGAGGAAGGGACCTTGCTAAGAGCACAACCATGGAAGGAAAAGGGAAATAAAATATCTTCCACTGTCTCATACAGGAACGTCCACATGAAGTAGAGTTCAGAAGTATAAGCAAAAAGATTTTTTTGGTATGGATGTTTCCGTCCACACTAATCCGCCATTTTGGGAGAGAGTAAATAAAGCTCAAAACACCACCCTTATGTTTCTATGTTTACAATGAATACAAACATTTTTAGAGACAATGATTTCATAGCTGCACCTCTTGAAACCACAAGTGCTAACCACGTCAACAATAAACGCAATGCAGCGTACAGTGTTACGTTCTTACTGCAGAAGCTACTGAACATGTGATGGCTTTTTCAGAAATATCTTCTGCTCCTCTATTACCACCATGAAAACCAAGTGGACATGGAGAACAGCATACTCCACGTCTTGTTTTGTTTAATTACATTGCAGATGTGTTGTTGCGCATGCTCCATGTCTTCTTATCAGATTCTTGTGTATGTCTGTGGCAGCATTACAGCACCACTTACAGGCCTGGATTAAATACACACCATTTTCAGTGTTTTGTGCAGACAGATATATTTCTTGAAATGATGCATGTGTACAGAAAAGGTTTTAAAAAGGAAAAATGTCTTTGTCTACATACAGACGGGGCCTAAGATAAGCTGCAACCTCCAGGAAAGAAAGGCAGCCAATTAGAAAGAGCCATTAATTGCTGTACCACAAATGGCCTCTGGGGGCTAGCCTTAAAAGTGAGCCTATCCCAAGTAGGCCCCTTCTAAACCAGCGAACTTTACCTGCAACTCTAATCATTGTAGTCATGACACCAAAGCAAATTTCCCATCTTTTGAATGAAGTCGAGCAGTATTATCTTTATACAGTATACACAGTGATTGTGGCCAGTCTGTGCCACTTTCTCTCCTAACAAGTTAATACAACTCAACTCTAAAGCGAAATAAACATTTATATCAAAGCTAACCTGTATAGCTCAAGTACCACTGATAGAGTAAATAAAGTCGTAGATTGTAATCTAATTGCTGATTTGTCTTTGTAATTTGTAAAACTTTTCTGTGGTGTTAGTTATGACACCACACAAGACTTATTTAATTGTCTTATTCAATCATAATGATTATAGTTTTGGAAAGCCCTTTACATCCTTCCTAAGATCTTTGGTTGGCAGCCAGTAGTGTGATAGCTTTATACATCTACATTTATCCACAAGAGACACAGGTGACTTTGTATTCTTCTTTTGCAGGATAGTTATCTCTCCTTCGACAGTGAGGAGCCCAATCCAGTGTACCTGTCCCATCTCAGCTTCCTAGAGATCCCCACCAAAATAAGCAAAGAAGACCATGATGATCCATGGCTGAACAGTTCAGAAGACACCAGTGACCTTGGAGAGTCCATCTGTGGTTCACCATTCATCCCTGGATACTCTGGCTCAAACAGCGACTCTGTCACGTATGCTACAGTGATCTTCTCTGGTCCCTCCAGCAGCAGCCCCCCACCACAGGGGCCCCCTGTTTACTTGCGATCTGAGTCCACGCAGCCCCTCTTGGAGAGTGAAGAAAGCTTTGTTCCAAAGTGTTACCAGAACATGGGGAGCGATTGGAAGCCAGCAGAGCAATGTTTCTTTGGACCAGACCATGAGGGTGTGACGAAAGAGGGGAAGGACTTGCACACACTGTTGGATGATTTTCCTTTCCTGCGAGCGTTAGCCATGAATGATGATCATACTGACTAAAATAACTTTGATGAAAAGAGTAAAACACAGCTCAAGACATGTTTAAAGGGGAGCTGAACGTATGGAAGTATTAACTGTGACGAAATTGTAGTCGTTTATAAGGCTTTTAATCACATTGATCACTTACTGTGTGATTAGTTTAAATGCGCTCTATTAAAAATACTGGGCTACAGCTAAGCTCTCCAAATTTTAGCATCTTCATGGAACTCTCCTCTGTCCTTTTTCCGTGTCTTATAGCAGAAAGCTTGACAATAATAAAATAGTGATATCAAAGATTTTACTTTTTATTGACTTTCTGCTGTGAGTTCTTTTCTCTCTGGTAGATAGAGTGTGTGTTGTTTAGTCGCCTATTAGTTAGCCTTCATTTCAGAGAGCACAATGTCTTAAGTTGCTCATACAAACACTCCAAGCAAAACTTTTGAGATATTCCATTGTTAGTCCAACAAGGGGAAATTTAAGTACACAAGGTCACAAAATTGAGCTCACAGATTCACTGCAGCCCATTAGATACACCAGGCCAGACTGGAGTTTGTCGAACTTGTTGCCACAGTTGTAAGAAGGGGCTCACTGATTAGTTGGTAAGCAAACCAATCACAGGGCTGACAAAGGGTCAAGTACATTTTGTAAAAGCTTAGATATAAAATATATTTTTCTCGTCAGAATCAGCCAAAAAGATAAACAGATGAGTTAAACCATGTAGCAAACTACTGCCTGTCAAATCTTGTGGTAGTTGTACAAAGTGTTTTCATTAGTTTTCTTTTCACCAGAGAAAATATACAGTATTCAACATGGCAGCTGTGCATGTATGCTTCATTTTATCCTAAAATGTCATTGCTTTGCTATGATCATGGTCCTTATGCTCTGTCTGACCTCTTTTTGAAATCATGTCTTACTACTAATGGCATTAAGTCTTATGTATGATAATTAAATAACAAATTACTTATTTGGGGAAACCATTTAGAGGAAGCCAAGTTTTTTTTCGCACTGTGCTATCACCACATGCACACAGAATTTTTAAAGCTGAAAAAGTGATTTTAACAGAAATTATTTTAATACTTTAATTTTTGTTCTTTAATGTCCTTGATTTTTATTGAATAAATCATGCATTTCATTAACTAAAACACCTTAAAGATCATATTGTACAGTTTTTCTAATCCACTCTTCATTTTCGTTTTTTGTTTGTTTTATTTGTCTCATTTCATGTCATTATTTGTCATTTAATCAAGAGTGAATAATGTCAAGAATGAGTTTAATGTGGTGTAATCAGTGCCAAACAGGGAAGCCTGAATCCTAAGTGTTTTAGGGAAATGTTTATTGACAATCACAGCAAATATGAGATGCTTGATTTTGCTTGGAAAAGTCACCCCAACAGAAATGTTATGTGCTGCAATTTATTTTGTAATTGTCACTTTTTTGTATCATGTGAAATATGTTTTTGATTTAATAAAACAACATTTCTTAAAAATGTTTTTCTTTTCCTATTTAGTATTTGTTTGTTTTGATAAATTGTCTAATTCCTTCCCAGTTATCCAATTTTATCCAGGGTAGTCTAAATAATATAAAACATTAATGCCACAGCCTTTTAAATTATCCCATTAAAATAATTTCACAACCTTGCCATTTGACTGAAATGTCATATATCAAAACTACTTTGATCAATTTATTTGTTTTATTTTCTTTTTTACCAAATATACCAGATGATTGTGAGCCATAATCGTTGCTTTTAAACAACAGTAGAAAATAGAACATTTTGTTGGGTATTCATGAAAAGTTCTCATTTCTTGAGATGAATATTTTATTAGGTTACACCAGTTTTCTATAAGTATATACAGAAGAGTATTCGGGCCATGTGAGATGGAGGGAAAAAAATTGGGGGAAGTCGACAGTAAAGTGGTAATTTCGAGAATAATGAAGTCGAAATGACGAGAGTAAGGTTGAAATGTCGATAATAAAGTTGTAACGCAATGTTATGATAAAGGAAAATGATGAGATTAAAGTTAAAATGTCGAGAAAAAGTTGAAATTTCAGATAAAAGTAGAAGGCTTCAGAATAAAGTCAACATAACAACAAACACTGTGGTCTACTTACGGTAGAGTACGGAAGTACGGAAGAGTATTAGGGCCACCCGTGAGAAAAAAAAATGAGTGGGGGTAGAATATTCTTGACATTTCAACTTTATTCTCGACATCCCATTTCTACAGAAGCCCTAAAAGGCCATGGTTTTTCCACGTTTTTTTTTAGCACTGTTTTCCAGAGATCTCAACTTATTTATGTCTTTATCCCATGATAACGACTTATTTATGTTGAGATCTCGAGAAAACAAGCTTCGTTATCCCGAGATAACGACATAAAACTTGAGATCTCGGGAAAGCGACTAAAATGAAGTCGTTATCACAAGAAAACGGTGCTAAAAAACGTGAAAAAACGTGACCTTTTAGGGCTTCCGTACATTTCAACTTCATTCTCGACATTATATTCCAACTTTTTCTCGACACTTCGACTTTTTTCTCGACATTTGAACTTTTTTCTCGAAGTGCATGATGAAAAGAAAAATTCTACCCCCCATTATTTTTTTTTTCTCACGGGTGACCCGAATACTCTTCCGTACTTCTGTACTCTACCGTAAGTAAACCACGGTGTTTGTTGTTATGTTGACTTTATTCTAAAGCCTTCTCTTCCATAGTAGAGTATTAGGGTAATTTTAGATAGAAAAATATTTTTCGTCAGGTCGAGATTGAAGTCGAAATGTCGATAATAATTGAAATACAGTTTCGTGATAAAAGTCAAAATGATGACATTAAATGAAGTATGTCGAGAATATAAGTCAAAATAATGTCGTTTCGCCTTTTTCCTAGACATTTCGACTTTTTTTCCAATAACTCGTCTCTATCACAAATTTGTAGACTATTCTCAACAATTCAACTTTATTCTCGTCATTTCTAATCTCAAAATTTCGACTTTAATCTCGACTTACCCAAAATCATTTCATTTATTTTATTAATTTATATTTTTATTATATTTCTCCGTCTAACATGGCCCTTGTAGTCTTCAGAACACATCGATGACTCGCCTCATCGATGTGCTCGGGGTGCGATGGCTCTGGCCTGACAAAACTGGTCCCTCATCCTCATTCAATTAGTTTTGTCTGGCTAAAATGGCGGACCTCATGTAGGGGTCGGGTGTGATTATCTGACAGATTCAAACAATATTCGGGGGCTTACTCAGTATTTATGTATCAGTTGTTGCAGCCATGTTGGCAAACATAAGCATTGGTCGAGTTTTAAAGTCGTCTGTGGCTGTTTTCAGAGAGAGCAGCGCTCTGTGCTCCGCCCTGCCTGTGAAGACCTGGACATGCAGCTCTGCGGCACGAACAGCACCCAAAGTCATCTGTGGTGAGTACTGTCCTCAGGATATCTACCGTCAGGTGGATGAATGAGTTTAGAAAAGGCTGCTGAAAACATGGCATGATGCTGTAAACCTTGCTAAATAACATTGTGTATGAAACAAGCGGAAGTGGTTGTCATAAGCTAATGCTAACAGCAGGGGCAGTGCTATCAGAAAATCAACCAGCACATGAAAAACCTAAGAAAGCTAAATTATTAACCATATTCTAATGAAGTTGGGACGTTGCGAAAAACAAAATACAGAATACAAAGATTTTCCAATCTGTGTTCTCCTATTTTCAGTTAAATACTCTACTAAGACAATATATTTTAATATTCACACTGATATACTTAATTGTTTTTATTTTGTTTTCAAATATGCACTCATTTACAATTCAGTGCCTTCAATACCTTCCAAAAAGCTGGGACAGGGGCAAGAAAAAAAGCTGTGGAATGCTCAAAAATCACCTGACTGGTGAAATTTTATTTAGGGTAATATATAATTGAGTAGCTGTTTATTGTCATTTTACAGCTGGCTACAACAAAAAGACAGAGAGCACATCTCCTGTCCAGTGCAAGAATTAAAACACCATAGAACAAACTAAATAAAATAAATTGAATATATAATGCATACAACAATGCAGTGGAGCTGCAAGAATATAAACAAACATAAATGTAGTGTGTGTGAATATTTAACTGGGTTGGATTGGTAAATGGACTTGAGCTCATATTTCTAGTCTTTATCTACTCAAAACTGCTTTACACACCACAGGTTAGGGCTGGACAATTATGGTAAAAATAAGAATCTCGATTATTTTAAGTGATATTGAAATCACAATTAATATACACAATTATTCATTTATTTAAAAACTTCAGTATTGATTTAAACACAAGTTTAAAGAACCAGCAAGCGGCACATACAGTATCATGGGTCCACATAAGTCACACACTAGCTGTGGCTACACGTGGAACACAGAAGCGCTATGAATACATGGCACTCCACACTGTGTGGCATATTAATCTTTTTCTTCGATTATAATGTTTTTATGATTGTCAGATGGCAAAATTGAAATCACAATCAAAATCCGATTAATTGTCCAGCCCTACCACAGGTCACACTTACTCATTCACTCTCACATTCACTCACTGATGGTTTGAATTGTCCATGTTAGTTTTTCCATTAGTACCACCTAAAACATCCATACCCTTTCATGCCCATTTACACGCCAGTGACACAGCGGTGGGGTTAAGAGTCTTGCTCAAGGACACATGGTCATATGTCACCCGCAGCTGGGCTTGAACCTGTAGCCTCCTGATCTCTGATCAAGTACACTATCCAACTGCGCCACCAACGCCCCAGTATTGTGTAGTTGGAACTCATACGGGTCACACGCGTGCATTCAAGAGACTGAAGTTCATGATTGGGTGAAAAGGAACTTCCCAAAAGGCTCTTCACAAGCAGTGATGTTTACATTGTGGATAGACAGACAGACTGACAGTCAGACTTTCATGACCCCAAACTGGGAAATTATGGTCTTGCAGCAGCTTGTTTCAGAAAAAGGAAGTAAAGAAACGTACACACACTGTAAAGAGACTAAGGATATAAATAAATACAAAATACACTTGATATCAACAATGCAGATTAACCTGAGTATAAATAAATATAAGCCTGAGTATAAGTAATGTTAACTGTTTCTCAACTAAGAGAACTGATGTGCAAACACAGCCATATTAACAGTGTGCAGTATAAAGCCAAAAATAATCACACAGAAGACTAAAGTTGCAGGGTTCAAAGTGCAGCGTTAAGCATCATCAGAGGACAATCAGTTTGGAACCTCTTGAGAGAGATGAGGTGTTATACAGGGTTATGGCTTTGGGCAGGAAGAATCACCTGTATCTGTCCTTTTGGCAGCAGAGCAGCATCAGTTTGTTGGAGGAGGTGTTCCACTGTCTATCCAGCAGGTGGTGCAGTGTGAATAACTGAGTGAGGAAATAGACTGACAGTTTAAAAACACCTCTCAAGAAATGCTCAGAATTTAGGGATGTCAGTAGCTGCAGTCCATAATATCATTAAAAGACTGAAATCTCTGCATTTGACAGCAAATCTAAAAACAACATTAAATGCTCAGGTACACTTAAGAAAACCAGTTAACACGGTTCATTGTTATATTTACATGTGCAAGTGAAATCTGCCATGCACAATAAAGACCTCAGGTGCTACCATAAAGTGTGCTGTGGTCTGACATTTTCAATTGTTTTGTGTAAATCATGGATGTTGTGTCCCCCGGGCTGAAGTGGAAAAGGACCATCCAGGTTGTTATGAGCAAAAACTCAAAAGCCAGCCTCTGTTATGATAGGGGGGTGCAATGGTGCCCATGTAGTCCAGACCTGTCCTACATTGAAAATGTGTGGCGCATTATGAAGCATAAAATTCAACAACTTAAGCTGTACATCAAGCAAGAATGGGAAAGAATTCCACCCAAAAAACTTCAAAAATTGGTCTCCTCAGTTCCCAAACGTTTACTGAGTGTTGTTAAAAGGAAAGGCGATGTAACACAGTGGTAAAAATTTCCCCTGTGCCAACTGTTTTGCAATGTGTTGCTGCCATTAAATTCTAAGTTGATGATTATTTGCAAAAGAAAATCAAGTTTCTCAGTTCGAACATTAAATATCTTGTCTTTGCAGTGTATTCAATTGAATGTAGGTTGAAAAGGATTTGCAAATCATTGTATTTTGTTTTTATTTATGATATACACAACGTGCCAACTTCACTGGTTTTGGGTTTTACATATAGTTTCAGTTATCATGGTGAGCTGCCAATATTATAACTGAAAAGTAAAAATGGTTATTGCTCAGTTTGGATGGGGGCCAGTTTTTAATGAGCAGCAACCCTTGTTTACATGTACTTTATTTGATTTTTTTTTTTTTTTAAATGTACTGAAACATGGGAGAGGATTTGTGCTTTAAATGTAGGAAAGAACGTGGCATACATATATATATACATGCTATGTGGGAATGTCCTAAAGTTTTTTTCTTTATGGGAGATCATTTTGGATTGTTTAGGGAACTGGCTGGGGTCACCAAGGCTACGTTCACACTGCAATCAAAAGTGACCTGAATCCGATTTTTTGGCCCAAATGTGACCTGTATCTGATTTGTTTTTGACAGTGTGAACAGCACAAGTCGCATTGAATCTGACCTTTTCAAATCAGATTCAGGCCACTTTCAAATGTGGTACTAAATCGGATACATATCCGATTTTTTCGAATGCGACCGCAGTCTGAACAGCCAGGTCGCATTCATTGCGACTTTGACGTCATTCCAGACCAACAGTTCACCTCAGGACAAATGTTTTCAAAGTCACTTCATGGACAGAACATAATCAGATGTTAATATAGACATGATTATTAAAAAGTTTGTGCATTTTTCCCTAAAATAAAGAGTTTTAGTTGTTAATCCAGCTACAAGCTTGATTAAATAATGCATTAAGGGAGTGATGAGAGAAAGAGCGCTGGGGGATCGACTGGCGTCTCCATTACACGCACAGCAACAATTCATACATTTGTATCATGATATCTGATAAACTTAGGTTATTAACACTGCGCCGACTTTTTGAATGGATTAATCAGACCAAAATTACAGTTTGGACGCGGAGACATCGATGATCTAATCCATCTCATCCGTGCGCATTTTCGCGCTGCCATATGTTTCTACGAGACAGCGTCAGTCACAAAACAGTCTGCTGCTGTCTGATCTGCTCTTAGACAAACTACGAAACATCAGAACAGATGACAAAACTAAGTTTTTGCCTCTTTGGTTTCCTGTTCAGCGCGCTATGGCTCCGAGAAGTTTGGCTCTTCAGCAGCGATCTGTCATCGGCAGGAGAGAGCGCCTTTAGGTTTAAAAGAAATAAAATATAGCCATAATTACTTTAATAAGAGCTCACTCACGGTGAGCTGTTGTAACATCAGGTTCTGAGTAGGGATGTAACGATATGGCAATTTTGTATCACGGTTATTGTAACCAAAATTATCACGGTTATCATTATTATTGCGGTATTCTTGCAGTGTGCTCAAAATGTTCTAAAAGTACTTTTACACAGAATTGAAATCATTTAACCCCTTTATTGTTATATTCATAACAGTTCTTTTGTCTTTTTTGTCAATAAATGTGTCAGACTCAGAGGCCAAACAATGCAAACTACGCATGTGCACCTCGCGTGAGGCTCCTTAATCGAGGGCAGATACATAGTTCCAGCTTTTCCAGGCAAAGAGCAGCATCACCGTGTGTTACTGAGGCAGTGTGGTGACCAAGCACGACATAACGGTAATTTTAATTGGACACGGTAACGATTATCGTGGGAAATTTTATCGCGGTTTATCATTTTACCGGTAACCGTTACATCCCAAGTTCTGAGTTATGGAAACAAACTTCTCCAGCATTGTGAAGCACAGTTTTGCTCTGTGTTTGTTGCCCCTCATCACTCCGTGCTGTGCGTCATGCCATTAATGTTAAACTGAGCATGCGCGTCACCTCTGAAACCTTAGCTTGTTCACATCACAGTCTGCAGTCAGGCCACATTAGAGGTGTAATCTGAACAGCCAAACAAAAAAATCGGATTTGAGCAATAAATCGGAATTGAGCATTAAGGGCTGCAGTGTGAACGTAGCCCAAGACTATGTCTCCTTGGAGACAGAACAGTAGTTCTATATCTAAATAAATCTAACTTTCAAATACTGAAAGCAGGTTTGTTAACCTGTGCTTGCGTGATTCTGAGGTGTTGGAGGGAAACACAAACTCCTACACTGGCTACTTGGAAGGTTCAAATAATAGAAACGGCTGCATATGAAAAAATGCTGAGAGAAAAATGGGAGAGTTCTAGAGAATATGTGTTCGGAAACAACGGAAACATGTGAAAGGAGAGGAAATGTACCACGCTCTTTGCCTAATTTCCCATTAACGGGACCTCTATTTCTGTACAGTATATGACAGACACTGCTTGTTTACAACCTGCTGCCTGCTATATTTTATTTTTTTAATGATTTGTTTTGTATTTTATTTATTCATAATTATGTATCCAGATGTTTTTAATTTTATGAGTATTTTGTGTTGGTTTTGGACCTTCTGGTTATTGTTTGACAAATGTTAAAAAATAATAACAATTTGAATTATAAAAAATATATACTTTCATATGTACAAAACAGCAAAGGGGGTAGATGTACAGCTTTGTCCAAAAGAACAGAAACTAAGTGTTATCACAAAAATTTAAGCTCTTTTACATTCATAGTTGAGCTTTTTCATTATATCCTACCAAACAGCTGATACAATATATCTTCTGTGAACAAATAAATAAAATAAAGCTACTGTCTCAGGCATAAAGTTAAGATATGGTATTGACTCTTTGCATTTGTTAGCCTTTGCCTTTGAGACGAGTAATTCAGTTCTAGTGGTTACAAAAAGAGACTTTGTGGCAGAAATTTTTCTCAAAATGGTTTTGAATGATTTAGAGATATTTTTTAAGTGTCACACTTGTTTTGGGAAGTCTAAGAGATTAGGCAAATAATGATTCATTTGTTTACTATAAGTAATATTCAGAGTGGTGAATTAGTCAGCTAGTACGATGGCTTAATGATAAACGGTAGATAATGATGAATTAAGTGATCATTACCAAAAATCTATGATAAATATGAATATCAGGGACAGGATTTGGATGAAATCAGTTAAAAGATGCTTTGAAGTGGTTGCTCTCATTTGTAAATTGTTTTCCAAGTGGCGTATTTGTCTTTGATATACTTTTCACATCATCCTAATCATAAAGTGCATCTACAGCAGCAACGCTTTCATTTCCTTCTTAAGTCTGGTTGTTCCCACATCGGCTGTTGCACCTATTTTCAGCTCACAGACAGTCACACATCAACAAGCCTCCATTTGGAGGCTCATTAAGTGTTTGGTCAGCTTCTTCTTACAGGCCACTTCTCCTACCCCATAAAATACATTGTGGGCAAGTCATGAACTAACTTGTGTGTGATTACCTTGTGATTCTTTTGGCGGTAGGCAATCACGAGTGCAGGAAAAAAATATTGCTTCCTCTGTAAATGAGATTTAATGTCAGCTGGTCTAGTCTGGAGTCCCTCAAACAGCCTCTTTATGAGAAAAAGAAACCAGAATTTACCAAGTTTTCAATAGATAAGATGTATTTACATGCACAGAATGTAAAAATCTACCACCAGAGAAATAAAAACAAGATGGTAAGCAGTGACTTGCCTGTGGTTATCTCTGACTTCCTTCATAGTTTACCTCTCAATCTTAGTTTTAGACTTAAGGCAGTAAAAACAGCTTTACAAAGGGTGTGTTCACTGAATGACAATCCAACATTTCTAAGCTGTGGATGGTTATCACATGATGAAGAAAATCATTGAAAGGTACATTATTGCATCAAGTCTCCCAGAATTCTCACAAGCAGGTGCAGCAAAAGCAGTGCCATTCCTCTTTTAAAAACTTTTCGTCTTATTCATGTGAAATTCATCAGTAGAACAGTATTGTTGCTTTGGATTTTAAAATTATATCGAACTGTTCTTATTTTGTAGGGTCCTTTAATATTAACAAAAACTTGCCAGAGTTGATAGAAACACATTATGGGGAGTTTCAGCAGCAGAATGAACCCAGAAATAATCGTGGTCCATCTCAATTAAGCAGCATAAAACATGAATGGGATATGAACATAGAGAGACAGATAATTGTAGCTTTATGTGGCATAACATCAGCCCCATTCACGGCAGCATTTCAAGCTGTAATATTTACGTTCCTGTGACGTTTCATCTCTGCTAAAAGTTGCAGAGATAGGATGAGGCTGAATGAATAGGATCCCCATTTGCTCCTTCTCTAGAGATAGGATCAGATGAGTAATATCTTATTGAACCTTTATTTAACCAGGGTTCATTGAGATCAACAGATCTCTTCTGCAAGGGAGACCTGAAAGAGAATGGCAGAAAGACACAGTTTCATCAAACAGAGCAGAAGAAGTGAGGAAACAAATTTCGGTCCATCATCAGCTGAAATAGTGACATTCAGAAAGCCTGGGTTCAAAAGTTTTCACCACAGATTTAAAGCTAGAAAAGCTAGAAAATGGTACTATCTCGCAATGTTAAAGAATCCTTTACAAAATTCCTGGATCCAGACGGTGATCCAGATCACTCCCAAAATCTAATCATTTGTTTCTTGTCTCCAATCCGAACATTTCCTGAAAATTTCATCAAAATCCATCCATAACTTTTTGAGTTATGTTGCTAACAGAGAAACAAACACCCAAACAATAAAAAAAGAAACAGACGCCGGCAATAACATAACCTCCTTGGCGGAGGTAAACATTAAATTCAGTCTGCACATTATTCCACGCAAAGAATAAGCCTTCAGGTGCAGAGAACCTAAAGGCCTTCTTTCCCAATTCAGTTTGGACTCGGGGAAGAACAAACTGCATAAAGCTCAGTTATCTCAGATTGTGTAATCCATCCTTCAAAATTAAGAAAGAGGAGAGACAGTCAGGAATTTTGCCACAAATGGCTTTGTAATTGAACACATACCAATGTCCAAGATGATGTGAACTTAAAGAAGTCCAACTGGCTTTGGAGTATAAAGTACAGAATGAGCCAGAAATCCAGTTTGTGATAAATCTCAGCGCTTCATGGTACACGCTGAAATTAATGAGAACAGAGAATGCCTACTCAGGTCGGGGGCAGTAGCACTGCGAGTGTGTGTGTCTGCCTTTGTGTGTATGTGAAGCACACACAGCATCACACTCCCTCACCTGCCTGCAAAGCTATCTCACTGTGAGCTGACACAGTTATCACGTCCTTGTAGAATTTGTGGGATGTTGTGATGATGGGATTATATTGCAGTGCTTTCTCTAAAATGCACTGTGAAACAAAGGGTAGTGTTGCCATGGCAATAATCATGATGGTGTGTCTGTCATAGCAGTTAATGCAGATGTGCTCACCTATGAGAATAAAAAAATTCTAAGACTTAAGAAACTTTTAGAAATATATTTTATATTATTAAAAACAGATACAGCATAGACATGGTTATTTTAGCAATTAGGAAATTGACTTTCAAGTTATTCTTAAAGTATCTGATCCTTAATGATAAATGCTAAAGTATGCGGGAAGCAGGTCAATTATAGCCTTAAATCAGGACGTGATTGGGTCTACAGATGGCCTCCCAACTCGGTCATACAGAGAGCAACGATGGGTTAGAGCTTTAAATTTTTTTATGAACCTTAAAGCTCAATGATAAACTGTATCAAAAGATTTAAGGAACTAAGAAAATGCTTGTAGTCAGAGGCATAAAAATGGCAGCGACAAGAAAAGCAAGGCTTATATCTGAAGGTAAAAGCCCAGTTGCAACTTTCAAGTCTTTACAAGGTGTCAGCATGAACCTAAAAACACAGAGTCATCATGATCCCCTCCAAACAGCCCTGTGACCCACTTTTGGGTCCCGACCAACGGGTTGAAAAGCTGCTTCATATCATCATGAATACCAGGAAAAGCTGAAAAACCAAAAAGGAGATGCTACAAAGGCACTAGATATGTAAACATAAATCTTGATTTCAGATGGAGTTATGAAGCAGAAGTGTTCAAAGGAAATGACATCTCTTGGTGTTTCTAGAAGCTGATATAGAAAACCACTATCACCTCACCATCTTCTGGTGTGTTCAGATCTGTTTATTCTGGGCTGTTTCAAATGATCGTGTGGATGCTCTCCTTATCTTGCATCTTAATCATGTGGGTCAAGTTCCTCTGAATTCTGGAACTTTCTCATTAATTAAAATAGAAATGTTTCACATGCAGCAGCTATGGCTTGTTGTTAATAACGTTTGTGGTCAGGTTCAGTTGAAAAGAGAAACATAATCTTATGCAAGGGTTACCAAATGAACACTTTCTGTTCAAAGAAAATAATCCTCCCAACATCTGATTTTGTCTTTGACATCTGTGGTCTATGCTTCAGAGTTTATTTCAACCTTTTTAAAGGACTAATGCACATGTTGGTTGGTTACTTTATTAATAGCATTTCTCTCTCCTTTTGGTTGCAGGAAGCTTTGCCACCCCACCTCCAGTAAGACATTATGCCCGGGCTCCCATGAAAAAGAAGACAGGTATGAAATGAGTTGGTATACATGATATCAGTAGTTAATTGTCTAAAATGTTATCATCCATATTATCAGACAGGAAATTTCTTCCTGTACATCAGCCATATCATATACTTGCAGCATGTTCAATAATATAAAATGCTGTTTTTAGAGTTTTGAGCAGAGAAAAAAGGTTGACCACAGCTGAAGGGCCTCTTAAGTCTTTTTTTGTTGTCATATCTTTATTTCTAAAGAGTCCATGTCCTTCTATTTGAAGTTGTATATGCCTTTTTGTTTATTTGAAGGTCCCACGTCCTGCAAAATCAATTTGCCTTGCTTTCAATGTTATGAAAGGGGGCTTGAGGAGCAGAGGAACATGACACCTTTGACTAAAGTCTCAGTACACACGGAAATACTCTATGCCTCTTTAAAGAAAATGCTCCTTTAAACACTGTTTTTACTTCCTTGGGGTTTATTTTGTAGTGAATACATGGACTCAGCCTACGTCTGTGCTTATTTGCTTATCACAGGCAGACACCCTGATTGCTTTAAAAGGTCACTCCACAGCCTGTAAACACTCCTGCCTCCTCCCATCAAACATCTCTTCTACAGCCAATCAGCACAGAGCTCATTCTCATAGCCTCCTGTAGCCTCCTCGATCCCTCAGATCTGAGGATTTCCAAAGGGGAGGGAAAAGGAGCTGCACCTTATCCTCTACAGAGACATTTTTTTTTCACTTTTTTAATTCAACTGAAAGACACAAAGGACATGATTTAAACAGTCAAACCCACCAGGACAAGGGATCTTGGTTCACTGTCGTGAGCCTACGGCAAGCGTAGATGCAGAATTGTTGACAACATTGCACCAGGCAGCCCCAAACTGACCACCTAACCTGAAAACCAATCAGAGTGGACTGAGGCCACAAGGGTAACGGAGCCTTAAAGTGGCAGAAACTCCAACAGAGCGTCTCAGACAGACAGAGAATACAGCTGGATCAGGGTCTCTCAGTATGTTTAAAATAGGTTGAACAGTAGGGGTTGTGAACACACTCCAACAGTCATCAAAATGAAAAGCTGAACCCACTTTCAGGCAAAATTTGACTTCTTTAAAATGTGTGCCAATGACTGAAGAAGGATCCCTTTTCAAAAAAAATGAATGAAAAAATGAAAAAGAATGTTACCCATAGAGATCCTTTTCAGAATCTCAATCAAACAGAAATGTGTCTCAAGCAGCACAAGTACTGTCTAAACTTAGCTTTGAAATGGCATAATATTATATATATCTGCAATATACAGTATCAGGTTCTAAATATGTTTGACCTTCTTTGTTTTCCATTTTCATGAAATACAATTTTGCTTCATTCAGGTTCAGAGAGCCAGTTTGCTGATCTTCCTCCAACGTTGCTGAAGCTGGATTACGCAGCAACGCCCTTAGCTCAAACGTAAACACTCAGATAAATTGTAATTTTCCAAGAATAAGTGCATAATCTTAATTCACATATTATGCAGATGATGATGCTAATAATGTATTCTGTGCTTGCAGGACTGACGGCATTGTCAAGAGACTACTGTCATTGGAGTTAGCCAGTCATGTAAGTTCCCATCTCCACCCCAACTTCTTCTTAAAGTTTGATAAATGTGGTTGCATGAAACAAAAAGAAGAGACTCCAAGGCACTCTCTTTATACTATTAAAATGCCTTTATTTAAACGGCATGGTCATGTAGACCTTAAAAACAAACTTCAAGTCATGACTTCCTGATGAAGGCTTGATGCCGAAACGTGTCGAAGTTTGTTTTTTGTTTTTGTTTCAAGGACTTTTTGAATCCCTTTCCAAAGAGCACCTCAAACAAATTCTGTCGAGTCCAGGTAGCACTCCTTTTATTTGTCTTCTGAACTATGATTGCATGTCTGATTGTCACATATTTGTATTTTTAGAAGGAAAAGCTGCAACTGAAAACAGAACAGCTGATTGCAAAAGTCCAGAGGGATGAGAATGACCGCAGTTCAGAGGAAGTTAAGAGTGAGTTCCTGCACTACATTGTTTCAGTTATTTGTTAAGGGCACATTAAGGCTGGCAATAGGAGTTAGAAGTTATATCTTATTATTAATGAACCAAACATCCATCCTACATTGTTATCTTTTTTTGTATACTTAATGTTCCCAGGTGTTTTTTTTTTTTTACAAAATGAGAGCACAGCCTGAATTATACACATCCTTTGGCACAATTTGGAAATTACTTCTCCTCGCTGCTTCCAACTATTTTGAAAATGAGGCCAAAATATTATTGAAATTTAGACAGTGTGAATGAGACTGTCTGCCTTTTTTAAAAATAAATTAACCAGTATTTTTCTGTGTCGGACTTCTGTTTCTGTATCAAAATATTTGAATTGTAACTGGGGATGTTCTGGTCCAGTATTGATATCGAATATCGGTCTGATATCAGCTTAAAAACAAATATCTGATTATATCGGCCTGCATCTAAAATCTCTGATATAAAAACTCCTATACAAGTAGTCCATTCTAATTTATTATTTATGTAATTCAGTTGTAGAATATACTTATGTTTTAATTAAACACAGTGGTTATTTTGCCATTAAAAATAGATGTTTATTGTTTTTACTGGATTTCTTGAGGTTACTTATCAGGGCCTTCTAATTTATTTTTCAGTTACTTTATTTAATTGTACTATATTCTTATGTTTAAGGTTACATTTTATTGAACCCATTGATTAATAACAAATGGGTCAGTTTTTCTCATACCTACTGTTGCTGACTGCTATTCTCTGTTTGAGTAATCTCACTTGATCAAAACTTTTCTTACAATCCATACTACAAAATTTAATTGAAGTATGTTTGATTCCTGCTGATTTTGTATCAGATCAATACCGGTATTGGAGGGGAAAAAGTTGTATCAGGACACTCCTAATTTTAACAAAAGTAAATCCTCTTAAAACACAATCAAACTAAATGAAGGAGATACATAATTGATGATTTTACACACAGACTACACACAAAAGACTACACAATTTAAATAGATTACATTGTCATCAGCATTCTCATCGTTTTTAACTGGTAATAATATTAATTAGCATTAAGTCTGCCATTTATTATTTAACAGTTCTTTTTATTGCGAGGAATAACCCCTTGAGATAAGTTATCTTGTTTTCGAGGGGATCCTCAGATTCGTAACAACATAAAGAGCAGAGTAGCGTAATACAAGATAGCAAAATTATATATACATATGAAAAAGTATATATATACATAAACAATAATAAAATAAAAAACAAAATAAAATAATATTAAATAAATAAATCTAAATAAACACAATAAGCAAAAACGTAACTGCACACGCACACACACACACACACACACACACACACACACACACACACACACACACACACACACACATAAACCAGCTCTGTATGTTCACTTCTCCCCACCCAACACTGTCATTACAGACACATTACATTACCTGAAAAACATTACAGTAATGATATTACAATCATTTATAGTCTTTCAAAGAAAAGTAATCACAACAAAAGTTAAATCACATGAACCTTTTCGTTTATGGCCGTACAAAGCAAAGCAATTACAACAAACATGAAAAATCACATGACCAAGTTTGTTTATGGTCGTACAAAGCAAAGTAATTACAAAAAAAAAAAAAAAAATCGCATGACCAAGTTCGTTTATGGTCGTACAAAGCAAAGTAATTACAACAAAAATGAAAAATCGCATGGCCAAGTTCGTTTATGGTCGTACAAAGCAAAGTAATTACAACAAAAATGAAAAATCGCATGACCAAGTTTATTTGTGGTCGTACAAAGCAAAGTAATTACAACAAAAATGAAAAATCGCATGGCCAAGTTCATTTGTGGTCGTACAAAGCAAAGTAATTACAACAAAAATGAAAAATCGCATGGCCAAGTTCGTTTATGGTCGTACAAAGCAAAGTAATTACAACAAAAATGAAGAATCACATGACCAAGTTCGTTTATTTATATTGACTTTTACAGCATCCTATGAAAAACACTGACTGACCCTTTATCTCATCTATAAGATGATTCATCTTAGAAACTTGACATTTAAGGTATGGCCATTATGAAAGACTGATGCTGTAATCCTGTTTTATTGATAAACATATTTCTCTGTCTGCTTCAATCTCCGCTTTTCTGTGTCATCACACCGCTGTCTTCCTCTGATCAAATTAGTGCAGCAGGTCTTCTTCAGACAGTTGTCTCAGAGCCTCTGTTGTTTTTTTAACTTCTAACAGACTCAAAACATGTTCTTTTAGCACAGATGTGAAATTATGAAAAGAAAAAAGTCACATGGTGCTAAATCAAGTGAACAGGGTGGGTAATCAAGACCGTAAGTTCTTTTGGGACAGAAACTGCTCACTGAGAGCTCTGTGTGAGCCGGTGCGATGTTTTGATTAAGAATGAAACCCATTCGTTCCACAGCTGTGATTTGGCTCTCACAGTTGTTCTCAAGCCTGTTTGTGATAAGTGTTGACTCAATTGACCTCTTTGGAACCCTCCCCTGGGAAAATGTTGGCGCCCACTGTTGTCATTTTCATATTTTTATGTAAACCTGTCTCTTTCTCAATGAAGACCATGACTGCTGTCATTCTGTTACTGAGTCTCTGACATGCAGAGTCCTCCATACACCTCAGTTAACGTACCAAAAGATTTTGCGGCAGTCCTTTCAGTTTCACCAAAAATATCATGTCAGTGTGTGCATAACTTTATCAGGGTTCCCACTTCTCCAGCAAAACCTGGAAAGTGCTGGACCAATTTTCCAGTCATGGAAAGCATTTGGAACATGAGGGGAAAAGTAAAATGTTCAGGAAAACTTGAATTGTCCTTTAAAATTGAAGGAAGTTGTATCTTCCTTCTCCGTGTAAGTAAACAAAAATCAAACGTGTGATGAAATAAAAATCTACTTGGTTAGTAATGCACACTTAGCCATAAAATATGAGTAGATAAAATAATGCAAGTTAAGGAATAAAATGTTGTAAACTGGAGAATAAATGTGTGAATAAAATATTGCAAACGGAAGAAATTCAGTACACTAACTCAAACTAGAGAAAAAGGAGGCCTCAATTTCCCTGATTTAATGACATATTTCCATGCAGCCCAAATAGATATAATAATGAAATGGATGAATAACTCAGTTCAAACAAAATGGAAAGAAATAGAAAACCAATCAATATTAATATCAATAGGAACATTACCCTATCTGAATCCAAAGGATATTCAAAAGTACAAAGGAAATAATAGATGCATAGATAATACTCTTACAAATTGGAAAACAATTTGGAATATGTATAAATGCTATGATAAATGTATCTATTTGAGAGAGATAGCCAGTGATCCAGATTTTTTACTCAATAAAATAGATAAAATATCGTAAGAATGGGCTAGGAAGGGATTACAAGTGTACTCACAGATAATTACAAATAATATGATAAGTCCATTTGAAACCTTAGTTAATACATTTAATGTAAGTAACAACCACTTTTTTAAGTACTTACAAATTAGAAGCTATCTTCTAACACTTATCATCATCACACCAATATTAAAATTGGGTGAATATGATTTGGTCAACAATTACCGCCCTATCTCTATTCTCCCTGTATTGTCAAAGGTACTTGAGAAAGTTGTGGCAGAGCAGGTTGTAGAGTTTGTAGAGACCAATCAACTTCTTCATCCTAAACAGTTTGGCTTTAGACCAAAGTATTCAACAGAAACTGCAAATACTTGTTTTGCTGAAAACATAAAACAGTCTCTTGACTGTGGTAATGTTGTGGGGGCAGTGTTTCTTGACCTAAAAAAGGCGTTTGACACTGTCAACCACAACATTCTACTTTCCAAGCTTTCATTTTTTAATTTTTCTAAAAACTCAGTTAATTGGTTCAAGCCTTATCTCCTAAATAGAGAACAGTGTGCAAAAGGTGACGGACAAACACCATCCTTTTTAAAAAACACAATGGGAATCCCCCAAGGGTCAATTCTTGGCCCTCTGCTTTTTAGTCTTTTTATAAATGATATGCCCAAAACGTGCCCAGACAATGGCATCCAGCTTTATGCTGATGATGCAGTCATTTATGCTCCTGCTAAGTCCCCTAGCAAGGCAGCAGAAATCTTGACTGACCTTATGTATGGAGTCCACCAGTGGCTGGAGCGCAATCATCTTGTTTTAAACCTAAATAAGGCAGTTCTAATGTGCTTTTCCATAAGGAAACGGTGCCAACTTGAAAGATTTTGTGTGAAGATAAAGGCTCAAGAAATACAAGAAGTCAATGAATTCAAATTCTTGGGAGTCGTTTTAGATCCACAGCTCAGGTTTGATAAACATGTGAAGAAAATAGCTATATCGGTAAAAAGCAATCTTAACTGTTTCAAATTAATAAGGCAGTACATACCAATTCAGACAGCTCAGATATTTATGCACTCTATGATCTTTTCTCATTTCTCATACTGTACGACAGTTTGGGCTCAGGGTTCATCTTCAACTATCAAAAGTCTGTCATCCTTGTATAATAAAGCCCTTCAAGTTATGGACAAAAAACCCATCCGTTGGCACCACTGCCACATTTTGAAAAAATACAATCTATTGAGCTTTGAAAGCTTCATGCAGTTTTCCTTCCTTAAACTAGTTTTTAAATGTACAATATTAATCATCTTGCCCCTGAACCCTTATCCAAATTTATTCAAAGACAGAACAGCAGCAGAGTAACAAGAAGCAAGGTGAATGGAAACTGTAGCATACAAAAATGTAAGTCAACATTTGGACAGTCAGCTTTCTCTTTTAGAGGCTCTAAACTCTGGAATATTTTACCAACCGAAATCAAATTAACCACAGACTTAAAACCCTTCTCTACAAAGGTTGAGTGCTGGCTAAAAGCAAATTAGAGCTGTGATCATTCTTAGTTTGCCACATTTTTTTTTATTTATTTATTTTGAACTGGTTTGTGTAATTACTTGTTTTTATGTGAACATGTATTTTATTGTTGTTTTGTAAACTTTTTATTATTTTATGCTGTTAAATATGGTACATTTTCTGACTTTTAAATTTAAAGGCCCAACTAGGGACGAGAGTTGGAAATTAGCATTTGCTATAAACTCTCTGTGCAGCACATCAGATTCATACTTAGTGATGGAACTATGTTAAACTGCATCGTCCCTATTAAATAAATAAATTCAGTTCAATTCAATTCAATTCAATAACACAGCAGAGGAGTAAGGTTCAAATAACACATACAATAATGGATTTCTTGAGTAAAAATAGAAATAGTGAAAAGACAAAAATCTCAAAACTATAAAATCATGCAAGAAATCAAGATACAAGAAGATAATACGAAAGAAAAATGGGAAAAGGAATTATCAATAACAATTACAGATGATGACTGGAAAGAAGCATGCAAAAGAATCTTTAAGACAACACAATCTAAGTTTGGGAAAGAATTTGCTTGGAAAGTAAATATGAAGATCTTTTTAACACCGAAAACCTTGTCAAAATACAGCCAACAGGCAATGCAGAATGCTGGGGGAAGTGTACGGAACCAGAAGCTAACCACATAAACATTTTTTACTCATGTCTTGTATTGAAAAGATTCTGGGAGGTAGTTCAAGTAAAAATAAAACAATACTTTCAGTTTAAGAAACCCTATACACCCAACCAATATCATATTGGGCCTTATCCCATTAGAAATTCAGAGTGAGGGAGATAAATATCTATACAGCATATTGCTCATTGCTGCATTGAAGCAAATCACACGTAATTGGTTAGATGTAAATCCACCATCTGTTCATAATTTGAAAAAACAATTGAGATTAAAGAAATGGAAAGAATTACATACAAAATGAGAAATCACAAGGATCAATTCAATATGAACTGGAGTAAATGGGTCTCTGACACACATGAGTAAGAAGGACATGCATAGGAAAGCACCCCCCCCCCCCCCCGTCTCCCCAACCCTGTCTTTCCTCTGTTATCTTCTCTTTACCTTTATAATTTACTTTTTTATTTTTTCTGTACTTTCTTCCTACTTTTGTTTTTTATGGTATTAGTTTTGCCACTGTGGGTACTTTTTTTTGGGGGGGGGGGGGACTTTACGTATGTCTTCTATTGGGGCATTAAAATATTTTCTAAAAAACTGAAAAAAAATAAGAATTATAAATGTTACAGGATGAAACAAAACAAGTTAAAAAAGAACGTGTAACCATGAATGAAATGAACTCAGAAATGTAATGTAAAGTCCTGCAATAAAGTATCCAAAAAAAGGAATAAAATGTTAAAACTCTTAACAATGGAGACAAAAAGAAATAATTATAAAAAAGCCAAAAAATTAGGCTACTTTAGCAGTAATTCATTAAATATATTTATAAAAGCAGAGTAAATAAAGAACAAAAAGTAAAAAACATACATTTATAATAGACACTCCATGAAAATGTCCTGAAAAAGTCCAGGAAAATGATATGTTGGAAAGAGTAGGAACTCTGCTTTAAAGCTAATCATTTTCCGTCACCTTAGAAAAAAAACACATGCACTCCAATCATTAGCAGTGAACTAATTACCTCACTTATTGGAAACTTACAGCAGTTATGCATGAATACTCAGCCTTTATTATGTAACACTCAGTGTCACTGTGAACCATGTGGTTTTGTCCTCATAGGCAAAGTCTCATTGTTTCATAGTCTTGTATTTCCCAGCCCTAGGTCCTATGAATATTGTATTTACACTCTTTGAAGTTCAAGTTGATTCATCACTGTCTTCTCTTTCAGTTGCCATTTTGACTGCAAAAATTCGAAACTATCAGGAGCACCTGCTGCAACACCGCAAAGTGAGTGGAGCAACACAATCCATGTCATTGTGCCACATTTCTGCCTTGCAAGTAAAGCAGATTGAGTCATTCTTTGAACTAAAACCTGAGGTGACTTGTCAAATCAAAGAGATGCTGACTTGCACCAGTACTACTCTCATGTATGATTTCGTGTGTTCACATTTCCTCTCTGCTTCCTCTGGTTGAGACCTATGATGCTACAGGACATCCTGTGCAGACCGCCCCTCCCACACACGTTAATTCAGAACATGCGTAGAGCAGTCAAGGTCGGAACTTTCCACCTTGCGTCATACATAGAACATTGTGGTTAAAGTGGACACAGAGAGGTTGTAGAAATGACTCCTCAGTTGCATTAGCTCATCAGCTTCAAAACGCTCTTCACATGATGTCCTGGTTTCATATGTGTTGTCAGAGTTCTTGTTTTTTGCTTGTTGCAGGACAGAGCAAATAAGAGGCGGTTGCTAATGGCCATGGACCAAAGGAAAAAGAAGTTGAAAAACCTCAGACTGGTGCGCTATGATGCGTTTGAGAAAGTGTGTGAGCAGCTGGGCATCACGTACATGTTCCCTCCAGAGTACTGCAGACGGGCCACTCGCCGCTGGATAGCAAAGAAAGCCTTCTGCATCAAGGTTCTTAATTATAAGCCCATTAGTCTGTGCTTAACATCTTTAATTTCTATCCTTTTCATTTGCATGACACTGTAAAGGTGTCATCCAGAGGCTGATACCTGGGACTTTTCAGACTTAGTCAAATAATGGCAGTCATTACATATTACACAGTAATTAGCCTTTAGGAGATTGGAGTGTCTCCCATCTTGGGGCGGTAGTTCATCACATAATGACACTACAAGGGGAAATTTTTCCTATGAACTGTTTGAGCATACATTTTCCAAAAAGTGTAGTAAGCAACACAAGAAGAGGAGGGATTCTGCACATGTCAGAGGGTTGTTACCAAGACATGGGACTTTACTTTATTTATTTATTTTATTTTTTTTAAAGATATTTTTTCTGGCTTTTATGGCCTTTATTCAATAGGACAGCTGGAGAATGACAGGAAAGCGGGTGAAGAGAGGGGGGAAGACATGCAGCAAAGGGCTGTGGCCGGGATTCGAACCTACTGCCGCTGCTGGGGGTTAGCAGTCCCCGTACATGGGACGGACGCTCTACCAACTGAGCTAATGTCCGCCCCCTTTACTTTATTTTTAATTTTTTTTAATCTAACATGAATTTTGCATAGTTTGTGACATTAAAGAGACAATTTTAATTACATCAACCCAAATTATGAGCATTTTCAGCTTCCTATCAAGACCACACTGATGATTGTTAAGGAATAAAACGAAAATTTTAAGATATATTGGTATGAAACAAAGAAGTTTGGACCAATTTTTTTGTTTTTTAGGGATGCACAATATTGGATTTTTGCCTGTATCTAGCATACCTGTATTTCCAAAGCTATAGCCAATACAGATATTTTTTGGCAAGAGTACAGAATATCTTCTTTACTAAAACTGAGCTTTTCCTCTCGTTGTGGCAGCGAATTTGTGCTAGAAATTGATGTCAACAAGGAAAAAAGCATTTCATTATGTAACAGAAGACACCATTGTTTTTAAACTGCAAACATTCATAATGACTTGAGAGAAGTACTTCGCGGTTCCTATTACAGTCAAGTGTTATATATGTATATACTGTGTATATACAGGGTTCCCGCGGATCCTTGAAAAGTCTTAAAAGGCATTGAATTCATAATTCTAAAAAGATGGCCTTAATTGGCATTAAAATGTCTTAAATCCAATTTTCAAAAGCCTTAAAAATTTGACCACATTAAGATTTATGTTAGATTGAACTTAAAAAAAAAAAAGTAAAATTTATCTATTTTTCAAAAATAATTCACAGATTTACTGTCATGGCAACATCATGTAATCACAATAGCAGAACTAACAAAACGGCGATGTGGTTGCACCCGGATCTTACAGAGCAGACGCATGTCTTGATTCTACCTACAGTGCCTGGAGAGAGAAAAAAAATGGGGAAGAATTGGCAAAAAAATCCAAAAGTAGCTTTGGAAAATTGATTATGGCAGCAAAATTGGGAATTAAAGTTGAAACTAAATTTCAAAAAACATGTAAAAATTTCCAAAAATGGTTCTGACAGTGGCCAAAAAAAGATGAATGGGGGCAAAATAGGCATTAAGTTGTAAAAATTGGGTTAAAAAGAAAGCAAAAAGTGATCTTTTATTGAAAATAAACATGGGTTAAAATTGCCTCTAACCCAGGTAATTCATGTCGTGTTTTTGTTTGTTTGTTTTGTTTGTTTCAATTGTGGTTCGTTGTCGACTTGGTCTTAAATTTTATTTCAAACGGCCTTAAAAAAGTCTTAAATCTTGAATTTATCTTGGCTTGAGCTGTAGGAACCCTGATATAGCTACTTGTATGGCTTATAAATTGGCTTTAAGTACCAGCAGGAATTTCAATTTCTGCCAATATTCCACTTTTTATGCTAATATCTGCTGATACCTGTATCATACCGATAATATCGTGCAGCCCTGTATTTGGTGTAGAAACAAAGTATATATTTGTTTTAAATAAATGTTTAGAATAGCACATGTGTGGGAGTGATAGATGCCTGCAAATTACTTATATAAGCGACACCCACGAGACAAATTTGGGGTAAATACTGGACCACCAAAATTAAATATTTTAACATCAGATTTAAAGTGCAACAATTTCATCCTAAGAAACAAAGTAAACAAATATGTAGTGACGGAATAACAAAGTAAAGGTGTTTTAGACTGATAAATAGGCTGGTAGTGAGGAGGAATTAAGCACTTTTTGGTTCTCAACCCAACTGGTGTTGGATAAGTGTCTGAAATAAAGTTTGCACATGAGATTTTTAATGTATAATTGGAAATAATAAAAAGTTCCTTAAAGATTTAATGGCCTTTCCTTAAAAACAAAACCAACCATTTGTCTCCAGTTCAGTTTGTGCTCAATCTGAACACCCTAAAGTGAGCAACTGAATTTCTGATCTATGTAAGATTAAGTTGTCTGCTGTCATTTTTCTATAGCTAAAATAGAATAAATTTTGACATTTCGACTTTCATATATGACTTATTAAAAGTTAACTTTTTCTGTTGGCCAATTTGGTCAAATATTGTGTACCAGTGGAGCACATTGACGATTAGGTACTCCACTAGCCCTCCTGTAACATTGTCATTAATGGGTACACAACACTTTGCTGTCAGAAGAGGACAGGGTGTCCACATGCACTTCTCAGCTTTTCTCTGTGGGTTGACACACACCCTTGCAACTGACTAACATGTTTAAGGTGTGATTTTTAGTTGTGAATTTCCACTCACACTTTGCCCTGTGTGTCTCTTCTCAGGTCTTTAAAGAGGTGCAGAAGCAGAAAGCAGAGCAACGACAGAAGATGAAGCAAAGTTCAGCCCCCACAAGCACGACAGGATCAGACACGAAAGCTGCTGAAGCCCACTAAAAGACATTAAACTGTGTATTATTCTCTTTCAGAAAGTTCTGTGACATGTGGAAAATAGATATATTTAACATGTTTCCTCCATTTAATGTTTTGCTTTCACTTTCAGGTCATTGTCAGAACTATGTGGAAAATAAAATGTCAAAGAAAGATATTTTTGAAGCTGTTCTGATTTTAAGTGTCTGACCACTCTTACAGAAATTTGATTTGAAAGTACCTTGGAAATGAAGTTGTTTTGATCCATAAATGTGAAGCAGCAGTGACAGCTTCTTAAGCCAGGTCATAATGGAAACCATAAAGTTTAATTAAAAAAAGGAATTTAAGACAAAAACATTTAGGAAACTGGTGTTAAAATCTGATCAAAAAAACTTACATTATCAGTGCCTCTTAACACAATAGTTTTTATCTGTAATGTGCAGGGTTTGTTTGCAACAACACTTATTAGCATATTCAAAGTTTAAAATGTCCCTAAAGTACATCATTTGTTTGTTTTTTTTAGATTTAAGAACCCTCAAGATTTGTATCTCTTTAAGATGACGGAGCATTTATACACAAGACAAAGTCTGTGGCACCAGGCCTCCCCCTCTACTGCTGTAAATAGCGCCAGTGCCTGCCTGAAACAGCCATATTACCCACTACCACTGTATCATCATACCACTGTAGCATCTGTGGTTCAAGCCAAAAGAGTGTTGCAAGGAACATGTATCTCTATGGGCAACCTGGAAGTTAACACAGTGCTGCCCATCATAAGCACTGTTAAGAAAAAAAATCCTTAAACGTAGACATTAGGAATGATCACAGCTTCAACAGTTTTTGCAGAGTTAATATGTTTAGTGAGAGCAAAAAGCAAATCTATAGACTGTTATGGGAATACAACATGATGGTTTAACTTAGAAGCTGCTGCCACACTCAACTTCTAACTCACACTGGGGCCTGTTGTCAAAGAGAATTTCCTCTGACTGTGACCTGAATAAGTTGCTGCTCTAGCAGCGGCAAACATTTATGTAACATCATTTCATAAAGACAGTCAGAAATTATCAGTTTTAAGTCCCTGCCCATTTTTTTAAACATATATTTTTAGGCATTTATCCAAAACGCACACTCAAAAATCCCATGTACTTTGAGATTAGGGGCCCAGAACTACACTTCTGTATTTCTGTACCCATTCCTCATTGTGGCATTGCAGAGCAGAGACTGTAGAAAGCATGCAGAGCTGTTAAAAACCTGGCACTGAGATGACAAAGTACCACAGAGTAGAGTTGTCATCTAATCAGAACAGAGTGGTCTCTCAAAGGGAAGGCGTTTTAACAGAGCATCTCAAACTGAGAAGAAGTGGATCTGGGGTGTTTGTCTGTAAGAGGTAGGTTTGAACATTATTGCTTGTGAACATCTGGCAGTCATCACAACTGAATATTTGAACTCAAGTCCAGGCAAAATATGGATTCTCACAAGATACAGAGCCCATGTGTATGAAGCTTTATTTGCTTGACTTTAATTGCCTGATCTATGTTCTTTAATAGGATTGTTTCAGAAAACTGTTACCTTTTTATTTTTCCCTAAGATAGTAAAAGCAAACCATAAATATCAGTTTATTACAGTTAGTCCATACTTAATTGTTCACAAAAAATGAAGCTTAAATTAAAAGTCTACATTTTAGCTTTGGTTAGAAATATTTAAAATGAGTTTACAGCTCTACACATCTGTTAAAAGTGGTTAAAATGTGTTTTTAGGTAGTAAAAAAGTGATTTATTAATCACAAGTGCTTAGATTTTAGAAGACATTGACTAAGACCATCCTTCTCAGATCTCTTCCAACTGTTTAAAGGGCTGCCTCAAAAAACTCTGGGACAGAGAGGTGGCAACAACATGAAGCCTGTAAATGAAATTAAAAAAGAATGTGCTTATATGAATGTCTGCATCCCTCATGTCATATCTGACATCCTGTTATTAGATTACATCCTTATGCTAGCAGCCTGAAGTGATTTGTTCTTGTATAATCATAATCTCACTGAAACAAGTGATCATTTTATCACAAAAAAAGTTTCATAAACTTCTGGGTATGTTGCCATTTGTTCTGCAGTGCAAGAGCAAATTGATGTTTCTCAGATCAGGTTACTCTAAATAGTACAGGGGAGCCCTGCTTTTGGCAAAACATGGTCCTATCCTGCTTCGTTATACCTTGTGTTCTGTATTAAACTGAATTGCAGACACAGGTGTTACATATTAGTCTTTGATGCTTAGAAATAAAGCCATAACAGCAAATAATGGGTCATTATGAGTTTTCTCTCTAATCTCAGCAACTAAAGCTCCCATGTCCTGGTGTGCGAAGCAAGGATTTAATTGAAGTTGAATAAAAAAAAAAAGATCTCTGTAGAGGGTTAGTTGCAGCTCTTTTTCCCAATGCTAGGTACTACCGAGTACCGATTCAGGTAAAACTAGAAAGCACTCGGGGAGCGCAGACCTCCGCCAACGCCACAATCCTCAGCCATATTGTCATTTTGACCATAAGTATTACTTCTGCCTTTATTTCATGTAAATATTTAGATTCCTTGACCATGAAAACATACCATTAGCAACTGGATTCATAATGATATCTATTTTAGTTCAGTAGTTATTCACAGAAATCACATTTTTCGCCATGGCGGCCAGACGCTGATCCTGATCAACACCAAAATCGAATCAGTTCTTCCTTTTCCCATGCTGAACATTTCCTGAAAAGTCCGTCCATTACTTTTTCAGTTATTTTGTTCACAGACGGACAGACAGACGTTTAGGACGTACCTAAACATTTTAGTTCATTTTAATTACTGCTTTTTATGTTGAAGAAATTTTTGGAACGACAGTGTTACAATAGAACAGTTGAATGTTGTTTTGATATATATCTTTCAAATTTTATATACTGAGAAAAAATTAGAGATCATAATATTAAACAAATTAATATTTATTACCCCATAACACACGCAAAAGTACCGAAAATTGGTACTGTTAAGTACCGATACCGATTCCCAGGTACCGGGCATCGGTATGGTATCGGTTCAAATGTGAAAGGTACCCATCCCCACTATCACGGATATAGTGCACCATAGTGTGTTCGTCATTTTGTAGTGTTGTTCGAATTTTCAGCAGTTAATTTCATTCATTATATAGTGCACTACAAAATACCCACAATGCACAGCAAAAGAGAGTGTACATACGATGTACCCAATATTGTACTCCCGTATGCCACAATGCAATGCGGTCATGTTATTCCATAGAAGAAGAAGAGAAGAAAGGTTGCTAGGTGCTGCTTTCATTCATAAATGTAAAAAAAATGTTAAAGTATCTTTAACACGTTCGTAGCGCAGCTCTTTAACGTCTTTTAGCGTCTGTAAACGGCTGCAAAATTTGCTACTTATCCTCCCGAGTGCCCAGTTTCTTTACGGGAATTTTGGCGCGTCCACATCCGTCACAGGAATATCCGGCTCATCAGCTGACGCTACGACGTTTAGAAAATTTCAATGTAGTGTCCAAATGTTGTTTGGTCATTCCCTATGTAGTTCACTATTTCATTTACACTATATAGGGGATAGTGAGTGAGTGAATGAGTGGACAATTTTGAACACAGCTAATGCTTAAAAGTAAGTTGAGGGGGGGCAGTAAACACACATGTAGGTGGAGTCTGTATACCTATGACATAATAAATCCCAAGATATAACATCAAAGTGTTTTAAGGGGGATTTTTAGTTCGAGGGATAGCATGTTCCTCTGTGAACTGAGTGTTTCGTGAAAGATGTCATGTTTTACTCCAAGACCCTTCTAACAGTATGAGTAGCAAAGAAAAGTTATGTGATTTATTTGTGCATGTAAAATCCTCCATGTTGATGCAAACTGCAGTGATCATGTACTGGATACAAATGACCAAAACCTCATGAAGCCAAATGTAATGAAGCTGAAGAGGCACAAGACACTAAATGCAATGACAAATGAATTCTCTGTAACGCCTATCAAATATAAGATGGAAGGCAGAGGCCAGGGAGATGTGGTTAATGATTTGCAGCAGTTTCAGAGATTACCTTTTACAAGTTCTCGATGGTGTTTTGTCAGTAAATTCACCCACAGATCTTTGTCAGCCTCAGAAGCAGCAGCTTGTTGCTAAACCAGCACTTCACAGCTTGAGTCGTCACAGTTTCCTGTGTGGTGGTGTGCACTTTGTCAGTTAGATCAGGAGAGCACACTGACAAACACATTTTCTGGTAAGTGACACCTTCTCCTCTTCTCTCTGTAAATTCACTCCAGAACTTAACTTAAGTTGCATTTAAATGGTTGTTTTGTCAATGAAAGATGTGTTTTTGCAAGAATTTTGCTGCTGTGAGATTAGGTTTGGTGTCCCTTCGACTTTTTATAGTTAGAGTAGGATTTTACAAACTGGAATCATGTGATAATCACTCATATGTTTCTGTAATGACTGTCTTGCAGGTTACTTTTGTGAACCAGCATTATTGTTAAACTGTTTTCAACATGCAATAAAAGTAAATACAATTCTGAGAAGAAAGATTCAGGTTATGATCGTATTTAAGTTTCAGACACTTTAGAACCTTAGCTATCAGAAAATGAATGCTGTTATGATGTCAAATAAATGTACTAACAGACAATAGAGACAACATATTAAAAGCAAAAGTGACTTGATTTTCACTGAACTTCCTACAAATCATTCTCCGACCAACATTGACAAAGCTGTATGCATATGGTTCTGTCAAGCCGAGGCTGTCGAAAGAAAAGAAAAAAAAGACAGCATACAAATAATCTCACAGCACAAACTATCCACATGCTCATATCTCGTCTTCTGGAAGGTTTTGCTCCATGTAGAAGTTCGTGCTACTCTTTGACGTAGTTTCTGTCTGTAATGAGACATGTCACATTTCTCACACTTTCACTTCTATTCTTTTAAATATTGACCAAACAACCACCTCCAAGGCAAAAAAAAAAAAAAAAGGAAGCCGAGGCAGAGGAGCCAAAAAATGTGCCTCCTCAAGTGCCTGCTTTAGGCTGGCTGCAGGACTCTTGGAGGTTATATGACTGTGTGCAGTGAACAGACAGTTTATGCAGCCTGAATAAACAGAATGACATCCTGGTTCAAAAAACAGCTTTGATACAAATAAATAATACATCTAAGTACAGGGACTGGATATTTTTTATATCAAGCTCATTTTTATTTTATTGAAGAAGTTTGTATTTGGAATTTAGGGTTATGATTGACATGGCAAATAGTCTATGCAGAGTTGCTATTGGTCAGACGGTCTAAAGTCCATCTCAAAAGCCTCTGTCTGATAGATGTAAGGGTGAATACAGGTTGAAAGCCATGTCAGCAACTCAAGCCATCTTCATGGAGACATCAAAAATAACAATTTAGCAAAACATGTGAAGTCTAGCCCCTTTTAAAACTCTAAATTATTTCTGCTTTGACTTTGTTAAAAGATCTTGCAGAGTGGCTACCATGTAAAACTTTTCTCTTAGGAGGGTAAGATCTGCACGATCTAAAAGAATGTGTTTATTGTCAAAGGACATTGACAACTAACATGTTCAGGAGGAGGCTCTCCTTTTAGTAAATGCAAGTGAGTCAGCCTGACATGACCAATCTGACATCTGGTTAAGACCATGTGGTCCTAGTGGTTTTTTAGTCGTGTTGGTTTTGGATCGTTCATCAAAGGTGAAATTTCTTATAGTTTGTTGCTTGAGTAGTCACTCCATTCAGCTTGCCATTTGAGAAAAATGTATTTGTGAATGGTAGGCCTCAGATCAGAGTGAGAAATAGGACATGGTGTTACCTCCAGCCGCTGTTTGTGAGTAGGTTGATCTAAAGTTCGGTTGAAATGACATGTACGGTATGGCAGCATCTGTGGATATACATTAACACTGGTCCAAATTATCCATTTACTATTGTACAATCAAAAGGCTGATCACATGGCTTTGATACTGACACATGAATATCTTGACCTTTGACTGCTCCTAAATGGATGCTACCATCAAGAAACATTAAATGATTTGCCAACAGACTGTGGATTTACAAATACAAAACCATGGAAAAAACACTAAATTTCTTTGCTGGAATAAAGCAAAACTGTAAGGGACATGTTTGACCTGGAGCTCTCCATAGATTGGCGAAAGAGTGAGCTTCCAAACACAGTAGTCCTCTTTAAGATTCATTGTAGAGCTCACTGCTTCACCAACTGCAAAAAGTGAATATGTGATATTCTATGCGTGCAGGGGAGTTAACAATGTGTGTTAGTGTTGATTTTAATATAAACCTCTAAGCTTTCCCTAAAGCCTAAACTTTCCTTTCGCTCTATAAAAATCAACAGCTGCCATTTTTCTTCACCAGGAAGCTGAGTCAGATTCAGACATCAGACATGTCTAACCCTGTGGTCACCCATCAACCAGGGGCAGGAGGCTACGGAACAAATGTCCAAACAGGAGAGTGGAGCACAGGCCTGTGTGACTGCTGCTCAGACTGCTTAGTCTGTGAGTATCAAATTCTTTCAGTTGTCCTTCTTTTAACATTTATATAGCTAAAACTGGCAACCCAAGTGCAATCAAATAATAAAATAAACCAGTTGCAATAAACTACACCTGGGCCTCTAGATGTCAATAATAAATACATTACATAAACTTCAACTTAAATCACATTTAATAACTGTTGTGAAATATGTAATAACAGATTGTTTGGTGTTATTCAGTCTCAAAACAGGAAACACTTCCATGTTAGCTTTAATTATGTATAATGCTAATTAAGCAAATCTCAAACCAGAACTTGAGATACACATGTGTCTCATGATGCAAACCTGAACACATCATTAGTGATGTAACCAGCGTTTCTCCGGTGTTTCTTATCGTTCAACATCAGACACCGTCACTCAGGGTCCCTGCCATAGTTGATCAGACCGCAGCGTGTGTTCAGACTTGTGATGGCTTGCCATGGACAGACTCTTCAGGAGCCATCTGGAGGCTTAGGATGTGCCCCAGTGTTCCCACTCCAGAGAACAGTGGGCAGTTCAGAACCCCAACTTTGCCCCAGATGAAGAGGTTTTCTGGGCTCAGCAGAATGTCATACACTGCCTGACTCAGGAAAGTAATTTGATGTGGCTCTGCTTGCCAAAAGTCCACCAAATGGACTCAGCATCCAAGCACCGCATTCTGTGAACTCCACGTCCTTCCTGCTCTCACCTCCACTCCTGCCTGGGCCAACTTTGAGTACTTCAGTCATCAGCACCTCTCTTGTCCATTCCACCTGTAACTCCTGCTCCAAAGATTCCAGGTGTAACTTGGTACTTTGTGATGTTCCCGTAGAGGGCGGTGTTGCTTAGGCAACCCCAACCATCTCCTAAGGCAACTGCTGAGGAAAACCTAAGTGAATAAACATGCATTTTCTTCAGGAGGTGCCTTAGGTGATAGATAATCATCATGATAATATCAGGGTGGCAGAGATAAAAGGTTACAGCCCAACAGCAACAAAATATTTAATAAAACAGGACCCAATATGGACTCCTGTTGGACACCATCTTTAAATCATTTTAGATTTCAATCTAAAGAAGCACATCACTAAGTCATGTTGGCATTAAGTCTAGATGTTGATGAACAGAGGTGTGTGCGGCATTAAATGCTGGTTGTAGTTTAATAGATGCATTTCTAACATTTATTTTTTTGGGAGTCTTTTATGCCTTTATTTGACAGATGGAGCAGTGTTTAAAGACAGCAGCCACTGTTTGTGCACTGTACAGACATAAGATTTTAGCTGTCTGCATCCCACTTGTTACTTACCTACTTTAAAAATAAAGAGTGAAAAAAACAGCAGGACCCAACATAGATCCTCATGGTACAGTTTTGAAAAGCCTACTTGAAAACTGGACATATCTGCATGCGTTATTACATTAGCAGTGAAAACACGTCTGTTTTGCAGGTTGTCTTGGTTTCATGTGTCCAATTGCATTGAGCTGCTACACAGTGAATAAGTATGGAGAAAACTGCTGTTTGGCCATCGTTCCAGGAGGCTTATCTGCAATGAGGACACATATGAGACTGACATATGGCATTCAGGTATGCTCATGTGTTGCATGTTTCTACCACTTCAAATTGCTTTTGCTCTTGTTTTGGGCGTTGCTTCATTACACAGAGCAGAAGCAAGCCCTGCTGTTTTCACATCCGGGCACTTATGAAAGACAGAGATTTCATGAACTTTTGAAATATTGGGTGTTTCTCTGTGATTGGGAAAGTTGAATTGCCGCACATTTCCTGTCAGAAGTTTGATTTTTTGATGAATGACTGTCTTGCAATCTGTCCACCTCAGGGAACCATCCTCAATGACGCCCTGATGACCTGTTTCTGTTCACACTGTGAGACATGCAGGATGGCGAGAGAAATCCGCATCAGGAATGGTGAAATTACAGTGTGACAAAACACGATTTAAGGATCCAGAATGAAAAATTCCTCTTTGTTGATTGTTTTTTTTGGCAGTGATTTAAAAAAAATCTGTCTAAAAAACGACTTTAATGCAAACAATGAGCAGCTAACAAGCTAACAGTATGTAATTCATTGTGTCATATATACTGAGTCCCTATAGCTAACAATGTGTGACAGTGAATCAAATTGCTGACTAGCATTATTGTAAATAAAATGTTCTTAAGAATCTCTCACAACATGACTCACAACCTTTAAAAAAACATTCTGCTTGATTTTGTCAATAAAATATACTCACTAATGTCTTTTGTTATGTTATGTATATTTAAATGCGGGAACCATGCAACAGCTCAAGATGTGTGACCATTTTGCTGCATAAGCCAAAAAGGTGAGGATAAACCTTTTCTTGAATCAGTGGTTTGGACCCATGGAAGTATCAGCGATTTTTTTTCTCAATTTATCCTCAAACTAGTGCAACAGAGCCCTAAATTAATGTAGTTGTTTTATTTGTATTTCTATTTTTTTTTTTTTTTTAATCGAAGTCAGTCCACTTTTTTGTATGACACATTTTAAAATACACTCAAGTTTACCAAAGTGCTGCATAGTGACTACCAAGCAAGAACAGGTCAAAATGAATATGCAATCCTACAAAGTAAGAATTAAATACAAATAAGTCAAAGTCAACTTTATTGTCAATTTCTTCATATGCTCTGGACATACAAAAGAATTGAAATTATGTTCCTCACTATCCCATTTTGTGCAAGTGTAGCGTGAGTAACAATAAGAAAATAATAAAAAAATACAGTAATGAAAACAAGCATTTGCTATGTGATACGTTAAGTCTGAGCTCCCAAGAAAATATGAATTCACAGTACAGTACAGACAAGTAGGATCAGGCATCATCAGCACCAAACATACCAACAGGGGGTAAATTGTGTGCAGCGCATGACAACATGGTCCAGTGCAATATTGTGTGTATTGCACTACAGTTCAAACTGATTGGGCACCTGGAGCAGCGGCTAAACAGCAGGGTGGATTCCAGTGTTCTTTGGTCCGGGGGGCTCCAGACGTGGGGGGTCCAGGGAGGAGTCCGGGGGGTCTATGTCTGCAAGGAGGGGAGGGGTGCACCGATGATCTTCCTGGCTGTGTTCACTATGCGCTGCAGGCCTTTTTTTCTGGTGGTGATGCACTCGCCCACTTCAGCTTGTGCAGGAACTAGAGGCGCCGCTGGGCTTAGTAACAAGCTTGAAATGAAGATTGGCTTTTATTTGAGAAATAGATCCTGTTTTACTTTTCATGCCAAGAAAAAACTTGTGGAGGCTACATTTTTGTCTGTGATTGATTATGGTGATTTTCTGTATATGCATGTATATGCCTGTATCTGCTTCCACACTGTGGACCCCTGATTCAGTGTATCATGCCTCTATTCGCTTCATAACCAACGCAAAATCTCTCACCCATCACTGTATTCTTTATGATTTGGTTGGTTGGTTGGACATCACTTGCAATTCACAGACAACAACACTGGCTTATTTTAATTAAAAACAATTCTGGGTTCCTTTCTGTATAGCAGCTCCACCAGGTACCAGTTACAATCCTCTAATTTGCTGCTCTTTTCAGTACCCAGAGTTGTTACAGACCTGGGGAAAACTGCTTTTTCTTTTAATGCACCTTGTTTGTGGAATATTCTTTAAAAAAGAGCTAAAACTGGATTCAATGATATCTCTTAATGAATTTAAGAGCATCATTAAGAATGTGGTGACAGAGGCATGTGGTTGTTTTTCTTGAAAGCCAAATGTGTGTTTGATTATTTTCATTAAACCTGTTGATTGTGTTGTGTCATTTCCTATGTACCGTGACTCTGTATGGCTGCTCTTTTGGACAGGTCTCTCTAGTAAAAGACATTTTTTAATCTCAATGGGACTTCCTGGTTAAATAAAGGTTAAATTAAATAAATAAAAAAGATACAGCAGTTCAAATGCGGAGAGATAAAAGCATGAATCAATTTCTCAAAGTTGATACAATTTAAAAACAGTTGACTTATACATAAAGACAACGTAGGTTTAAAATTAAGTTATAAAGAGTTTGGGTCTGCATGAGGGGTATCATCGAACTTGACATCCACACATCCAGACTTTCTTCTTCAAAATATGAAATAAACAAAACTAAAGTCACATGAGGATTTAATGGTCAAATATCTGCAAATATCTGTGTTTTGATTCATACTCACTCGAAAACCCATTCTGTCTGCTCTAAACTTTTTAATTAGCTGTGTGCTTTTGATCTATTAAAATGTAAAATCAGGGACATCATGTTTGTATTGCAGGAGATAATTGGCATCAGTATTAATATGGAAAAAATACGGTTAAACTATTGCTATCATATTGATTTGAAAAAGTCTTGCATCGCCCATAACTATTACTAAATTCAATTTCACATCCTTTATAAAATTCACACCCTGACACCTGAAGTGTTAAACCGCCACTTCCCTTTACGTCACAGGGTACTGCGCTCCCATTGGCTGTTTGCTTCGTGGCCTGGCAACCAGAGGAGGCTTTACCAAACAGACAGAAAGACCCTCTACCAGCAATTAGCATTCGAGCTAGCAGCTATTACTGCCTGCATACGTTTTTCTGGAAATACTCAGCCTCTGAAACACCACCATGTCTTCAAGAACTCTGCCTCTGCTCTTCATTAACCTCGGCGGGGAAATGCTTTATATCCTGGACCAGCGGCTCCGAGCCCAGAACATTCCTGCTGACAAGGCTAAGAAAGGTAGCCGGCTAGCTTAGCAGCCATCCACACATCAAGACAAATGTCACCCTGTAGAAACACGTATATTTAACACCGCGGCAAATGCACGTGTTTGTCAATTGAATCCCGTGTTATTCTTTGTTTGCACAGTATTAACATGTCACTTTCACACGGCTGTATTTCTCAAATCACACATGCCTTTTCTATAATATTTATAAAACTTTACATGAGGACGTTCACAATGAAAGGAGTTGGAGATGATTATGAGTTCAGATCAGTGTCATTCTGCATCTCCCAATGCTCCATTCTAAATTACTGAAGGTAATATAATTTGGGTGGGGTATTACATGCATCATTATTTAAGACTGGACCTGTCAGAGCTTTATTTTATTTATTCATCTGCTCTTAATTCATAAAGTCTCCACAGTAGCTGCCTGGATAGAGGAGGACAGAAGGAGAGGTATAATCACAAAGTTGCTCTTCTTTAGTTGCTCCTAAGCTGTGCTTTCAGCTAGTTACATGCTATTTTCACTTATCCCTCAATTCCAGTGGTGTTGAGGTGCCTTAAACCTAAATAAAAACACAGTATAGTGATTTTCAAATCCTCTTGACCTACACTCAATTGAATATACTACAAAGATATTATATTCAACATTAAAACTAATCAAATTCATTGAAATATGCAAATATTCACTCAATCTCAATGTGATGACCACTACGTGTTCTAAAAAAAGTTGGGACAGGGACAAAAACAGGCTGGAAAAAGCTCAGGTACACTCCAAAACACACAGGTGAACAGATAAATATGAAACAGGGGAGTGTCAGGATTTAGTTGAAAAGAGGAATTTCAGGCATCAAACTCAAGATGAGTGCTAATTAAGTATCTGGTCTTTGTTTTATATTCAATCAAAAATATGATTCGCAAATCATTGTGTTCTGTTTAAATTTATGTTCGACACAACATCCCATTGGAATTGGAATTGGGTTTTTAATTGCTAAGATACATATTTACCGGATGTGGTTTCATATTAACAGTTTGCTTTACCTTATAAAAGATTCCACTGCCCACAGATTCTTAATGTAAATATTCAATAACTCTGTTTAATAATGCTGACAGTAAATTGAAGTAATAATTATCTGCAGTTAGTCTATTTAGCAGGCAGAGTTTCTCTCTGTGCCACAACATACAGTATTTATTTTTACATAACCAACTGTAATATACAAAACACTAGCTTTTTTGGTCAGTATCTGATACTTCAGTACTCCAAAGCTGATACTTGCTGATACCGTTAACTATATTCTCTAATTTTTGTCGAGTTTACCAGTCTCTCCCCTTTAAAATTGACCTGTTCCTCCTATTGTTGGAGTCTGTTTCCAGTACAGAGGGAAGACCAGGGAAACATCACATTCTCCTGTAATAATGAAAATGATAATCTAAAGTTCTTTAATGGTCAATATTCAAACAGGGTGTAGAAATATCAGTACACCAGTACATCCTGATATTTTGCAGTGCGATACTGTATTGGTCTTTTATGGAGCATTATCATAATTTTATTGCTAAGTGATCTATATTAATTTTCAGCATTTGCTTTGCTTTGTAGTTTAGCTGACAGCAGATATGCATTTAGCCAACTGACTCTTTTACATACAGTATTTTGTTATTATCTCAGCTAAGGTGATAGTGTTATTGTCAGCATTTTATAGTTTTTTTTTTTAATATTAGACAGGGTAACTCAAAGAGACTTGAATTTCCTTTGCTAAAACTTGTAGAGAATGTTATTCATGACACAAAGAAGAAGTGATATGGTTTGGTGGTGGACCGAATCCGAATGTGGATCCAGTATTTTATTCAAGGAGTTCTTAACATTGAGCGATAGGGCAGTTTTCCACATTTTTGACTATAATTTGACAATGATGTTGGAAATGCCTTGGCAGGGGTTTGTGCTCTCAGCACTTCTAGTTATTCCTGTCACAGGGACAGTGTTTCTTGTCCATGTTGTAGGAACCATGCTCTCTGTTGATAACATTGAAGAGAAACTATGAAAATTGTTGTGTGTCACTGCACCTATCAGCGGATTATTGCAGAAACACAACTTTAGTGTTCAGTTATGACAGTAGAAGAAATGTTATTTGGCTTGCGTGTACATTACAAAGCACAGCCGTGCTTCTGTGCCAAATCTCTCCTAACTGGGGCAGAGCTGATCTGAATCACTGGTGCTGATATATACAATTGAAATGGGCCTCATACAACACCGCTTCATAAAACTGAATTATCCCTTTGAACCAAAAGAAGCAATTCAAAAGAAACATTGTGATTGACTAAATGATTTTAAACATCGGCCTAAATTATAATTCTTTCGTGTCAACTTGTGTTTTACTGTCCAGGTTTATCAAGGTTGCCAAACTCTTTTTGCTGTGCATAATAGAAATATCTACTTTCATTTGAAAACTCTGATGGGTATTCAGGTGCAATTATTTCGCAGACCAGGTCATTTTTGTGCTGCACGTAGGACATGCTGGTGGCTTACATGCTGCTGCTGCTTTGTTAGGGCTTTTGGGAAGGCTTCACAGAACAGGTTTGGGCTAACATGTACCGTAGTACAGCATGCTTATAAACTTCTTTTTGAGCTTGCACTATGGTGCACACGGATATTCATATATAATAATTAACTTGACTTTTTCTTTTAATAGTTATGAATGACATCATCACCACCATGTTCAACAAAAAATTCTTAGAGGAGCTTTTCAAGCCACAAGAGCTTTACTCCAAAAAGGCCCTGCGGACGGTGTTCGACAGGCTGGCCCACGCCTCCATCATGAGACTCAATCAAGCCAGCATGGACAAGGTAAGCCATGATACAGTCATTTTGTCCTGAATAAGAAAAAAACTAGTTAATAGTTTTGATGTAACAAGATCTCAAAGCTGAAAAGGGTCTTAGAAGGTGTGTGATTAAATCACCCTGACAATGAGAAATCAGATCAGTTTATATGAGGATAGATGGAATAATAGGTTGGGTTTGTGCAGTTCATAATTAAGAGGACAGTTTAGTATTTGGATGTCTTCTGTTTCCCTTATTTGCATAATTGTACATTGTGAATATAAAGTTTAAAAAATGAAGGTATGTTTACTCTTCAACAATCTTAGGTGCCTGTTTGTTCGTGATAAAGTATCCCCACATTTTATGAATTAAAGATTTATCTGGTAATATTTCACTGTGAGATTTAGTCAAATGTAAACATTAACTAAAGAATCTGTATGTAAGTATTTTTTTCTGTTTGCATAGTTCTTTGTTTGTTTCCTTGCTGTGTGCTTTAATTGCTGGTCTTTACTACTGATCTCTTTTTATTAGTGTTTTTTAATTTTCTTTTTTTGCTCAGTAATGTAAAAATAACTGAAACTGCAAATCTAAAAAAAATATATTTAATTTAAAATTTCCTGAAAAACCCTTGAAGCGGTTGTTCCAACCGAAATGGGTATAACACTTGATTTATTCCCAAACTCACAAGAAAAATGTTGCAAAAAATCTGCAGCAAAGATTTTATATATTTAAAATTTGGTTATTTATCAACTTACATAATTACAACATTATTGAAAAATTGTGTGGTTCCTTTTTTGTCATTTCTCCCCTATTAGTAGCAACTTCATAAAGCAAAGATCAAAATAATAAAAGCAAATATTTCATTGCCATTATTTAACTATGTGAAACTAACTGCACTCATTCAGAATAACTGTCTAATTTTTTACATTTCATCAAGTAAAACAAGGTTTAGTGGTGTTAGTTTCTTCTTTATTTATTATATAATTACATTTGGATAAACTATTTAAAAAAAAATTGTTCAGGTATAGTATACAGACCCACTGTATTTATCCATCTGATGGCCCCCAGGCTTGTGAGCAACATCAAACTGGACCTCAGCATGAACAAAGAATATGTACAAAGAATTAAACAGCACACACTGGCTACAAAAGTAGCACACAAATTAGCCGTCTTTCCTTATCCCTATCTTTGTCAAGGACAGCACATGCATTGTACCAGTCTAAACAGAAGTTTGTGGAAGTACTCTCTTTCAAAACCAAAACATTCAGACGAGCCCAGAATGCTGTTTTCTACTCTGTAATAAAATCAAATAGACCATGTCAACCTGCAGTTAAACAGCCTTGACTGCAAAGTTTCTCCTATGTCATTAGCTCTATCTACTCATTAATAATCTCTTTTCTGAGTTTGTCTCAGAGCATCTTTTGTAATTTTAGTAACATTAACGAAGCAAGAGTTTGCTCCAGTTATGCAACAATCAAGAAAGTTTATTGTAACTCTTTGGGTATTTCATATCCTACATACTTTATTCTGTTGCTCGTGGCTCCCCCTGCTGTTTATCAATGAAGCACTAACAATGGAAGGTTTGAACTGATGGTTCAATCAGCTAATTTGCGGATGTGTGTCTTCCTTTACAGCTTTATGATTTAATGACCATGGCCTTCAAGTACCAAGTACTTCTCTGTCCCCGACCAAAAGACATCCTGCTCGTCTCCTTCAACCACATGGACGCAATCAAAGACTTTGTGAAAGACACTCCCAGCATCCTCAGCCAGGTTGATGAGACGTACCAACAGCTCATAGAGGTAGGCCATGTATGACTTTAATCCTCTCACAGATGTTATGGTTAGTGAAGCTTTACATGTGGATAAAAGCTTCCTGCAGTGTCCTGAGAGATGTTTAAGCTCAGCAGGTTCAATTCAGGGTAATTACGTATGCCGGTATAACGGGTTAAATGCAAAGAGGCATGCATGAACGGCTACCTTATGAAAAAGAAGAACCAAAAGGAAGGTGAATCTAATCGGTTTTGTATAAAACAAGGATAACTTTTTACTCATGGAACACCTGTGTTAGCTATTCAGCTTTTTATTTATTTAACTTTCATTCAGATAAATTAGTCCCACTGAGATCAGAGATTGTTTTTCCATGGGAGACCTGACCAAGAATGGCAGCAGCACAGTTTCAGTACACAAACAAACTTATACAGTACACATCGATTAGTTAAATTCCTTGGCTTTATTTATAGTCTCACCTCCTCTAATTTATTTATTTTTCCTTCAGATGGAAGTTGATATTGCTTAAAGATTTTTCATGTTGCAACCTGCCTTTTTAATTTTTCTTTCCATTTTTCATTTCACATTATCTGTTTAAATTTTAGGCTCTTATCTATTATAATGTCTTAATTTGATATTTCTGACTGCAGTAGGACATCTTTAGGGTGCATCTTGGTCAGAGTTCCTATCTGCCTTGAGGCTTTGTTTTAAAACAGAATTTACCGCCTTTATATTGGAATTCATGAACAAAAATAACTGATGGAGTAGACCTTAATTTCATCTACTGGGTGTTTTTTAGTTGTAAGTTTTGATTGTACACATTTACAAGGTGCACCAGTGTAGCTTATTGCATCGTATTCATTTTAACAGATCTGAAATATCTGTAAAAATGCAAATATTTCCATACCAAGCAGTGAGTTTTCACCCCCAAAAATGATCGAAGTCCAAGTATCACACCAGGAACTGCAAGAAATAACAAACCAATTGATTCAGTGAAAAATGGCCTCCTTATAATCATTCAAGAGAGTAATTTAAGAGGTATTGTCTGAACTGAAACACTTGGATAAGCAGATTTTTTTTATTTTAAATTCAGAAAATAATTAAGGCATTGGTTATTTTCATATAACTGTATTTATTCTGTAGATGTTTTATCTGCTGTGTTTTATTTCTGTATTAAATCCTTTTTTCTTTTGTGTTGTGTTGTTTCTGTTTAGATTACCATTTTTAATGACTTTATTTTGTGTTTTTTGTTGTTTCTTATTGTTAGATTTTTTACATTTATAAGATATGACATATTTGCATACTTTTTTGATTTGTTTTCATTGTAGCCATTGATTTTAATGCTGTCATGTATTATCATTGATATCATTTATCCTTCTTTGCTTTGCTTAGTTTTATGTTGTTTTATTAATACTAGAATTTGTGTGTTTTGGAATTTTTTACATCTTTAATTTGTCATTGTGGTCTGTATTAGCTCTCACTATCGATGTACAATTTGATAAAAAAATCTTGTGTGTTTGATTTTGTGAGGTTCTCAAGAAAAAAACAATTCATTTATTTTGGAAAGAAAAGATGTTCATGTTGTCTTGTATGTCTTTTTTTTTCTTTTTTCCAGATGTATACCCCTTTACCTAGTGGTGAATTCCAGCTGATTAGACAAACTCTCCTAATTTTCTTTCAAGATATGCACATTAGAGTGAGTATATTATTTATTCCATTTTGATTTTGAGAATTTAGTCAACTTAAATGCCTTATCATTTTTTGGTGTCATGTTTTTTCTCATTCCTGTCTTCCCTTTGTTTCCCCCCGTAGGTGTCCATTTTCCTCAAGGATAAAGTGCAGAATTCTAATGGCCGGTTTGTGCTCCCCACCAGCGGCCCTGTGCCGTATGGAACACAAGTCCCTGGTTTGATAAGGTACTGATGCAAAAGTAGAGAACCACTGATGTAAAGACCAGTGAGATTCTTATGAAAACTGAGAAACACTGAATTATGTGAAATAAGTTTGAAAAGTGAAGCTGCTGTTAGCTACTACTGCACTTTAATGACCTTATACCTGAGCTGAATGGGGTCACACATTGTCTCAGTCAAGTGATAATGTATGAGTTTAACCAATCACAGCCTATTTCCACACTTTCTACATGCTGCACACAGCTCATTCCCCATGACATACCACCATGCTATCTCTTTGCTGTGCTCGTTTATATGTAGGTAGTAGAGCATCATGCCATCAACTGGAACTAAAGTGGCTTCTGGTGGTAAAGTGCTGTGTAAAAGTTATGACTCTGTTGTATCATGTATCTCAAGAATGCATAGGTGAAAAAAATAGACAAAAACAGTTGGCACACATTAACCTGGAAGGTTAACTGATAGAACTAAGGCTAAATATAAACAAGGGCTCTGACAGTAAATCAAAGTTTACTCTTTTTCAACTTTAAGTTTTGCCTTTGTGTCTAACTCACTGTATGCTGATCTCACCCAGACACCATAATCTTCAGTTAAGTAGGACTAGCTGCAGCTAATAGCATTACAGAGGTTACTTTGTACAAGTCTTTACAGTCTAATTTTAGATGGGGCTCTTTTTGGCTAGAATTCAAATAGACTGTAGACTGTCTGTGCTTCACCAAACATTTTAAACATAGAAAATACAAAAGGGTAGAACAGGGCTTAGAAAGAATAGAGCAACTGAGCTTCAACAAAGTTTCCTAAACAAGACATGATGTAATCCTTAATGTGTAAAGGAACTACTTTCAGCACAAAGAGAAAAATAACAGTTAGGATCGAATGTATTTAAACAGCACAATTTTAAAAACAATGAAGTGCAAAGTGCCACGCAGTGACTACAATCAGACATAATATGAAGAGAAAATCAAACCAAACGATGATAGACAACTACAAAAGACATGGAACACATGAAGCACTTTTTGAAAAAGAGCTAAAATAAACCAAGATTAAAATAAATAAAAACATAAGGCCACATGACCAGATTAAAACAGAGACCACACAGCTGTCATTTTGAGATTAAAGCCAATGAATCTCAGTGGATTTCTGGATGAGATTTAAAAGTAGGTTAAGTTGGGGACATTCTGATTTTAGGGAGTCGGTCGTTCTGTAATTCAGGGGCAACAACAGAGAAGGCTTAACCTGAAGCGTGAGATAGATTGTTCAATATATTTCATGAGTCCATCTGTAAAAGAGCCCATAGAAAGAGTTTGTCATACCCAGCGGGTGATTGGATGATCATTCTGTCAATCAAATTCATTAAGAGCTAATCACATGGAGTTGGCAGGCACTACTGCAGCAGTGGAAAGGACCGAGTGTGAGCCACTTGGTAACACAAACGCTCAGTAAAACATGTCGGATGTGTAGTAAAAGGAGACGTCTGTAGTGTTGTTTTTTTATTTTTCATTTAATTAAGAAGTGTTGTCAAGATCTAATAAAATGCTACTGTTAGCATCTCTGCTCGAGCAGTCACTTTCTGCTGTCGTCTCACTTGTGCTTCCACCTATTTCTGCTCTAAGGGATGCCAAAGGTGTCATGCTGCTTTGGTTTCACATTCTGGCAGGATGGATCTGCCTGATTACAGACATTAAATCAGGCTGATCCATCTGCACTGCAAGGTTAGAGAAGGCTCGATAACCTCAAGACGGCAAAAAGAAGTTGCTGTGCAGGCCTCAAAAATCTCAAACGTGTGTAAACTTTTTAAAGCTCAGAGACGTATTGAGGAGCAAATCCATTTAAAGATAGAAAAAAAAAAAATCTAATTAAGAAGTTGACTGTTGTGTTGAAAATGTGTTTAAAGAATATTTAACTAATATGTTCTTGTCTGTATCATGATTATTTAAGGACCTTTAGCTGCTCCGGTGAGGAGGTTTGCAGACTACAGTTCACAAATGGAGGGAACTACACAGCTGCTCTCCGGGAGGGATCATTCGAGATATTCGGAGACAGAGTCACAAAACTTGGCACAAACATGTAAGAAGTAAAAAGATCAAAATGTTTAAATAAATATGTCTTAATTTAAGTTGCGATGATGATGATGAGCAAGAATTTCCCCTTGGACCGAATTTCCCCTTGGACCGAATTTCCCCTTGGGTATTAATAAAGTATTTCTGATTCTGATTCTGAAGATTTTCTGTGTAATGAAGTTCAAACATTGAAGTGTCGTCTGTAGATACGGTTTACTAAAGCTTTGGGTTTTAATTGATTTTTATTGTGTATTTTTCACTTTTTGTTTTTAGTTTATTAGAAAAGGGTTCAGATGCAGATTTTTTTATTCAACAATTGTTTTTTGGAACTACTTATTAACCCTGCCGAGAAGGTCACTGTCACCTTGTTTGTCCCTTTGTCTGTCTGTCTATCTGTGAGCAAGACAACTCAAAAAGTTTTCAGCAGATTTTGATAAAACTTGCAGGGAATGTTGGTCATGGCATAGGGAAGGATTGATTTGATTTTGATGGATTTTGTAAGAAGGAACTGTTCGTACAGTTTTATACATTATTATTATTTTTTTTTTTTTACAGTTTTACACATTATCGCTCAAAAGCTAAAAGCTGTTTTACTGTCTGAGCACTTCTACTTTAGAGTTAAGATTCTTAGTCTGTATCATCCATTCATGATCCATGCTGCTCATCTCTTTTGGAGTCGTTCGGGTTTGGAGCCTACCCCAGCTGATATAGAGTAAGAAGCAGGGTGCACTAGTCTGTAAAACATGTCGGATGTGTAGTAAAAGGAGGAATCTGAAGTGTTATCCAGTAACAGTCCGCTCCTGTCGGTAGTTTGAAAGGGTTTAATCGGCATTTGAACCCAGGTCAATTGACCCTGCAATCAGCTCGCCTCAGATCGGCTTCAGTAAGAACATCACACCCGTGTCCCGCTAATTTACAGATGACTTCGCATAACATCCCCACGGCATAGTATCACGCCGGCCCCCTCCATCTGTAACTTATGTGACTCTTTGCCAACTCAGCAACTAATTCCATCTGCCTTTGTATCATCAGCGCCGAGTTGGTACATTTTTAAAGAGGGACAAAAGTATGGAGTACAGGAAACTGTGTCCACAGCCTCTATGCTCCTTTCCATTGTTTACGTAGAAGGGCTTCATCGTGCTGATGGTGTCATTAGTGTGATGACATCAGCTTGATGCGCCAGAGGAGAAAACACAGGCCGGGTCTGCTGGCAGTGGGAAAAGGAGTCACTTGCCGGTTGTTAACGGGTCAACCGGCATTGAAAAAACCCGCGTTGACCCACTAATTTTAGTGTGAAAGCGGCAATAGAGAGTCAGACAATCATTCATGCTCGCACTCATACCTAAGGACATTGTAGGGTCACCATTTAACCTAAAGAGCACGTTTCTAGCCTCTGGGAGGAAGCCAGAGAGTCCAGACATCCTCCACATGCACGGGGAGAACATGCACACTCCACAAGAAAGGCCCTGACCGGGGCAGGACTCAAACCAGCAACCTTCTTCCTGTCAGGCACACACACACTACCACCTGCACCACCGTGCTGCCCTTCTCTGCATCATGTCTCCTGCAAAGACGAATCACATTTAATTTGTTAAAAATATCTAAAAATGTGGACTTTTTAAAAAAAGGAACGTTTTAAACCTTGTAGTCAGCTCCAACATTTCACTGATGTGCTGGAGATAAAATGTAAATGTTGTTTGTCTCTTGGTATGCTTGTGTCTCTCATTCTGCTCTGGGTGTATGGTTTCTCTTTTTGTTAAGTCTTGTTTTTCTTTAGTTTCAACAAGTCTTCTCAACATATAAGTTTTATTATCTTGTTAAGTTTTGTAATGATGACAACCAAAGTGCAGGTAATTTTGTCTGACTGTGACTCATTCTGTCTTTTATCTCGTCTTTCAGGTACAGTGTCAGCCGACCTGTAGAGACTCACATGTCAGGAACATCTAAAAATTCTGCCCAGCACACGAAGGTAAAGCAGCTCCACTGTTCGCATTCATGTGACTGGTTATGACTCAATACAAGTCTTACCTTCCAGTGAGAAGTAAAGTCAACATGAGTCAGATCTGCAGTCATTTACAGCACTTGTGTCATTTCAACTGTTTGAAATATTTCCATGAACAAATATGTGTCAACAGGTCAACACTGCCCCCAACCCTCTAGCCAAAGAGGAGCTGAATCTGTTGGCCAAATTAATGGGAGGCTTAGAAGTTCAGAAAGCCGTAAATGTAGACAGCGGCTTCAGGGTGAACCTCTTTGCCACAGACGAAGAAGAACAGTGAGTCTGACTATTTTATGTTTACTGTCAAACACGTTTGTTTATTGTGCATGTTTATTATTTATACATTTGTGTTTTTATTTATTGTAGGGAGGCGTTAATATCAAGACCAGATGAGCTTTCATATGGAGTTATAAACATCCAGGCCACAAAGGTAAGTGAGCTATCCTTAAATGCCCCCTCTGTTGAAGAGGTTAGAAGATTTTTATTAGTGCCTCAGGGAAAATTGTTTTATGGATGGACCATCCAGCTTTTTAAAGTCAGAAGACAGTTTTGCAGCACTTAAGTCTTAAATTGCATCAAATACTCATCAAAGGCTAAATGCTAACTACAGAAGCACTGTTTTGATGATTGGTTAATTTCTTTAGTAGAGTATGTAGTGATCATGATCATTACATCGAAGTATATTATGTGTAATAGCACATAAGGACCCTGTCTTCTCTTGTGTCCACTTAAACAACCAAACACTTGTCAGTTTTTATTACCTTCTTTTCAGCATTGATTATGTCTATTGTTTGGACTTAGTTTTCAGAGCATCGTCAGGGGTTTGTCTTTATAGCAGCTAATGAAGGCTAAGCTCACTTGATATGACCTGGCCTGAACTGGCTTCAACTTTCATTTAAGCCTCATGCTGCACCACAAGCACAGCTCTGCCAAGTCTGATGAAAGCTTACTGCAGACAGGCTCGAACAGACGGGTGTGCATGAGATAAAGAAGACGTACTTCAGTTGTTTATGTTCTTTATCGCAGTGAGGTTTACAAAATTCCAGGAATTTTCTAAGTTGGAAATTTTCCACAGGAATTTATGGGAATAAAAAGGAATAAACTGGAATTTACCAAATTGAAGGTTGGCTCTGATCTGTTTTAGCATAATCATTACAAAAAAAACAAGTTTCATGCAAGTGTACTTGAGAATTGATCTGCTATTCCTCAACCACATGCACACAGCACTCGCTACATCCCCGACATGCACTGAGCTCTCCTCCATCTCTGATGATTCTGGAACCCTGGACTGTTGAAGCCACACATTTTAGCAAGAGGAGTTAAAAATAATTTTAACTTCATACATTTCTACTTACAGAAAAATGTGTTGAAATTTAATGTTTTGTATTTGTCTTATTTTGCATGGATGTCTGCTTATGACAAAGCAAGATGTTTGTATCTTAGTTTGGATTTTATGGAGTTTGCCTAAACTAGCACCAATTCCAGCCCCTGTAAATCCACAGTCAACACCATATGCTAACACTGTAAATGTTCTGCTGCCTGTCTTGGCAAGGACACTCTTGCAAATGAGATTTTTAATCTCAGTGAGGTTTTTCTGGTTACGTTTGTCATATCATAGCAGCAGACCAGTTTGGGTGACAGGTGGTCACCTGTTTCATCGCTGTTTGGCCACATCTCATGTATGGAAAAAAACAGACATTGCAGCTATATTCACATAATGTTCAATGAATTGTTTCCTTATATTTTGATTCGGAACATATAATAGGAATAAATCCGTTCCTGCATTCTTATTTTTCTTGCTGTCCTAACGTGAGTTCTGTTTTGCAAAAGAAATATATAAGGTAACAATACAGAGGAGATCCTGATTGAAAAATAAAGTAGAAATTAATATTTTGGTTATGTTTAATGTTCTGCTCACACTTCTCAGCTTTTTCATGTACTGTGTCAAACGCAGCATGAACTGAAGTTAAATATTTTCAGTTTGATATCATAAGGCTCTGACCTAATTGGGAGTAGAAAATAGTCATATTGATGGCACCTACCTGAGGATAATTAGGAGACATTATCGGGTGTAACACGGCTCCAATCAGGTCTTTTCATTTGTTTACACCTCGTACTCAGATGCATTGTAATCTGTCTTGAAGTCCAGTACTTCCCACAGCAGTACTGATTTTAATACCTACTTTAAAAGGAGCAAGTACACATGGACTTTACACCCTGTGTATTCACACCAATTCTGCTTCTAGAATAAATACTAATTCATCCTTAAAAAATATTTGATTCAAAACAGTTGTGACTTACTTGACACCCAATGCAGCATTATTCACCACCTCAAACCCAGTTGTCACCAGTTTTCATACAAGGGACAAGAGTTCGATCAAACATGCAGATCTTTATGCCGTTTTCATGAAGATGTTTGTCTCAATACAGGATTTCTTTCTCAAGACAGCCAAATAAATCCTCACAGTTTGCTCTCCCTCAATCTGTGAACCTCATCACTGCTGGGCTGTCTATCATCCTTGACAAGATCCCTCATGGTTGGATTTAGGGCCAAGTTTTAGCTATCTAAATTACCGGCTTATGGTTTCAGTCAAAGATGTGAGATGTGATGCCTGTCAAACTGGATTTACTGTAATGATGTGTCAGCTCATGTGATGACCGCCCTCTCAAACTGACTGGTGTTTATTTCCTTCCAGGACCAGCAGGCCAACGCAGAGCTGGCCAAGATCATGGGAGAGTTCACTGAGACTGGAGATCAAGCTCCCTGTTCTAGCAGCAAAGGAGATGACCTTCTCGCCATGATGGACGGCCTGTGACTTTGTCACCCTGACAGAAATGCCCGAGGGGAAGGAGGCGCAGTTCAATGTCATCAGTCTGTTCTGCTGTAGATCAGTCTGCTGTCTGCACCTGCTAATGCACTGCAGCAAGAGCGCTCTTCTGTAGAGATGTCTGTAATATGCAGATGTGAGCAGGTATTTTCATTGGTTGTCAGACAACCAACCACAAACTGCTGTTTGCATTCCCTACATAGTCTGCTACAAGAAGGTTTGAGCCCAGCTTAAAGCTGTAGCACACTGTTATGGTATGTAGGCTGTGAACTGAGTATCAGAGCATCAGTGCGTACTGGAGGTCTCAGTCAGTGTGTTGAACATGTATGAAAAAACAAAGCTGCAGTCTAAACTATGTTGAGCTGTTCTGTCTTGTAGATCAGGCTTAGACTGCACTGCTGTGGCTAGAATTCACATTCACTTAGTTTACACATCATCATTTCTCACATCTTCAACATTATACAGTTTAAAATCTTTTTATTCTTATTTCAGTATCAAATGAATGAAAAGGGAGTTTATTTCTATGTCCTTATTTAAATGAGCTGATAGGTATATAAATGTATGGAGGAGTCAGAGGAGAATCAAGTGCTCTTTCTAGTTTGCTAAAAAAACAACCTTGAATCTCTGTTTTGGTAAGAAACGAGTTCATCTTGCATCACTACCTTAGAAGAGAATGAGGGGTGAGATGCTCATGTGTGTGAATGCTGAGAGATGACCCAGGAATGTGCTCATCGATGAGCGTATTGTTACAAAAAGAGGTACTTTAGCAATATAATTATGATGTTTAATATGTAAATATGTTTATTGCACACTTTTATTTATATAAATCCATTTGTGTTTACCTCTTCCATCTATTCTGTGTATAGATAAGTGCTTATTGCTTCAGTTGTTACATTATGGAATGTGCAATCTAGGGTTTTTAATAAATGGGCAGAAAGAAAAACATATTTTGTGCAGGTTATTGTGTGAAATGATTCACTGGGTTGTGTACTGATGCAACAATGTGTTAATAATGGCACAGATTTTGAAACTGTAGTAAAGTGTATGTAACAGCAGGGGGAGCTGTCAGCTTTTCATAAGCACGATCTGTGTGTGGGCTTAGCAATGAAGTCATGTTTTCTTTTAGAAATAATTATGAAGGTACAAGAGAAAGCAGAAATCAGGCAATAGTTTTGCTGACAAAGCTTGGGAGTATTGGATTTACTAAAGTGTAAAACAGTATGTTATAAACTGTATGTTTATTCTTGTGAGTGGTTTAGTTACTTGCACATATAAACTAAATATAGACCAAAAATCTTCAAGGATCTTTAAAAAGTCTGTATTATGACAACATTCGCTGAAGTCTAACAAATGTTCTTTCTTTCTAATGAGAGCCCTGAAATTTAAATTTCATTATTGGTGCCTAAGTATGTTTAGTGATGCTATTGTAATGGATGGTTTTGAATCTGCTTGTTTTGACTATGTAAGGTAAAGACAGTTTGTTATCCTTTTGGTGGCTAAATTCAATCATAACTCCTAATTGTGACATATGACAAATTACCCACTAGACTTATTTTAATAACAATAGAAATAATACTAATAAATTGTGATGCTCCAAATTTGATATGTAGCAAGCAAAAGCAAAATTGCGAATGATAATTTAACATCAGGATTTCCTCACATTGCTTGTTATTCAGTAGCTTCTTGTGTACTTTCACGTTGTTAAAGTAACATTTTAAATGAGTACTTATATTGAGTAATAACTGTTGGAAGTATTTTACATAGCCACATTTTATGTAGCATGTAATTAATATTATCTTATCGAACTTTATATTTAAATTATAACTTGCAGAGTCATTGCACTCCAAGGGTTTTCATGTAAGCGTAACACAGAGGGGTGCACTCAGAATACGCAGTGTGGCACAAAGTTTTGGATTTTAAGACTCTCTCTCTAGACTCTTTTAGTGTGCCGTTTTCTATAATGCACTGATATGTAACCTTTAGGACCTGATACTACTTCCATAAAAAAGGCTGATGATATACCTTTAGCTTTCAGGAAATTTACTTTGTATGTATCATTTTACAAATATACCTCTAATCTGAAAAGTCAGCCCTCAGCCTTTTTAAAAATGCACCCACCTCTTTAGTAGGGTATATGGCTAAGACTCTCTGTTTCCATTTGAACCTATACTGTGCAGCATGTTGTGCCTCAGCCCAAGGTCACATTTCTCCACAAGGTTGTTGATGGTCTCCCTTTTTTCTCCTTTTGATCTAATGTCTAATATCTGCTTCACTTATGGTCAAATATTCTTGAAATGTACATGCCTCATATACTGTATATTATGTAAATTGTACTTACGAGGGTCCATCATTAGTTTTGAACTTGGGTTTAAAAATGTGCAGCATTTTTGTAGAGTGTTCAGAGAAAATCCTAACTATTATTTTACATCATTGCTCTGAACAAAGTCATGCAATAGTAACAGCAACAGCATTACTTTTGTGCAGTGTGCCAGCAAAACCAATCAAAATTAGATAATCTGCAGTGCAAATTTTCTCACACACACTCACACACTCACAGGTGCATACCATGCACGCAAAACATGCTGAGACATTTCTCTGAATTTGGCTGGGGGAGGAGGACTCTGGTGAGGTCTTCCCAACTGGCAAAAAAAGGGACAAAAAACACTATATGCCCTGAGGATACGGTCTACCTGTGAAACACAAAGAAACCTGAGCTCAAGCTGTTCACTGACGTACCCAGCCTTACACAAGCACAGTGATGAGCATTTAATGTTGATGAAGTGGTATCTTTATTTCATCATCAGGAAAATTCAATTAATCCCATTAAACAATGGATGTGGGTTAACCATTAGCAGATGTGCACAAGTAAATAAGCTATTGAAACATTGAGTGAAATGAATGTCTGTGCCTTTATTTATTGGTTAGTTATACAAAGGAAAGAGTAATTACTTAGAATTATTACAAACAGGCATTTAATTCCAGACTTTGTTTCCTGTATCATGCAAAAAGGCCCTAAACATTTTTCTCTCTAACAGCCCTCCTCATCCAGTTATGATTCAGTTTCCTCTTTAGAGACTGTGGGCAGGGACTGTAAAGCCACAGGCTGACAAATGTTTCATGTGGCTGAGCGCATATGCTGTGCTGAGTCAAGGCAGGAAGACCGAAGCAACTCATATAAGACTGCCATTTAGGTTGCCCTCTCAGTCTATCACACCTGCCCACTGGTTTCAAACTGGTCGTAGTGGGTGGAATTGAACAAATCAAGGAGTCTAAATTTGGGAACATGAGTGGGCCTGCTGACTAAAATGAGTAAGGGTTTGACTTTTCAGTGAGCTAAATTGGTGTTGTGTGTCAGCAATGAAACATTTGAGAGTGCAGTTCCAGCTCATAGTGTTTGCCCAAAAGTTTGAATGTGCAATAAGCATCTAATTAACTTTAAAAAAAGGAACAAGGCTAAGGTCAAGGATCTGCAGCTGGCTTCCTGAGAGCAAAATACAGGACCATAGCCCCATACAGAGATTCTGAGTTGTCTGAACTTAATGTTAAAACTGCAGCTACAGAATGTTAATTCATAAAACCCTGTGTGGCTGAAGATTTCAAGCAGGTGAAGAAAAAGAAGCAACTTTGCACATGAAATTTGCAACTACCTTACATTTACATTACTATTTGTCAAGTGCCAGTATCTTCATGTATTGTTTCAGTGTCATTGTGCTTTAAAATAGTGCTATGTGACAGACTGATAATTTTATATGTTACTGAAACTAAACCGTTTTATAAGTCCATTTGGTCAAAATGTCAGTTAAATTGAGATTTGATTGCAGTACGGCTTTAAAATCAATTTGACCCTCTCTGGAGTTAGTTTACATCAGTTTTACTTGACTTATTTTGTAATTTTATGTGGTGTAGAAAATTCAGTTCATCATATTACTTTTGTGTTAAGAATCATAACTCAAGCTTTTCATTAACCTTTTAAATTGTATTTATTTCTACTTTTTTAACCTTAAGATAGATAGATAGATAGATAGATAGATAGATAGATAGATAGATAGATAGATAGACTATCATCATCATAAGTCATGAGAGGGAAAAAACAAGAAAACATGCAACAACTGTGCAAAATTGGGCATGTAAAGGCAAATATTATGTATGTGTCAAAGCAAAGGTATGCTGTAACAATGATCATATTTTCAATATATTTGTAATTTGCAGATATGTTCACTGAAGAGGAGTTCCTGAGCAGTAGATACTTGTTTTACTCCAGAAATGTCATGCACCATGCAACAGACATTTCCTCACCACAGTGGTATTTTCAATGTCAGTGTGACTTGTTACATAATAGAATAATAAAAAAAACTCTCTGTGTGATATTGTGATCTACTGATCTTTACAGCTCATTATCCAAACGATAAGCCTCTCTTCATCGTGCAACTATGACGTCATGTGTTTCATATGTCAACTTTTACCATGTTTAGAATTTCATCATCATTGAGAAAACATTTACTCGAAAAAAATCCCACGGCTGCTCTCATTGGAGGACCGCTGCTGTCAATCAAATAAGTATGTGCGTCATTTCCGTTGTCAGGTGGCGCTGTCGCTGTGGAAAGATGCGATCAGCGAGGAACGGAGGCTTTTCCTTAATTGCTCATTTCGGTAACAGAGGCTAAACAACCCGAAACCAGCCCTCTGTGGAATCTCTGCTGAAGCGACGAGCTCCGCACACCCACAGCAGCGTTTAACCCGAGAAATGTCCACGTTTTGAGCGGAGAAGGCAGACTTTACCCGGTGGTTTTGGCTCGAGGTAAGCGAGTGGCGACTACAGTGCTATCCGGGCTAGCCAGCTGTAACGTTACCTAACGATACTTTGTTTAAATGGCCTCCCGGCTGCTCTGTAGCCTCCGGCTTAAGGAAAGCTACCGTTGCCGGCAACAGTATCGCTGTCTCTCTTGCAGAAATGCGTCGTGTTGAAGTAGATAAACACTTTACTATCTGAGGTGTGCCTTTACAGCTTGCACCGAGAGCTTAACTCCTTGTTGTGTTGTCTGTTGGTCCCCTTTGTGTGGCAAATGTGCCTGAGACTGTGGTAGCGTCTCTAGCCCAGGCACTCAGTCAGCTTTGTTGTCATACCAAGTTTATAAATGCACCCAGGCTGGGTTTTATGTAACACTACTGGAATGAACACGGGGTTAAAGGCAGGGTTATTGAGATAGCCCCCACAGACAGACGTGGTCTGTACTAACGTGTGCGCTGTGGTGCAGTTTGTGGTCCAGAGGTGACCAAACGGAGATGTCGTATTGCAAGGAACGTGTCAGCTTTGTTGTTAATCGGTATTTCATGAGGATTAAACGAAATACATGCAGGATAACACAATGCTGTGTCTTACTACATAGTTTATGTCACATCAAAATAACAATACGGATCACACTCGTGGCCGTTAGTGAGTGCAGTGTTGTATTTACTTACTTACTAGGATAAATGTGAGGCTCAATCCACATTTGAAGCCCCTCCAACATTTACTGGCTCTAAGCTTGATATTTGCAAAGTTCTTTTCTAAATATCTAAGTAGAATTTTCATTATCAGTAAGGTTTAAAATAGATTATGTGTTATGCCATGACACTAAATAAAGGTTCTAAGCTCCCAATAATGAGTAGTTTATTTTTGTATGACAAAAAATGAAATGGAGAACCCATGCATGCTGTCTACTCTGCACAAATACCGTAGCAGCGTACTGCAAAGTGAGTGGAACTGAGCCATATGCTTGCCAGTGCTTCAAAGCATTTCCAATCTTGGTGCATAATGTTGTGGTCACAATATTGATTTATTATTGGTACTAGTGGCAATTACTTATTTCAATCCCTGATATTGGTGACATTCACATACATCATTTACTTTGACAATATGATTGACAAAATTGTAGTAGGACATAGAAATATAGGAAAATAATAATACTCCCATACAGCCAAACATTTTGTGACACTGTACTGTGACTGATGCTTTACAGACTGACGTCAATATTTTATAAGTAAAGAATTAAAAGAGATGCAGGACATTGTTTTATGTTGTAGTTCAGCCTCCAGCAACTAGATGGCCACAGGGTTTAAGCCATGGGACTCTACTTCTCTTCTATATTTTTATTATTGTTGCATTTCCATTGCTAGGACTGACACTAGAGTTTATACATGTTTCAGGGCTCATGCTTTAAGTGGCAAACACAGGTGAGAGTGAAAGTGTGCTCCTTGAACACAAGTTATTGTGGGTTATCAATACTATATTAATGTATGTATCATATTTTTACCTCCGCCAAGGAGGTTATGTTTTCGGGAAAGTTTGTCTGTCCGTCCGTCTGTGAACAAAATAGCTCAAAAAGTGATGGATGGATTTGGATTAAATTTTCAGGAAATGTTCAGCATGGGAAAAGGAAGAACTGATTCGATTTTGGTGTTGATCCGGATCAGCGTCTGGCCGCCATGGCGAAAAATGTGATTTCTGTGTATAACTGAACTAAAATAGATATTATTATGACTCCAGTTGCTAATGGTATGTTTTCATGGTCAAGGAATCTAAATATTTAGATGAAATAAGGGTAGGAGTAATATTTATGGTCAAAATGACAATATGGCTGAGGACTGTGGCGCTGGCGGAGGTCTGCACTCTCCGAGTGCTTTTCTAGTTGCTTCTGTAAAACAAGTGACAAATCATCCTACTTTTTGTCTACTGATATATCTTGGTAAATCATGTCATCTTGGTATTGATAAACAGAAAGTGTCACATGATCAACTTCTTGCTGTCACTTTGGCTATATACACCGATAAGGTCAAATATTATGACTGCTGACAGGTGAAGTTGTCAATACTGATTGACTTTTTTTTATCATGGCACTTGTAAGTGGATGGGATGTGTAAAGATTGGAGTGACTTTGACAAGCGCCGAAGTGTAATGATCTGATGACTGGGGCTTTGTTTACACAGAGACTCTGTGAGTTAAAACGCAACGATTTTTCCTTTGCGTATTCATAGTTGATAGGCGTTCAGACAGAGACACTGGAGGCGAATTAAACTGTTGTAGTATGCATGCCGGTTCAGTAGATGGCAGTGTAGGTTTGCAGAGAGGCAGCGCTGCTACAATACACGTACGAAGAAGAAAACTTTTCACAAACAACAATGTAGACTCACACAGAGACAGGAGTTTCTTTTCTGGGCAACAAATCAGTCCGGACAACAAATCTGGCTGGATAGTTTTGTCTGGATAACAAACCGAGCATAGTAAGCGGCACATGGTACTCGATAGACGGCCGAAGCCTTTGTTGTTCCTGGTATGCGTGTGCAGCCTTCATGTGAAAGAGTACTGAGCATGCGCTGACGTCAGCGTTTCACTCTGAAACACTCTGATTTGGGTTTACACAACGCTGCATGGAGAGCGTATTGAAAACTCTCCACTCTGGAGCCTGGTTACAAAAGTTTCTAGATTTGGGCAATCTACATTAACCTGACAAGCCAGATGGACAGCTCCATATATCTGCCACAGAAATATTCCACAAGTCCATCTGGGTAGTTACCTTTTTAATTTGATTTCAGGGGCAGAACGTTTAAAAAAAAATACAAGCTTGTGATTGGACAATCGTTCTGCTCAACACATTCATCACAGACCAATCCACATCAAGCAGGATTGCCTCATATAATGAAGCAATGTTTTCGTTTGATTTTCTTTTTCTTTTTTTTTTTAAATATATACATTTTATTTAATTATTTTTTTATATTGGCTGCTGATGCTGCTCAGTAATTTTTGAAGACTGTATGATTCCAAATGGGCCTGTTTGTTACTTGAAATGGCTGAATAAAGAATTGAAAAAAAATAGCATACTTTTTTGTTAGCTGTTAGCGGCTAAGTTAGCCGCTAACAGCTAACGACTGTAAATGACTGTTAGCCGTTAGCCGCTAAGTTAGCCGCTAACGGCTAACAACAGTTAATGACCGTTATCTGTTAGCGGCGAACTTAGCTGCTTATGGCCTTATACTATCGTCTTACACTAAATTGTACCACACAGATGATTCATTTAACACTTATATGTGACATGAACCTCGTCACAGACAATCCCTACAAGTAAACTTCTGAGGAGGGCAGATTTCGCCAAGTTTTACTAGGTAGCCATGAGGACAACAGGCTAATCGGCATCTCCGTTCTCAGCTGTCGGTTGTCGTCACGTCCGCATTCTACAGCTCCCGCCTCTCTTCCCTGATTGGGCCGTTAAAATTTTAGCCGAGACTGCCGAGTGAATCCATTGGCCAACGGAGCGCTTCAAGATGCAGGTCTGCAGGATTTCAGGAACTGAATCAGGCAGGCCCATCTGCTATGCAAGGTTAAATCTACATAGAGTTCCCATGTAAACAGGAGGCCAAAACGCAATGAAAACTTATTGGATTTGACTGTTTTAGGCCTCGACCCATGGGTCAGAACATTTCTCCAAAACTGCAGTTCTCGTGGGGTGTTCCTGGTCCACAGTGGTCTGTATCTATCTGAGCTGGTCCAAGGACAAAACAGCAGTGAACTAGCAACACGGTCATGGGCGGCAAATGCTCAGTGGTGCACATGTTGAACTGAGACTGGCCCGTATGTTGTGATCCAGCAGAGGAGATGCTGTTGCTCAAACTGCTAAAGAAGTTGTTCAGATAGAAAGATGTCAGAATACACAGTGCATCTCAGTTTTTTTGTATGGGCTGTGTAGCCTCCAGCTAGGGTGGCAGGCGGTCATAATGTTATGCCTGATCAGTGTTTGTTGCATAGATTAGCTGTAAATTTGGCGAAATCCTCATGGGTGCCATAATGCTCCATTTTACAAGGTTACAGGTATAAATGAAAATGTCATCCAAAGGAATTAGCTCTTTTATTTCCAATACTTATTATCTAACATTGGAAGTGATGCACAGTCACCAACAATAGAATCAGATGTATTTGATTATTTCATATGTTTCTGAATCAAACAGACTGACCGGTCAGATTAAGACAAACAGGTTAATTCCAGTGTTTGAGACAGTTTTTTCTCTATGCAAACTTGGTTTCTAATTGGCTAAAATAAGGTTTCTAATCTAGCCTGAATTGCCAGCATGTTATTGTAATATAGATATTGCTCTCTCTGTCCTCTTTTTTGCCTCATAATGGTTTATGTTAAGATTATGCAGTGTGCATAAAAGACTTTTTGTTTTTGCAATGCTACCTAAGGTGGAGGGGACACCTTAGCAATGTAGCCACCTTAAAATACAGTGCTGTGTATCTATTGCCATTTGGCTCATAACTATGGAGCTGCAATTTCTACATAACCCTTTCCTAATGTCTCTAGATTTATAGCTCAGAGAAGTTACAAATCTAAAAACTCTCACTAAATATTTGATAAACATGGTAGAATTACAGCATGTTTTCTCCAACTGTTTAAAATATGAAGAAACAGTTTCTTGGTCCCCATTTCCGAACCTTATTTGTGGTTTAACTCATGACACTTTTGAATATGAGTTATTAACAGTTAACAGAGAGGTTTTGCAAAAGTTTTAAAGGATTACGCCAGCTCTCTCCTCTCCTATTTGTGTTATGTACTCTACACAATGTCAGGACTTAGTGTTGCGTCCGGACCCTGCGGACACAAAATGCCACCAAACAAACTGTGACAGACTCTGCATATGAAACTGTTCTCGTCTTTTGAACTTTAACGTGACCTCGTGTTCAGAGAGCTGTTTCTGACGTTGCTTCTGCAGTAATGAAATCAAAAACCACACTGCATGTTTCATAACAGTGCATGTTGTGCTCCTAACTAACATGATTGATTGGTGTTTCAGGCAGGCAGCAGGATTGACGTGTGTTTGACCTTCCAGTTGCTTCACCTCTTTGTCTTTGCTTTTGTGTTTTATCAAGCACGGCTTTGTTTGTTTAATCTGAATCGTACTCCCTGGCTCAATCATCCCTTCAGTGTTTTCGTACCCATATTTATGTTTACTACCTGCTCTGCTGTCCTTATGTTCTTTTTGTCCATCATTCTGATACGTGGTAATGCAATCAAGCTGTTCTTGCAGAGCCAGACAAGTGGCACAGAGTCTGGGTGGGTGGATCTTGAGACACCTACGTGGTTGTTTTGTTCTGATTCTATTTCAGGAGCCCACATTTCTCGTGGGCAACCGGCAGCGTGTCTCTCCTCCTTTTGTACGATATGATTCAGAGGCTGTATCTGTTCTCGTCCTCCCTCCGGTACAGTCAGAGGCAGAAAGCAGTCTCTGCTTGCCAGATCGCTGGCTGCGCAGAGAGGCAGAGCGGTGTCAGAAAAGGAGAGCTGTGTGCTGTCATCGCACTGATGTCATTTAGGTCAGTGTGCATTAGTTGGTTGCATTGACCTTTGCTTTCTAGATGTGTCAGGGGTTGGCTTGACGGCACTACAGCTTGTGTTTTAGTAGGTAGACAAACAGCCTTCGGTGCATTTTCAGTGTTGTGAAGCAGTCTGTTTGAATGAGTCAGTTCACTGTTAGAAGTCCAGCGTGCATATTAATGTTTTACATTTCATGTTGCAGCTGCAAAGGGTTTCAAAACATTCACGACACAGTTAGGGTTGGACAAAGTGAACCAAAAACAGGCATTGATATTTTTCAGTTGAATAACAATAGGCAATATTAATTGTTGTTTTTCATGGATTGAGGCATGGATTCAACAAGGTGCTGAAAACATTCCTCAGAGATGTAGGTCCATGTCGATGGCATCACACTTGATGCCGATTTGGTCTTGGCCACAAATTACTGTATTTTCTTGATTATAACACACACCCCGTATTATCACTATTACTGCCTGGAAAATTGTACTCGAGTATAACACACTTTCAAATTTTGCATAACCTTTCTCTCTCAAACAACTGAAAAATCACGTTTCATTCGAAGTTTTAATCAATAAAATTTTAGTATTTTCACCACAAATACACGATTTTCTCTCTCAAACAGAAGCAGAACCACTTTTTTTTCATGCATGCGTAATTCCATGATTTCTGGCCGAGCATGCTCAGTCACAGTGTTCCAACCAAATAGAGAGCAGCTATCAACATGCTGATGTCTTCAACCAATCACAGCTATTTTGCGTCCCCTTGCTCACAAGATGGCAGTGTCCTGTGTTTTTGCAGAGAGAGAATATTTCGGCTTTTGTATCAGATGTGTTGCAGTCACGATGTTGGCAAGACGTAAGTATTTAGCATGTACTTGTGTATAATAAGCACCTGAAATATTGGAGCTTATTTAAAAGCAAAAGATTGCGTGTTGTTATTGAGAAATTAATTGAGTTTGCACCAGCAGATCTAGCCCTAATGTTGATAAATAAGCCTCCATTGTGCAACAGGATTGTTAATATCCGTTTTTTAATTTCTGCATTTGCCTGTGGATTTGGTCTAATCGCACTGCCTTTCCTGCACTCAGCAATCAACTATAAATGTTTATCTGGCAGCTCTGGAAGCAAAACACATATCATCAGCCCTGCCAATCACTTTGGCCGCATCCACTGCTTTGTCTGTGGTGCTCCAGAGTAAGAGGTTCTCCTACTATTGGCAGTGTGACTCCGTGTCACTCCAGCTTGTGCCATAAATGCTGTCAGAAAACCTCAGCTCATCAGACTCAGCGGGTGATGACTAGTAGAGATGGAGACAGATGGGCGAGAGACACGATGATGACACTGTCTGCTCTGTCTGGGATCACAAAAAGCCTCATGGAAGTGAGAATTCATACCAGCCCATACTGACTGCCAACTGTCCTGCCTCCCTCGCTGCCCAAAAACGCCAACTGGCGAGAGGCTCACCATTAGTTTTGGAAATGCACAAGCCTAATTCATTAAAAAGAAGAGAGAGTCTTTTTTTCTCTGTGTGTGCAGTACTGGCTGATAACTCCAAAGTTTCATGTTTTTAATCAAAGTTTAACATATGATGTGCTTTGGAGTTTGTTGATCGGAGTCGCCTTGTGTCACTCCTGCAGAAGTCTGCTGCAAAGCTTCAAGCTGAAAGTTTACAGTCACAAAATGACCAGAAGCTGTATGGTTCAACTGTTCACACTAATGACCAGGGCAGGGTATTTCCAGCAACCCCACGATATGATACGTACCCCGATAATGAGGCCACGGTACAATACTTATCCCGATACTCATAAATTGTGAACATTGAATGCACTTTTGACAGAATTCCCAGCAGCTTTTGTGTTTATTACAAGAAGAAAAAAGTGAGTTTTAAATAATTCTTCAACTGAAGAACTTTAATTCAGGTCCCCATATATATAGTAGACTTAAATTTAACTCTGTAACATGTGTTTAATCATGTAGCTTGGCTTCTACTTTGAACTGTACCATTTTTAACATTACCCAAAGAGTATTTACAACAGCTGTTCAAACACTGAGGCCGTATCAACTCTGTAGAATCCGTATCGATACACGTATCCCCAAGAAGTGCATGACGATATTTTGCCATGTCGATATTTTGAGCACAGGCCTACTAATGACTGAATGCAAGCTTCAGACTTACCTGGAATGACTTTGATTGAAATGTAGTTTTGGATTTTTTTTTTCTGCCCTTCCTTACACTTTTTATGAGATGTTTTTTAGATGGACGTGGAATAGGCTACATCCCGTGGACAGAAAGTTGTGTAAGGTCACTATTGTGTGGTGATCTAGTGTAGAAAACACACATGGGCTTGACAGTTCAGTGGTCCCCCCTCCATCTTGCAGGTTGGATTCCAGACCCATCCGTGATAAGTGAAAATCTTTGAAATAGAAATACCCTATTTAAATATACCCAGGTGATAATATGCATTCGGGTGGATGTCTCCTTGGGGGTATCAATAAAACACAAACTCATTGTACAGACCACTAAAGTTTTGTAGAACACTGATGACTGTAGAGAGAGAGGCAGAACTGAGAGGGAACAAAGCAAACATCTTCTCCTCCCTGAGAGATGTGAAGCCACATGATGTGCTACAGCCAATCAACAGCTGAGAAAAAAGTACCAAATCTGAATCAGGACAGTCCTTAAAAGATTGTATGATATTCTTGCATATGCTGCAAGAAAGAACCTCTTTCTGTCATGGGTAAGTGACAAACCAACTTCTAACACAAACTGGCGTAAGATTATCATGGAGTGTCTTCCTCAATACTTGTTTGCTTCACTCTACAAAGAGACGATTTATGCAAATATGAACTCCATACCTCCATTTCTCAAACACTACTGTGACTTTGACTCTTAAGGACACGTTGTTTGACTAACCATGGTGATGAACTCGTAGGATAAGAGGAGAAAAAATGTGACCTGTGCCATTATTTTGTTTCCTTTTTCACATTCGTTTACTCTTTCCATGAGGAGCGTGTAGATGCAAAACCACGTGATGCGAGTGTCTGTTAAAAAAATACAGACACTCTGATTGGCTGAATCGGTACATACAGGCATTGTATTGTAACAATGGAGACTTAAACTCATAAACAGTGTTTTAGAATGCTGCAAAATGGAGAAATGTATGCAATAGTAAAATTAATAGGTCTTCCAGAAAACACAAAGAATACCAGGACCCTGAAAACTGAACAGCGATATCACAGGGGTTTAACTGTATATCGAAATGTCAAGATCTATCAGAGAACTGCAGAATAGGAAGAGTAAGGTAGGCCTTTAGTTGGCTCATAGGAAACTTCCTTTAGAAAATGGGTTATTTTCTCAACTAAAGTAAATGCTGCCAAAAAATGTTGTGCAGTTTACAGTGTTTGGTTGATTAGTTACAGTTTTTGACACTTAAAAACAACAAAATTCCCAAAAAATTGGTGTTTAGGACCTCAGTTTTTGTGCCTGTGGTGTGAATTAGGTATCGGTGTCATATGAATTTTATTAAAATCATAAAAAAATAGGGCTGGGTGACACATTGGTTCAGTCAATATATTTGAATTTTTTTTTTTTTTTACTCCATTGCTTATAGATGATTCATCCAGACATGTGTTTTAGTCCATGTTGCCCTGAAACGTAATATAACTTCAACCCCTGGGCCCGTCTGTGCCGCCCTATGTGTCTGTCTTTCATGAGGTGCTCGTTTTATTTAATACTGTGCACACAGCATGGGCTTTGGGGCTTATTATACAATCATGTTTGTGTCATCACCCAGACATTCAAGCATTACGGTCAAATGGATTCTGGGGACAACAGCAGGTTGAATCATTCCTTTCGGTTCAAGGCACTACTTCCCTGTTACAGGAAACAGATGGGGTTTCATCACATTGGAACTCAATATCAGTAAACAAAGAATACCTCTCGCTCTCTGAATTCTGCAGTTTGTGTGAGAATGATGTGTCACACCATGTCCCTCCTTCTCTGACATGTGAATCTGGTTCCTTATCATGGCGTAAGGGCTCGGCCTTTTTTTGTTTGTTTCAGCCATGTTAGGACATGCATGTCCTCTCAGAGGAAGGTCTGTGCAGATAAGCTGGCTGTACAGATTTTGCGATAAAACGTTCAGATTAAGGGCGGAAGGATTTTCTAAGCCCATGTCCGCTGCGGCAGGAAGAGCTAAAGACGGATATGAGGTTCAAGTCAGGGCTGAGGCACAAATTAAAGAAGACCTCTCCTGTTTGAATAATGTTGTGTCAATGAAGTGCATTTACATGAGAGCATTTGCCATTTGAATTGCAGATTGTGGCACATTGCCTGTTGGGGAGATTGAATCCGAGGTGTCAGCCTTGACACCAGCAGCCATCATTCTGAATGGACCAGTAATGTCCTCTCATTCTCACTAAGGTGTCGGTAAATGTGTGGGAGGGGTATTTAAAACAGGCTGGGAGGAGCTGCCCTGTGGTTTACCTCTCTTTTTACTTCTGCTCACTATTCCATGCACTGCTGCGGCCTGTAGGACCAACACTTCAGCTCTGGGTATATATAACCTTGATGTCTTTAGATTTTACATGAACAACATTGTATATAAAGCAGACTTTGTTTTTCAGTTCTTCTTTTTCCTGTGTTGGCGCAGCCACGTCATGTGGAAGCACACAAGCTTTTGCTCAACTCTCTTTATCCTGTGGACTAATCTGATAAATTCTCTTGCAGAGCTGCACCATGTCCAAGCGGCGCTCGTCTGAAAGGGGGGCTGGAGAGACATCAGGCAGGGCCAGCAAGCTGCAATGTCCAGGGATATCCGGCAACAATGCAAAGAGAGCTGGGCCTTTTATCCTCGGTAAGGCACAGCTCCTTGGAGTTTTCAAAAACCTCTCATTGTGAGATTGAGGTGCTGTCAGACATACTGTTTATCTGGCCATGTGTTGGGCAGGAAATTGGGAAAGAGTGAGTGTTTGTGTATGAATGTGAGAGTTGTGGGGTGTCTCTCTGTGTGTATGCACGCCTGAGACAAGAATGTGAAGAATTTTGCTGATCCCCATGACATCGGCCAGCAAGGTCTTTTTGCCTGTTTTGTAACACGGTTATTTCCTACCATTGGCAAATGTGACTCTCCCCCAGAATTTCAAACTTGTGTGTTTTCTACATCGCAGCCTCTTCAGCAATTGCTATTCAGAGCGCCAAAGAAAACATTACACCAAGGGCGTTAATGGGTGCTTGCACATGCAGCCCCTAATGAGTTTCAGTGCGAGCACACACTCCGGCATGTAGCGTGCCTTTTGGTCATGCAGCTGTCCTTTTTTTCCTCTCCTTGCAGGGCCTCGCCTGGGCAACTCACCAGTGCCCAGCATAGTGCAGTGTCTGGCCAGAAAGGACGGCACCGATGACTTCTATCAGCTCAAAGTGAGTATTTTGGGACTTTTTTTATGTGTGTAGTTAAAGAAAATTCTTTGGATTTAATTCAAAGCAAAGCTGAAATCATCCAGTAAGCAGCTGAACCTTTGACCCCTCTGTTTTTGTTGTTGGTTTTATTGCCCTCTGTTTAAGTCTGGTGCAAGCAGCAAAGCCACAGCCAGGCAGGCTGTTTATTGGGGCTATCCACTGTCTGTTACACAAGCGGTGGGGGCTACAGAAGCGGGGTAAAGGGAAGAGAGGAAGGTAGCGCCCCACCTGGAATGTCGACTTTTAACCCTCATGACCATGTAGTGAGTCAGCGCAGTACCCCTCCCCTCGTACCCTGCTGACTACAGTGCCGCAATGTCTGCCACACAGCATGTTTACTCCACATCAGACTGAGCTGCAGCCCTTTGTTTACCACTTCACCGACATTTAAACTTCTCATTAAATGCGGAGCAGATGGAGGTGAATGTCATGTCTTCTGTCTTTGAAAGGTTTAGTGTCAGGCCTGGAGATTGGCTCCATGCTGAATAGATAAAGCTCCCTTTCTGCCGTCTGATCCCTGCACGAGCTCTTGTCTTGTGACCTCTAATGTTTGCTCTCCTCTCATGTGCGGTAACGGCAGATCCTGACGCTGGAGGAGCGGGTCGACTCTGCTGGGGAGACTCAGGAGGAGAGGCAGGGGAAGATGCTGCTGCACACAGAGTACTCCCTGCTTTCTCTCCTGCACAACCAGGATGGGGTTGTCCATCACCACGGCCTGTTCCAGGTATTCTGACTCCTACATGGACAGAAGATACAACTCTGTTTAAGGGCACATAGCATTTTATTTGCTTTAAACGGATACAAAGTATGGTGCAAGTATGGTCAGGTGTAAAGACCAAAATAATTTCCCACAGTTTAAGTTAGCAGTTTTAAAACGTGTAATTTTCTGTAAATAAATACTAGATGATTTTATAACTGTAATATATGTCCAGTTTAAATCAAAACCTAGGTGTAAGTAGCAAAAAACATTGCCATTGCAGCACCAGAGCAACTATGCTCAATGCTTTACCAACCGAACAACAAAGACCATTAATATGCCACATTTTGGTACCACCCAGTCAAATTTCTGAGCTAAAGATGCAGAATAATCTCTCCCTTCTCTGCTGAGTGAGCTGTTTACTATTGCCCCCCAGTTTAAGGAACAGAGATTATAGGTAACAAAAGCATTTTACCTAGGCTGCCAAGTAGTTAGCATAAAAGCCCTTTGTCGCTCAAGAGATTTGATTTAAGAACCTTCAAGGAACCAGCACCACCACCATTTTTGACACTTTTTTTGATGCCATTGCAGCAAAGTAGACACTCTAGAATCCTAATAAAGGGTTATATTTTTAAATATTACCATCAGAAATCTCCCATACACTTTCTAAATTGTTTAAAAACATGGGTTACTTTCCTTTATATTGTTTTGTTAAAATCTAGACATATCGTATGTGTCAGACTGATAAGAATTAAGGGGATTGTCAGTATGGCAGCTGCTAAACTCAATCTGTTGCTCTGTTTTGGTACCAGGGGCTTGGTTTTCTGTCACGGTATTTTGTACAATCACAGGGCAGCATTGTGTCACTGTGTGGGGCCAAAACTAAAGAACAAAAAAGTAAAAAGCAGACTAGTGTTCCTAGTTCCAACTTATATTTTCTGTAATGCAAACACGCATCAGAGCAGCATGCTGAAGGAAGACCGCGGAAGCCATATGGCATAACATAACCAATAACAGGAGGCGTTTCATGGATGTGTAGGATGGTTCTTACTCATTGTGGCGATACCCAGACCATTTTGTGGTCAGCAGTGTCTCCACATTAAATTTTAATATTGTTCCAGCTCATGTGGAACTTTGCCAGAGGTGGTTCAGAAAACGTACTGGGAAAGGTCGTAAAAATGTAAAAATAGAGAAAAGTTGAGGCTTGTTGAGCAGGTACAGTGCAGTTTGGAGAATGATCCTTTGTCTCATTTTTATTTAGTAGAGATAGAAACAAAGAGAACCATTCAGTTTATACAAAAATGATGGCACATTTGGAAAAGAGGGCAGAACTTGTTTGTTAGAAGGGGAATTTCAGCCAGTAGATGTGTGCTGTCAAAATAGTGTTCTTGGTTTTGACTTCATGTTTGTTTTTTAGACCAATAAACTACCCAATATCAAGTATTTAGGGCTTCTGCTTTTGTGGCCTTCAAACAGGTATGATTAAAATTGATTTCTACTAAATATTCCTTTAGTCACAGAGCACATCACTCCTGTTCTTAAATCACTTCACTGGCTTCCCGTCCAGTACAGGATTGATTTTAAAATTTTAATGTTTGTTTTTAAAGCTCTTCATGGTCTCGCCCCAGTGTACTTAACTGAGCTTTTAACTGTTTGAGAACCTGATAGAGCGCTGTGGTCATCAAACCAACTTTTGCTGGAAGTGCCCAGGTCAAAATACAAACACTGGGGGGATCAAGCCTTTGTCCCCTGTCGCTGCTCCCAGGCTTTGGAATAAGCTCCCTGTTGAAATGCGTCTAATTTCTGACCTGAGCCTTTTCAAATCCAGACTGAAGACATATTTAGGATGGCTTTTAATACCCAGTAGTGTGGAGACACTTTTACTTTTACTTTTAGTCTGTTTTTACTTTTTTTTTATTGTATTTTATTGCTCTTCTTGCTTTTATTATTTTCATTGCTTTTATTGTTGTTATTGCTGTTATTGCTTCTATTTGTTTTTAACTGTTTTATTTATTGCTTTTTTTTTTTTTTTTTTTTTTCCAACTATTGTAAAGCACTTTGGTTCACCGAAAGGGTTGTTGTAAAGGGCTGTATAAATAAAGAACATTTACATTTACATTTAAGTCAAATAAATGAAGATAATTCCACTTAAGCCCAAACACCTCTAATAGACTATCTTACAGCCACTGGTCATAGTATAGTTATCACTGTCAACAATCATTTTAGTGAGCATTAGGCCTGGTGAGTATTTTGCCAGAGAGCATGTATCATATAATAGAATAAATAGCAAATCTTCCAATCATAATGCATTTACCTGCCCCACTTCTAGGTATACTTACACATGCAGGGACATGACAGTGTAGAACATCCCTCTTCTCAGGAACATCTAATCAGTGAAAAATTAATACCAGGGTAGTGAAGTCGAGTTCCCTGTAGTTTTCATGTATTATGTAACTCAGCACTGTGTGGGCGAGTAATACAACATGATACATGCACTATCATTACCATGGAGAAGTTTCTCTTGCGTTTTATTCAGCCCAAATTACAGTGTCAGCGCGCAAGTACAAGCAACAGCGTGCTCATTTATCATCTCAGTAAAAGCAAAGGTAAGCTCAGTGTCAGTCCAGCCGGCTGCTTACGTTCTCCCCATGATGCTTGTTTTAATAGAGGACTGGGAGCACCATTAAAAGCCATATTTATCTGCAGGCCATCTCTATTCACAGCCCCATCCATTCACAAAGAGCAGCCCCCTCCCCTCACCTGTCTTCCCGTCTTCCCCCTCCTTTAACTTTGTTATTGTTCCATCTGCCGCCGTCCTCCGAGTTCTTCTCCTTTGTCTCTCTTTCACATCCTGCCTCTTCCTCTCTGCCAGTGTTCTCAGAATAGCAGCATTCAGAGATGCACTCTGATTCATTTAGGCCGCTGTATCGATTGTATTATTATAGCACATCTCCGCTGTAGGAGAACCAGTTAATGATGTACGCTTTCAGAGGGGCTGACTGCATCTAAAAAAACCCTGACAACCTGAGACAGAAATCAATAAGAAGTGGTGACTCTGCCCAGGCTGGAGTCAGTGGAAAAATAATGACCTTTGTTATTCGTCCTCCACCACCTGGTGTGGAGGGGTGGGAGTTTCTCATTCACTGCTGAAGGCTATAAGGATTGATGGCCCCTTCCCGGTTTGAATCTGTCTTCTTTTTACTGAATGAATCAGCTTGCTGAGCCACCACTGCAAAGGGGATTGATGCATTCATAGATGCCTCAAGTGATATTGATTGTACACGGTTGGAAAGTGGCCTAAAATACATCAACAGCTCTATCCTCTTGTCGTTCCCAGGATCGAGCTTACGAAATAGTAGAGGACATGGAGGCCAACAAAGTACGCAAGATGAAGAAGCGGATCTGCCTCGTGCTGGACTGCCTGTGCGCTCATGACTTCAGCGACAAGACGGCAGACCTCATAAACCTCCAGCATTACGTTATAAAGGAGAAGAGGCTGAGCGAGCGCGAGGCCATCGTCATCTTCTATGATGTGGTGCGGGTGGTCGAGGCTCTTCATAAGGTGAGTCCAGGACCCTGCTTACACCTTGCATTACCCAGCATTAACATTTGTACTGCATAATCAGCTACAGGGTTTGAACAGGTGCTTTAAAATCATTGAAAATGCTTGACCTTTTCATGTGACGTTTTCAAGGTTTGAGAAGCATTTGAATATCAGATGAAGAGCTTATATGCTTAAATCATTGAGCTTTTGTTGTTGTGAATAAGCAATGTGACTCTGACTGTTCATTCATAAAAGTTTATAGAAATGACTATAAACACACAAAAGAGATGAATAATATGGTATTATCAAAATTGTACAAACCGTAATGAGATAATTACTCGAATATTATGGGGGAAAAGTATCAGCCAGAGAATACCGGGACTGAACTTAACTCAAGGTGTCTAACGTGATTCCAAATAGGGGCATTTTTTCGTCAGTGGCTGCACTATGGCCCAGCCTTTATTAGATTGCCTAAAATGCAGGTGTACTCATCACCAACTTACCAAAAGGTTACTAATCTAACATAATTACTACATCTAAGGTATCAGAACAGAAACATGATTTCTGTGCAACAAAATTGAGCCTACTGAAGAAAACAAACTTTGAAAAACTACCAGCTATAGTGGACTGCTAGCAAAACAGTAAACGTCAAGCCTTCTTATGGGTAACTCGTTAGGTTGAAAAGAAAACTTGATACAAAGCAAAATTTGATCAGGCTAAAGCCAAGCCCCCTGCACTTGTCACTTATTTGCCCCTGTTCATTTATTCTGCTGCAACACAGTACATAGTATTCTGAAGACCTTTGAGGAGTCTCAAGGCTGTAAGTGCTTCTTATTCCAAGTTTAGACCATGTGATTTATGCATGATGATGGCCTGACCCAACTGCCAGTGGATTTGGGACTTGTTGGTTAGGGTTGCTCAAGTGTGGCAAGAATAATAATCTTGATTGTTTTTTTTTTTAAAGATTTTGAGATCAGGATTATAATACCTGATAAATCACTGGCTTAACAGAATGCCCTCCATGCTGTGATTGAATTTAGATGCTTTTAACACCATCATTCTAAACAAAAACAAGCAATAAACTGAAATATATATGGCAAAAATACAGACACCTAAAAACAATATAGATGGAAAAATGACACTATGTGGCACATCACGGGTCCCAAGAATCTTTCATCTGGGTTACTTAATTTTCATAACTGTGGGAGGCAGTAATTGTAATTGAATAGAAAATTAAATTCTTTTCCCAGCTCTACAGTTGACCTCAAAATAGGTTGTTTGATGTTGTGTTGTGTGTCATAGTGCCTATCATAGGCATGTCTGTGCCTCGGGACTCCACGATAGACTGGCATGTTTGAGTTTTGTCCAGCCTCCTACAGTTTCTTCCTTCACATCAGGGACACTGACCAATGAGAGCACTGGAAGTTCTAAATGTGCAACAAGCACAGATATAGACTGACAGAAATTGCTGCCTTGAGAACCACGAGAAAGTTTAACAAACAGTATCTCTGCTTTAAAGATGTTATGTGGAGGAGCGGAGAAAAATAAGACAGAAACAGCAGATTGATGGTAGGCATTTATTAACCATTCATGTTTGGAAAGACAAACAAAAGTACAGTGCTCTGATAACCGTGTGCTTGTCACGGCTCATCATGTTTGTCTTTAATGCAGCCATTTTTTAGCGGTGGAGTCAACCTTGCTTGTCGGGCTAGTCACATCACGATTATAGCCTAATCTGACATGGTAACCGTCCTAAATTATATATCCTATTATATCGCATAAGTCTTACACAGTCTTAAGTATAAACTGGATTACGTCCACCGTCCTCATTCAATCAGGATGGACTTTTCCAGAATTACCTCCTCATGCAATCCACACTATCAAAGAAATCAAATAAATCATGATCCAAAAATTAGTATGGACTTGTATCTTTTAGATTTAAAAGACAGAGTCAAAGATAATGATTGAATTAACTCTCAAACAATCAAACAAGGCCAGCATGTTGTATTGCCATTTAAGGCCACGCTTGCTCTGTGTTCTGCTGTGTTTGCGTTGTGGGGCCAAGTTCCTCCAGAATGTATACACACAGTCGTGCTGAATTTAACACTCACTGCTTCAATTAGAGCCGTGATATATCAGGTCAACCGCTGTGAGTCAAAAGAACAAAGCCTGGAACTGAATACTTTGTTTCTGTTGAATCATTCTCTCAGATAAGAAATAACTCGGTGTTGACTTTAATCAGTTTTATTACCAATATGGAATTTGGATTGGTTTCAGTTTTGTCATTTATTTACCATAAAATACACTCAACTGATGACAAAATGTGTCCTAATGGTAATCAACAACTAAAAATAAAATAAAAAGTGATCTAGAGGGTCTGTAGAGGTCTCTGCTTATCATGGAAGAAAGCTTGAATAGTGGTGATTTTTTGTCATCTGCAGGGAAAATAGCTTTGTTTTTGTTATTCAGTTACACATCCTCTCTGGTTACTCATCTCCCATAGTTGTGTGCCACTCTCATAAACAAACTGATTGTTTTGATACCGATGATTCACAAGGTAGAAGTTAACCAAACATGTCTTTCCTCTTTCGTGTTTCTTTCCTGCATGCAGAAAAACATCGTACACAGAGACCTCAAGCTGGGAAACATGGTGCTGAACAAACGGTAAGAGCAGCTTCCCCTCATTCAGCTCGGCCAGTCACTCAGCCGGCCAATAACCTCTCCCATCACACCCAGGGGTCAGTCATTCTAGCTTTCCAGTAAGTTATTCTGCCCCGGCTCACGTGTGTAAGAGAGGCCCCGCCGGGCCCCAGCAGCCTGTATCTCATGTTCATTTGGCTTTAAACCCGAGCAGGGGTCACATTCTCAGACCAAGAGAAAGATCAGTTGTAAGAACCTTAAGCCTTCCTCCCCTGTGCCTGACTCGGAGTCTGTGTCTATGTGTTGAGTAAAAAGTGATGATTCAGTCCCCATGGTCGGATTTCGCTGGAAGCAGAGGATGAACCGGACTCTGGTGCAAAAACACGCCAGTGCTTTGTTCTTGGTGGGAGAGTTTTGAGGGTGGGTTGTGCCCTGGCAGCGATATGGGGCACTGTGAGAGCAGCTCAGGTCGCAGAGGTCTTGTTGTTTAGAGAGGCACCGGAGGCTGGCAAAGGGTTTTCGGAAAGTTATTCTCTCTAATAAATGAAACTGCAGTTTTCAATATGGGTGTATAAAATATTGATAGAACAAATTAAAAGGATATTTTGAGGTGCAGTACTGTGTTGTTTTATTCTGCAAGTTCAGTTGAAAAAAATATTGGGGGTGTTTGGTAAATTTTAAGTGGACTTGAGCCTGTATAGCATTTGTCTAGACTTTCTGGCAACTGATCAGATCTACCCATTCCCAGCAAATTACTCTCACATTTTCTCAATGATGGTTCCGAGTTTCTATGTAAGTCATCCATCAGAATCAGCTAACACATCCTCTCCCTTTCACTTTCATTATGCTCCACTGACGCAGCAGAGGGTGCCAGTTGAGGCCACATACTAGGCTCAAACCCTTAACCCTCTGATTATTGGTACAGCATCTGTCATTGTCTTGTCTTTCATTGTAGTTCAGTCTCCAGCCAGTAGTTGGCAGAAGGCCTTTAGCCATTTGACTTAGTCTCTTTGTTACTTTATTTTATTTTTATTACTTGGGCAGACAGTTATGTTCATCCGTGTTGCAGGGACCGTGCTTTATTAGAACAACAATGTGTAGAAATTGTAGTCTGATTCAAATGCATTTTGGGCATGTTCCACAGTATTTGTGTTGGGCTTTGACCCCAGAAGTTGACAAACAGTTTTCCTGTTGTCCGACTTTTGGTATGTCCCAAGGCTAAAGGAATAGAGTGTGCTACACTTAGGCCAAAAGTTATGTGTACAAGATGATTGCCAAGTGGGTTAGCCTCGCACACTGTCTATTGAGGTGCTTGCCTTGGCTGGGTTTGATTTCAATCTTCCTTCATTCTTTTCATGCCCCTCTGTCCGATTCCCTTCCACTGTCACTCCTTTTTCTCACTACGGCAAAAACAATCTCTCAACAATTAAATGTAGAGTATTGTGAAGCATTGGGGATCCATTTTAATTGCTTAGCAGACAATCAGTTGAACTATTTCAAACTTAGTAGTAAGGTCAAACATGAGATGATCCAATGTATAACCATCTAAAAGGGGGCTCATCACCACCAGTCGCTGGAGTAAAGATGTTGACGTGCTTTTATCAGTAAAGTTATACTTCCCAATGCCATTTAACTTGAATAAGAAAAGTAGTCTAGTTTGGAAAAGCCAGTTAGAACTCAAACTAACTCAACTTTACAGTTCATAATAGAGCATACTTAGTATATTTAACAGGTGAAAGCCACTCTCTCAGAACAAAAGCTGCATTTTAAGCTGAAGCGAGAAGTTTTCAGAGTTCAGATGAGTCATCTCAGTCCTGCACTAACCTATATAAGGTCGCCTCTGCACATACATTCTTGGAGACTGATAATCATCCCACAAAGCCGGTCTTCTGGTTTGGAATGGCATGACTAACACTCATGCATGCACGCACAGTTGGTCCCCACACTTGCTTAAACACACCCTCATATCGATGCATCAAACTCGCATCACACGGCCGAGCGTTATCATGAACTTATCTCACACTTCTCTTGGTCACTTCTCGCACACGAGATTCATGTCTGAGTATGAGCTTTGAGATTTCACAAGTCAGCCTCATCGCTTTAACATGCACTCACATCACAGGCATCAGAGCGAGTTGCCAGCAGCAGCAGCCCAGTGTTGATGATGAAACAGGAGAGTGTTTTGGCCAGAGGAGGAGGGTAACGGGGCGAGGAGCAGACGAGTGGAACACTCAGTCCCAGCTGGAGACAAAGGAGAGGCCTGCCAAGGGCCCCATAGCTCAGAGCTGACTCACACCGCAATGAACGTCACACACATACACATGCGTTCATATAGTCATCATTTTTCACCCTTTCTCTGGCTTTTCTCTATTTTCTTTCACTGCCCACTCCCCTTTCCTGCTTTAATTGTCCAATTGTTTCATCCTATTCCTCATATCCTTTCCCTTATTTATTTTCACTTTGCCCACTTTGCCCACTTTGCCCATGCACTTTATGCGTCATATTTTTTGCTTGCTTGCACATTTCCTCCATGATCCCACCCTGGATTTGAGTGTGACTGTACAGTGTGAGTATGAGGAAGATTCAGCAAGTTGGGTTACGGAGTGCTTTCTGCAGTGGTCCCCCTCTCTTCCCCTGCTCTTTGAGAAATGCACCGAAGCCATCACCAAGCTCAGCAGTTTGTGCAAGAATGATGTGATTTCCTCTCACAGCTGTTATGAAAGCAGGATGTCGTAAATCAATCTGCAGGGTCGCTGACTTCCGAAACTTCAGCTGCACTCAGCCTTAATGGGACATTTATAGTCGGAGACACTCTGCACTGAGGTGTCAGGTCTATTTTTGTCCTGTTTTGTTCTCATCACAGAACTTCTGCTTCTTCACATCACTAGGTTTTGAATGAATTGCAGGTTTTGATGATTGTTTTTGAGCTGGTCACTTAGATAGACAAATGGTTAGATAGATACACTAAAGGCATTCACATTGATGTAGATTATAACGATCATGATTTGGACAAATAACACTAATATACGTTATATCTCAAAACACAGAGACACAGTGAACACATTAGCTTTCATGCCATAAATGCATCAGATGGGATTTGTATATGGTCAGCGTAGAGGGTATTTTAGTTCAGCTATGGAAAAAGTAACAATGCTTAACTCCTGAACACTGACCAATCAGGAATGCCAAAAGCAGATTCCTTGGGCAGATATAAATCACTGGTTTCCTTAAGATCATCCAAAACCATTACCGATCATGTTTTGTGTGTTGTTGAATCAAATGGTTGCGACTTTGCTTAACAGGGAAGTACAAAAAGCACTTCAGGAGCAAAGCAAAAGAATGTAAATGACTGCTGAATTACTCATTAATGTTTCTTTTATAATGTTCATTATTTATTTTAATACACAGAATTGTTGTCAGAGAAAAAGTCCATTCTATCCAATTGTCTAAAACAGTGCAAATAGTTTGATAATTACAAGGCAACACATTTCAAAATATTGACTGATTTACATTGTGCAATTAGCAAGAAAAGAAACAAATGTGAATCTGAGGCAGTATCTTTTACTCAGTGTTCAGCAAAAAATCTAAATTTCCATGTCTTTAAAATTCATCTGAGCACATCAACAACTTTTCTTAAACAAGTTCTTGCAACATAATTCGTCAGCATAATGTTGCCAAATGGACGTCCACAACAATCCCGAAACAGAAGGTGAATATGTTTTAAAGCGAGATGCTCCTCTTTCAGTCTTAACTGATAAATAGTAGAGGAACCTTTTATAATTTATTGATTGAAGTTTCTAAAATAGTAGGCTAACTCCTACGTGCTCAGCACTCCTCAACTTTGCACAAATATGTGAACATTTGACTTCTTTCCAAACCACCCACGTTCCACTCTTTCTTTCACTTTCTCTTGCTCCCGTCTCCTGCTGAGTCCATGTGCCTCCTTACACCTCCTTTCAACACGAAGATAATAGGGTGTAAGCTTGTGCCTCCATTTCATCTTCCTGAAGTTCAGTTTAGTTTAGAGGCTTAAATATTACGGCTTGAATTGACAGCGTGAATGGGGCTTTTCTCCCTTTCTGTCTTCCTCTTTCCTTGAGATTAGAATTTGACTAAAGCTCATTAAGTTATGTCCTTTGATATCACCAGTTCTTTAAGAATTGAGATCGTCATTTTGAAATACAGAAGTATTAAAGTGCAAAGAAATTTCTGACAGATGTGGTGACCAGTTTTTGAATAGTTCAGGTTTAGTAGGAGTTTTCTGCAGTTTTTGACAGCCAACAGTGAAATGTTGCTTTACCTTGGTTTTCTTGTATCTCGTCTTTTGTGCCATAGATACCCTAGTTGTGTGTACTATAATTTAGTCTCTTAAATAAGCACAAGCACATCCACTACAGGAAAGATTAGCTCCCAGTAAAGCCCTCCAAATCACTGGTTTTGACTTAAATTTGCTGATCTCTTTAGAAGCTGCCCTGTGTTTAACCTCCTTTCTCGTCGGCTTGGTGTATTTTCAGCAAAATGTAGCAGTGAGGGCGGAGATGTCATCGGGGCTGTTTGGGTTTCTGGTTTCCTGATTTACCCGGGGGTCATGTGACCAGGAAGCAGAGATGGTGTGGTCTGCCCGCAGTCCTCAGGGACCCTTGCCTCATGAGGCAAACATGCAATTTCATTTACCCAATCTCCGGTGCAAGAATAGAAGCCCGGGTCGTGATGCACTCAGACAAAAGAACAGACTCCTCCACAAAGGAAGCTTTTATGTAGAGGGTCCTTGAAGCTAGCGCTCTGTTCCTGCGGCCCCTCCTAGTGCATATCACAAGGCCACTGTACACTCATAGAGACTTGGATTACTAAAGAAGATGAAGGGTCAGATCTCATAAGAAGCAGGAAATCATGTGAACCAAATGTTCCGCAGGAAGATGGAGACCGGAGTGTTTAGATGAAAATTGAGTGTTTGACGGGAATTGGCTGCAGACGCTGTAATGGGAGCAGGGACTGTTTGTGTGTGCGTGATGGAGAAGGGTGTGAAAGTGAGACAGAATAAGGGAAGCTGTTGACCTCAGGCTTTTCAGAAAGCGGATGTGGGTGAGAAGCGTGATCCGGAGAGGACCCAGGCTGCAGACCGTGATCATGTGCCTCCGTGTGCATTTAAGTCGGTGTGCTCCTTCTGGGACTTGATGTGTGGGTGCAATCAGAGTTGCGTGTTTGTGGACATATTTGAAATCTTAGTGAGCTCTATATATTCATTTGCCAGCCAATCACCTTGCAGGCTGAGTCATCAAGACAATTATTCCAAACCACAGGTTGAGTCATATGTTTGTCAAAGTGCAGAGTTTTTTTTTTTCTCTCTCTGAGAACACAAAGATGTTCAACAGTCCATATTCTCTGGGTTTAATAATGTTGGTTTCTCTGCACCACAGGGTAACTAAGTTTAATTTTATGACTCAGAGAGAATCGTACAGTGCCATATTGTTAGCAAAGAAGGCAGACTAAGCAAACATATGTCCACAGTACAGTTTTCTCAAACTTTACATCCAGAATGTTCTTCCCTATTCAGTAGAGATGCACAGATGCATTGGTTTGACACTGATATTTGCCCATATGGACTCATCTGACAAACATGGATCATCTCTAAGTGTTGTCATATATAATTAAGTCAGTTACAGTTTATAGACAATGTCTGTCTGTATATTGTGTCAATTAAATGCTGGTATTTAGAAAACTTAACTACTGATTCAGAGAAGAAGTGTTTATTGGGCTGTGTAGATGACCTGTTGGTGAAATTGGCGTGCTTAAGTTTTGTCATTTCAGGATTATTACACCAAAAACTGTCCAGGACTCCCTTGAAAAAGAGGTTCTTAATCTCAATGGGACCTTCCTGGTTAAATAAAGGTTAAAAAAAAACAAAAAATGTAATGATAAACCATTGGCCTTACTAATTGGCCCATTTTTTTCAGTTGTTGTTTGTAGAAATGCTAATAATGTGCTTACATTTCTTATCAGTGCTCTTTCAGGAAATGGAAAACACTTCTTAAAGAGAGATTTAAATTCTCTTAAATAAAACCAGAGCACAGAGTTACACAGAGAACTGTTGTGTTCAGTCTTCTGTAGTTCAAACTAAAGGTCATTTCAGACCAAAGGTTTGTGATGCAGTGGACTGTTGTAGATGTGTGAATTGAGCTATTGCAGCTTGAATTGGCAGCTGGTTTCAGATCAGCAGGCATGTTAAACAACCAGTCAACTCCTAGAGCCCATGAAAACGATTGTGTATAATGGGACACACTGCACATAGTTTATGTTTGCCAGTGGTTATGGCTCATTTGTTGCCAAGAAGTGCTGCGTTGCCATCAGCCATTCTTTAAGCTGAATACTATTCTTTCTATAGTGTTTGTTATGAGAGGCAGTACAGATTTCTTGAATTGCCAACTGCCCCCAATGTAACTGAAAGAAGTTGCCAAAATATGATATATCCTGAGGTTGAAACTCATGGGACATGTGGCATTAGTTGGAGTAAGCCCTTGGGTATTCCATTTAAAAACACACGGATAGCTCCAAAAGGGCACAGTGTGGTAAGGAACCTGGGCTACTTTGGTTTTGTAAGCACTGATAAGCACTGTCAGTGTAAAAAAACACTGCATATGGACAGGGGCCCTTAATTTCCACTGTGTGAAAGCATTAAATTATCTTCCTCTGCCTTATTTAATCCGGCAAATTTGCTGTAAAGTCAACTGCTGCACAATATTTATCACCAACTTCAACATAAGAAGCTTGGTTTCAGTCGCTGTGTTTTTCAACTCACCACCAAGCAGAGGATATCACAGTACCAGACATTTTTAAAAAATAAAAATAGTGTAGACATTGTACTGACAACTAATGTTAAGTTAGAGCTTTGCAGAGTTGCATGTACACACCATTGCACAAGTGTGAAGCATCAGGCCTTATGATCAACCTATGTGTATTTTTTAACAGGACTATAAACCAGTCTATAGAAGGCCTCTTCTCAAATGTTTCGCAGCATGGCTATAGGGTGCTAAAATAGCAGAAAGACGTGGTTCGATGAAAAAAAAAGGATTTCAAACTGAACTATTTATCTCACAGAAGTCAAACATACACGGTAGAAAATGAGACTTATTTGAGCTGCAAGAGATGCATTGCCTGAAAGAATTAGACCTCGGTAAGAGGTGATGATGAATCGCTCTGGTTTAGTCATGTATATTTCAGATAATTGAAAGTGTTTCTTCTACTGAAACAGGGTGTGCATCTCTTCGTTGTGGTGCTGTTGTATTTTTAAGGCGCAGTGAACCACAAGATCATTAAAACTACACGGCATGCTTGCGAGTGCTCTGTCAGCTTGTGTTTACTTCATGGTTTTAAGCTATGCGTGTGCCGTGTTTCATATTCTGAATTTACTTTTGTTTTGACTGTGACTACAATGTGTTGGTTGTGGTTTTACCAAGTAAAAACCCAGAATATGAACTCTGATGAATAAAGTTTTTAATCTGATGTGTTGGCATGGTTGTGTGCTTGCAGAACCCACCGAATCACCATCACCAACTTCTGCCTGGGGAAGCACCTGGTGAGTGAGGACGACCTGCTGAAAGACCAGAGAGGAAGTCCTGCATATATCAGCCCAGATGTATTAAGTGGTGAGTAAAATCTTACATATTTTACCTACATTTCCGCAACACTGAAGCACTGTATCCACAACAGGTGCTGTCCAGACTGACAGAACACTTCTTTTCTCACATGCAGTCACTGAGGGTCAGCATCATGCAGCTTTTGTCACTTTCAAAAACCGTTAATCCAACAGTCACACCTGTATTTTTGTGTGGCTGATTGTGCATCGACGGGTGTGAAAACCTTCCATCCTGACCTAGATACGCCTCAGTCCTTTAAAAGATGTGAAGAACTGTCTCGAGATGTGCTACCAACAAGAGTTTGACTGTAAGAGTAATCTGGGTCTATATGGTCTCCTCTGACTTGTTTAAAGAGCATTGCTTAACAGCTGTCAGTAAGTCATGTGTTTTATTTTCTGGTTATTTGGCAAAAGGAAAGAGGTTATGTTGCAATCTTGGACAGCTAAAAGAAGGATGAGCTGCTTTTTTTTCTGCTTTTGTTTGTGAAATCATAGTGATGTTGCATTTTCTCAAGGTTTGATCTGTATAGGAAGATACTTTTGGTTTTGGATGGAGCACTTCTCTTTTTTTGGAAAGGAAGCAGAACTATTTATGCCTCTACGATCCACAATGTTTGGAGTTAAAAGCTTTGTATGCACTTTTTTCCGGTAACATCAGGTCGGGTGTTTGACTTTAGGAGCATCAATGTGTTTCGGTGACAGTTTGATATCCAGTAGCTCAGAATGTCACAGGTCTTGTATTTTTTTTAAAGTGATTTTTATTTAACAGTTAGCGAAAACATACTTACAGAAGAAATGTAATATCAATATGTGCATTTTAAAATAGCATATAATCACTGAAACTATTTTTTGTCTGTGTTAACTTGAAAAAGGTGTGTACCTCTACATGAGAAGCATCCTGCCATCTTGTTTCTACAGCAGGCTAAAGAGAACAAACTAAACCAAACACTGTATTCTATTCACACTTTATAAGGAGAAGAGAGCTGCAGTAGTACTTGCTTGTTCTCAAACATATTTGTATATAGAAAACTCAACATATGAAGGATCTTGTTTATCCTGCACAGTAGTTTTACTCTTAAAAGGTAAAGAGGCTTCCCCAAGATGGAAATGAGGCTGACGTAAAACAAGAGCAAGTGTTTTCTGTTCTAGGTGGACTTTCCTTTAAACCTATTTTAGACTGGAGATTAATGCTTTAACTTTCATGTTTTGATTGACCTGGATGATTACAACCAGCTGTAATTAAATGCTTGTTTTTGCCATATTTGTCTACTCTTATATAACTAGAAAAACACTCGGAGAGCGCAGACCTCTGCCAAGCAGCCCAATTCCCTATCTCCCAATGATAAAGAATCCTTTGAACAATTCCTGGATCCAGACGGTGATCCGAATCACTTCTTCCTTTTCCCATGCTGAACGTTTCCTGAAAATTTCATCAAAATCCATCCTTAACTTTTTGAGTTATTTTGTTCACAGACAGACAAACAAAACAAACTCTCCCGAAAACATAGCCTCCTTGGCAGAGGTAACAAAATAGTTCTTTTAGAAATAAATCAGATTTTGTGTTTATTTTTTACTTGGCTAATATCAGCCTAAGTTACAAGCTAACAAGATGCTCATAGTTTATTTCATCTACGTAAATTACAACTGATTGCCATTAGGGCTGGGCGATACGGCCTAAAAATAAAATCCCTGATTTTTTTAATGATTTCAATCAATTTTTTGACATGAATCAAGTTCTGCCTTCATGTTAAAGTATATTCCTAAATCAATCAGAAATTCCCCCTTAAAATTAAAGTGTGTGTCATAAAATGTTGATTACGTAGTTCTAGGGCAGGCAGGTTTGCCTACGTAAACACTGAAAGCTGAGAGATTTTCACAGCTTGTTAACATGTTCCTCTCTGATCAATATTTAATCTGAATCTAAAAAATAAATACAAGCCTATAAAGTAATTGTGCAAAACCTGATCATGTAAAATTTCAGTGTTTGAAAGTGAATGAAAAAAACTCAATTCAAATTCAAATTAATCGATATATGTACTCTGGGGCCACTGCACAGGACACGCTACTAAGGCCGGAGATGCTCTTCCTGCTAACTGTGTATACCCATGATGGCCGCCACAGGTCCCTTTTGTTGATTCAGTGTGTTAGCTTTACACCTTATCAAGAATTAATGTGATGCAGTCTACACCTGACCAGTAAGATAACCGAAGAAGAGAGGAGATATGGCAGAGTAAACATGGCAGCAGAGGCAACTATAACAGAAAGTTTTAAAGACAAACTGAAGCAAGTTCATAATCCATCAACAAATAAAAAATGTTAGACTGCACTGACACAAACATGGCTCTTCATCTAGCTGATAGTGGATAAATTCTCTTTAAGAAGTCAGCAAATTGGGGGAAACTGGTTTATTACTTCAATGAGTACTTTCGAGACAGTGCTTAAGAAACACCTCACAGTGAAGCATTGAAGGGTTCACTGTTTTTGCCAGTGCTTCAACCACATCCATAAGCCAAAAGTCACGAGAATAACTCATAATACCACAACACCAAGACACTAACAACAGTGCACAAAGGAAAATGGACAATGCTGATGGGAAGTTCTTACCACTGATCATGAGTTGCCTCGAAATATTTCATTATTATTGGTGTTTGTGGTTTACTTATAGCACAGAAGCTAGCTGCACAGAGCCTGAGTTCTTTTGCACCCTCTAGTGGTGTCCTGAAGTAGCATGCATCATATCCAAGCAAGTATATAAACAAAAATGCTCATGACACCAATGGACACCAACAGCATGTGTATCAAGCTGCTCAGTTTGTGAGGACAAATTAGCCTCAAGCTAAGAGGCAAGGTGTGCCCACACTGGCCATGTTTGCCTTCAGTCAAGTTGGAATTTCCATCTAATCAACACTCCACATGTTTAGATAGTATCTTGCTGTTTCCTTCAAGAGCATATTAATGGAAAATGAGGGAATAAAGATGTTAAAGAGGAAGACCTAGCCATTTTGCTTGCTGGTTATTCATCCACATGTATTAGGACTGCATGCAGCGTCAATTCGCTTAACATGCAGGGTTATTTATCCATCAGGCAAAGGGGTTACAATGAATCTTTTGACAGCTTTTCTCTCAAATTGTATTTTAAATAGGCATCCATATGAAACTTTGAAATGCTATTTTAGTGGTAAAACAAGGAATTAACCCACTAAATGTATTGTTGCACCTCTCATCATTCAGCTTTATGTTTTAGTAGTTCCTTTATAGTAGAACCCATCTCCATCCATCTTTAGAGTTATGTCCATGGCGGTAAATGTAAAAGTGCACAAACTGTGAGGAGTCGTTTTGAACAGGAATCGTTCATTATAAAACACTCACACTGTAAATAAAACCAGGGCGTGTATATCAGCATAACGTGACAGGCACACAATTAAACAGAGCTTCAGTGAGTCACACACTGATGACTCACTGTAGGGAAACTACTCCCATCAACCCCCATCCCCTCCCATCCCCCGCCTCTGTGTGTGTCACAAGCTTTAACATAATTGCCTGCTGCTGTTACTACCGCCTGCCTGGCTGTAATAACACTGCCTATAGTGATGCACAGCCATGGCGCTCCACCTTTGGCGGCACCGGTTTACTCATCAAAGATCTGAGGCTTCATTAACGGCTTAGGGAAGTCGGCATTGTTTGGGAAATTTCTAGGAAGTATGAAGGATGTGGCGTCATGTTTGTGTTTGTTTTTTTCGTTCATCTCGTTAATCATTAGACCTCGCAGAGCGGCATGAATTGAACATTGGGATCAGTCACCTCTGAGTCATACAAGGAAGACTGGGCAACATTTTGAAAATGTTGATTGCAAACGCGCTAATGGATGTTACGTGCAGCAAAGTATTTTCCAGTGCAACAAGCTCACAGTAGAATCTTTTCCTGCTATGAGACTTATAAGGGCTACACGATTAACATCCACTCAGAGAAAACTTTTTTTTCATGTCCTAAACTGAATCTAATTTTCACAAGCTCCATGTGATGCTCATGCTAATTAAGCAGTTTTAAAATCAGAAAAAGACCCTTTAGTTGCTCCCTGGTGTTTTGCTGATGCTGCTCAGGTAGTTGGCTGCTGATAGAACACATTTACTGGTTGATATGTTTATTTCAAACATTTAACGAAAGGCAAAAAAAAAATGAAACCACACACAGAAAAAAGAGAAAATTAGCACTTGGAAAAACATCTAAAAAGGAGTGAAAAGAAGTTACAACTTGTTTATTCCACCCTTTCCATTGATAATGATAGATTATGTTATAGGGAGCACATTTAGTTTAGGGCTTACCTTAGTTTCTAAAATTGGGATATGTTCACATCTACAAATCTAAACCGAACACTTGAGTCTATTTAAAGCCATCTTACATTGATCCTCTTCTTCCCCGTCTCCAGGTCGGCCTTATCGAGGTAAACCCAGCGACATGTGGGCTCTCGGAGTGGTCCTGTTCACCATGTTGTATGGCCAGTTCCCCTTTTATGACAGCATACCTCAAGAGCTTTTCCGGAAGATCAAGGCTGCAGAGTACTCCATTCCAGAGTGAGTACCTGTCCATGTGACATTTGTGTTCAAACAGATGGAATTTGGCTGCTAACACAGCCAACAACAACAGGGAAATTATATAAGAACACAGTCAGTTGTATGAGTTGTCTTGTCATTGTTGCGTAACTTTGCTATGTATAATTAAGTGAACTGTAACCATGGCAGTGTGCTTGAGCAAGAATCATGTGTTAGATGTTTTTACTGATGTGTTGCCTTAGGTTTTGAAAACACTTATTGAAATGTGCACTTTTAACCATAAAGTCTGGACCTGCAGCAGTGACATTATCCTTAAGTGTAGCTGACTTGAGCAGTAACATTTCCTGTAACCTGGCACCTCATCACAGGGATGGTCGAGTGTCCGAGAACACGGTGTGCCTGATCAGGAAGCTGCTGGTGCTGGACCCTCAGCAGAGACTCACTGCAGGAGAGGTGCTGGAGTCCCTCAGTGTCATCATTGCCTCATGGTAATTGCTCCCCCTGCTGGATATTTGAACAGTTACACTTGAGATCTTGATTGTTTACATTTAGTTTGATGGTACAAAATTTTGAGAATAAGAGAAGAACTGGGCGAATTGACTGCTTCTGGCTCATGAAATATTTGCTCTCAGTTGAGTTTTGTGTCCTGCTTTCAATCCACACCATAACCACCCAAATAAATAGTTAAGTAAACTGTTGTTAAGCATAATCTTTGTTTTCTGTATCTCATTGCAGGCAGTCTGTTTCATCACTGAGTGGCCCTCTGCAGGTGGTGCCAGATATTGATGATCAGATAAATCACCCAGAGCATCTTCAGGAGGTAAGAAATGACTGCACAATAACTACAAAAGAGTAAAGTCAAGAGCTGGTCTGGTCTGAGAACCACCCGAACGGAAGTATCTGAAAACATAAACTCTTTGATTCATTCAGTGATTAATGTTGCTTAGAGCAGGATTACTCAGGGATTTTTCAAAATGAATTGCTAGGAAAAGGGAGAACTTATCCCACAAAATTAAAAAATGTGGTGCGTAATGGCTCCATTTGTCTTCATGTGAGGAAAAGAAATCTGTGGACAATTTTTCTTTGTGGTGCGGCATCAACTGAGTATCAGAATCTGAAATACTTTTTTAACCCCAGAGGGGAAATTCAGTTGTTTCAGTGGCTCTTATACACAGTAAAGCAGTCAGAAATATCAGATGAAGGCATTAGAATAAGTCGTAGCATTAATTTAACTAAAATAAAGTAAAAGTAAAAATAAAAATAAAAATAAAAATAAAAATAAAATGAAATAAATAAATACAGCTAAAAAAAATTAATGAAATGGGCATGGAAATTACGTAAACAATTTTAAGCAATAAATTTCAACTTCTTTAGAAAAGAAATATAGGCTGTAAAGCCCCGTTTCCACCAAGTGATCCAGTAGGGATCAGCACGATTTGGCACAGGCCGGATAGGTAAAGCCTGATCCTGTTCGCGTTTCCACAGCCAACCGAACCCTACTTGGTAGGCGGCGTATAAGCTGGATGCTGATAGCACGAAGTCATAGCAGCACAACTCAGTGTACCCAGCTATTAAATGCAACAAAGAAGAAAACGCAACACAGTAAACAAAGAGCAACGATGGAAGACATCCAGCAATTCTTTTTTTTTGTGATCAGCATGTGGCTTTTTGTTACGAAGCACAACCAAGTTTTGTTTCAGAGAAGGCTGTGTGCTGCGAGAGTTATCTTCATGAAGACGAGTGGAGCTTAAACATGGTGGGGTTATGTGTTGTTCTGCTGTCGCACGGAAAGTGACATCTCCTGTGACCAATTGACAGACTGCAGTGTTTCTAGCTCCACCTTCTGGGGTCAGATCAGTATGCTTGGCACCCCAACAGAAGGGTCCCAAAAAGTAGGACGGTACGGTTCGCTTATCAGGGGTGTTGTCCCAGTTTTAGGCTATGGAAACGCCACAAAAAGTGAGCCGTACTGAAACATAGCGAACTGAACCCTCTGGTGGAAACGGGGCTAAAGGCTGTTCACAACCTGTTGTTCACCTGTACTTTGGGGCCAAACTTATTTTGGAGAAAAAGAGCTTGAAGATTTCCCACACTGGCCCAAAATATTACAGACATGTACAGCTAAAGAAAGGTAAAAAAAAATGTAAAGCTCTAAGCCCAAGGATATGAACAATGTATCCATCAGTATATGCTGCTGTCAAGACTATAGCAAAGGATGTCATGGCCTTGTTTGGTTCGAAAATGCAGAATAGAGATTCAGTATTTTTTTAAAGCCTCATTTGTATTTCAGTTTGTTTTGTTGCTTTAGTTTCAATTTCCAAAAAAAAATTGGTTTGGATCTTTGACGGAACTGAACAAGATTCAAAAGAGCAAAACAAGCATGTTTAAAAAGAGCTTCATTGCAGGAGCACTGCATATATTGATTGTATTTAACTCTGTTTCTGCGTCTTAGTAACAAATACATGAAGGTGAAAAACTGGTTTTGTTTTAAAGGTCAGGGAGATCAACTTGAATTATGTTTATCATAAGTGAACAGATGAAAGATGACTGTATGGATCCATGTCTGTTCTGGCCTCCCTTACACTTTTAATATTTGTGCACATTTGGTACCCAGTGAAACACTTTTGACCAACTTTTTGATCCCAGCCCTTCCATTGAGAACCCCTGTTTTAGATGTAGTAATATAGGTGCAACAGACTGGTTCATCATTTCCTACATTACTCCTCAGAAGGACTTGCAAAACATGTTTACTTCTCAGCTGCACATTTTACAAATCTATTTTTCTCCCTCCAGGCCAAGGTGATAGAAGAGTCTTCACAGTACGAGTTTGAGAACTACATGCGCCAGCAGCTGCTGCTGGCTGAAGAGAAGAACACTATCCACGAGGCCAAGAGCTTTCTCACCAAGCGCCAGTTTGGCAGCATCCCCCCTGTAAGACGCCTGGGCCACGACGCCCAGCCTGTCAGCCCGCTCGATGCTGCCATCTTGGCTCAACGTTTCCTCCGGAAGTAGTCCACAACCTCCTATCTCAGCCTCTCTGACCCCCTCATGGAGTCCCAGTGGAGCCCAGAGAGGACTGAGGAGCCCCAAAACTGAACTCGCGTGCAGGAGGACGGGCCGAAAACCAGGGTACAGACGGCTCCATTTGTAATGGGGGCTTTGGGAAAGCTGGGTGGAGCCCGCACGAGGAGGGAAAAGGGACAAACTGTTGATTCAGAACCTGCTCCTGATGTGTGGATCCTCCTGTTTGAGTTCTTGAAGATCTGAACACCCTCACTCAGATCTCACTGTGCAAACAACCCGGAGGCTAAGAAATGGCCGCGCCAGGGTTGTTGAAGAGACGACTCCTCATTTGGGATCTCCCTGTCGTAACACGTTCTCCCTGAAACTCTGGGTCTCCTGAGCAATACAGGACCAGAATCATGTAGCAACCCCCTTCTCTTCCTTGTGGTAAATGGTATTGCCTCAAGTCAGATCACAGATGTCACTTCTCTATACCTCCATATCCGCCCTCCTCCTCCTCCTCCTCCTCTTCCTTTCTACTGTTCTCCTGTGTCAACAATGATCCAGACTGGTCCTGTCTGTAACTCTGACTTCAAATCAATCTACCTCTCTGTCTCTTTTCTCTGTTGGTAAACCATGCTCACTGTTCCGAGACAAGGGATTGTAACAATGGAGTCTTGATGCCACAGTGACACAAAGCATTAATGTTTTCTGTCAGAGTGATAATTCTCTGAAACCTGTTAGCGGTTTCGACAAATCTGAATAAGCTTTTATCGTATAATGAGTAGCATTTTATCCCCATGTTTTTGGATCGAAGGTTCTGAATATCTAAGTGTGTGAACAAGCATACTTTGGTATCTGCAGAACACATCATCTCCTGCTTTTTGCTCATCCCTGTGGAATCTATTTTTAGCATCTAGGCAGCTAGCGTGAGGTACCTGGAAGTCACAACGCCAAGAACTGAATGGGAGACGCTGTCGGATCCTCCCCCTCCCCTCCCCCCCGCCAAGGCATATTGATGGTAACGCTTCCTCAGTGCTATTCTAGTGAAGATCGGGGCACTGTCACGTTTCTATTGCCAAAAATCATGTCTTAAATTTTACTCTCAGCCAAGGAAACTGGTACCCACAGCCTCATTCAGAATCAAAACGGCTTCCAGGTATATCAACTTCCCCCCCTGTTGCTCTTTATCAACACAGATCATGGGACAAGTGTTTATTCAGTATGAATGTGAACCGTCACTCTCCGCTGAAGAGTCCGAGGTGTCCATGAGTGTGTGCTTGTGTGTGTTTTTGGGCCAGGTGAGTCTGCAGGGCTGTCAAAGCTGTTCACCTCTGACAGCTGCAGACGCTAAGCTATCCTCCAGTCCTCCTGTTTGTTCTACGGCCCGCCTCGGTGCAGACACTGTGAAAACCTGAACAGGCTTTGCTATGACGGGGCTTTACTGAATGTTTAAGCCATTTCACGAATGCTTTAGAAGATTGAGAAACATAATAAGGGCTACTAGGGCTGGGCAATGTGGACCAAAAATCACATCTGGGTATTTTGTTTGGATAAAGGACAACAAGTTTGACATTTCTTTTTTTTTTTGCTGGCATTTTGATGATAAATACCTGAAATCAAACTTTAACACTCTTAGTTTTTCAAAAACCTTGAGCACAGCACATAAAGTTGTCAACTTTTTCTTTACTTTACTGATGAAACTAAATGATATGTCGTATTCAAATACAAAACACCCAATAACAATCATAATAAGTCAGAAGTGGAGTGAAAATCCTTTCTGTAGAGCAGTTTGTAGTGTTTATTTTTCATTTAATCAAAGAATGTGATCCACATCTGATACAACTGCTACTGAAGCTGTTAGCATCTACGCTAATCTTTGTCTGAGTAGTATCCCCCCCTGCTGTCCTGTCACTCACACCTCCCATTTCTTCCTGCCCCAAAGGACTCTGATTGGGCCGTCCCACTTTAGACCGCACAGTCATTGTAGATCAGGCAGATCCATCGGCACTACAATGTCAAATCAAACATTCAACAGACAAAAAAACTGTCATCTGACCCAGACAGGAGTATAAAATTAATGAAATACTAATAGACTCCACTGATATGATATTATTAACCCAACCTTTATCTCATTTGAAAATCTACTGATGTGTTTGAACGTCGGTGTGTTGCCCAGCCCTAGTGTCTGTTACCATTCTCAAGCCCATCTCTAGCTCAGCTTGTACATGCTTGTGTTATCTCACCATGAAGGCTCCCTAAACAGAGGGCCTCATCGGTGGCTGGTAATCTATACTGTAATATTTCATAGAGACATAAAAACAGATTTAAAGGTTTTCAGTTTAGTTGCTTGGTCTTTAATCTATGGGTGCATTCTCCTTTTTTATCCAGTGGTTCCTCCGAACCATGACGAAGCTACTAACCAGTGACTGTTAGGCATCTGTACAATGCTATCTGCCTTTGGTACCTGCTTTAGATGATCTACCCTTCTTCCTATTTATATTCAGACTGCATGAACATAGGCTCTGGAATTATTTTCAAATGTCTTCTCTTTTCTTTCTTATTTCATGTTGATTTATTTATTCACCAGTGTAGCTCACCAAACACTCTAATCCTCCAAACCACTGGGGCTTGTATCCTTGATATTGCGGGCAAGAAAGTACTTTTTAAGGCAGTGGTTCTCAACTTTTCCAGCCACAACAACTTCCTTAAGGAAAAATGGCAACTCTGATTCCTCAGAGGTTTCAACCTTTTATATTTATTGAGTCAATGTTGCAGTTTGGACATTAGGTGAGGTAGAAAAGGGACAGGACTAAACAAAAAGTTAGAAGTGCATCCTCATGGAAGCTCTTATGGGATTTACATGTAAACATTTTAGTTATTGTTTCCTCCTCATAAGCCTGTTTAGACCACGGGACACCAAGAAAAGATCCTGTGAAACTTTTCCTAAAAAGTTGTGCACAGTGAATTAAAAAAAAAGCTGTATTCTTGGGATGATTGTTGATTTTACCTTTAACATATCAACAGTCTTAAAATCATTTAGCACGTGTGAGTACTCAAACTTTACTTATCATCTACATGGGCTGATTGTTACTTTAGAAAGATCTTAAGAAATACATCACACAAGAAAACACCTAAGTAACCCCAAAAAACAAGGTAAATAAGTTGAGATTTTAAGAATACAACACAAAATCACTCATTGTGGCTAAATGGAGAAAAGAATGCCATGTTATAATGCATAGATTTCAGGGGGAGTATATTTTTCCTTGATAGATTTTTAAATTTTTATGTTTCAAAAAATTAAAACCACAACAAAGCAAACCCATTTTTTATGTTAAGTGTTAAATAGCCTACTGTGTTAAAAAAAAAAAAAAAAAAAAAACGTAACAGGTTTAAGCCTCCAGCTCAAAGGCTGAACAAATTATACTTTTGCTTGGATTAAATAATAAGGAAATAGAATTATTTCAAGCATCTTAACTTGGAAAGGACGTTTTTTGTGAATTTAGTCTATAAGAGGAAAATAACACTCTGATATGCATGAGTTGGTGCCGATCCACTCAGACCTTTAGCCCAAAAAGAATGTAAGACAACATTCTATTTTTATAAAATCCAAATTAAAGAACTAATAAACTAAAAAACAACATTTTGTTGCATTTTGAGCTCATAAATTCATAACTTAAGCTTTTGAAAATGTTTTAGTTCTCCATAAAAACTAATATATTTCAAGAGTAGCCCTGATTCCTTAGCCACTAAAAACAGGCCCCTGACCCACCAGTTGAGAACCACTGCTCCAAGTGCGATAATCTGCCTTTCAGACCTGTGACACAAGCCCTGAATCTGCTCTCTCAGCTTTAACAAGTGTTTTCACCTCCAGCTGCGGTCCACATTTTGACCCTTGAAAGAGTAGCACCTCTTTTTTCCTGTCTCCTTGTTTTGATTCATCATCTTGCCATTTTTGGCCGCAAACTCTGTGGTCAACTTAAGCTACACTAATATACAAGACTGACTTTTTTTTCATAGATATATTTTTTACACAAAGCAAAATTATACACATCCATAATTTTGAGATGCAGGAGGGTTTCTTTTTGCTGTGTTTTGTTTTCATCCCCACACAAGGCTGCACTCTCTGGTCAGTATGTAAATATGTACCATCACGACTGCGCCAGTCTTATTGTATTTAGCTCCACCCGGTTAGATACCAACTCTGTTTCAACACATGCTGATAGCATTTATGGGCCACGTTGGCCACCCACCACCACATCTTTAGACTCAAATAATACGCAAAGAGAGCCGTCGGCTTTCTCCCACCTCAATGTGAACTCCATGGGTAAACAGCAGTATTGTAGTAGTCTAGAAGAGGACGTTCTGTGAACACAGTAGCTATCAGTGAGTGCTACCATGAAGGGATGGTCTGGGGAAAATGTCCAAGGCCATCCTTCATGACGCCTAACTATAGATGAGTAACTACAGATTCAATGGGTTCTTGATGTAAATGTTATTTTCTGTCCCCATTAACGGAAAGTGTTTCACCTCCTAGCTAGTGGATTGTATCACACTCAATGTTTGTTTGACACGGTTGTATTGATGGACTGCGATTTGGACTGAAAAGCATGGAAGTAGTGAGTAAAACACGTGATGATGCATGATTTTCTAACTTGCAAGGTGTGCCAACTGATGAAGAAATCGAAGATGATCCCACGAGAAACAACCAAGCAAAATTTGATTCAACCTGCAATTTTGAAGAGTTCAGCTTTAATGTTGATTTTCACTTTTTCAGCTTATCCCCCGCCTCTAAACAAAGTCTTCAGTATAATCCATTATACTGCAGACTGTTTCAACTGGAAACCCGGTGTAGGATATGATACGTGGTGTACCTTAAACCCAATGGGATAATGTGTTGTAAGCTGCTTGGTCGACTTGGGCGTCTAGATACAGAAAACTGCGTAATTGTACAGATGAGAAACACGTTTGTATAAAAATCATATTTTTCTACTTCATCAGATCTCTACATGCATGTCAGCAATAAACTTTGATATGGAAATGAATAACTGTCATGTTTCTGTTTTCTCACTGTGTCGCTTAAACTTTAGTTTTTTGTGTAATTTTAAACCAACAAAATGTAACATTATTTAACCTACTTTCTTTACACACTTGGACAAATCTGACGCTTTTTTCAACTAGAAAAGCACTCGGAGAGCGCAGACCTCCGCCATCGCCACAGTCCTCACCCAAATTGAGATTTTCACCATAAATATTAGCCCTATCTTTATTATATCTAAATATTAAGATTCCTTGACTATGGAATCATACTGTCAGGAACTGGATTCATAATGATATCTGCTTTACTTCAGTAGTTATTCACAGAAATCGCATTTTTCGTCATGGCGGTTTTATGCTGATCCGGATCACTCGATCAAATCGAATCATTTATTCCAATCTGGAAATTTCCTGGAAAAATCATCAAAATCCGTCCATAACTTTTTGAGTTATGCTGCAAACAGTAAAACAAGCAAACAGACACTGGCTATTACATAACCTACTTGGCTGAGGTAATAATCCTGATCTTTTTATTAGAATTATCATAGATGACATTGTGTTTTTTTGTAACCCTCCAGAGATCATTCTGTTCAGTTTGACTCAAATGGCCTTATTGGCCATGAATGTGGGGCAGTCTTTGCTTTTGACTGTACTCATTCATTTTGAACAGGAGAGCTCAAACTTTTTCGCTAAGGGCCACAGACAAATAAACGTAAAGACAGACCAGAGCTTCTGGTGGCCAAGTGGTTGTACAGTTTCCATAAATGGAGTCTCTTGCCTTGTGCAGGTGGTCAAGGGTTGATTTCTGCCTGTGGCCTATTTCTTGTGTCTTCCCTGATCCCTCCCTCCCCTTTCAAATTCTATCCACTGTCTCCCCTCCATCAATACAGGCTGAAGGCAAAAAAAGACAAAAAATGGATAATTGGGCCACTTTGATTTAACTTATAGTGTAAAATTGTTCCAATGTAAAGCTTAAATTATTGAATAAGCTTGAAGAATAAAAATCTGCCTCCACCACAGCTCTCTATTTAAAGCAAACGAGGCAAATATTCATCCTAAAAGATTTTAAGGGTGCCCAATTAGATGGCAGGCAGCCCTGATCAGCCTCAGCTACCACTGGATGGGCCCCTGGTCAAGATACTCATGGCTTATCTACACATTTAGACTCAAAACGAGAGCAAACTGCTCAAACTTAACAGACACTTGAAAAATGTATTAGGATACCAGGCACATACTTTGTAAAGCAGAGCCTGAGATGAAGTAAACAGTGAATCACAGGAGCTTAAAATGTCTGTGAAAAGATACAAGATGAGGTTCGACTCCAAACCATACATGGTTTCTCAAAGAAAGGATCTGTGAGGCAAATGGCTAGATGATGTAACATTATTTTAATGGATCATTTATAATAATGAAAACAGTGTTGTCTTTGTAAAGAGAAAAACTTCAAAGAGTGGAGTTGATGCTCTTCAGGTGAAATTCTAATAAGTATTTAATAAAACGAGATACTGCACAGAACTTTGTGGTATTTGGACCATTTTGAGCAGTTGATTTTTTTTTAATCAGTCATATAACCAGTGCTTTACAATACCTGATCTTTTGTCTCTGTAAACAATTAAAAACTTTTGTAGATTAATATCTTGATCTTATGTGTTCTTTCCGAAGACTCATATTTAACAGGCTATTGGTACAACAAAAGCATAAGCAAAAAATATATCATTACAAAATATTTAATACTTTTAGCCTACCCCGAAGAAATTTAGCCTACTCAGTGATCTAACCAATGTAAAAATGACTAGGCTGTATTAATTTTTCCCAAATAAAACAAAGAAATTCAGTTTTGTTTGGGGTTTTTTTTGTGAAGAGAAAAATTTCTAGACCTATGGTAAAAAGTGAATTAATTTACACATAAAAAAAAAATACTGTTTATGGGCAGCACAGTGGTGCAGCAGCGAGTGTATATGCCTCACAGCAAGAAGGTTGCCTTTTGGATGTGTTGGTCAGGGCCTTTCTGAGTGGAGTTTGCACGTTCTCCTCATACATGTGTAGGTTCTCTCTGGTTTCCCCCCTCAGACCACAAACATGCTCATTAGGTTAATGGGGACTCCAAATTGTCCTTAGATGTGAGAGTCAGTGTAAATGGTTGTCTGTCTCTTTCTGTGGCCCTGCGATTGGTTAGAAACCAGTTTAGGGTGTACCCTGCCTCTTGGCCAGTATCAGCTGGGATAGGATCCAGACCTGCAGCCCGGAAAGGATAGGCTAAGTGGTATGGTAGTTGTGAAAAAAAGTTTTGATAAATGTAATATTTTTCCCATACTGGTGAAGCAAATGAGGGATAGTTTGTCTTCATTAGTCAAGTACAGTCCAGATGTGGGTCAAATTCACATTACTGTAATATATAACCCCTTAAGCTGTTTGACCACCCCTGATTCAGAAAGCCTGGAATATACATTTTTAAGCACTTTAATACTAATACAGTGGTACTTTTTCAGTATAACTATCACTTTTGTTGGAGTGATATTAAACCAGGCAGGTTTTTTAAACTCGAGTGCTCGAGTTGTGATTTTAGTCAAACTCTGTTGATGTTTCTGAGTTTTTGCAGTGCAGATTTAGGCTCAGGTATAAGCCAGTCCATGAAGCAGGAGCTTCCTCATGAGGCACAGTTTGTCCCTCCGTTGTCACCACCTCGTGTGTAAAGTTAATGAAGCGTGAAATAAGGATAAAGAGTCATTAAAGTAGTGATTTAGGAGATACGTGTGAGAAAGTTTTCCCTGCTGAAGCGGTGAGACCGACAGAAGACTCTGCAACACATTTCTCGGTAACCTAGCTCTCTGCTCTGCTCCATGTAAGCATGCATGTTAATGACGTGTTCAGTGTTTTAACTATTTCAAGCATTTTATATGTAAAGGTACATATTTAATGCTTATGATGCCTATTTATGTGACCAAAAATCATCTTATTGAAAGTGCAGAAACAACAAAAAACGAGAATGCTCTAGTTGTGAGGTTTCAAATAGTTTTTAATTTGTTTGAATGTGAAATATTTCTAAAAAATAGTAAGCTAATTGTGTTATTTAAAAAAAATTAAATTCATTGTTTAACCCAACAAAATGTCACATTTAATAAGTTAACAGTGCAGCTCAGTGCTGTGGCCTACAAGTTTTTGTCATTTGTACAGGACATAAATAAAATAAAATCCTCTCTTTAATTGGTGTGACACTTATGTAAGGAAAATATAGTAATATGAAAACAAAAGGCTACACAGCGCAAATACAAAATAATATAATGAACATGTGCAGGATTAAAGAAATGAAGAAAACAATATTGCTCAAGGACGCGAATTATAGGTAAGAATAGACTGCAAGTGTGCATTGGTTCAGATAAATAAAAAAAAAAAAATAGTTCCACTTTGTAAGAGAAAAATGAACAGAAAATGTGCTCGAGAGTTTTCTGTCCACTAATTTGGCAGCGGCTTAGTTGCCCTTGACCACATTTACTACATTTACCATTGAAGACACGCTACTTTACTGCATCTGTTTGATTAAAATAAAACTCTTAACATCATTTATGGAATTTCCTCCAACAAACTCTAAAGATAATAACCTTTCTCTCTCTTAAAACATAGTTGTAGCTGTTTTAATTGATTCCCTTGCTGTAGTGATTGATTGATTGATCGGTTTATTGCTGATTTCTGTGATCTAGGTGACATTGAAATGAGGGAATGCCTTTTCGAGATTAATTAATGGTTTGAATAAATGAATGGAAACTTTTTTGGGGTTTTAGTAAACGCTCTTGCAAATTGTTACTTTAAATCAATATTTTTTACAGATTTTCCAGAAGAACTGTGTTGATGTGGTTTGTGCAGGTGATGTTGTTGTTGTTGTTGTTCTGGTGGTGTTGCCACTGTTGTACTTCATCTCCATGGCAAGAGTGGACAGCTCTGTGCTCTTGGCTGCACTCATCCTTTGTAACACTTTGACAGTTTAAACTACTTGGAATACATGAGTATTTAGAAATATAATCCATCACTGCATTTTACAGAAAATCACATAAATGCTTTCAGTAAGAGAGTTAACAGAGATAATAAAACATGTTTACTGACGGGGACATTGGCTGAACTTAGTCTGATTCCTAGATCATTTATGAGGAGGTTGGTTTTGGTAAGGTTGGTTGTTTCATAAGAGGATGGACTGAGGTTTGAGACCAAACACTTGTTTCCTGCTCAACTCTGATTGTTGTCAGTGGCATGTTAATGTGTTTTATTGCTTTAAGTTGATATTAAATAACACTAAACATAGCAGCCGTCATCATCAGTGTGTAATTGTGGTGTGATGGTTAAAGCCACACGCTAAACTAGACCATTTCATGACAGATTTCTGATTTTCATGTCTCCTTCTCAAAATACACAACTTCAGGCTCAGTGCAGCCAAACACTTGTCTAAGTGTTTGCCTCTCCAGTCTCAATTCATAAATGGTTTTAGATCATCATGCCTCAGGCCCCTTCTGTCGAAAGATGTGGAAACATCACAAACCTAATATTCAGTCAGTTTTACCATTTTAGCCAAGATAACTCTGGTGTTCCTCTCCGTATTCCAAAACAGCTCTCAGGCAAGGGCAGCTAGTTAAAGACGTTGATGTTCAGAGTTTTATTCAGTTATTTAACAATGCTGATGTCAATTTTTCAACATGATAAGGCTGTTATCAGTTGTCATGTTTTTGTTAAACTCCCTTTTACGCAATATTACATTCATTTGTAAGAATAAAGCTAAATATGTGTAAAAACTTTATTAGTAGTAGATCATTGCTGTTGGGACAAATCTCCTATCTCCAAAACTTCTACTTTTGAGGAAATTAAGTAAAACAATGGTAAAACAAACCAGTTCTTGTTAAGAATCAGCAACCATTTCCTCAATGAATCAATATCTTTAGTCCTCTTCCTGAGTGTTTCCCTTATCTATTCCTTCAACATTTTTGTCCATGCCTTGCACATCGAGGACATTTTATGAGAGATAGCCCGCACAAATGACAAGAAGTCAAAAATACAATCATGACAGATAGACTGCAGAACTGGTCAAAATTGTAGCTTTGTTTTTTTTAAAAAGTTGCTCCCTACATAATCTCAAGTAAATGAAAACATCAACTTGCAGAGACATTAAAGGTGCTATGAGGAGAATATATTTCCAAAGACATAAAGACTCTGCTACCCATGAGCATGCGCAGCGACTGTCGTAGTGCTGCGTTCCAGTAACCTCAGAACTGGGAGTGACATCATCTCCCACTTATCGGCATTCCAGTTGAAGTCATAAAAAAACATGCTGATCTACCAGGCTATTGTTAGCTGTTGTTAGCACGCCCTGCGTTGTTGCTGACAAATATCACATGAAGAATGTGATTATCACTATGGCAGCATTTTTGTAAATATAAGTCTAACAATGCGATGTATACAGCTGATCTAGAGCGACACATCCCAGTCAGAAGTGCAAATAAATTGATTATTACAGGAGCTAAATAACTGTTCACACTGGGGGCATCCATCTTTGATTGTCAACTTGGGGGGGGGGGGGGGGTCACCGAGTTCCCAGCAAGAAATTCCGACTTTGGGGAACGTTCCAGTTGCAAATTTCTTCTTCTGACTACAACTGGAACGCACTATAAGACGTGACCCAAGCCAAAGTGTGTTTGTTGTGGTGCTAGTAAATGCAGCTCGGACCTTCCTCAGAACTCTGCATTGCTTTACAACTTCTTTTTTCAACAACTTACAGGATGCAAAGCAACAAGGTCATGCATCTCTTTCTAGTTACGTAGCGGTAGTTTTTGATGTGTGACAACAAGCAAAACTTATTATTGTTGTTTTGTAGTCGGCTGTCCAACCCTTCCCACTTAGCTAAGGAATAGCATTTATAGATAATCTATTTTGAATGCTATAAAACTCATCTTAAAGTGTGTATTTTGATCAGGCATCTATCTAAAAGTGAGACTTTTTTGTAGAAACTCCTCATAACATCTTTAATCTATGCAGATTTCAATTAAATGCCTGAAGTGTCATGTGTTTGACATTGTTGCCTCTGAGAAAGTGTTTAGGCCAGCTTTGGCCCGAGAAGAAAAACAGAAGGAGGCCAACAGCATTGCTTCATGAAAAAAACACAAAATAAACTGGAGATAGGAGGTCATGCTCGACAGTCACAAAATGCTCTGCAACTAATATCACACATACGTTTTGTTTTAATCTCATTCAATTGAGTATTTCCATTTGCATTTGACTCTAAATTAAGGATGGAATATCTTTGCGTTAATGCTTTATATCTATTTATAACAGTTATGCTATTAGTAGATGTTGCCCATCCCTGACTATAAGGATACTTCTAAGTTAATATTCAATATCCTGATATATCGCTTTAAAATGATTCATCTTGTAGTTCTCTGAATGCTATGGATGCCCTGTTTGTTTTTATTTCACTGTGAGCCTCTGGAGATTGCTGCATGAATAGTGCCTTATGAACCTGCTCTGCCCTCACGCTACTGTTCTGCCAGTAGGGGGCGCACTTTCTTCAAAGTTGCAGCCGAAGCTGTCAGTAGCAGCTGTGTTTTTAACATTTGCTCCTGTACAACATCTAACTCAATGTTCCTCTTTGTTTTAATCCTCATATTTCCCTGCCAGATGTGCACAATACATCTTACAGAAAATGTTCTTCAGTACGGCCCCAGCCGTGTGTGCGTGCTTTTAAATGATGTGGTGTCAGGTTCTAAGAGCGAGACATGTATAAATCCTGACAAGAATACCGAATAATCGAGTCTCTGTGCCCCCTCAGCCTTGTGGTGATCCTGGTTTGGGTCCAGACTGAGGTAGACGTGCTTGAGCAGGAAGCTCCCTGCTGACTCTGACAGCACCGCAGCGCTCTGTGGGCTGCTCCAGTGATCCCCCTCCTCACCTCAGCTCTTTGAACACACACACAACCATCTGAGCTTAGCTTTAATTCCATTATAAAACATGTCAGAGCTGCCAGAAAATCTGCACATGCACATGGAAATGTCATTATATGTAGAGTTAGGAGATATTGAGTTTTTCAGCCTTATGAGCGAACGACCAAGGTAGTTGTCGATTTGGTTTGGTCAGTATTAAAACATTTAGTTCTTCTTGTTCTCCCTCATCTGGTCATTGTTGAGTGCAGTGCTGGATAAACTGGAGAGAGAAATGTACGCTCACCGGACACTTTGTTAGGTACACAGGGCCTTTTTCCTTCAGAACTGCTTTGATTCAACAAGATGCTCGAACCATTTCTTTGACACTTTGGTTTATGCTGATATGAAAGCATCACACTGTTGTTTCAGAATTGTCTGCTGCACAGCAATAAAGTTCCACCAAATCTCAAGGATGCTTTGCTGGATTGAGATCTGGTGACTCTTGAGGGCGCTGAAGTACAGTAAACTCATTGCCATGTTCAAGAATCCAGTCTGAGATAATTTGAGCTTTGTGGCATGGCAGCTTATCCTGCTCGAAGTACACACAGTGTTTTAAATATTGTTCAGTTAGTAGTTAGTTCCTGAGTAAATGTTTCCCACACCATTACTCCACCACCCCTAGCCTAAACTGTTGATTCAAGGCAGGATGGAGCCATGCTCTCCATGCCGTTTATGCCAAATTTTGCCCCAGCCATCAGAATGTCTCAGCAGAAAGTGAGACTCATCAGAGGCAACATTCTTTGGGTGTCGATGGCGCAGTTGGATAGTGCGCTTGGTCAGTGAGATGAGGTTGCAGGTTCAAGCCCAGCTCTGGGCGACACATGGCGACGTGTCCTTGAGCAAGACACTTAACCCCAAGTTGCTCCCACTGCTGTGTCAGTGGTGTAAATGGGCATGAAAGGGTGTGAATGTGTTAGAGATACTGATGAATAACTAACATAGAAACTCAGAACCATCAGTAAATGAATCTGAGAGCGAATGGGTGTGAATGGCTAAGTGTGACCTGTGGTGTAAAGTGGCTTTGAGTAGTCAAAGACTAGAAAAGGACTTTATAAGCTCAAGTCCATTTAACATATTTGCAAACACAATTGTTCAGTGGTGGTGAGTCTGTGTGAAATGTCCAGTCCTCTATGCATCCTTAAGTTTTAATGGGAGGTTGTGTGAGCTGCTGTCGTCTTTCTGTCATCTTGAGCCACTCCAACCATTCTCCTGTCTGGCATAAAATAGTCTTTTGCCCAGACAACAGCCATTCACTGGATATTTTCTCTTTGTCTGACCATTCTGTGTAAATCCTAATAATGACTGTGCGGATATTCCAATCAGGCTTTTGACTGGTCCATCTGTCCCCAACAACCATGACACATTCAGAGCCACTTAAATCACCTGTCCTCCCCCTTATGAAGCTCGGTTTGCCTGTCAGCAGGTGGTCTTGACCACGTCTATGTGCCCAGATGCGCTAAGTTGATGATGTGATTTAGCTATTTGCATTAAAACAATCAGTCAAATAAATGTACATAAAAGAGTGGCCAGTGAGTCCAATCTGGAAATGTAACAACCATTAGTAATTTCTAAACAGAAAAATAATATATATATATATATTTTTTCTATTTAACCTTTATTTAACCAGGAAAAGAAAACTCATTGAGATTTAAAATCTCTTTTACAAGAGTGTCCTGGCCATATATATATATATATATATATATATATATATATATATATATATATATATATATATACATATATATATATATATATATATATATATATATATATATGTATATATATATATATTTTTTTTTTGTTCTATTTAACCTCACAAATACACAGACCTGTAAAACACTTAATGTACAGTAAATAAAGAAATTTGACGGGCTGGATTATTAAAGGAAGCAAGATCATCTGTGGACACATCTGCAGCCAGATGCCTCAGTGTTTACATCATTTAACATCCTCTTAAAAGTGTCCAATGATACCAGCTCATTCAGTTTCAGGTCTTTTTGCAGCTCATTCCAAGCAAAAGGATCAGCACATTTCAAGGCCTTTTTTCCTTGCTCAGTTTGGACCTTAGGAACAGACAACAAGAGGAAGTTCTGGGACTGAAGATTATAAGACCCTGAAGTCCATTTGACTGATGAAGGTCAGAGGATATGAAGGGAGTAGACCTAAAATTGCCTTATATCTATCTGTCCGTCCGTCCATCCATCCATCCATCCATGTATACTTTATATATATACTGTTGCAAGAAAAAGTATGTGAACCCTTTGGGATTACTTGGATTTCTGCTTAAATTGGTCATAACATATGTTCTGAACCTCATCTAAGTCACATCACTAGACAAACACAGTCTGCTTAAACTAACTCCGCACAAAAAATGATACATTTTCATGTTTTTAATGGACACACTATGTTAACAGTCACAGTGCAGGGTGGAAAAAGTATGTGAACCCTGAGACTAATTACTTCTCCAAGAGCTAATTGGAGCCAGGAATCAGCCAACCTGGTGTCCAATCAATGTGATAAGATAGAATGTATATACAAATATATATACACACCTATACATATAGGGGGAGAGAGAGAGAGATACAGAGAGAGAGAGACAGAGCAGAACAGACTATTCGACCAGCCATCCTTGAAATAAGAAAACAAAAATATTTTAGACATTTCGACTGAATTCACTTTTTTTATACCCAAATTTGAGCTGCTCACTGGACTTTTTTCAGGAGTCAAAAAATAAATAAAGCATAACATAAAACCACTAAAATAATTTCTCTGTTTAAAGATGAAAGTAAATATCTTTTGAAATCCTAATAAATAAATAATGTGCTTTCTATTTTTTATGTTTTTTGAAAAACATTCAGTTTAAAATTCATGGGGAACAATAATCATTATAATGTATTATTAAAAATATTTGTTATTTTTCAAATAAGCTTCTACATGTTGGTGTATTAAACATTACAAAACAAAAATGATTTTGACAATAACCAGTGCTGTTAGTTTTTAAGTCTTTAGCAACATATTGGCTTAAATCAATTATTAAACTTGATATTAATGAAAGAAAAACCACAACCAGCAAAATCCACTCTAACATCTCACTGAATAATGCTGCAGAGTAACTAGTCCAGTGGATTTATAAGTAGAATTTAAGAGCATAAAAATGTCCCCTTAACAGGCATTTGATGTTAAACCCACGTTTACGGTGGCATCCAAGAGACAAATTAGAGGCTCAGACCTTTTCGTTATAGATCAGACGTATCCATTAATTAGCTACCAAAGGCAAAAATGCTGTGCTAACTCACTTTTAACGAAGAATAACATGGTGCTTGGTAACCTTTCCCAACCTCAAAGACCCCCACAGCAGACTTTATCTCTACAGGGTCCCACTGATCACTGGACCCCTCTCCCAACATGTCATGCTAGGCGGTGGGAAGTCTCCAGGGTCAAAGTTGCTCTGTCCTCGATAACCGAAAACATCTGGATTTGAGGAGGTCCATCCTGGATTCATGTTTCCTGAAGGAGAAAAGATTATTTACTACGTCAGACAACAGCAATGCTCTTTCATAATTACCTCAGAGAGCGTTACACAGTCTGTTTCAGGGGGGAGAGGAGCTCAATCCAGCTGGACGTTGATGACAAAGTGTAAACAGGGATCCACGTTTCCAGATGTGTGTATGCAGCAGTATTGTCGCGGCATTGTTAACTGGTAGCTGTGTATGTAATGGTTAATAATGCGTTTGAAATAATTGATTCATACGCACAGCTGGGTCTGCTTTGTGCCGATTACAGTGTGTGTTTACATCTGTCGGAGCGTGTGAATGTAGCTCCAGCTGTGTCCACCATGTAGAGGCTTTACGGTCTCCCCCCGACAAGACACGCTAGCAAACACATAAAACTAAATGTTCGCTTAATTTGAGCAAAAGAAGGGACTGTTTACAGCAGACGTAAAGTTCTCACAGCTGCTTAAAGAGGCCACATGAAATCAGATGATCTCACTTTCAAAGGGTTTAACGTCAGATTTCATGCTACGGAGAGCGAAGGCGCTGCTGGAGATGTTTCCTCTTTTTCTAATAGTGATTCCACAGTTTATAGTCTTTCAAAGCTCCTCTGTGTTTATTCTTACCGCCGTGTTAATCAAGAACACAAGCATGAGCAGTGCAGGCATAATAAAGAAAGACTGTAAAGGCCTTAAGGGGATGTAGTGAATGGAAAACACAGCAAACAAAGTCGTGTTAATGTATTTCTGAAGAGAGTCCCATCAAAAGTGTGGATCATGTTTGACAAGCTCGCTTTACAAGAACCAGCAAACACAGATGTAATGAATAAAAAACAAAACACAAAAGAACCCAAATAATCCCAGAAACTTGATAAGCCCTAGCATCAGAAGAGCCAAATCAAGACCCAAACAACACGACTAGAGATAAAAAAAGACCAAGATAAGAGCGATCAGTGGAGATTAAAACAATAAGTATTGACAAAATAACAAAAATAAGCATCAAATATATGAAAAAGAGTTTTATATAAACACTAGATTAAACTAAATCATATCTCTCTCTCTCTCTCTCTCTCTCTTATAAAAAAACAAATTTAATATATAACAGGAGATAATGAATATGTCTAAGTACTACAATGTAAATAAAACAGTTAAATAAAAAAACATGAATGATTATAAACAAAAGGTATTGTCACAAGCCACAAAAATATGAAGATAAAACAAAAAGATTTAAAAACCATCATGCAGAAAACAAAACCAGTGAAAGGAAACAATTAAATATGGAAAACAAAGCACTGATTTAAACAGGAAAATGAATAAAAGCAAGAAGATCAGAGTGGCAATCAAGCAATAAAAGCAGATAATATATTAAAAAAAACAGTTATAAAGAGAACAAACATCAATTTATAGATTTAAAACGGTGAATGCCAAAAAGGAAGAAATATTGCAACAAATATGAGACTAGACATAAAGTAGACATGAAAGAAAATAATTAAAATGAATTGGAAAAACAACATTTTTATTTGAAAAAAAACTTAAATGAATAAAAATAATGAATCCCTAATGCAAAAGAAAGTCAATATGAATGAGTAAAGCAGAAAAGAGTGAAAAGAGATTAAAAAGTAATAAAAAGTCAAAAAATGACAAACTAAACAAGAGCATAAGTGAATATTAAAGTAAAACTAAACACCAAAATACTTTTGTTAAGAGATTAAAGCAGTAAAATAAATAAAAGCAAAAAAGAAAACAAATTTTAACTGAATCAAAAGACTTTAAAAAAGATTTAAAAATAACTAAAAACAGTAAAAGAGGAATAAAAGTAGATAAAGTTGTCACTCAAGCAGTAAAAGCTTAATTTAAATTATAAAGGTAAAATACATAAAACATTTTGAACCCTTTTAAGAGATAAGAGTCAAGAATAGAAAATAAAACGATAAAAAACATTAACATAGTAAAGCAAGAGCAAAAACTGAGGGATAAAAGAAAACTTGGTTTTGGAAAATTTGGTGAAAACATTCTAATTCAGTGATGAAGACAAATCTATAAATGGATTCGAATAATGAAACCGTAAAAGACATATTTTGCTGATTTGATTGACCATCGGTTGTTCATTAATTTTTGCCATGCTTTAAAGTGTGTACTTTAGAGCACGGGGTCCCAATCTTCCTAGCCTTGGAAATATCACCATATTGGATATCAGTAACAAACGCTTGTTGTATGACATCACACAAAAGTAAACATACAAGTAACTTGAAATTAATTTAACTGATTCTTCGTATTATCCCATCAGGAAGGCTTTGAACTTCGTAAATCACTTTATTTCCTCATGATTTCGACGGACCTCCTTCAACAGCTGAAACATTGGCCCTGAGAAGATACACAGCTATATATGGTCAACAATATTTCAGAGATTGTCCGTGTGGACAAGAAATTTGGGGCAATCTGATGTGAGGTTGTCAAGATTTTCTGCTTTAAGAATAAAATCCGTGGACTCAGAGCCGTCACAGGCTCTTACGTGATGGGAATAAAAAGCGTGAATTGCAAAACTTTTACCCAGCATTCTTCATCCTTTTCTAGAAGGCAGAGTATGCAACAAGTCCTTCCATTTGTTTCTCGTTGAGACCCTAAGACCCGTAAAGTTGAGGAGAAGATGAGATTAGCAGCTTTCTGATATGAACTCACAGACCTGCTTCATGATAGTTTGGGTTGGCGAGCTTTCATGGCCACTAAACAGACTTCAGTGCATACAGACCCCATATGAGAGGCAAGCAGGGAAAACATCTGCTAAAGACTTTTATTCTTTATTTTTACTTAATTTGCCTGTTTTTGTGCTCCTCATATGTGTATCGTTAAAACAGATAAAGATTTGAAGTGCCTGAAGATCCCCAATTTCCTGTTTGGAGTTTTTTTATTTACTTTTCTCTTCATGGTAACACCCTGCTGTTCTCTCTCTTACTGGTTCTGTGTGCCTTTCAAACAAATTTCCATTGTAATATTAAAGGTTTGTTAACATGACTGACATTAAAATACAATTAAAAACACAAGGTAACAAACCACACGTCCTCATTTTCTCCCCACATTAAAGAGTAAAGTCTGTGTCTGAAACAGACAGGGACTTAAGATGTGGTTGCTAAACTGGTGCCAGCAGACAACGTCTTTGTTGTGGCACTTTAATCTCGTATTCCCTGTGTTAATGTGAGAGGACTGCACTTAGACTTAATGCCACACAGATCACTGCTGTTTTCCTGTGGTGGATTTAACCTGAGGTATTAGCTAAATAAGATGTGTTCTTTTGAGTTATTCACGTTTTATTGGCCATTATGAATGAATGAATATTATTGCTTGACTAAACGGAAGGATTTTGTGAAAAAATGAGAAGTGAATTATTCTCTATACGGCTGCACAGGAGAGCGAGACTAAAGGAAAGTACCATCTGCATTTAAACCAACACTAAGTAGTTTTTCCGTACTAATATAATTTTGTGATGGTCCATCACCTTACAACACATTGAATGACACCTCTGTCATGGTCTGAGGGGGTCTGTATCACGTTCACTGGCACTATGTAACTTCTGTGTGGATGGTGGGAACACTTCCACACTAAAAGTGAAAGCTAAATGTGGGAAAAAGAGAATATAAAGCAGTTTTTGAATTCTTAAAACAGATTTAATGAACAGAATTTAGTTTAAAGTAAATATGCACTTATTGTCCAAATGGAAATAGGGACCTCTGGATTGCACTCCTGCATAGCGGGTGGTAGTAAAGCTCCTCTGACATTGGATAAATTAAAGGTAGAGTTATCATAGCAGAAGCAGCAAAAAAATGAAAAAGAAAAGCTGTATCAGAGGAGACAAAAAAGGAAAGCGGGAGAGTAACAAGCTACACTACATTGCCAGAAGTATTCGCTCACCTGCCGTGACTCTCATATGAAATTAAGTGACATCCCTTTCCTAGTCCATAGGGTTCAATATGACATTGATCCACCCTTTGTAGCTATAACAGCTACAACAACAGAAGGCTTTTCACAAGGTTTAGGAGTGTTTTGGGGATTTTCTGACATTCTTCCAGAGGTGCATTTGTGAGGTCACACATTGATGTTGGACAAGAAGGCCTGGCTCTCAGTCTCCGCTCTAATTCATCCTAAAGGTGTTCTGTCAGGTTGAGGTCAGGACTCTGTGCAGGCCAGTCAAGTTCATCCACACCAGACTGTCATCCATGTCTCTATGGACCTGCTTTGTGCACTGGTGCACAGTCATGTTAGAAGAGGAATGGGCCAGCTCCAAACTGTTCCCATGAAGTTGGGAGCATGGAATTGTCCAAAATGTCTTGGTATGCTGAAGCATTTATGGCCCTTTTCCAGTAGCACACCTTGGCCCTACTGTACTCAGCTCTACTCGATTTGCAGCGTGTTTCCACTAGCCCGGTACCTCCTAAAACAATGCATGCTAGCGGTAGCTACCATTAGCTTACCTCATACGTCTTTTCTTTGCAGCTCAATTGCTCTCGCCCTCAGCTTCATTCTGTTGTATAGCTTCCAAAACTCTCCTGTGCTTCTCAAAGGGTATTTCTTCTTGCCATCTGCAGCCTTCTTACGCTTTCCTTTTTTACTCGGTTTGTGACTAAAAGCCACAGATTACTGCGTCACGCTCACAATGACATCACCGCAGAGCCGCTCAGCTGTTTACAGCGACACTGCACGCCGTTGGGCAGGCAACAGGGGCTAATGGAAAAGCAGCACAAGGCGAGTAGAGTTGAGCCGGGTAAAGTCATGTAGAGTCGAGTGGAGTAGGGCTCGTGGAAAAGGGCCATTAGAGGTCCTTTCACTGGATTAAGGGGCCAAGCCCAGCTGAAAAACACCCCCACACCATAAGCCCCCCTTCACCAAACTTTACAATTCGCACAATGCAGTCCGACAAGTATCGATCTGCTGGCAGCTGCCAAATCCAGACTCGTCCATCAAATTGCCAGATGAAGAAGCACGATTCATCACTCCAGAGAATGCGTTTCCACTGCACTGTTCTTGAGCTAATCTGAAGGCCACATGAAGTTTGGAGGTCTGTAGCGATTGACTCTGCAGAAAGTGGCCTCAGCATCCACTGACCCCGCTATGTCAGTTTACGTGGTCTGCCACTTTGTAGCTGAGTTGCTGTCGTTCCCAGACACTTCCATGTTCTTATAATACAGCTGACAGTTGACTGTGGAATATTTAGGAGCGAGGAAATTTCATGACTGGATTTGTTGCACAAGTGACATCCTATCACAGTTCCAAGCTGGAAGTCACTGAGCTCCTGAGAGCGACCCATTCTTTCACAAATATTTGTAAAAGCAGTCTGCATGCTTAAGTGCTTGATTTTATACACCTGCGACCATGGAAGTGATTGGAACACCTGATTCTGATTATTTGGATAGGTGAGCGAATACTTTTGGCAATATAAATGCCCGGACAAGGTTAGCATTGGCCCGGCGTTCTCTTGCTAGTGTGAGCTGTAAGACGAGGAGAGATGTCTGATAGATGCTGACTTTGCCCTGTTATTGTTGGACTTATAAGTACATGATGATTTAATCAAAAAGAAACGTGATCAGACTGTACCTTAACAGCCCACATAGTTTATTTGTCTCTCAGGATGTCCTGTCAGCTCGCTTCTCCTCCCTCTGTATGTAAACAAATGCACGTTGGTGTGAGGTGCTCTGTTTTACGACAATTTACACTCAACGACCAGAGAGAACCCTAGAGAGCTGAAAGCAGGAATATTACGTAGTGGGGCTCTAAAATTCTTCAGAGATGTAAATGGCTAAAACAAGGAACCAAATGCAGGACACACGCTTGAAGATACAGACTCTCAGCCAGGAAGCTGGCAGGCGCAGGCGAAGCACTGTTTCCAGCATGTACAGGAGCTACAATCAAGCATGGCGGAGGCAGCGTCACGATTTTAGGATGTATGAGTGCAGCTGGTGTTGGTCAGCTCACTGATAGCACTGAATCCTGCCATTCTTGAGACCCATATGCTCCCTTCTGCACATGCACTGATCTGTTGAGATCAAAACTGGATGTTCAGGGGTGCTGGTTTGGCGGGATGGTTAGCAACCATGCTTGTCCCATGTACATGCCCAGTGGTGTGTAATATGACGATATTAAATCGTTAAGGATTATAACTTGGGGATGATCTCATAAAGCAGAAAGATCGTCAGATCGTCTGTGTGGGCGCAGAGACTTTGACTGACACCGAACTAACCAATTGTATTACATTACGCGCAGTGCATGGTGGGATCTCCTGTTTGGTTATGTCGTGTGAAGCCATGGCGGAAAGAGAAAAGGAGATAAAAGCTTGAAGATGTCTGAACAAAAATCTGTTCTAAAACAGCTGTATTATTCACTCAGGTTATAGACATTGCAGTTAGATAACATTTGTTTTAAATTGTTGCACTTTCAGAGATAACTAGTTACTTAAGTTTGCATTTATATTTCACCCCTTTAATAAGCTATTTGGTGTGTTTAGTTTTTATTTTACAAAAGTGCACTTTATTGTTGTTCATTACCTTTTATGTTTACATTTATTGCACATTTTTATAAAAACTGGACTATTTAAATTAAAACCTGTTCAGAAAGTTTCTTTGGCTTAAATTGTCATTTTTTTCTTTTAGGGTTTTACATGTTTTATATGTTAAACATAGGGAAAAAATGGTCAAACATGCAAATTAGTCTAGAAAAATCAATGTAAAAAAGAATCGTGATAAAATCGTGATTTTATTTTTAAAAAATCGTGATATGATATTTTTGCCATATCTCCCACCCCTATACATGCCCAAAAAGTACATTTAAAAAAAAACCAACTGGATTTTCAGTAGGATAATGCCCCACCATACATCCAGGATGAGTACAACTTTCCTGCAGGAGCACAATATCCAGGTCCTGGAGTGGCCAGATCAATCCCCGGACATGAGCCGTATGGAAAATCTGTGCTGGATTATCAAAAAGTTTGTTTATAAACCAAAGAATCTGAAGAATTAAAGGAAGTGGTCCAAGAAGAATGGAACACGGTTCCTCCTCAACAGTGTGAAAGACTTGTGGAGAACATGCCAGGCAGGGTTAGAGCTGTACTGCGTGCTGATGGCAGGAATACTAATAATTAATCCTGCCCCTCCAATACACACACACACACTGCACTAAGGAGCTTCATGACTGACAGGATGCTCCACCCCAAGTGTGTGACGGAAAGGTATTGCAGTGCCTTCCTTCCTGCAGCTGTTAGATAGTAGAAAAAAAAACTCTCCAGTGTGCAATTAAACTGTATTTAAATTTATAATATCTCAAATTTTCCAGCTGTAAAATATCAAGCGTGCAGATAGCCAATGTTTCTTCATATATTTCTTTGTATCCTGCAGCTGCTCTAAATTTGGAAATTCCCCCCGGCAGGACTAACATCTAATCTAATCTAATTTGATGACATGATGGTTTATTTTTTGTTCACTTTTGAACATGTCCTCTGTTATTTGTTGACCTTGGTACTGACAATGCTGACAACTGACATGTTGAACTATCAATATTAACTTAATTTTTTCTTGATAATAAAAAAAAGATAAATTTGTTTGTGTCCGTCTTGAGATTGTTTAAAATGTGGGCATCTAAAAACTTTTTCCACATATTATACTTCTGCAGTGGTATTTTCTGGTGATCATCACATCAGTCTGATTATCTGCGGCATGAATCACAGCAAAGACCCTGATGCGGACCTCTGGAATGACCCTTAAACTCGATCATCTGAAAGTGATCAGCGAGCAGCGGCAGATTGTTTACAGCTGCTCTGTGTCTCCCTCTGACCTTGTGCTGTTTCTGTGAGAGAATGGAACACCTCTGTTTCTTCTCTCTTCTGGATGACATCCTGAGATTTTCATGCTTTGGCTCCATCTTGGTGACACTTTTCTGATGGGTTGCAGGACTGCTGTTTGTGTATTTTACCTACACATGTCTTTATTTGGTGTTGAGAAGTTTTCTCTTTGATAAATCTGAAGAAGACAACACTGAGGAGACCCAGAGAGGTTCATGGTGAAGTTTTGAGCAGTAAGGTGCCGAAAATTCGATTTCATGTAAATATTCAACAACTTAACATCTGATTCTTGTCTGTCTTGGCCCCTGTTTGTCATCCCCTCATCTGGTCCATCAGGGACACGGTGGGAAATCCGAAGTGGCGCAAGAATGAGTGTGTCATTTTCAAACTGCCCGCTAACTCTGAACATCTGGACGTGCAGGGAGGAGGGTGACTGTGTCAATGGGAGCCCTTGTCCCTGCTGTCAGCACCACGAGAACAGCCCGACACAAGGTGAACAAGGAGGCATGTGTGTGTTTGAAACTCACTGTACATGAGCGTGTGGACAGACGGTGGTCACACTTCAATTAAATTCAGCAGACATTGCTAGGACCCATACATTTTCTAGGGAGACACTGTAAGGATTTTTTATTAATGAGCTTTAGAATACAGAATTAAAGACATACATTTATTGGACAATGTATCTGTTGTTTAATTATTTTTTTTACTTTAATTTGCAAAAATATAATTCTTTATTGTACATTTTAAAACATAAACAAACAGAGGTGATGGGACTTAACTCAAACAGAGTCAACTGGAAATATGAAATAATTTATTTTTGTTAATATGGTAGTCCAAGAAAGTCCACTTAATAGCTTATAAGGTTCAGATTCAGAATATTTATTGCACCCTTGGGTAAATTTAGTTTACAGTGAGTGAGCTCTCCCGTATTGTAGACACACAAAACAAGACAAGACCAGACCTTTAAGGTGCATCTACTACAAAGTGCCTCGAGGTACAGAGATAGATCTGATTTTCCAAAGCGACCAGCTGGAGTCTTTGCTTTATCGGTCACATCTAAAATCACCCACATTTGGGAGGCTGGCAGGAGTTAATGTCAAGCCCTGAATGCATCTGTTAAGCTAAAGACGTATTCGGTTTTGTACAGAGGACTTTGAGAGTAAGTTGATTTTTAAAAAAGAGGAGAATAAAGAGAAAAATCACACTGAATTAACAAGGCACATCTGCTGCGATATGTAACAAAGTCGTAAGAGTATCAAAATTCTCCTGATCAGACATCATTTATATATAAAAGTGATCTTATTTTTCAGGGATATGTAGAAACATTTGTTAAACTGTCTTTTTTCACGTAACTATGTACAATGATTTTTAACATTTGTTTTAAAACTAAAACCCCACTCAAACTGATATTTGTCTTAAGTGTGTCTCAGTTTTACAGTAAAGCATCCTAAAGTAAATAGATTAGAATAGATTTTCTGAGCTGTCCGTTTTGTCTTTAGTGTTTTTGGTTGAAAAAGTCTATTTTATTCCTGATCATATTGGGTTAAAGAGCATCTGCTACATCAGGGTTTGCTATTTAATTCAGAGCCAGTTTATATTCGGAAACGCTGTAAAACTTCATGACTAATTAATGCTACTTTTAATAGTTTTATCATTTGATTATAACATTTTGTTCCTTGTTCCGTGTGCTCATCGAACTGAGGAGAAACTTTTATTACCATTTGACAGCATCATACGTTCAATCATACTCATTTATGGAGTACACTATCACCTCCAGATTCTTACAGCCAGACAAAGTCTGTTTGAATTTCAGTCTTGTCATCCTCACATACTGTCCAGCACCTTTAAAATGTGTGTCAGATTTAAGTTCCTCATCTTATGACTCTTAGACGTGAAGGTTGCAAAGAAAATATTTTCTTAGAGGTTTTCTGTTTTGACAATGACTAAGCATCTTGAGTACGTCACCCCCTGAGCTGCTGCAAAGACAATTGTGATTGTGTGCTCAGCGAAACATGAAGTCACTTATGAGAAATGGGACACTTCTCCAATCTAGATTGATGAGATAATGTATCCTTATTCTAAGAAAAACATAACTCTGTCAGTATTAAATACAGTAGATCTAGTTCTACATGGAATATCTGCTGAAGCTGTCAGGTTGTGACTTTGTGGATCAATCACAGCCTGACTTAAAAATTAAATACGGACATTTTCAACCTGGGATTTTCATGGCCAAAAATATCACAATAATGATATTAATGTGATAATATAAAACTCAGAAAAGAAACAGTTCTATTAGTCAAATTGATGTAAAGCCTTTTATGTCTGTTTTAGCAAAATACTCTTAAAATGGTGGAGCTGGAGAGACTGCCTGCTATCATAAATGTATGAAAAAATGTACTAGAAAACAATAACTAAGGGACAATGAAATAAGGCAACAGAGTGATTGTGTTAAGTAATGGGATGTAAATATTATAATACAGTCATTTACTCAGTTATTCATTTTCTTTTTGCTTTTTTTTCCCTGCGGTAAAGATAAAACTACAAAAGTATAGAGATTAAATATATGAAAATGAATTTTAAAGCGATAAAGCTTCCTCTTACCACTACAAGCAAGCCATATATTTTTATAAAACATTGATTTTGGTCATAATATGTAGTTTCAAAATGAAGGATAAAAATCTCTCTGGAAGCCTCATGTTTTCCATTGGCGTAACTTCATATCACACATTAAAACCAGTTTGCAGTATGATTTGGATCATTTCAAACTTAAACAACAGAGACAATGATTTGGACTGACATTTAATCTGTTCTAGCGGTTGAAGCTGAGAAATAATGTCTTCAGCCCTCTATCAAGACAGTTACTGATATATTCAGCCCATAGCAAACACGTTTAGAGCAGCCACAGCAGAAACGGGTCAACAAATCAAAGCCACTGTTTGGCAGTAGAAGAAGATAATATGATGATAGTAGAAGATGAAATAACATAACAAGGTATAAAAAAAGTCACGACAAGCACACAGGACCGGTTAGAGTTGCTGAAGAGTTTATCTGATGACTGTAGGCAGAGGCAGGCTAACACTTCTCATTGACTCACAGTGTTTGACCTAAGATAATTAGCAGTGGGCTAGCTTTGTCTGTCACTTCCTTATTACTGCATGCACAAAGACTTAAACACCATTCAGCCAGTCCAAAGAATCTTGTCTATCTGTTTGTCATGGAACCGAGAGTGAGGCAAGACAAGAAAAGAAAAAAAAATTGGCATAGCTCTTTAAGTTTAGTGTGAGAACTGCATTTTATTTGATTGATGGTTGCAATCCATACTAGAGTATTGCAGCAGCTGTACAATGAACAGTTTCCCTGCTCAGAGTTAAAATAATTCATCCAAAACCGTGGCCATGTTTTTAGCATATTAAGACTAACAGCCACTGACCAGTTGTTTGTGTAAAGGATCCTGGCTTTTGTGGAAAAGATGTGTTGTCCTTTGTCAATGATTGAAATCTGGAACAGCTGTTCACTGCAAACTAATTCAGCAAAGACAAAAATGGCTAAAACTCTGTTAATGTATGCTGTGGAAAACTCAACTGTCCGTTTTCACTTCTCCATAGTTAACAATGTAAGTGCTCACATCACTTTCTCTCTCTGACACTCAGACATAAACAGGAGAGACAGAAATATGATTAAAACACACACTGCACTGCTCTGATGGCTGCTGCAGCTGCAAAAGCAGAGAAGCTTGAGACAGATGTTTTTAGTGCTTTGGAGAGAGATGAAGACTATTTGATTAAAAAGCTCGATTTGACAGGAGCAGATAAAATCTTCCATGCATATCCAAAAATAACCTTTTAAAATATTGAGATCACTTTCCTTTTACCTCAAATATGTCAGCTTAGTTAATGGTTAATGGTACAGACATAACTATGTTCAAACATTTCCTGGCTAATGCTAATGTTAGCCATCTTACTATCGACAATTATTTTATGCCCTTCTGTTCTTCATAAGGTGAAGGATAATGTCCTCTCAGATATTGTTACATTTTAGTTGCCAACGTTAGCCATAGTTAGACTCTAAGTGCTATCAAATTTGTTGTTTTACCCATAGGGCTGAGATTTACTTCTGTGTCAAAGCTATGCTGTAACCTTCACTCTTGGTCCGCTCTTGGACCCTGAACCAACACATTGAACAATGTTTGTAGCCTGATGGTGCATACACCCAGAACAAGACAACATATCAAAATACATACGGCAAGCCCTTTAATTTGGTTTTTAATGGTTTGGTTGGTTTTTAATTTTTGCTCTGACGCAGAAATATATTTCAGGCTTTACCCATAGGAGGACTGTGGGCAAGTTTGGGGGTTTACTGAATCCTCTTTGTGTCATGACCGAGACACACAAAGGGTGAGAACAAATGACCAACATAGTAGGTCAAATAGACAAAAGTTTTAGCTAGAAAAGCACTCGGAGAGTGCCAAGCAGCACAGTTCCCACAAAGAATCCTTTGAACAATTCCTGTATCCAGACGGTGATCCGGATCAACACCAAAATTGAATCACTTCTTCCTTTGCCCATGCTGAACATTTCCTGAAATTTTCATCAAAATCCATCCATAACTTTTTGAGTTATTTTGTTCACAGACAGACAGACAAACAAACAAACTCTCTCGAAAACATAACCTCCTTGGTGGAGGTAATCAAAAGCAGGCAAGGGTCGGGACACAAGACGGCAGTCAGATCAGTTAACAGTAGCCAAAAGGCGAGATATAAAAAAAAAAGGGCAAGGCTATTATGACAAAACTGAGGGATGCTGGGACAAAGACTGTGAGGTACGACAAACTGGCACAGAACAATAGGAGCCATGAGGGTAAACGCAAGAGGTGTTGAGGGGTGATGGGAAACAGATACGGTGAAAAAAACAGGAGGCAGGTGTGACCAGACAGGGACATGGCTTGTAGGAATGGATCTGAAATGGAGACAAGGATGAGACTTCAAAATAAAATGGGAAGGACAAGACAAAAGACATGAAAGTGCAAAATTAAAAAAATCTTGATTGATATGACACTTAGTCAAAAATGAGTATTTGATTTGTCCTCTGCACAGCTTTTAGTGACTGCCAATCTCAAAGCAAATCTTCAATGTGCCTTTTTCTACTATAAAGTAATAACATGACTGTGAAGGATGACCCAAAATGCTGAAATGTACCTTGAGAACTGCATTTTCTTATTCATGGCTTATTCAGTGGCCAAAGGAGTGCTTAAAAGCTCTGCAACTGCTTCAGCAATGATACAATTCAGACTCCTCTGAGGTCTTCTGTCTTTTCTTTTTTCAATACTGCATTGTAGTCAACTGCTGCTCATTATTTTCATCTTTTTACCCACCCTGTTTCCCTAGCCATGGTTTCTTGTGCACAAACAAGCAGAGGGCATGTCAGGACCAGAACACAAGTGGCACTGCCGATTAGTGTTTTGGTGAAGCATTGCTGGGTGACAGGAGCACACCACAAACTTTTGTTTAAGACGGCGTGGCACACCACAGTGTAGCTTTGACGCAGAAGCATAAACCAGGCTTTACTTGTAGGCTCTCAGCAGACTGTAGGGGATTTCCAGGGGTTCTCTGCATTCACTACAATTGTCAAAAATGCCAGAGTATTTCAGTGTTCAACTATCTAGCTCTCGGCAAAAGGTCACTTGGCAGTGAATTAGACATATTTTTATAAGGCTGATTGCATGGAAAGAGGATAATATTGCCTTAAAAGAAGTATGATGGTGATGATATTAGATCACACACAACCCGCATCACCACACAGAGATGCTTTTTTTGGTCAGCAACACAAGTAGGGGCACATTTGCATGTGATTTGTTAATTAGATGGTGCTTTTCTAACAGTTTCTCAAGTTTAACTGAATCTATTAACAAGCTAATAACCAGGGATCTATTCATTTGTCTCATTCATGCTAAAGTGTCTGCTGTACACACTGAATTTCCTTTGTACTTCATAGGGCTGTCACCTTATATTCAATATTTGAATAAACGGTCAAACATGAGGATAGATAACCAAATAGTAAATAAATATTCAAATGTAAAGTGTTCAGTTCAGCAGCACATCAGGGCGCCTGGAGCAGTGGACCGGTTCAGCGCAGATTGATGGTCAGCCACATAAACTGCTCCCTTGACCTCTGTAAACAAAGAGTTTCCTCTCTGAGCGAACAATAACAGCAATGAATCATCTGAGGAGAGCTGTGTGGTAGTATTTTGGGTTCTACACTGCTGATGGCAAACTGGAAATTAAAGATCAGGCTATGTGCAAGCAGGTTACTCATATGTCCTCATTATGGAATTTGGCAGAGCGGATAAAGGAGTCTGTACCTTACTGGGGGGCAAAATAGCCCAATATCTTCTGGCAGCCTTAGTACTTCATGAGCCCTTAAGCTGCGTTCACACCAAAAGCAACTCTGCGATCAAAATCGCGTTGCCCACTGAAGTCACTTCGCGTATCCATAAATATCTCATTTTGGTCATTGACACTCATCGCAGTGACTTGGTGACATCCTGTCTACTTGAGTTTCACAGCGATCATGTCATATATCTTATAATAGGATGCATGTCATATATCATATAATAGGATGCATGAGCTAACATTATTCCAACTACACAACTACACTTATCAAACACAAAACACTACGTCTGATGACCCTGTAGCAGCATCATCTGTGAGTTCTCTGAACTCTGTCAAGGCAGAACTAATGTCCTCACTGACTAATGTTTCCCACACAGACATGGATTGTTACCCTGTAGTCTGGAAGAAAAACTGTCACGGGTACCGTCACACACACCGCTGATTGGCTGATGCCGCACAGCCACATGTGACATCGCCATCGGAACCAGACAATTGGACTCGTGTCATAGGGACTCGGACTCGAGGCAACTTGAGCCGCTAATGAGACGACTTGCATCTCGACTCGGACTCGGGAGGTTAAAACTTGAGACTCGACTCGGACTCGAGAGAAAATGTCTCCAGACTCAACCTGACTTGAGACAACATGAATTGCACGCACTCAGGCTTTATATGAAGAGCCAGACAGGAGATATACGCCACTCTTTCCTTTAAGGTTCGATTTATTGATGCTCCATTCACAGTACACTTGTCCGTCACCTATCATTGTCCTGCACACAACACAGTACTACACACATAGGTTCCTACCACACACCCGCTTTTGCTACAGTGATGATCAGTGGGCAGAGTGTGCGGGACGCAGGTTTCAATTTGGCAACTGCTACGTCTTCTGTGCCCAAAGTTATTTTCTTTGCATAAAAGGAATTTCAATCAGATGGAAAATGAGGACACGCCAAGTGCGCGACCGGCAACGCTTCGATAAGAGAAAAAGAGGGCACAACATCAAACTTTATCTGCCACCTGAGGTCACATGAGGCCAAGTAAGTGAAACCTGCAAACGTTAGCCAGGTAGCTAGCGTTCCTGCCATAGGTCAATATGAAGCTAGCAAAGCTAACATTAGTAAAGAGGGTGTACGTGTGTTGTATGTGTGGGAAGATAAGGTTTCTCTCTTCAAGATAATCTGAGTGCTTTTTGGGTGGACTGGGGAACAATGGTGAGGGACTTGACCCGTCATAACCTGTGACTCGACTCGACTTGACAAACCTGTGACTTGACTCGATTTGACTTTACAAAGCCTGTGACTCGATTCGACACGACTTGCCCACAACAGAAAAAACTTGGGACTTGCTTGAGACTCGGATCAAATGACTCGAGACTTGCTTGGGACTCGGATCAGAGGGTGTTGGGCAATTGTCTGGTAGGCACCTTTATCCTTGAAGTCCTAGTGCACCTGTGGCATTACCAACAGCTCAGTGCCCTTCTGGATTTCTGGACTAACCTTTCTCATCAGTTGCCATTAATCCGGAGACAGCAAATCACGTGTTATCAAACTGTTCATGTCTTTTGTCCTTTGTTTCCAAGCGTAAACACTGACTAAATCAGCTTGTTAGCATAAAACACAACCACACAGCTGTTAGCACGTCTTACATTCATACTCCTATTGCAGCCAAGATGTTTTGCAATAACAGTCATACCTTTGTTACTGTAATTTGGGATTATTTTCTATGACATATCAGACATGTCTTTGTACAATCACCATCTGCACTGTATGAAAAGTTGTGAAATGCCATGTTGTATAAAGTCTTTCTCAGTAACACTTCTCCAGAGAACTCTCCTGCAAACAATAAAATCTATCCAAAAACAGCTGACTGCATATTGCCGTGTCAAGATGCAGACAGCTGCTGACCAGAACACAGGCATGCTTTTATTCTCTCAGAAATGGAGTCCTTTTTTTAGCCTTTGGGTCCCAAGTTTGACTTTTCTCCTCCGTATGAGGCATTTTTAAAACAACAGCATCAGGCAGCCCTTTTCACTGAAACATCACAAGGTTTAGTCAGCTGAACACATGGAGCTCTGAGTTTTGGTATCACTTTTGTGGGCGCGCAACAACTGAATCATTTACTGAAATCAAGTGATTTTACCCAATATGTGGGAAAAAAAGCCCACCAGCACTGTGCCGAGAAACCACAGGGCTCTGTACTCGTCACGATGCCAGTAAAAAATACCAGTTAAACCAAAGGCGATAATAATTGTGACTCTCACATCTTCCTCCACTCCTTCATCCTGTATCTGTTTGTGGCAAACAGCCCACGGATTTCCTCTCGCTACCCCTTCAAACAGGAGCGCTTCAGTGGGCGGTTGAGACGTGTCTCTTCTGTTTGAGCTGTAAATAATTTCTTCAATCAGAGTCGAACTTCAGAGCTCGGTTTAATCTCTGAGACTTACATCAAAGTGCAGGATGAGGCAGATGGTTTAGAGAGCGAGGGAGTGAGCCGAAGTCTCTTCAACTCCGAACAGTGTTTGCAGGAAAAGAGACGATGCTCATTCTGTCTCTGATTGAATAAAACTTAGCTGCATGATCGTAAGAAATGAAATTGAGATGAATATTTTCAAGAAATGGCAACAAAAAGAAAAGTAATTTCTCAAGATTTTAATTACAGCTTTCCGAGATAAGAGACGGTTTATAATTTTCTGTATTCATACTGTTTTAACACCACTCTGCTCATTTATGTTTAGCCAAAGACATAAGAACACTAGAAAAGCACTCGAAGAGCGCAGACCTCCGCCAACGCCACAGTCCTCCCCCATATTGTGATTTTCACCATAAATATTAGTCCTACCTTTATTTCATCTAAATATTTAGATTCCTTGACCATGAAAACATACCATTAGCAACTGGATTCATAATGATATCTATTTTAGTTCAGCAGTTATTAATGAAAATCACATTTTTCGCCATGGCGGCCAGACGCAGATCCAGATCAACACCAAAATCGAATCAGTTCTTTTCAGAACATTTCCTGAAAATGTCATCAAAATTCATCCATTACTTTTTGAGTTATTTTGTTCACAGATGGACAGACAGACGGACAGACAGACGGACGGACAGACAAACAGACAAACAAACTCTCCCGAAAACATAACCTCCTTGGCGGAGGTAACAAGCGGATTGCATATGATCTAAATGTCTTCCAGAGCTTTCCTCTGACATATGAATTTGCATTTTCACAGGTCACAATTTTAGCAAAATGCTAGAATAGGGTCACAGGGATGAAGTTATTGAAGACAGATTCAGTTCTTAACAAAGGTATGAGACCACATGTCAAAAAAGCGAGAAGTCTTTTAGAAAAATCCAAGAAACTGAAATGTTATTGTTACTGGACAAATATTTTTAACAGTAATACAATTTAAAGTAAATTAATCTTATTACACCCAAATTTGAGCTGGCTTACTAAACTCTGAGAAGTCCAAAAGCTAAATTTTCTGTTCAGGAAAGCGAGTAAATAAATATAGTTTGACATCTTAATCAAGAGATCATAATCTACCAAATATTCTTTCTGTATTTTTTGTAAAACAGTGAATTTGAAAATTCATTTAAAACAATATTTCAGCATTAAAGATGTCATTCCAGGTAAAGATCTTCTACATACTTGTATTTTAGCCATTACAGTGTGTGTCCCTACGACACTTTTTGGTAAAATATCATATATCTTCATTATTATGACAGAGACAACAAAAGGATTTTGGTAATTACAAAAGTTGTTAATTTAGGATAGCTGTGGCATAAACCTTACATCGGTGGTGGTCGAATAAATTTGTCAAGTAGTGTGTGTGATCATGTACAGTAACATCCTGCTGTGCAGTAAAGTTTATCCAGATTTATGCTGCTGTGTTTAAGTTTACCCAATTATTACAGCTAAAACATCTTTAATTGTGACTTCCCATTGCAATTAAAAAATATTTTTTCTCAAAATTGGTCCTAAATGTGATCAGAGTTGTTGCCCCATTGTGACCAAGACTGTGAACCAAGAAAGTAATACTATCTGAGGCACTAAATGTTTGCTTGGTCAAATCTTAGAGTGATTGAGGGAGTTACATTATAAAGTGAGATTGTTTGCTTTTCCAAGAAAATAAAAGGACCCAAAATGTTCACTAGGATGGCTATGACAGCGCAAACGTCCGCCAAAGCAATTCTGATATTCTTAGCCAGGTTATCAGTAGAAATGTGGTGAACAGCCTCTTTAAATTTTAACAAATCTTTAAAACAATTATGGATCTGCATCTATATTTAGATCACCACCTAACACCCCTCTTACTGCTTCCTTTTGTCATGACCAACATTCCCTTAAAAAGGAAGCTGGCCATGGAAAACGATGACCCTTTGCCTATAAAGTGAAGTAATAAATAAATGTGTTTTCATAAGATTTTCATACAGTTATAAATACTGGGCATTAGGCTGTGAGCCACATGCATGTTGGACGTTAAATCCAAAGAGTGTTTTGAATTGAAACACAAGTTGGGCTTTTGCCATTTCCATTTGATTTTACTCAGATCTGTTCCCAAAAATAAAACGATAAACAAAACAAGAGGATGCTGGTCCTGTTTTCTTACTTTCTTAATGTTCCTGGCAGCTGAGGCCTTCACACAGAATGAAAAACGATAAACAGAAAAGAAAACTACCAGCACTTAAATTGCTTTACCAAAATCACTGTTGTTGTTATTAAAAGCAAGTTTTAAAGATTTCCTTTACTTAGAGAATAGGTGAATAAAAACATAACACTAAGAACTCTGCAGAAATGATTAAACACACCAATGTTATATATAAATTTTGGGAGGACAAAACTTTGGTATAGTCCTTTAATTTAACATGTCATTCATTTATTCCTGTGTGTGTTGGGCATACTTTTATTTCCAGCTTTTATGTTATATACTCTAGTGCATTTGAGGTCTGAAAACCACGTCTCACATTCTTTGGCTTTTTGGCCTGAGAAAGAAAAGAAGTGAAACTCAAGAGGAGAAAAACAGAGAAAGGAAAATAGAAAAACACCTACACCAGTTCTTGAGACCTTTATTTTTCACCCCTAGTCTCTGTTTCTTTCTGAGCCATCACTCTTCCCACAGTAAGCCAAATAAATCTGAAGGTTATCATTATGGACTCCTCGGGGTAACGCTCCACTGACGGCTCAGGGCTATTCTCGCTCAGTCAGGGTGCAGCGGGTGCACGGTGGTTCCCATCGACGACATCGGGTGACAGACATTCTCATAGGGTGTAATTCATGTGGTTGTGTCTTGAACCCCAATGAGGCCTGGGTGGAGTGCCACTCACTTAAACCGCTCATGGATTTCCCACGTGGTGCCAGGCACCCATGGAGAAGAAACAAGTCTGGACCAAACTGCGGCTTCTTGCTGGCCTGAATATGAATTCCTCTGGGTTTCGGTTTGGGATCTGTCCCGTTCAGCCTGCTGGTGGTAAAATAGTAGGATGAGGGAAACAGAGCTGTAGTCTCTAGAGGTCTGTGGCAGTGCAGGGTCTTTGTTTCTGTCAGGTGCACTTTGTCTGCAACCTTTTTCAGATCACTGTTTGGGTTTCTTGTCAGTTTGTGGTGCTTAGTCTGTCTGGACTCTTGGCAGGCCATTGAGCTTACAAGCATTAGGCACTTAATCAGTGATAGAAGAGGACAAACATCAGCTGGTTAACTTGAGTTAAGGATGTAGAAACTGTTAACTAGAATCACTGCAGTTGTGTTTTTAAGTCTGTGAGGTTAATGATTGCTGAACATAGACATAAACAGATCTGTAGTTTAAGTTTTAAGAAATCACTTGATTTGTTTTTAGGGATACCACATTCATGAGCAATGAATGAACATAAATCCCATTGATCTTTGACCTTCAAATCTATCTCATTCCTGAGTTTGAAGGTTTATTCCTGCAATCAGTCGCTGGTTAAACTGATACACTGAATGTCTTTCTATTAGCTTTTCAGGTTTAAACATCTACCTCGTAACATTGGCTGAAGACCCTGATGTAGTCAGTGATTTGTTTATAACAGGAGGCTTCAGAGCCAAACTGCTGACACTGGTAAGTGGTACACATCGTTTCAACTGAACTGTATACCCACAGAAATAGAGGCCGCGTTGAGGTAGGACCTAAGGCCATCTGACCAGTAGAGTATCACTGCATGGGCTTGTATCCAAGCAGCTCTATTTTACTCTCTGTTTGGCACATACACAAACAAAAATAATTTGGTAGTTCAGACTTGTTGTGACTTCAAGTTTGGCTGAAAACATTGTTTTTCCCCTGGTCAGAAATGCTCCTATAGCCCTGAATATGTCATGATTACATAACTAGCTGATGGCAACATTACCTGTGGAGGAGTGCTAATGGAGCAAACAGCATGGATGTCTAGGAGGCTGTGAAGTCTCTGTGAAAGTCCAAACGTTGAATGAGAATTTTTAATCATCTACAGTATTTCTGCCCCAGCTGTCATATGAGCAAAACACTGAAAATCACTGTAGATGGTGAATAATGTCTTCACATTACTGTTGCCTTGTCTTTTGTCATTGATTTAATTCTCACAATGACTCTATTTGGAGACTTGTGTGAAAATGAGGGGAGTGTTTGTCTTAACCAGCCTGATCCTGTGTTTTGACTTCCAGCAATAACAGTACATGCGCCTGTTATACCCTTAGTTGGCATCCTTCTAGTTAACAGCATATAAGTAAATATCTTGCTGGCATTATACAATCTCTTCAAAAGCTGTGTAATTATGTGCGCATTTTGTGAAATGAACCTGTGTTTCCTATAAATGGTGAGATATTCTTTAAAAGTGTAAAGACTACAAAGGTTGGATTTCCCAGTCCCTTGTTTTTTACATGCTGACAGTTATGTTAGTAACTGCAGAGCCTTTAATCAAAGATCAGATGAACCTGTAGAGTAAACCACATGACAGAGACTTCCAATGCACTGAGGAAAGTCCAGGATGGGCTGTAATGTCTTGATTATCAATTTCATTCATTATCAGTGGTGGACAAAGTACTCAATGCCAGTACTCAAGTCAAAGTATAGATACTCATGTTCAAATACTACTCCAATACAAGTGAAAGTTGCTCTGTCAATTTTTACTTAAGTTAAAGTACTGGAGTACCTGTTTTTGAAAATACTCAAGTATTAAAAGTACATTTTCCCGTTGACCTTACAGAACGTAATGACTGAAACAATCTACAGAATGCACTGACCTGCGTATGGATCATGTAGAATAAAGAGATTGAAACTATGCTACAAAGCCCATGGAAATAATAATAACAATAATAATAACTAATGAATCAACAAAAGGACAACCATTGTCATTTTCTTGTTTTTTTTATTCAACTCCCCCCTTCAGATATGGCCATGGGTGCTCTGGTGTGGAATTGTCGTCTTTATCTGCCATAGTAGCCATCATTACTGCCAAGATGAACCGTAACCACCAAAGTTAGCTCAACCTTTACCTGCCCGATCGCAGTAGCGCATGCATGTCTTCTTCTTCTTTGTTGTTTAATGGCGGTTGGCAAACTAACTCAAAAGTGCATTACCGCCACCAACTGGACTGGAGTGTGGAACAGGATGCACAAAGTATAGATGACACCACTTGAACAAATCACATTTTAGAAGAGAAAATAAATTTAGTCCGCTGACTTCATACCTGTACCTAAAAGTAACGAGTAACGAGGCCATTTATAGAAATGTAGTGGAGTTAAACGTAGAATATTTGTCTTTTAAATGTAGTGAAGTAAAAGTCATAAGTAAAAGAAAAAACATCCCAAGGAAAGTGCAGATACTCATAAAATGTACTTAAGTACAGTACTCGAGTAAATCTACTTCATTACTGTCCACCCCTGTTCATTATTCATATAAATCACATATTATCTGATGTTTGAAACCCATTGAACATCCTAACTGGTATGGATTATGGTGTGAGGCACGCAGAGGGTGTGTACTTTGGCTCTGTGTGGATTTAGTAAATGAAGAGCTGCTCCCTTCGTGCCTTTTTAAAGACAGGTTCTTCCTTTTGTACACCCTCTTTAAATGCAGCGGTGGCTGAAAGTCCTGACAGGCTATCATTTCCTCAGAGAAAATGAATGTATTTGAGAAATGTGGCTGCAATGCCGTATCGTTTTATTTTTTCTGGAAGTGACGCATTGTCCTTTGTGAAGTGTGCTGAAATAACATGGATAAAGGAGCTGCTTCAGAGGCCTGAATATTACACCGATAACATCTCTTCCTGTGTTAATTACATTCAGGGTCTAACAGGGACGTTTAAACTCTGGGAACACTAACGACTCTGCTGTGTGCTGTTGTTCGTGTGTTTTACTTGGACTTTAACATGCTTATGTTGCAAGCTAAAGTCTATTGTAGTCTCTGATGGATGTTTGACAGATGATTAGTTTACAGAGTCTTTTTAAGGGTACTTTCACACTACAATGCAAATGTTCCATACTCAGATAGTGCTCTCTAGCTCACTTGTCAAGTTGGTCTCTGGATCCCCACAGCTTCCCAAATGGCCCTAGAGTCGCTGAAATCACTAAAAGGAGGGAGGATTTGTTGGGGTTGTAAAAGTACTCGATCCTTAAACCTCTATTACTATATACATAAACCCTGAAAATACATGATCAAAGAGTTTAATCAGCAATTACTTCATGTTTGACATGTCAGAAATCCAACTTTCACCCATTATAAGCTGATGTTCAGTGGAGACAATGAGTACAATGAATTCAAGCCCGGCAGTGAAAAGCATGACAGTCCCAGGAAAGAGTAGCCCAGAAGATCTCAGCTATGCAATATGACTGGTATCAGTGCAAGTAGTAGGGTATGATCTCTGTTTTACAAACAAGAAATAGAAATATGTTAATTCATTGAAATTTCATACTATTTCAAGTAAAATCTGCCCCCCATAAATTATGTCTGGTACAAAAGTGGACCTTCTCCCACTGATCCAAATGGCAACTGGGCTGGTTCTGATTCTTGAAGATGTTTAATCCATCATCCAAAAGGTATTTTCTGATCTGAAGAAGCCTTTTGGAGAGGGGTGAAATGTCTTAAAGAATCAAAACCAGTCCAGCAGCCACTTTGATCAGTATTGGATAACCGTGACCTGAATGGCTGCAAACCTACACAGAAAACTGAACCTTGCCAAGATGTAGTTAATACCCCCCTGGTCTGTCAGCACATGCCAGCATCTAGAGCTGTAAAGGTAATTCTAACATATTCACATGTCACATAACATCTGCACAGCAAGGCCTTGTATCTTTCTCTGCTCACTTTAGATGTGGAAATAGGATGGGTTAGATGTGGGCCATAACATTACCTATTGCTGTCTTTACTTCCTCTTCTCTCAGTTTTAAGCAAAGTTGCTAAACATTGATGTGCATACTGCCACCTACTGTACAGGAATGTGTTCATGTGTAAGTGTGCCCCTGCACAGAGCCATATCATCAGTGTGAAAGCAGGCTGGCGGGGGAGAGGAAAGCACTGAGCAGCCTTTAAGCCTCGTGTGAGAACCCTTTACCCTTTATTTACAGCACTGGAGAACTGTAGTCTATTAAATAATTTCACATCTTCTTCTCCCTGAGCTCTTCTCAGGATGTCTTCATAATTTCTACAATATTTCCAGAGTCATGAAGAATGGAGGTATGGAGTTTTCTGTAGGTGAAACTTTAACCCTTAATTGCTCAAATTACACGAGGTCTGCCATCATACTCAATTCTTTAAATAAAGGCTTATAGTGTTGCTGTTTGCAAAGCCTGTTTGACTTAAATTCACCAATTTTAATTCTCAGTCTTACATTAGGTACTCTGAGTAGCTTTTGTCTAGAATACTATACAAAAATACATTGATTGGTAATTACCTCATTCATCTAAAGTTTCTCCTCACAGTCATAATAAAACTGGCACTCCCATTTCAGTAAAGGCCCCCACATCTGTAAAAATACTTTACACCAAAGCCAATATTACATTTTTTGCAGCAGTGATCTGGCGGTAAACGATCCTTCTGCTGTAAAATGGGGTGTATAAAGCCCCAACTGTTATTTATTAGACTTTTTGCGATCCCTTTCCTCTATCATCGACACACTCCACCACCCACCTCAGCAGCAGGTTATGAAGATTTTATTTCAAGCACCTGGACCATCAGGAGGAGCAGCCGTGAGGATCCAAACATTCTGGGAGATTAATGTCCTGAGAAAGAGAGAAGCATTGGTTTGATTACTGATGGGATCAGAACCACTGCATTGTGGGAATGTCTCCAGAGGGGCAACGATGCAGTAGAGGATCAAGAGTCGCCATGGAGGTGGTTTTTATATTGTAATTGGTAGAAACCTTCTTTGTTCAGTTGTGTGCTGACATGTTTTTGAATAAGATTTGAGCTCACAGTGACCTGTAACATTGAAGAAATAATCATTTAGTCCTTGAGTCAGTGTAAGCATTGTTCAAGCTTGGAAGAAAAGCCTGCAGTGTTTCCCCATGACCTCCAAAATGTCATCACTTCAGTCATAAGTCAAAGTGGACGAAATTGTATCAAATCCCTCAAAGCTTTCTTCAGATGTGGTGACAGCGTAAAATGCTGTAAAAATGCTATGAATATAATACAGATGGTGTGCATTTTATCAATTGGTCAACAGTCTGAACTGATCTGATGTTTATATTGATCCTTGATAGGTATTTTATTAGAAACCTCTATATTGAAATCTCCCACACCAGGAAGTTGAGCACTGTCTTGTGCCTCAAGTGTCTTAGGCTACGTTTACACGGATACCCTCTGACTTAGAACGCAAAGATTTTTCCTCTGCGTATTCAAAGTCAATCCACGTTCAGACGGAGATGCTGGAGACGAATGAAAATGTGAAAAAGTATGCATGCTGGTTCAGCAGATGTCTGTGTAGATTTGCAGGGAGGCAGCGCTGCTACAGTACACATACAAAGAAGAAAAGCTTTTCACAATGGTGAGTAGAAGCACAAAGATGCAAGAGTTTATTTTCTGGACAACAAATCAGTTCGGACAATAAATGTGTCTGGATAGGTTTGTCTGGATAATAAACCGAGCGGCACACATGTTACTAGGTAGACGGCTGAAGCTGTTGTTTCTGGTATGCATGTGCAGCCTTCATGTGAAAGAGTACTACGCATGCGGTGGCGCCAGCGTTTCACCATGAAACGCTTTGATTTGGGTTTACATGGCGCTGCATGGAGAGCGTATCGAAACATTTTCACTCTGGAGCCTGGTTTCAAGAGTTTGCAGATTTAAGCACTTCAGGTACCGTTCCTTTGTAAACGCAAGGCCAATGAAAACTTTTCTGATTTGATTGTGTTAGACCTCCTGTAAACAGCCCCTCAAGTCACAAACATTGTGCAGAGTCAAGCATACTTAAATCTATGTACAAAGCACTGGTGGGAGAGTCCAGGAGCACAAATTATGCCTTTTCAGGGGACAGAGAGCCTGTGTCCACGCAGAAAGGATACAGAAATGGATTTATTTGTTGTACTTTACTGATCACAAGGGAAATTCAAGAATATATAAAAGCTGGACTCAGTTGTTCAAAAAGAGTAGTAAAGTTACACACACATCGTTCTTGTATCTACAGCCCAGTACTGGTTTGCGACCTGGTGGTTTGGGACCTCTGTCTTGAAGGATTACTGAGGTATTGGATTCACAACACGAGGCACAATGACCTTGGCCATGCATAGCAGCTGAATCTACCTGATTTAATGTCTGTAATCAGACAGATCCATCTTGTCAAGCTCCAATCAACAATGACTATGAGCAACACGGCCCAATCAGCATCCTTAAGGGCAGGATAAAGGGATGTGACATATCAAGCTTGACCTTTGTTTCATGGTCTGCACAATATATCTACTTCAAGTTTTTAGAGTGAATATTTTTGCAGATTTTGAAGACAATCCCTTAAAACCCTCTTTAGACTCTCTGTTCACAAGTAAAGTTTGAGGCTTTCTGACCTTGAGTTCTTACCAATAAGTTCAAAAATGTGCAAGTATGTCTATGAGCGGACATTTTTACGAAGTTGCATGAAAATAACTTAAAGCCTTCCTTCTTTTTTTGTGGCTATAAGAAAACCCCTGATGTCGGTACAAGCAGGTGAACTTGCAAACAACTCAACACTCAACGATTGCCAGCATGGAGGCATGAAAGTACCCTTAAGAGCCAGTGTACAGATTATTCTTTGTTTTTTGGTGTAAATATTTCCCATATACGATTGTATTTTGTCTTCTTATGTGGTGCCTCTCTCAGTCAATTCTCAGTTTTCATTCCACAACAAATGGCACACTGGCAAATAAGTCAAATTGTTCTCAATCCTTACAAGATGTCAGCTGTGTTTATGCTCCAGTATGTATTAAAACTGTCATAACAGCCTGCTGTTTGGAGATCGAGACTTCAAGCTGTGTTTATTGTTCCCACTCCACACTTGCATGCATCATCTCTCTCAAACACAGACATACACATGAATTGTCCATTTGCTGCGGGTGAATGCTTTGTGAGTCAGTAATAGTTTATTTTTCTCTGCTCATATGTCCTGGGGTGAACTGAGCAGTCAAGCTTGGAAGATTGTATGTCTGGCCTTGCTGATCCTCCAAGCAAAACATCACCCTCTATACTGTACTGTCCAACCAAACAGAGCCTGTGCTTCTATTCCTGGACACTGATGATGACTCAACAATGAGTCAACGGGGGCTAAGAATAGCAAAAAAAACATGAAGATGTTGACCAAGAAACTGTCATCGTTTATGAGTATGAATTAAAACAATAGCCTATAAGTAGAGCTTGATGATAGACTTTCCAGTGTTTGACACTCATTCCCTCTGACAGTATGTTCATTTGAAATTGTTTTGCTGATAAAAGGTACAAAAAAGGAAATCAAGTCTTAATTTTCCCATTTAAAATAGCAGCCTAGAGGAGGAATGGATATTGGCTGTCTTGGAAGAACATTTGGGGATTTTTCAAGTCAACAAAACAATTACGATGATTGAATAACCTCCAAACTCTTTCTCACCAGCATAATAGATAGTTTTAGATACACATTAGTTAAGACCCAATTTTTTAGCAAATTAAAATGTCAGAAAGAATTGTTTTAAGTGCTTTGGTTAGCTCTTGTTAGCTGCATCCCTGCATGGTCAGCATAAAAACCTTTATCTCAGGCCACTGAAGTGATTGACATCATTAAGGGTAAAAAATGTTCAAAAAGGAATTCTGAAATACTGCATAAGTCGAGTTTTATGTTGTTCCTCAAAATGCTCTGTTAAATGAGAATTTTTCCACCCAAATGTACTTCTCAATCTCATTTGAAACATTTAAATTATTGCTCTGAATTCTCAACCTTTTTCAGCTACAGTTTTGTGTCTTCACGTCATATATTTTTGAAGATGAAACAATACATTTGAAAAAGTACAAGATGGGGTGCTGGTTTGGTGTAGTGGTTAGCACCCCATGTACAAGCTTCTGCCGGTCCAGGTTCGAATCCCGCCTGTGACCAGCTTGCAGAGTGTCTTCCCCTGCTCTCTCTCCCCCTTTCACGAGCCTATCTACTGTCTCTCCTATCAATAAAGGCACAACAATGCCCAAAAATATACATTTAAAAAAAAAAAAGAAAATGTACAAGATGGCTGACTGACTCTGTCAGGTTTGGCATTGCCTAAATTAAGATTACACACATTTGCTAAAGCAACAAACTTGCAAAACAATATTTATGTTGGCCAAGTCTTTACATACTCTAATAAAAAATATTAAGTAAAACTGATACTAATTTCAGAGGTAACACTTTCAAGTGGGAAAGTGGGACCCACAACAAGCATACTTTGATTTTCCCCAAAATTACACCGTAATCTTAACAATATGTAGTTCACACTGCTGGGAAAATAGTTTTAGATACTCTCACCATTTACCAACCAAATAAACCTGACATTGCTGCCAATGTGCTGTTAAAACAAGCAGCAACAGCAGCCATGGATTAGTGATTTATAGAACAGTTGCACAGCATTATTGGCATGTTATTGATATAGGTATTGATAATAGGGCTGTCACTTTTCCCAAAGATTAAACTCAATTGGTTTTCAAGAATACATGTTAATAAACAAATATATTATATTGCATAAATTGGCCATAAAATATGTTCTGATTTTCATCTAAGTCACATCACTAGACAAACAGTCTGCTGAAAATAATTCCACACAAAACATTATGTGTTTTCATGTTTTTTTTCCACACACTGTGTAAACAGTCACAGTGCAGCGTGGAAAAAGTATGTGAACCTTTGGATTTAATAACTGGTTGACCCTCCTTTGGCAGGAATAACCTCAACCAAACGTTCCTGAAGTTGTAGATCAGGCCTGCACAATGGTCAGGAGGAATATAGGACAATTCTTCTGAACGAAACTGTTTCAGTTCAGCAATATTCCTGGGATGTCTGGTGTGAATCGCTCTTTTGAAGTCATGCCACAGCATTTAAATCGGGTTGAAGTCAGGACTCTTGCTGGGCTGGAAGTCAGTATTTTCTTCTGTTGCCATTCCATTCCATTACATTGTTGCTTTATCCTATGTCAGTTGGTGGACAGATGGTTGTTGTCCTGTTGCATCACCCATCCTGGTCAGGTGATAAGGTCAGCAAATGTCTTCCTGCAACATACTTCACAGTTGGGAATTTTGATTTGCCTTTTTTGTCCAAACATAGCATTGTGTGTCCCAAACAACTTAATTTTGGTTTCATCTGTCCACAGAATATTTTGCCAGTAGGTTCGTGAACATGTTCTCAAACATGCAGCAATATATTTTTTGGACAGCAATGGATTTTGGTGGTGCCCTCCCATGAACTTCATTCTTTATGTTTTACCTATTGTTTTGTGTCCAACAGATATATTTGGTAGGGATGCCTTTTTGCATCTTTGTTCATAGCATTCTTGTCTCACACTTTTTTAGACATGGACTCACATCAGAGTTTAGGGAGTGCATCAGCCTGCTTGTAGATTTGAGTATGTGTGAGGATCTTATGAACATCATGACATTGGATTTTCAGCTCTTGACATGTTCAAAACAATTCTTGATGGACTTCACTTCTCCAGCTTGTGAGTGTCAGGGTTTTACAGGCTGTCTTGAGAACAACAAACCACAACTTCTGTGTTTTTTTGAGCTGTCTAACACATTATCTAATCATGATGAAAGGGCTGAAATCTTAGAACTCATTTGCTCCATGCAAGACTCAATTCTGGATTTTTTTTGCATGTGCTGTTTTAAAAACACTAAACTTATAATCTTATGTGGTTTGTTCTTTTATAGTGTTTTAATGGATCAGAACATATTTGCCACCAATTTAGCTCAAACCAAGTAATATAATTTTACATACTTTTTTTGTCTATAAACATTCTGGAGAATATTCCTGTCTGATGCATATAAAAGCAGACTTATGTTCTAATGTCTGTGGTTCTTTTAAGCAAAGTCCAACTTTGCCTTTGGACCAATTTTTCTGGATTATGCACTATTTCATATGAGATGAAGAGAATTATTAAGGAAATTAAAAAGGTTAATAAATATAATTTAATGCCAAGAAAAATGCTGCCTTAAACATTCTTCATAGTAAAAATGGTTTTGTGATGGGTTACTGTACCAATGTTCTGGATAAATAAATTTTTATTTAAAGCTTTAAAATGCATATTGTTTTCATCATTTAAATAGATACTCTTTGTGATATGCTGTATAGCTTGAGACAAACACACAATTAATGAAACAAAATGTGTTGAGTTTAACAGTGGGTGTCTTGTGGAAAAAATAGGCTTTGTCTTTTACCATTTTTAGGGAGTGAATGACCAATTTTAGAGAATCGACAGAAAGCATGATAAGTATGAGTTTGATGTATGTTAATCTTATGAATGCAGCTGAAATGATAACATTGATTTTTACTGGACATGAATTCAAAAAACTCCCTCTGTGGAATACCAACAGTTGTTCATAACGTCCAGCTGCAGCAGAGTCCACCATTAAAATACTGAAAGCTCAAAATGATCTGACCTACGAGAGTTTAGAATTGCTGAAAGCAACATCTGATTTTGCATTCCTAAACAAAGTGAGAAATTTGGACAGGAGGGATGACAACTTTTCTACATGCTCGTGCTGAAGACAGAAATCACTTGTTTTGACTTGCTTCTGTTTCAGCAGACACTAAAGCCTTGAAAAAATTTTTCTTTAAAGTCAGTGGGACTCTTAAAACTCTGCTGCATTTCTTCCTCTTGTGCCACACTTTCAAACAAATAAACACATTTTTGTTTATACACCTTGTTCATTCTGAAAACCAAAATTCTCACACTGGGGCATCAGCTGCTTAGAACCATATCTTTCAGTGCCATCACCATATTCGCTTTGTTTCTGTTACTCCCTGGATGCTCTCAGCATTCTCCTTGTCGCTCCTTGCCTCAAAGATTGCATCAGGATGTGTATAAACTGCAAACCTGAGAACCGATGCAGTGTTAAGAAATTAGGTTGGAAGCCATCTTCTGTCAAAGAAAAAGAAAAACCAAACATGCATGATGTCAGTTTAGAACAGCAAACTTACGAGAAGTTTTTATTTACATTAGTTAATTGATTTATTGTTTAAATACACACCTCTGATAAACAAATTATTCTGCAGCCTGTAGAAACAGAAAGCGTGAGGGAGCAGGCTGAGCGCAGACTAAGACAACAGTTATTGTGTTGCAGTTCATATATGATGGAATTTCCCCCTGTGGGACTAATAAAGGTTTATCTTATCTTATATTATAGGACTGGTCGACAATTTTCAACAATAGTCGTTGATTAATCAGCTGTTAAAATAGTCGTTTGTGGCGCTGCCTTAATGTACAGCTCTGGAAGTCACAACAAATTTCAGTTTTACGATTGCCCTGCTTGGTTTTCACCAAAACCGTAGTCATATTGTCATATCGATATCAAGATATCTGGCATGAATATCGAGATAAGAAATTTTGTCCATGTCGTGCAGCCTAACAAGGAACCACATTAAGGATATATCAAGACCTCAGCACAGTATGAGTGAAGAAGCAGGCTAAAACAAGCTCTTTTCAATCAAATGATCCACTGGCTGCAGATGTACCCAGTCCGCTTGTGAGCAACTCACAGGATGATGTGTTTAATACACCTGAGAATACTCAGAAGCTGTCTGGTTGGTATTTTTGTGTAATCTTGCTAGCAAGCAAACAAACAAAAAAATAGACAGACCGACTTTGCTGAAATTTTCAGGAGATGTTGGTAATGGCCCAACTCAAAAATGATTAGATTTTGGCGGTGATCCATATAATTGCAATTGCTTGCTTCTGTTCAATAACTGGCTTACTAATAGCGATATTACATTGATTCCGACTGCTAAATTTGGGTTTTCAGGGTCAAGGAATTGTATTATGATGGTAACTTTATCATAGAACTATTGCTTATAGATGTAAGAGCAATATGTGAGCTACCTTGGTGGGGGTTTCTGCTCTCTGAGTGCTCTCTAGACCTTGACATGTTTGCTAAGTTGTTAATGCTGTTTGAAATGACATTACTGGCCCACTTGCACCATCCACTTTGGACATGAGGCTGTGGTTGTAGCACAGACAACAGTAGGCCACAGGAACTATATAGTTCATTGCAGAACTTAACGGCCTTAGTAATTCTTGTTAAAATGCACCTTCATTATATCTTCATAGACTACAGGCATGCTATCATGTGAGGAGTAATGGTTTATGAACTCAGTGGCTTTTCTTTTTGATTGACTGTAATAAATTCCCAGTGCCTGAAGGAAGTGATACCTTACAGTCAGACTCTGCTTTGATACGGGTTGACTGTACATAAAGAGATGAAATCTGTCTTGTACATGTCAGCTCTTGCTTTGGCTCCACACAGGGAGGAGTAAATCATTAAGTACTTTAGCTGCCAGCTCAAAGGTGCGAATGCATGCTCTGAGGATCAAGACTGGATGCTGACAGATGAGATGTTTTAAGAGCTCCTCCACCGTGACATCCATTCAGTGGTTTGAAACCAAACAAATCTGCTGGTTTTGTGTTTGAGTGGGGTAAGGTCACACTCCCCTGGGGGCTAACAAAGTCTTCTCGGAACAGATTTTAACTCCAAAACCCCCTTGAGTTTTGGAAACAGAGTGTCTGACAAAGTCTTTCTGGCACAATTATGAGCAGCTCAGTCACTTTTCCACATTGTCCAGCTTCTCTGACTGCGCGCTGGTGTCAGAGTGCTTGTTTTCTGATAAAGAGTGGCACAGCTTGTTATCACAAGTGTCAGAGTGTGTTGACTCTGACTGCAGGGGTTTGTTCCGGTAAGGAGGTAAATGACCAGCAGGCCACAGCAGTGACCACGGTCCAGATGGATGCCTCTAACCAAAAACTGTTGATTTAGTCAACCATGAGTCAACAGTTCCCTGCAGAAGGGGGGCCGCAGAGTGGAGGGACAGAGGACAGGAAGTGCGGTGGTGTTGAACCATTACATGAAGCTTAAGCTCCTGGGTGGGGGGGCAAACAGGAAGCAGATGCCTGATTGATTCAGAGCCAAAGAGTGAGGGGGGGTTGACCAATGATGTGGATGTAGACTGCTTTAATTGCTTTGGATTGTGCATGACTGTGTGCACACAAACAACATTTTAAGAACAATTTTTGTTGTTTAAAAATGCAGAAGTTTTCATCTGGTTTATCCACTGTCTTGTTCATAGGAAATTGTTGTGAAACTTTCCAAGACATTTTCAATTATTAAAATATTGAGTAAAAAAGAGTAATTTGGACCTCATATGGAACAAAACATATAATTTGTTCCAAAGAGACAGAACAAGGCAGATATGTTCAAGCACTTAACTACAGAGGCAGACAAACATTATATAATTCCTTCATGCAGGAGTATGAGAATAATTGATACACCAATCCATTGCAGTATTTTGTGGCACAATAGGTTCAGAGTCTGATCATGGTAGTGCCCTTCTGGCTTTTATAGACTGGTGTGACGACAATTTCCTGGACTTGAATGTGTCAAAAACAAAGGAGCTAATTGTTGATTTTAGAAGGAATTGTGTTGAACCTTCATTGAAAGTATTTTGACATTTTCTTTTATTTGTTGGTTCTGTCAAAGACAGAAACAGCCTGTACAGCATTGTTAAAATCTTCTCCAAAATAATAGGGGTCCAGCAGAAAGATCTGTGTTCTTTATGGAAAAGACAGGTGCCAGAAAGGTGAAATGTATTATTTCCCAACATGACCAAATCCTGTATTCAGAGTTTACTTTAATGCCGTCAGGCCGCCGCTATATCGCCTGCAGTAGGAGAACAAACCGGTACTCGAAGTCTTTCATTCTTTCTGCCATCAGGCTGCTTAACCTTGACAGTAGTCTTATGGACTGATATATTGGTACTTCATTGTTTTTCGTTGTTGTAACTGTATGGGATCTTTAATGCACTGTTGAGTATCTCCATGTTCTCTTTGACCTGCCACCAATTGTTAATGTGTATTGTAATCTGCCTGGCCCTGGTTACTAGAAGGGTCTGTTGAGGGCTGCTGGGTATCGATGAGCATCTCTGTCATGTACTGACTTTTATTTATGTTTTGTCCATTGTTGTCTCTGTTTGCTGTTTGTTGAAGTATGTGTTGTCTAGGTGGACTGCAAAAACAGAATTGCCAACTGAGAAAAATAAAGTTAAAGTCTTAAGTCTAAACTAAACAATACTGAACCAGCATCTTTAGTACAAGATCATAATTTATTTTTCAATAATTTATACAAAAAAATGTGAGACGTTAATTTTGTTTTTAGTCTTTGACAACTTATCAGCAGCAGACTTTCAGTCATTTGACTGTCTAGTCCAGGGGTGTCCAAACCTTTTTTTACCAAGGGTTGAATACATTAAAATACAGGGTATAAGTGGGCTTCATTCATTTACCTACCATGTTTTACAGTTAGTAAGGTCAGTCAGGAATAGGGTTAAACATTCCTGATTGTTAAAAATGCTAAAAGAAAAAGACAACCTGCTGTACATCAAAGCTTTGGTCCATTAATGACTGGTCAAGACACAGAGTCACATGTTGCAAATTTGGGGTGGCCAGCTAGCTTTCTGGAGCCCTAAACGGCCCAGACTACCAGTGGATGAGCCCCTGACCAAGATGACACCGACCATACGACTCATATTCATCCCTTGCTTGTCAACAAAAGGGTTCTACATTTCTCAGAGGGATATTCTTTAAATTTTGCTCAAATGTCACTCTAACTGAAGTATCAAATGATTTAATTATGGAGGTCAAAGGTCAAACTCTTTGGTTTGGTTTAAGGCTGCCACCTTTCCTAAAATCAAAGTCGAACTGTTTTCGAACATACACCCAAATTACTGAAGACATTTGGTTACAGTTGGGGACAGAGACTCTCTTAGTCACCCCTTCAGTAAAGACCCTGCTGAATATTGAACTCTTGACGAAGCACCGCTGCACTCAGCTGTATAATGTGGATGAAAAGCTGACTGCTCAACCCGCATATATGATGTTTAGGATGACCGAGTAAACTGCTTTGCACGTAACCAACACACAGCCTGGTGCTATCAATGGTGTAAAACCCAAAATACTACCACAGTGCAGCAGATTTGTCTGACAGTCAAGCTGTGCTGAGAGCACCCTCTGATGGATGGAACGGTCCTCTGCTCCAGGCACCCTGATGTGCTGCTAAACTCAATATTTCAGATTTGAATATTTCTTTACTATTCAGTTATTAGGCTGTCACTTTTCCTACAAAAATCAACGTTTTCGAACATGCCCCCAAGTAATCTAAGATATAATGTACTCTACTCAGCCCTACTCGATTTGCAGCGTGTTTCCACTAGCCTGGTACCTCCTAAAACAAGCTAGTTTTGGTGCCTATTCCGCTCTGGTTCCAAGCGAGCTGAGTCGATACTGAAAGATAGCGACCAACTGCGGCTACTGATTGGTCTGACAATGTCTTCATCAATGAGTCATGGCGCGACCTAGCATGCTAGCGGTAGCTACCATTAATTATCATATGTCTTTTCTTTGCAGCCGATTGCTCTGGGCTCGCTTCATTCTGTTGTATAGCTTTCAAAACTCTCCTGTACTTCTCAAGGGGTATTTCTTCTTGCCACCTGCAGCCTTCTTCTGCTTTCCTTTTCTACTCGGTTTGTGACTAAAAGCCACAGATTGTTGTGTAGCGCTCAAAATGACGTCTTCGCAGTGCCACGCAGCTGTTTACAGCGGCACTGCACCCCATTGGGCAGGAGACTGGGGCTAATGGAAAAGCAGCACGAGTCGAGTAGAGTAGAGTAGGGCTAATGGAAAAGGACCATTAGTTTACTGAGGTCAAGAGAGGAGATTTCACTGCGGGTCAAGCTGTGCTGAGAGCGCCCTCTGCTGGATGAAATGGTCCACTGCTCCAGGCGCCCTGATGTGCCGCTATACTCAGTAGTTTACATTCGAATATTTATTCACCATTCAGTTATGGATATTTATCCCCTTTTCTGATGGTTATTTAAATATCGACTGTAAGGTGACAGCCCTGGTTTGCATATTCCTACCTTGTTTGTAAACATGGCCTCACAAGAATACTTAGGGATTTTTTTTAAATTGCAAAAATGTCCTCCTTTACGTAAGTAGGCTATAGTATATACAAATATTAAAAATAAAAAGTAAAATGTATCTTATACAATAATATATATAAGGCCAAGGTCACTGGGCCTCGTGTTCATGCCTTCTATAAGTAATAAACCAAGTACATTTTGAATTCAAGCCACTGTGACCTCAGTTTTTAGCCCAACATTTAAAAGTGCAAAGAGGAGTTTTTGTCAAATGTTGCAGAATTCTGTTTTTGAATATGAAAATTAAAATTAGATTTTAAGGTCAGTGGTCACTTGACCTCACACTACTACAAAAATCTTACCCAATCTGCATGAGCTATCACTGTACTACAGTCTGGTCATGTCCCATGCAGAGACATAAAGCCCCTCTGATTGGACTGAAACATTTTTAAAGAATAATTTACATTTTACCTTGGATTAAGAATCCTGTTGTGGTTCCCTCTGGCTACTTCTCTATTTAACACTTAACCTGTGCCGTAATGCTAATACTCAAGTATGTTTTCTGCTGTGCAATCCATTTCAGGAGCAAATGTGTTGAAGGGTGCTGGTTCATCCATCCTTCACATCTGCTCCCTCTCCTTCCTGAATCTCTGCCTGTCGGGTCCTGCCCTCAGAATGTACCGTCAGGTGTTGACTTCCAACCTGGCTCAGCTCTGCAGTCCCCATCAGCAGCTGTGTGTGCAAGCGTGTTATTATCTCGATTACACTCCTCCAGCAGCACACTCCTCCGGGCTCCGCCTTAATGAGAGGGAGGGAAAAGAGAGACAGCTTCTAATGACTCTGGCCTGCATCGTTGGACAGAGACTGATCATAAAAATGGCATCCACTTGCACGTGCAGTAAAAATGCATTGAGTTGACTCTGCTGAGAACATTTTAACAATCAAATCGCATATTTTAAAACCCAAAGCACTGTAAAGCTCAGTGCGTGTGGTAGCTTTACAGCCGCCCAGTTGTTGTCAGGCCTTTACATTGTGGGAAAAAGCATAAATGAAAACAGATTGTTTGTTGACATCTTATTACAGTCAGTTTCTATGTCATTATGTGCAGGCTTTTGAAAGTGCTGCGCTCCCAAGCCCGAACAATCACTTGTGGTTTAAGGCTCTGAAAAAAGAAAAGAAAATTGGCCCAAACCCCACATTTCTGCTTGATGCCTCACTTCAACTTGTTCTCAGCAGTCAGAAACAGCAGAGGGCTTGTATTTTTAGCTCATGTCTGTGAGATAGGTCAAGATTGATTATAAAGAGTCTATCAATCAGTGTGTGTTTGTGCATGAAGCACACTGTTAATGCTCTGAGAAAGTGTTTATCACAGAAGTTCAGGCTCACAAGGATTAATTTTTGTGGATGTTCATTGCACCTGATTGGTAAGATAAGTTAGGGCTGGAAAGTAAGAATTACATCTCAGTATTTTTAGCTAAATAGCATTGCATCATGTCAATCCATTTTTAAGCTATTTTCTTTTTGAGAGGACACTGGCGTTGTGTTCATTGTTTCAACACCCAGGCTTCTTCCTTTGTTTTGCTGTTTTTGTGTTTCAGTCATGTTTTTAAGCCTATCTCTGACTCTACAGTCCACTATATAAGCTGGCATAGCCTTTGGTTATTGTAGAAAGAGTTTCACTTGCTTTTTAATGATTAAGTAGTTCATTTTGAAAATGATGCTTTAATTATTTTTTAGTATAACAGTTGTGTGTTACTCATTATCCGTCATTAAAAACTGGGGTTTCCAATCCAATCCATTCCAATCCAAGGGAAATAGGCAAACCTGTAGACTTTTTTTTTTTCAAATGAAACAAAACACACAACTGAATTGTCAGTGTCATAACAATATGATCTGTGGTTACAAACTGCCAGAGACGGTTGGTTAAAGACTTCTGATTTTGTTGCTATTTTGTCAAACATATTTAAACTTTTTGGATTTTTACAGAGCAATGCTAATGATTCTTAAATAAATACAGAAAATGCTCTCACTGAAACTAAGTCAGCAACTCTCGAGTGACCACCCAGATCACTAACATGCACTTGAGGAGTTGACAGAGTTGTTTTCTTGTTTCTCTTTGAGGACTTATAGAATGTAAAATCTTTTCAAAGCTGAAACATATTAAAGGACATAAACCGGGTCCTGATGCCACTTTGATCATTTTAATAATCTTGTCACCCATTTGCATTTCACTTCTGGTGGTTCTTATTGAGAACAATATGTTAGTTTCTATTTTTACTCGATTAAATAAAAAACAAACTCCTCTTATATCAACATATGACCTTTATCTCGCATATAGTAAAAACTTGATGCATCATTCAGCCCTGTTTCAGTCATAAAGGGATTGTCAGAAGGGATTTGGCGGGGTAAATAAAGGCAGAAATATTACTATTCATTACTATCATTTTCCTTTCCCTTATAGCTTTCTTTCAAATTAACTTAATGACATTCTTGTGCCCAGATCTCTCAATAATCCTCGTCTCTTTCTGCATGAAAAACAGAATCAGTCATCTGAAGTCTGTTTGTACCATCAGCGCTTCATCATCATGAGACTTGCCTGAGTGAATTGATGATCCGCTCCAGAGCCTGGAGGAGGGTCACTGCACTTAAACAAGTGACTGTTAAATAATGGAGAAAACAAACTCTTCCTTTCTCTCAAAAGAGAAACTGTTGGTGTGGCTCCATAAAAGAGAAAATTCATTAATGATGGTGTCAAAAGGAAATGATTTTTTCCCATGATGACAGCATAAGGACTATCATAGTTTATGGGCAGATAAACTGAACAATAGACTATGTAAATTCCACCAGAGAGGATCAAGAACTCATTGGGGGCGTTGCATGTTCCTTGGCTGGGGAATCACCAAAAATCAGGAATAGGATGGGTCAGGTATGGATGGATGAAAAAAAGAAAGAACACCATCTGTATAGCCTTTGATTAAATTCAGTTATGGATATTTATCCCTTTTCTGATGGTTATTTAAATATCGACTGTGGAAGTGACAACCACAGTTTGCATATTCCTACCTTGTTTGTAACATGGCCTCACAAAGAATGCTTAAGGATTTTTTTAGAATTGCAAAAATGTCATCTTCGTAAGTAGGCTATAGTATATACAAATATTAAAATAAAAAGTAAAATGTATCTTATACAATAATATATAAAGGCCAAGGTCACTGGGCCTCATGTTCATCACCTTCTATAAGTAATAAACCAAGTACATTTTGAATTCAAGCCACTGTGACCTCAGTTTTTAGCCCAACATTTAAAAAGTGCAAGAGGAGTTTTGTCAAATGTTGCAGAATTCTGTTTTTTGAATATGATAATTAAAATTAGATTTTAAGGTCGGTGGTCACTTGTTAAAAGATGTGCATTTCAATATGTTCATGTTCACAACCACTTAAAAAACAGAAAAAATTAAAATAAAGAAAGTTAGACATTTATGACAAAAATGAATTATAAATCACTATAAGAATTACAATCTTAACTAGGGGATAAGAGGTCAACATTATGAGATAAAAGACACATGATAAGTTAAAAGTCAGAATGTCGGGGTGCTGGTTTGGCGGAGTGGTTAGCAACCAGGCACCCCAAGTATATACTTCTGCCGGTCCAGGTTCGAATCCCGCCTGTGACCAGTATGCAGAGTGTCTTCCCCTACTCTCTCACCCCCTTTCGCAAGCCTATCCACTGTCTCTCTCCTATCAAACGCAGGAAATGCCGAAAAAATACATTAAAAAAAAGACAGAATGTTGGGATGAAAACCGCTAACTATTGAAGACAAGATCAAAACTGTCTTTAAAAACAGCCATTATTATGGTTTAAAAAAGTCATACTTAAGAGATATATTCATATTTATCGAAAAAATCTTAAACGTATATTAAGATCAACTGCTACAACTAAAATAAAAAGTAAAATGTATCATATGAAACTAGAAAAGCACTCGGAGAGCGCAGACCTCCGCCTGCACCACAGTCCTCTCCCATATTGTAATTTTTACCATAAATATAAGTCCTGCCTTTATTTCATCTAAATATTTAGATTCATTAACCCTGCAAACATAGCATTGGCAATTGGTTTCATAATGATATCTATTTTAGTTCAGAAGTTATTCAGAAAAATCACATTTTTCATCATGGCAGATCCAGACGGTGATCAGGATCAACACCAAAATCGAATCAGTTCTTCCTTTTCCCATGCTGAACATTTCCTGAAAATTTCATAGAAATCCGTCCATAACTTTTTGAGTTATTTTGTTCACAGACAGACAGACAGACAAACAAACTCTCCCGAAAACATAACCTCCTTGTGGAGGTAATTAATTCACAGGAGATCAAAATTCATAATATTGCAATTGAAAAATAAATACGATTAACTTGCTAACAGAGAAACAAACAAACAAACAAACAAACTAACAAACAAAAAAACAGACAGACACCGGCAATATCATAACTTCCTGGCAGAAGTAACCATTAATTCTTTACACTTAAATATAAGATGAAAAGTTCCAGTTATTAGACCAAAGGTTAAAATGTTGTAATCAGTGTAAGTGAAAATGTGGGCGAAAAATCTAACAGGATGTTATTCTAAACATTGTAATTTTGATAGAAAAAGTGAAAATTATTGGATAAAAGGTCAGGACTTAGTGCCAGAAACCCTCAACATTATAGTTTAAAGTCAAACATATGAGATCAAATGTAACTATGGCATAAAAAGCATTATTGCCAGATAAAACATCACACATCAAAACTTGTTATAATGGGCTTATTTAAATCCCTGATGCTGCATAAATTGATTTATTATACATCTGTAAAAGTCCAAAGGCCAGCTGAAAAATCTTGGCTTGTGTCCATTTTTCTCTCCCTCTGTTTTTCTTGCTTGGCCTTTTGTCATGCTGTTGGATTTGTCTTTTTGTTTCTGTTGTCTTAAAGAATTCATCCATGAAAGTGTTCAGAGAGTTTCTGTTTTGCATCTCTGGAGCTAAAAATGAGGCAACAGACTTCAGGCTGAGCCAAGGGTTGTGGCAAAGGGACGGACGTCAAACTGGGTCAAAAGCTGCAGAATTTCTGAACATTTTTTTAGCCGAACAACAACAACCTCGCTCTGACAGTCAGCAGCTGCTCCCACTAGTCTTTCCTCAAGTTAGAGTGTCAGAGAGACGAGCGTTCTGGCTCCGGCCGGCTCTGGGACTGATGCCTTTATCAAACCATAATCACTACTCTCGCTGTTTTTAGTGTCGGCCTCAAATTTGATACTGTGGAAGTGTTAGTGGCTATGGTTATGCCCCATAATATTCTCTGCTTTCTTTTTAAAAACAGCTGTAATCTTCTGAACATGCTGGCTGTAATTTTCCTGCCTTGGCAGCTCAGCATCCAAATTCAGTGACATTTGATGGACACGCTGAAAAGTGTTATGTGAGCTAAAAAATGACTTAAACGTGAACTTAGAAAAAATGAACTGTAAGTTTTGTTTGTGTGTTTGTACGACTTATGTATAGTATACCCTTACTTCCTCATTTATTTTGCTGACAAACCAAACAAACATTTTGTCCCCAAGTGGTTTAGAGTAGAACCATATTTTTGTTCTCATACTAGATATCAGCCACTGATGGGAAGTTAAAGCGCAGTGTGCATCAGTGAAACTTCAGTGCTTCAGTGAAACATATTTAATTAGAGAGAGAAAAGGGACATCAAACAACAATGAAACAGACAGAACGGACATTTAAGTTGATAATCATTATCTGTCCAGAGACTGTGATAAGATGGAATACTATAAAGAGTTTACTGCTACATATGAATGAAATTATGATCTGTAATTTAATTAAAAAAAAAACAACTCATATTTGCATGTAGCATCAAAGTAAATCCAATTAGTTTTTCCTGATTCACTTTAAAACTAAAAAGTTTTTGAATTGACTTTTAAACTTGATAAAAATACAAACAATCTTAGTCCATACTTATTTTATTGTGGTCAGTTATTTCTCCTAAACCCTTAAATTAAAAATTAATAGAAAAAAGTCACTGAAAAAACATGTTTAATGTCTTTAACATTCAAACAGTCTGTAATTTAAAGAGACTGTGAGGAGTTTCTAAGTAATTACAAAAAAGTCTCACTTTTAGATATATGCCTGATCGAAATACACACTTTAAGATGAGTTTTATGGCATCAAAATAGGTTATCTATAAATGCTATTCCTTAGCCTTCTGGTCGGGTCGGACAGCGCTGGCTTGGTCTGGATACTCAACTTTGGGAACAAGACAATTAAAACTACAGCAAATTTATATTATTTTATGATTTTACACGTCTTAGAGCACCGGGCTGTAAGTAGTGATATATAGCCGGCCACAAAACTACGATACTAAGTTTTCCAAAAATTGCTTGTTGTCACACATCAAAAACTACCGCTACGTAACTAGAAAGAGATACATTACCTCATCGCTTTGCATCCTGTAAGTTGTTGAAAAAAGAAGTTGTAAAGTAATGCAGAGTTCTGAGGAAGGTCCGAGCTGCATTTACCACAACAAGCACACGCTTCGGCTTCAGTTACGTCTTTGGTGCGTTCCAGTTGTAGTCAGAAGTAGGAATTTCTGGGTTCCGAGTAGGAAACTGCAGCTGGAGCGTTCCCTGAAGTCTGAATTTACTACTGGGAACTCGCTGAAACCTCACCACCCCCGAGTTGACAATGGAAGATGGATGCCCCCAGTGTGAACAGTTATTTAGCTCCTGTAATAATCAATTTATTTGCACTTCTGACTGGGGTGTGTCGCTCTAGATCAGCTGTATACATAGTATTGTTAGACTTATATTTACAAAAATGCTGCCATAGTGATAATCATATTCTTCATACAACAATGCAGGGCGTGCTAACAACAGCTAACAAAAGCCTGGTAGACCGGCATGTTTTTTTCTGACTTCAACTGGAACGCCGATAAGTCAGAGATGATGTCACTCCCAGTTCCGAGGTTACTGGAACGCAGCATTACGACAGTCGGCGCGCGTGCTCATGGGTAGCAGAGTCTTTATTTCACTGGTGATAGATTCTCCTCATTGCACCTTTAAGTGTGATCATCCACTAACAGATCTGTGTTTGGTTATTGAGAGTATGCGTCACAATTGCTAGCTGGCTGGCAGTTCCACTCACTGAGTGGTAGAGAACAACATTTAAGTAATTAATATTAGTGGTAAGAAACATTTAAATGCTTAAATTTTGCTGAAAAGTACTGGCTTTTTCAGTAAACCTAATCATTTTTGATTGTGTTAACTAGGGCAAATGTTGATTCTAGTCTGTGATCAGACTTCTCTGGGTTTAGATCTTTTGTACTCAGAGCCACATAAAAAAGCAAAAACTTGGTAACACAGAGATAAGTGTGGTTCATATTCTTTATTACCTGGATATGTTTGCTCAGTGTTGCTGTTGCATGATGACCTCATCTTCATCACAAACTTGATGTCACAGCCCCTAATATTTCTATATCATCAGCTGAGGATCTACACTAGAGTACGTTATCAAATATCAGATAATAATGACAAAAATGTGAAACTTTTCAGCTTAATTAAAGTGTTTGACAGTTTACTCTCTCTGAATACTGCTGTCAGTCTGAGCTCATTGACACTCTATTGTTCTGAATTCAGTATTTTCTACAAATCTATCTGTATCTGAACTTGGAAAATAATATCATTGTTCATGACACACGTATATGTGTCCCATTTATAAGGCTCAAATAAGTGAAAATCTGATCATAAGAAAAATTAAATGATCAACAAACAGTTTATTTTTGAAACAACGATCATGTAAAACTCTTTCTGCCTGTTGTTCATATTCATACATGACTGTCAGCTGATTGAGGATCATATGCTGCAGGGACAAAAACATCTTATGTCCTGTTCATTGTTTTTCCCTCAGTCTTCAGTCCTGTCATTCCTGTGTCTGCCTTGTGTGTCTCTGGTGACAGGGGCTGAAATAAAAAGAAAGACTCATGTCGAACACTCACACCTCAAAAGAACTGATTTGGGATCAAGCCAATGTAAGTGCCAAAGTTTATAATTGAAACTGTGTTGGATGTAAAATAGGAAAGACATCTGCACTGCGCACAAAATTACCCTCTTCCAGGCGCACAGTATGGCCCTTGGTATTTTTTGGTCTCCATCTTAAAAATGTAAGTAGCATCAGAATTCTCGTTTCAGCAATTTTATGCAGGAAGCCATAAACACAGTGCTGCATTGTTCGTGTTTATTTCCAGGCATATACTTAGCATCTTTTACAGTTCCTGTAAAAGACAGCCTGTCATTATGCAGCTTGTGTAAACAGAGGAGGGATTTTTTGGTGTTGCTAGGAGTGGTGCTGCTTGCAAATGTGGCCAGAGGTGGAAATCATTATTCACTATCTGCCACTGCAGCGTCTCCTTTCCACCGATGTGACTCTCTGTGTGCTCCAAGCAGAGAGACTGTGAATTAATGTGACTGCACTTAATAAACCTGATGTTTGAGACCTAATCCAAGCTCAGAGAGGAATCCACTGCAGGCTTTTTCCATTTCATCCAACACTTCAAGGCCGTCTAGGGGAGCTTGTCAGTTACAGTTTCCATGTTGTTCAGACTTTCAAGCACACAAAGAGCCATTCTTCAACACGCATAGGATGATGGCTTTGTAAAAGAGTCATTTCAGCTGTGGCCTCCAGCACAATCTTTGTACTGCAGTTCAGACGTGAACGGCTTCAGCAATACAAACAATGTATTAGTGGAACGTCAGTCTTCTTTGAATCAACATGTGCTCTTATGTAATGTTTTTATGTTTGATTAATTTTCAGTACGGAACTCCAGCTCAAGTGCCAGACTGATAATACCGAAGGCTTATCAGAAGGAAAAACAGCGCTAGATTTTCACCAGAGTTGTGCAACCACAAAAAATGAGCTACAACCTCTTGATTTTGCCATTGTGAGTATGAGGTAAATGGTTAAACACGACCTTCAATAATGATAAGCTAAAACAAGTATGCTGAATGAGATGTTGTTGCATTGTGTTAAAGAAAAAGCACAACTTGGCTCAACTTTTTCACAGGATAATGCAGGCTTTGTCCAAACTTAAGGCCCATTCATACATTAGTTGTAATTTGCTGATGTTGACTAATGTAGAGAAATTATCAAAGTTTTGGTGGAAGTAGATGCTCAGGGCCATTATGCTGTTCTCAGCACAGGTCAACATATTGGAAGTGGAAATAATGTTGTGCTCGTGAAGTCTGATGTTCCACTGACTAATTGGAGATTGATTTCAAACGTCATGCAAAGTAGATGTAACACAAAGGGAGTTAGCTCAACTTTGGGGAACTTTGGTTAATGGAGCTTGGGGCTGCTGAGCATTGTAAAGTCATATTAGGACTTCACTCAACAAATGCCATATAAAGCAGATTTATATGCCATTTCACCAGGTGCAGCTGTTGTCAGTATCCTGACACCATGCCCAAAGGATGAAGTACCCACAAGGGTTCTTCAAGTCCAACAACAAGAGTCCAGTAATGAGGAAGAAACAGTTGGAACCAGCAGAGATTACTGCATCTGTTTCTAATGGGATAACAAGGTAAGTAGAGGTCAACTCATACTGTCGTTTGCATGCGGATTGTATCAAAAAAAGAAATGTACTTAGATTTGCTTGACGTACCAATCAATCAATCTTTATTTGTATAGCGCCAATTCATAACAAGTGTTATCTCAAGACACTTTACAATAGAGCAAGAACTCTTCATTTTGTGGATACACATAAATGCATAGATACATATATACATAAAAAGATACACATATACATATATACACAAATATATACATCCAGCACCCAACGTGAATCCATATAGCCAATCATGAACCAATATAGTCGCCAGATCCACTTCTTATGAACAACTTTGGACTTCTTCTTTTGAAAAGTTGCTTGTCAATATTGGCAGTTGCTGGCTGTGTTTGTTGGGCTTGCTTTGCCTTTAAACCCAAAAGTGATCTGATGCACACTCTGCTACCAATATAAATGCAATTCTGAAGTTACACAAACTGTTTTGTCCCACTCCAAAGAGAAATGTAAAATTTAATGTAAAAAGAGGGGCAAAAATGATGTTTCCACCAAAAAGAAATCTTATTCCTTATTTCTAATATACATATTACTATTCTATTTCACCATAATAAAGCTGGAGAGGATCAAAATACAATTTTTAATCAAACTAACTATCCCTGTTTGGTGACAAAAATCAAGGTTAGACAGACCGTTTAATGACAACAGAGTTGTTAATAACAGAAGTACCTTCTTTCACTTCTGTATGCAGAACATCCAAACAAAAGGTTGATGAATCAGTACATTAAGAGTCAAATAAGAAAAATGCCACAGTGAAATTGAAATGTAATGTAGATAAAAATCAAAGCATGCTTCATGTAGATTTCTCTCTTTGAAAAGTAATATATCACATGAAGAAAAAAAAATCACTGGAGATTGTTTTCGGCCTGCTTTTATCGAACTGGTTGCTTATTTCTATTGAAGAATCTGGCAACACTGGTACCCAATTAACATTAGCGCTGCCCACTGATGTTGACTTAGTTCTGCATGGTATGACTTAGCTCTATGCAGCTGATGTCTCCCTCTTTGTCAAACAAAACCTGGCCAAAATGTCAGTGCGTGAATGCAGCTTTAGGGGCTCCTTCCTCAGGAGGGTGTCCTCCAGAGAGTCCTGATTTGCCTACATCTCCCAAGCATCATTGCCTGTGAATTTAAAACAAGTGACAGACTCTAAACTAGACTGCATTGCGTTTTATGCTGCTACATTATGTTGCTTTGCTTGAAGTTACATTGCTTTACTGTGTTGTGTTGCCTTACATTATGTTAGCTCAGGTTGTGTAACATTATATAGTGTGAGGCTATGTTGTTTTACTTTAAGCTGCATCACATTGCACGGAATTGTATTACACTTGCCTACTGCCATGAAAGAAGCACAGAAGAGGCGGACACAAATGCACAACTCTAAAATCAGGGTCAAACAGGCAAAAGGTTCAATGATAAGCAGGCAGGAGACAGGAGTTGGTACACATAGGCAACAGTGTCCAAAGACGTGGGCAAAAACAGGAGTCAGTACACAAAAAGGGTAATCAGATCAGGCAGGAAAATCCAAGAATCGTGAGGCAAAAAGGCAAGGTCAGGAAACAAGCAGGGTAAGACATGGCTAGACAAAACTATGAAAAATGCTGGAAAAATGACTGGGAGGTACAACAAACTGGCGAATGGACAGTGAGAGACATGAGGTTAAATACATGTGGTAATGAGGGGTGATGGTGAAAAAGTAGTGTAGGGTGTTGGTGGCACAGTCTAATAGTACATTATCTATTTATCTTGAAAGGGGGTAATGACAGAAAATAATTGAGAACCACTGAGTTAACCCATTGGCTGTCCCAGATGCTTCATGAAAGTCAGAAATCACAGCAGCAGCAGAAAGATCAGTATGAATTCGCCAAATTGCTTTGAACAGTTTTGTTGTTTGTGCAAGTGGTGCTAGAAATGATGTTAGAAGGCAGCATGACTAACCATAAAAAATGCCAAGACATTCTTTAAACAGCTGCAAATATATTTTAATCTGGACCAAACTGGGAGTCCAAAAAAACAAGCATCAAACGCAGCTATCCTCAGCAGACGCTGCCTCTAAGCCTCAATGGGCGAAGGAGACTAAAATAAAGTTCTTCTTTTATCAGCACCAAAAGTATTGAACCAGAGCTTAAGAGCACAGAACTGCACTCTTTCAGAAATTATTCATCTCTATCAGCACTAAAGCATTCTTTGATGACACTTACAGCCTAGCACTGTCTCAGATTTGACAAGAAATGCTCTCCTTTTTTAAATAATAAAACCTTCTGAATCTATTCAATAGCACTTTACTTGGCACTGAGATCATCAGCATGATAAACTGAGCAGGAGGAATGTGAAAGTTCACTACAGTGCTTGGATCCTAATTACTTCTGGCAGCTCACTGTCATGAACTGAGACGAAACAGTGGAGAAGTTATGAGAGGGTAGAGAAGGAGGTGAACTGTATGGATGAGGAGGCAGAGAGGGCCGCGGTAAGTTACCAAACTAATTAGATGTTTATTTTATCTCACTTTTTACGATGACTCAGCTTTGGCAGCTTTTTTCTTTTCAACATATTTAGTCATTATCACCGACGTTGTGTTGGACACTAAGGTCTGATCCCCATTTTTTTGACCTCTTGATTAGTTTCTGTCATAAGCATCAACCAGACCATGTACCCAAAGTGATATCACAACACTTTTTTAGTATTTGTCCAAAAACATAGATAACTGACAATGCCAATGTAAAGTAATGATGGTTTAAAATAAAATTAAATTTAATTGTTGTCGTAGTAAAAGTAAGTAAGTAAAGTTTATCTATTCTACCTTTTGATCACAGACACCAAAAAGTGCTTCGTATTAAGCAACCAGCACAGGATTTCTGTCTTGCCCATTATATCTTTTTGACTATACTGATCTTATGTGATGATTTTTTTTTTACTTGAAGTGTGGTGGTTTGAAGATATAAAATAGACTGAATCAACTAAGTAAAGAACTTTTGAACTTTAAAGCATCATGGAGACCAAAAAAACTAGTTTGCACTGTTAGAAGGATGTAGACTGATAGAAAGATACTTTGTCAGTAACTTTATACTGTACTTCTTTTTCTTTTTTCTTGATTTTTTGTAGATGTGGGTAGTTTTTCATAGGATTTAATTAACCCAAGACCATTGTGGAGATAACTTAGTAGCATACTTAGCATACAGAGGTTAGAGATGAAAAAATAGAAATATAGATAATTGGGGTGGGAGAAAAAAAAATCTATTCACATAAGTATTGAGATTTTTTGTTTGAAGATTTTTAAATAGTTTTTTTTGTTCAAAAACGTTTTTTTTTCCAAATTTAAATGCTTCTTGTTGTGATGCGTTCATAGCAAGCGACTCTGCAATTAAAATCGTGTCGCCCACTGAAGTATCGTTGCACATCCATAAATACCTCATTTTGGTCACCGCTGCCGTGGGCTGTCGCTCGGTGACGTCACGTCTGCTCGAGTTTCACCACGATCATATCGTATATATAATAGGATGTATAATCGGACATTATTACCTCTGCCAGGAGGTTATGTTTTCTGGAGAGTTTGTTTGTCTGTCTGTCTGTGAACAAAATAACTCAAAAAGTTATGAATGGATTTTGATGAAATTTTCAGGAAATGTTCAGCATGGGAAAAGGAAGAACTGATTAAATTTTGATGTTGATCTGGATCACCATCTGGATCCGCCATGACAAAGAATGTGATTTTTGTGAATAAGTACTGAACTAAAATAGATATCATTATGAAACCAGTTGCTAATGGTATGTTTTCATGGTCAAGGAATCTAAATATTTAGATGAAATAAAGGTAGGACTAATATTTATGGTAAAAATCACAATATGGGTGAGGACTGTGGTGCTGGTGGAGGTCTGCGCTCTCAGAGTGCTTTTCTAGTTCCAACTGTATTCCAACTGTTAATGCTGATGCCCATTTGTCCTTACTGACTAATGTTTCCCACACGGTCATAAATTGTTCCTCTGTAGTTCGGATGAAAAACTGTCCGTCACGGGTACTGTCACACATGCACACACCACTGATTGGCTGCTGCCACAAAGCCACACACGACATTGCCTGAAAAGATCAACTTTTTTTAACTTTGGCATTGCGCGACGAGTGAAGTGATAGTCCTGTACGCAGCAAATGCATAGCGGGAGGGTTAGCCCCGCCCCATCGCGGCTGTACATTGACTATGCATGGAGAGTGATCGGCGAGGTAGTACAAGTAGCGTCCAAAGCACCTTTAATCTGTGTTAATAAGTCACTTTTAAATGCAATCCAGGCTTTTGATGAGAGAGTAAAAACAGCTGGTTAAAATATATTGCTGAATAAATCCTAAAAACTGACTCACCTGTGATGTGTATGTTTCCTGATATAGTCTGTTGGCAACATCATTGTTCATCTTCTTCTCTGGTGTTAAATAAGCTAACTAAAGGTTGTACAAATTGGCAAAAATCATAGAATCACAATTTAAATCAAATTGGCAACTAAAAAAGCGTAAAAAATTGAATCGGAAGAAAAGCGTATTGTCTCAGCCCTAATAGATATATTACTGATCTTGAAGGATAATTCAACCCCTGCTACAAAGGGTCAGTTTGTTGAAAAACAAGATGTCATAGTCGCTGAGGAAAATGTAAATCTTGAAAAGGAACAAACTGGCATATTTACCGTTTAGTCATATTAAAAAGATTTTGTTAGCCGTTCAACTGAAAGACCTTGTCGGACAAGGAAGTGAGCTGTCACTTCATGTTGAATCTGAAATGATACAACACATCTAATTCAGCCTGCTTTTGAGTTTTAAAGCCTTGTTGTGTACTTCAAAAGACAGGTGCTAACTTACTGCTACCTCAAGCATTTGCAATCTTTTTTAATAATTAATTCTTTCACTGTTGCCACAGCCATGAGGACCAACATGATCAATAATAAACCTCAGCAGTATAGCCATGTTGCAGTTCCACAGGAGCTTATTAGGTTAAAGCATAAAAAGTAGATATGATAGTTATGATTATAGCAAATAGCAGAAAATTTAGGTTTCATAATTTTGTTTGCTACCGACTGCTTTATCAGCAATGGTCCAACACACTGAAAAATCCAATAGAGTTTTGGTAAAGAGAACCAGCAGGATGCTAACTTCTGAGTTGGACAACAAAAATACGTTAGCCCTTGGCTGCTCTGATAGTGATTCCTACCTATACTGCACATTAACTTAAGATACAATCTCAGTTTCAATTGTTGTATATTACTGAGTAGTCATCTAGCTATTTTTTAAGGAGTGTAGAGATGTATACATATATATGACTGTTGCAAGGATCACAGTGAGTGATGTGCTGTTACTGTATTTCTCCATACGGGTTTCATGTGCTTACATATGTACATGTGATTTAACATTTATGCATGCAGAGGGAGTGGAAAATCAGCAGGAAACAGATCAGACTTATGATCACTAAACAAGCCCAATGCACAGGAGCTCCCTGCTCTGGGATCTCAGCTGTCCCATAAAGAAGCTACTGCTGGCAGATGCCTCCAGTGTGCTGTTTTTTATGGGGGGCACCGTGGGCCAGAGACAGAGACATGTGTTTTCATGCACTGGAAAGAGGGTGTGGAGGATACCTGAAGGTGAAGGCCTAGAAAAGACTCCTCCTTGTGTTTGCAGAGGAACTTTTAATGAGCAGTTTGTGAATGCCAGAGTGCTTTTACCTTGACAAACATGCTGATAGCCCACTTTAAGAAATAACCAGGAGAAGTTTGACCGGCTCTCTCATTTGTTTTTGCATCGGCAATGTCACTTGACGTAAGCCAGAGCTCTAAGCAGCATGTGTTTTCTGTTTGATATCTGAGCCTGTTTTTGATTTGGAAAAGAACAATGCAAATTCTCTGACGGCGTCCTCCTAGGATATTGAATTCAGTGTACCGATGAGTCATTTAGGGTGTTGTTTTCTTTCGCTGTGGTTGCATGAAGGAAGATAAAGCTTTGATTGTTATGCTTGAATGTCAATTATATGTTGTTGCTTATGAGAGAGATACTCCATAATCACTGCTTCTCTTTTGTTGGGCATTATTTGTGCACCTATTAATGTAAAGGTTATCAAAAATTTCAAACAACAATCATGCTTTTCCATAATTTTTTTGCTTTGTGATCTACCCTTATATTACAGGTTTCCATTCACCGTTCATTCTGTGCCCTTGAGAGCTGCTCACTCACAAAGGCTTTATGTGGCAACCTTTGGAAAATGAGTGGGTGAGGCAACCCTCTCATCAAAAGGCACTGCAAATATTAATCTAGGTTAAAGAACGTGGTTAGCTTTTGTTCCTAAGAGACCTGTTGGGCTGAGCATTGCTTGGTTTCACCCTGGTAGTGAGCTTTAAGAGCAAGCACTATCTTGTTTAAGTCTCCCCATCCTAACTCTCCATTTTAATAAACACAGACACACACACACCTTGACTGTTTGTTTTATCCTCACCACCTGCAGACGGAGCGTCTCTGATCATCATCAGCCGACTGTTGTGCTTATTTCCATTATTAGGGAAGAAATTGCCTTGAAAGCCGTTCAGCTTATTCAAACAGAGGTCACTTATCATACTTGGATTAGAAAGCTCAAATGTTGTTTAATGTAATGTATTCCTAAATAAGATTGTTGGCTGTTCAACCAGTCAATGCTGCACAGCTCCTCAGTCAATAAAAGGAAGACTAACACCACTCACTAGCTGCTTAATGATAACCCGGCACACCAGATGGACCGTTCAATATATTTCGCTTGTCGGTCTGGGAAAGAGCCCATAGACAGTGTTTGGATTCAAGAGTGGAGAGTGGAGGCTTGTTTACCGAAGTGACCAATCATGCTTCTCTGTCTGGTAACCTGATGGGCAAGTCTGGGTTTGGCAGTTTCCAGAAGGACAGTACTTGTCTGACTGCTCTGTGCCAAGTGTAATGTTTGGTGGAGGGATTATGGTGCGGTGTTGCTCCAGTGAAAGGAACTATAAGTGATTCAGCAAACCAACACATTTTAGACAATTTAATGCTCCCAATTTCTAGGAACATGTTGGGGATGGCCCCTTCCTATTCCAATATGACTGCACCAGTGAACGAAGCAAAGTCCATTATGACAGTGTGGAAGAACTTCACTGGCCTGCACAGAGTCCTGACCTCAACTGAATAGAACACCTTTGAAATGAATGACAGTGTCTGACTTTACAAATGTGATTCTGGAAGAATGAACAAAAATTACCATTAAAACTCCCAAACTTTGTGGACAGCCTTCACAGAAGAGTTGAAGCTGTTATAGCTGTTAAGGGTGGGCCAACATCATATTAAACCTTCTGGATTAATATTGGGCTGTTTCTCAATTTCATATGTGTGTGAAGACTGGCAAGTGAATTATTTTGGCAGTACAGTGTATTTCAAATAAGCACCACACATTTTACTTCCAAATGGATACATTATATTTAGGCACTTTTTAGCTAACAGTGATAGTTTTTATTAAGTAGTAGATGCGATGTCTCATGAGTTAGTATTGTGTTAATGTTTACTGATATTTTTAAAAACGTTAAGTATACCAGACAAGGATCTGGCTTACACCAAGCTATGCAATGATTTGATTATGTTTTTTTACTAAGTAATTTATAACTATCATTTTAATTGTTTTATTTTTGGCTAAGTTATGTTATGTCCTATCCTGAGAGGTTGTTGACGTCCTGTGTAGTTTGTGTTTTCCTATTTTAACTTTGTAGCTCCCAGTTTAATCTAAAACTTGAAACACAGTTAATATGTAAGTAAAATGTAAAGAGCATGTGCCCAGACGGAACATTTTAGAGAAGTATTATAATATATAATTTACATGTTAGGTAAAAAGAGGGTTAAATATTAGTTATTTAAGTTGCTGTGTTAGACTGGTTTTCACAGTTTTGTATGAATTTACACATCAAAATGGTCACATTATCCATTAACAGCTCCTATCTAATAGTGATATTAACTATTATTCCGCTTGAAGCTAACGTTAGCTGTTAGCGTATGCTCCATCAGCCTGAAAGATGGATTGATTCTGCGTTGCATTTTTGCAGTTCAGTTGCTGTTCAGCATTTATCAACCTAGAAGTACAGTAGACTTAGCCATGCAGATCACCAAATTCATAAACCCTCTTTGAATCTGCAGCTTTGGCTAACCACTGGAAATCTCATCTTTGCACTCATTTCTCTTCAAGACTCATTCTCACCTTCTCTTGCTCACTCGCTTTCTTCATTCTATCTCCCTCCATCTATCACTCTATCTTCATTAACTTAACCCAAATTATCCATCCCTGAGACCAGCCCAGTGTTGGAGTAGAAATCAGCCCCAGGGACAGGTGGACACCTGCCAGCTGTGAAGAGATCCAGGCAGGAATGTGATCACTGATGCAGCTCAGAGAAACATTTAAATCTGGCACTCAAGGGAATCAGCCTCTCCAAACACCCCTTCACCTCCTCTTCATTGATTTAGTGGACAGGGAAGAATATTGGAGGGAGGCCCTCTGCTTTTCTGTTTTGTTTGCATCCAGATTTTTTCTTTTAATGAGCAGATAGGGAAAAGCAGAAATTTGAGAAAAGGGGTAGTGGGAGGATGTTTGATTTGAATTGATGAGCCTTAAAATCCCAATGGGCGCATTGCAGTTTGAACTGAAGTGAGGCCATCACAACACTACCAACTGCTTAAATGGAGGCAGTTCAGGTTAGCGAGCTGGTTAATGAGTGAAATATGTGGGATGGAGACCATGATGTTCTTTCAAGTCCCAGCAGGGTGTAGCTTAATAACAACTCTGCTCTCAATTTGACCCTTTGGAGGAATAAAATGAACCCTTGTTTTTACCACCCGTAGCTTTTCTTTCCTATTTCCCATGAAAAGTAGAGCTTACGCTAACGTAAAATGCCACTTTACCCTTCCATGCGTATGGCTTCAATAAAATTTGGTCAAGGACGGAGATTGGTGGCTGAAAAGATTTACAGCTAAGCCCTCTGAGATGGTATATGGCTTTCATAGCTGAAGAAATTTTGGTGGTAAAACTGTTTGCAATAAATGATGAGCTGAGGTCAAACTGTGTGTTGCGATCTCAAGTGACATATGAAGCTGTATTATTGCCATGTTTGCTAAAATGTGTTATATATTACCGACGCAACCTACCAGACAGTTTTTTTGTTCCTCACAGATGTCAGCAATTAGTATGTCAGCTCCTCCAGCATTGGAGCTGACATATTTGTGATTACATGTTTACCATGTTCAGTGTGAGGCAGCTTTCACCAACACCATATAAGCTTCTCATTACTGCTGAAAATGCAGCTCAGGGTGGAACTCAGCTCCTGTTATAAGAAACATGCTTATTTCATTTCCAAGTAGACATTAAAATTTTAAGGCACAGTCAAAATTAGAGGAGTTACTATCAAACTGTTGGCATAATTGTAATGAAAGACCTCCAAGAGTCATAACTGTGTTTTATTTCTGTGGCACATCGCAGCGAAGCTTTTATGTCACTAACAGTCAGCAAATTATCTCTATTTATGGACTACAGTGTACTTAGAGAGTGGATATTGAATATCCACTGTTTAATCAACATTAGAAATTAAAAGAACTGAAATTGATACACTTCCTAGTGTATCCTAAATGATCCATCCATCTATCCATCCTCTATTGCTTATCCAGGGCCGAATCACACAATCTGCAGGTCAAGCTGGTCAACCCAGACTTCCCTCTCCTTCACAACATTTTTCAGCTTCTCTTGGTGGATTCCAAGGCATTCCCAAGCTAGATGGGATATATATAATCCCTCAAGCAAGTTCTGGGTCTGCCCCGGGTCTCCTTCCAGTTGGGCATGCTCGGAAAACTACCACAAGCAGGAGAACAGGAGGCATCCTAATTAAATGCCTGAACAACCTCAGCTTACTTCTTTCAATGCAACGGGACTGTGGCTCTACTTTGAGTTCCCTGTCTGAGCTCCTCTATCGATCTCTAAGGCTGAGCCCAGCCACCCTTCTGAGGAACTTCATTTCAACCGCCTGTATCCATGATCTCAAACTATTGAGCATTTACCAGAGCTCATTACCATCCGCTGGCTTGACTCCCTTTTACCACAGCAGTTCAGTACAGATGCTGCAGAGACACTTTTGAACAAGACCCCAAGATACTTAAACTCCTTCACTTTGGGCAAGAACTCACTCCCCACCTTGAGAGAGCAATCTGGCTTCTTCTTGCAGAGAACCATGGCCTAAAACTTGAAGGTGCTCCAACCTCACCCAAACCACTTGGTACTCAGCTGCAAAACGCTCCAGTGTCTATATCAGGACCCCAGTTAAAGAAGCCAACAGAACTTCATCATCTGCAAATAGCAGTAAGGCGATTCTGAGATCTCCAAACCAAGCACCTTTCTCAATCACAAACACAAAGTTTGGAAACCCTGGCAGAGGCTAACACCCACACATCTGACTTTTCTTAACTTTTAAGCTTATCATTTTTAGCAAAAAGATGTGTACTTCAATTAGTAGCTAGCAGTGAACTTAAGATGTCACTTTTTGGAAACTAGCAGCAATTCACCTACTGCTAAGTCCACCTCCCAACCACACTCGGACAAACAAATAGCACGCTGTGCTAAATAACAATGGCATCTATCAACATCTGAGTTATTTCAAAGGATACTAGACAGGATTTTTTTTTTTTAACAGAAGAGCCTCATTTCACAGGGAAGCCATCAAAAGTGATTCCACTGTTCTGTGTAAGGATATATTAAGAATATGAAGGGTAGCAAGACCAAGCTGGAGGCAAGAGTCTATAGGTATCAGTGCAAGAGGGAAAAACCTCATCTTTGGTGCCTAAGATCAGCATTGTTCATGTACAGAAGGGTTATATATATTTGTATTTTGTATTTTTTAGCTAACCTTTTCATATTACTTTAGCCCCAGTCCCTGTAGAAGAAGTCCCCATGAAGGAAATGCTTAAACATGGAAAAATATAAAAACAACAAACGTTACCTTTGGTTTGGCACAACTTAACCAAGTTTGAATTCTGAAAGGCATATTTGCTCTAAATTTCTTGTGTTAGCATTAGCCAGCCTTAACCTGTCTTCGTAACATAAATGTTGATGATACGTCGGGTTCATTTTAAACTACTATCTTTGGCTTCAGTCACTTGTTGATTGTTACGTTGAGATGATCCAAGTTTAATCAAAATGAAACACTTTGCTGTGTTTATGGGAGGTTTAGAGGACAGACTAAATGGACACTCTATTCTCTAGACTCTCTGGATACCATGTATCAGTGCCCCATGCACATTGTAAAACCATTAATTTGAGTTGTAACTGTTCTGTTTCTGATGCTTTTCTTCAGGAGTCTTCTAGCTGTATGTCCAAGTGTATTGAGTAGATGCGAGACATGTGGTCAGTCCATAGTGTTGGGGGGGGCAGGGTTTAGCTCCTGGCCAACTGCGCGTGAATACTTAACACTCAGTGTGAATGTGAAACATATATTTTTTTTATTTTCATAAGTGCAGTCTTTTTATTTAAGAGCCACACCTTGTGTTTAGCATCCTACAGTGAGGCAGATATTGATTTTCTAATTTGACTTTAAGTAAGATTGGTAATATCCATTTTTTTTATCAATGAGCTTTACCTTTAAGACAAAACAAGCAACATAATTATACATGATCGAACATGACACAATAAACTCTATGTAGCTGTTTTTATGTCATATTTGGCTCTCATGGAAAAACTTAAGCCAGTTTTCCTTGAGTTGCTTTCTGCCTCTTTCCTAAACAACAGAGGGCAATCCCCCTCCACACACACACTCACTCCAGAGCCACACACACAGCCACTGCATGCTCTCCTCCCTCCCCTTTTTGCCCTTTTTAGGTTGTTCCTCTTTTTTTCCGTCTGAAAAGGGGGGATAGTATGACAGCTTTTCCTGCTCCTTGTGGACTGGAGCCGGGAGAGAGAAAACTCTGTTACTCACTCCGTCTCCAACTTTGAGAGGAAGTTACCACCTCTTCCCCAGACTCTGTACACACACACATACGCACACTCTTCAGGCAGTCACACATGCTCTTCAGGATCTGACCACAGCAGCAGCAGCAACAGGGAATCAACTGAGAGAGCCAGGGCTGCTTGTTGTGTTGTGATTATTCAAAATTTGGAGGGAAGGCAGCTCAGTTTGGTTGAAGCTTTCTTTGTGGACTGAAGGACAGATTCTCATCATCATACCGGTGAGTTTGACAGCTTATTTTTGTGCATGCACTTAATGATAGAAACTACTTTAAACAGTGATTTTTCTGTCTTTATAGTTTCACAATTGACATACTTTTTCTGTAATAGATTGCTCACAAAGTTTCAGTGTGAGCAGATATGTTAGTCTGCCAAGCTTGTTTGGAGGTGAGTGTGTTTGGGAAAACTTCCATGTGCTATAAAGTTTGAAATCTGGTTTCCATTACAGCAGCTCTAAAAGTTTTTTTTTTTTTTTTAACGTCACATGAAATTAGTTCCTTGTGTGATTGTATTTTATTGAGGTGTGGTTAAAATGGGCAGAAAAGTGATTGAGGTTTAGTAAGAGTAACCTAAAGACCTAGATGGAGCTTCATTACATATGATGTTAACTGCTTTTTTAAAGTAATAGCCATATCTTATCACAAATTAGCTAAATGTTCCCCTTCAGTCCCATTGCATCACTAAGCATGTTATTCCTAAAGCTGCTTATGCCTTTGTGCCATGATAATATTTCTTGTGCACTATAAAACAATGCTCTTGCCGTTCATTCAGCCAAGTGCATCACTGTGAAGCCACTCTGAATCTGTGTTTTCAGCATGTAGTCTAAAAAGCGCAGCCAAAGAGAAGCTGATGCAGCATTTATAGTGCGAACAGGACAGGACAGTGGAGCCCTGGTGCAGCTGCATGTTACTCCCCAACCCTGTGGTGATTAATTAGATGTCACCTTGCAACACAGTCAAAGCAAACATCCACTCACTTATTGGGCTTTTTATTCACATTGATACTGAGCAGATGTTATACAGTCAAATTAGGGGTAGCCTTGTGGTTATGTCATTGGGTTTCATAGAGATGTAAAGCTGTGTAGTTCAAAGTGGGCATCCTGTGTTTGGGTCAAGCATATGGCCTCTTACTGTATGCCATCCCCTTCTTATAAGTCGTGCTTTATTCACTGTCTCTGCAGTAGAGTACTGCACCAATGAGTCCTAAAAGCAAGACATGACTTCTTAAAATATAATGTATTTCTTGTCTTATCTATTTTATTATATTTTTTTACAACTGTTTTTACATTGTCTTGTTTTCTACCCTGCTTGCTTTTTATCTTTCATCTTATCTTGTTTTAAGTTGCTCAACAATTTTTATATGTAGCTACTTATAATGTCTGGGCATCTCTAGCTGTTCCAAGCTTAAATATATTTCCTTGACAGATTGATGGGTTATTTATTAATGTTGCTGACTGACTATATGCATGAACATATACTGGAAAGCTAAAAATGAATTGCCCTTTGTGTTTCAAATAAAGTTGTCTGAACTGAACTTAAACGAGTAAGCATTTAGGCACTACCAGATCTTGAAGTCCATTTTTAAATGGGTTTTTGCTCAAGGAAGATATAAAGTATACTAATCATCTGTTACACAGTCTCTTGTTGTCTAAATGAAATGTATGTGCTAAACAGTGGTCAAAATATAATATTGATCAAGCACAAGGTTTAGGATTTTGACTCTGTGAGCTGAGCAGCAACATCCCTTGCAGAAAAAATGAAGCAGGTAGTTAGTGTCAGCTTTGTTGATTTTCAGATTTGGATGGTTCGTGTTATGATTGACATGCCTGTAAGCCCACACCATGTAGCTACTGGCTTGTAGTCCTGCCTAAACACGTCCTCTCTTCTGTCAGGAGTTGACCCAAAGCTAGGTTGAGAGAGCATTTACAGTATGGCCATGATCATGAACTGGCTTCCCAAGCATTTCCACTGGCTCCTTAAATGATGCCCATGGCTAAGTAAAGACCTTTATACAAACAGTGGTATGAACCAGCTGAACTGCCTTTCTCAAAATGCTCAGATTTGGTCTGTGAGCTCAAATATGGGTGAGTTCTTTGAATCATAACCTGGCATTTGCAGCTCTAGACCAGTAAGTATTTCCCTGGAAAAGATGAGTCTGGTCAGCTTCCACATTGACAAACAGTGCTGTTCCAAAAATTGGACTGTTGTAAACTGAAAACAGCAGCTGACATTTTTGCACTCAGGATGCTAAACGCTGAAAATTCGGAGCTACACTGGCTTTGTATTAAATGAGTGCGACTGTTGCAAATGTGGGCATGGTTCATGTATTGTCTTAAGCGTGGACGAGCTGAGATCAAAAACAGCCTGTGGCTTCTTTCCTGCACATTATTCCTCCATTTTTTTCTAGTACTATTCACCGTGCTCTCTGTTGAATCAAAGGGGTAAAAGCTCCAGCATATATTTACATGTATTTACCTCTGCCAAGGAGGGGATGTTTGTTTGCATTTGTTTGTTTGTTGTTTGTGTGTTTGTCTTCCTATCCCTCTGAGAGCAAGACAACTCAAAAAATTGATGAAACCCTTAGGGAACTTTGGTCATTGAGCAAGAGGTTATAGCATTTTGGTGGTGATACAAATCTGATGTAGATCCAGGATTTTCATTGCTCTGCTAACAATGTCAGAAATGTCTTGGCAGACTGTTTGCTCACGGAACACTTTTAGTTTAAATCTTTATTAGTTCATTTTATTTCTTTATTTTGTGGGGTTTTTTATGCCTTCATTGATCAGATTTACAGGATAGTATCAGCAGCTGGGGAGAGAGGATGGGGGTAAAACATGGCACAGACCAGTTTGAACCCAGAGTGACTGCATCATGGGCATCAGCCTCTCTGTACATGAGGTGAGCAGACATCACTTCTGATCTATTGGTGCCCCGCAAACAAGTACAAGGAAAAATATGCCACAGAGCTGTTTTCAGCTGCAACCCAAAACCCAGATGGAAAAATGCATAAAGGATTTCTGTTGATGGAATCCATGCTGTGCTGACTTCCAGGTCTTGGGCATAAAAATCCAAAAAACAGATAAAGACAGGAATCATGAGGCAAGCGACATAGCAGGGTTTTAAAACAAGGCACGAGAAGTATACACATGGTGCATATGGCTTTATACGTGTTTCAGCTGTTCCCCTTCTTTCATGCATGAGCTCATAGAAACATTCATGGCTCACAGCAGTGAACCATATGCCTCTGCTCCAAAATCTCACTGGACGTTAGAGGTCAGCACCTCTTATCAGGGTGAAGGCAAGACGATAGAGGAGGGAGCTGATGGGTGGAGGCTGGATAAGGCTGGGCCGCTCTCGAGGGTCTCCTTAATTTACACTATCTGAGTGGGCCTGGCTAGCACTTCAGCTGTGCCTGCCTGCGGTCAATCAGATAACCCTCCATAGGATGAGTGTGAATGCTTAGTTAAGTAACCCCTTCAAGGCTGGATCAGGAGAGTTGACTTCTGTGTGACCTTTCCTGGCTGTTCATGCAGCAGACCCCCCCCCCCCCCCAAACCCCACTGACTGACTTATCATTCAGGCTGTCTTATCTGTCCTGAGGATGGTTGTTAACTGACTCTGTTTACCCAGAGGTCAGCGGTCAGACTCGGATTTGAGCTGCCTGTCTAAGCTCCCAGGTTACCTATCTATTCAAAAGGGGAGATACAGAAAGTTTCAGAGAGCACGAAGATGAGATAAGTCATGAGAAAAGAGCCTCACATTGACATGTTTACACAGTGGCAAGAAATAAACGCAGCTCCTGGCATGAAAAGTGACCAAACATATGGGCTTTATATTGTGGCTGAAGTTTGGAACTGTGATTTTGAGCCAGTTTAGTCTTTTGTAGTTAAGCTCCGGTGAGGAAGTTCTGGTTTGTGGGATTATAGTGACCTCTTTTGACCAAGGGCACTATTCATCTCTTAAATGATTATGTCCTTTAAAATAGCTGCCTTATCCAGATCATTTCAAACAGCCAAAAATACAATTAATCGAGCACCTTTGCTGTACAAAAAGGTAAAAAGGAGTTTCAGTTTTGTACTGTTAATCACATCATCTGATGACAACTCTGTCTGCTTACATGCACCAAAAGCTGCTGTCCACTTAAGACATAGTCAATCTCTTTATAATGATCTCCTTGCTTCTTAAGGGTCATATAGAGGCATTAATATTAACTCCAGATGCTTCATAATCTGTTTTGAGCTATTCACAGAAGCTTTGAATCCAGAGGCCACTGTTTGTGATGAAGCCTTTCTTTTGAAAAGAAGGAGCACATTTAATGTCGCTGAGTTTGGCTGTTTTAGCCACCAAACGTTTACTTTAAGTTTGGAGCAATGTTGTTTTTTCGTGATTTAAAAGAATTAATCAAAAACATTGTCATAATGGTAGATGTTGACTAAACGGAGCAACTGGAAGTTCATAGTTTCTCACTCAATAAATAGTACAGTTTTAAGAAAATATATGTTTTTGATCAATGTGGACATACACATCTAAAAAAAAGTTTGTAATTGCCTATTTACATTTTAGTGCAACAATTATGTCTCATTGTACATGTGCATTTTGCATTAGCATTGTACACTAGTCCACTAATCAACACACAATGGCCAGGGCTACTTAGGATAAGGACAGGTCCAGAGAATTGATCAAATTTATTGACTTCAATGCAATAATCAATGCTTGTCAATCATTTTTAATTGATTTACTTATCATTTTTGTGGACATAAGCATGGAAAAGTCAGCCTACACAGATATCCTGTCAACAACATTAAACGCATGGCGTTCCTAATAGTTCACGGTACACAGCATCAACAAATGCTCCAGTGTTGCTGTTTATTGTGCTTTTGCCTTTGTTGAAATCCCACAGACCTGCATGTTGTGCTTTTAGTGTCGTTCTGTGTTAAATGAAGTCACATTTTAGACCTCCACTGTCTCCTGTCCACAGTACCTACTTCCTTGACAACTTTGTTGATTGCTTTCCAAGTTTGTGATGCCACTGTTTTGCAAAGTCTAATTAGAAGGTACTGATGAAGGAATAATTGATCATAAAACCAAATTATATAAACGCCCCAAGCTAGTAGAACTGAATTCTAAATTCAACTACTTCTTGATTCCCATACATAGACAGGCACCCCAGAATTATATCTGGTTATTTATCAAAGGTGGGACTTGATACTTTAAACCATGACTTCTGACTTACATTGTTTTGTTGTGTCCTTGAAGAGCAAATTGACATATAACTGTTACATTACTGTTGAAAGTAAAACATGGTGGTACTTCTGATTTGCAGCAATGGAAAGGTGGCCACCTCAGTCTGAGAGGCTGACTCTCATGTCGCAAATAATGAGCTCAATGCACCAAGTTGTAGATTATATCCAAAAAGTATTAACATTAAAATTAATGTCACTTTTTATTTCTTTAATGGCTGTGTTTCCACTGCCATGCTAGATTAAGCATGTCTTAGTTTGATGTATATACTTTCTGTTATCCGTGGAGTGTGTCTGATTTGTGCTGGACCCATTAGCTTTAAAGTTCTGCATCAAACCCATAACAAGGCTAGCTTTACACAGCTTTGCACAAGCTCCCAGTAGTGGCTCACAGATATGGCTGTCTTGGTCATGTCAGAAAAAAGTTCTTTTTTACCTTGACTGACCTATAAATTTAACCAGCCATTACCAAAGACCACGGGCAGTATTATCCTCACAATAGAGATGATTTGACATGCTGAAAGAGAGAGGAATTGTCCATCGTGAGCAAAGTATGAGAAAGCTGAAATACTGTGATAATAGATTTCATGGTGCATACTTGAGCAGTGACATGCAGACATTGCTGTCACCCACATCAGCTGATTTCCCTGAGGTGCCCCTCCCATAACAGATTTGTTGATTTGAACACTTGGCTCTTTATGTTTCCATGCCTTTAAAGCCCTCATAAATATAAAGTTACATCCATGAGATGAGAGAGTAGCATGTAAGAAACAGTGCACTTCAACAGTGTCTCTCTTTGATGGTGGAGTCTGGTTCAGTATGAATGGTGGAATTTTAAGTTTTTTTTGAAGATGCAAAGTCAAGTGTGTCTAAGATTATGTAACCAAGATGTTATTTTAGAGAGATATTGAGCAGAGTGCTTGATTTATGATGTGTGTGTGATACCGTGTAAAGTAAAGCTCCCGTCAACCCCTGATGTCTTACAGGTCGCAGGACTTATTCTCTATGAGCTTCACTGGTCAAGACACTCCCTATTTTCACTCCCCGGCTTAGACGGATGTTTGAAAAGCTAAATCCAGAGGGTTTGCTTGGACTTACACTCCTATCTAAGGTAAACATACAAAAAAATGCAGCTACACGTAAGAAAGGGGGAAACAGAAAACTGAAACAGGCTCAGGTTTGATGGATGGCCTTTGATTTTGTTCAATATATCCACAGATCTTTGATAAAATTGGTTTGTCATGCCTGGTTTGTGCAATTGTTTGTTGTTGAAAGAATTTAAGCAATAGAGCACTGAGTCATCTCAAGTTGGTCCCTGTTTTTTAAGAGGTTTAGTAACATTAAAGCAACAATTAGACTTATCAGTGTTAAAGTAGCAGTTTTAAAGTCAGTCCGACAGAACAATTACTTTCAATAATGGGGATGGTGTCCATTCCATTTTTATAGAGTGCCGACATGCCCCCACAACTGGGGATGGTTTTACTGATGGCAGAGCTTTGAAGTAGCTGTTTTTTTAAATGTAGTGTGAAAAGGGTTTGAAAAAGTCTTATTACATACCTCCCATAGATGGTCTTGTTCTTTATGGACTTCTCTCATTTCAGTAATGCCAGTGTAACCTCCACCAAAGGGGTTGTGCTTTTGGCAACATTCTCGTTTGATGCTTTGTGTGTTTGTTTGCCCATCCATCTGTTTGCATGGTAACTCAGAAAGTTTGCAACGGATTTTTACAGAATATTGATTATGGACAAAAAAGAAGAGTTTGATATTGGTGGTGAACTGAAAATGGATTTTTACGGATTATCAACAAGTAAGATGTTGAAGAAATTCTCATAGACTGTAATCATGGTACAAGGGAGAAGTGGTTAGGTTGGGGTGGTGATCTAAATCTAGGAATTTGTTAATTATTTTGTCACTACTGCATGATAGTGTCTTACACTTTTTTTGGCTAATAATTCTTGTCAAAAATGCCTTGCTAGAGGTTTGTGCACATGGAGCACTTCTTTTTGTACTTGCAGCTGTTTGTTCAAGATGGACTACGCAGTAATGGTTAACATTGGTACTGATCATTTGATGAGTGATTCGCATGGCTCTGCTGTAAAGAGGTTTGTAAAACAGACAAAAGATCTAGTTGCCACTTGAACAGACAGATTCACAGCACAATACATTGACTACTCTGGGAAATATGAGCCAGTACTTGGCATGCAAATATCTTCTCCTGGTCTTTTTTTTAGCTACAAGCCTTCAAGTTAATATTATCCATGGCTCTCATATTTAAATGACCATTTATCCAAAAAGTAATACCATTGATGGCAGACATGATTAAAAAGGTTACAAAAATGGAACTTAGCTTGAGTTCTTAAAGAAATTGTATTTATCCTTATAAAGCCTTCTTCACCCCCAACTTAACTGGTGAAGAAGCAGAATATCAACAAGATTATTTAAAACCCAGTTCAAAACCATTAACCCAAGCTTTTTACCTTTTTGGATCAAGTCCTGAAATGCCTTCATGACAGGGAACCTCAATAATGAACTAGATGATGCTTCTTTTGAGTAACTTGTGACTAAAAATGGAAAAAAAATGTTAAGAGCTTCAGAAAGGCCTTATAAAAAAGAAAACTGGTACATACAAAATGCTGCCAAAAACATTCCTGAAGATCTTTTATCTCAAAATAGCAGCACCAAAATTCTTAGCAATATGGCATGGACTCCACAGACCCATTCACATGCTGGCCTTACACATGTTTTGTGTCATGGTGTAATCTGCACAGTCTATGTAATTGATACAGTGTGTTGGTGCTGCTGGACGTCAGCCCAGATCGATGCAAGGAGTGAGATCATGACTCTAATTTTGGTTCTCTCAGTTTTGGACCATCTGCAGTCTGATCCAGTTAAACCAATCAAAGAAGAATGCCTGAATAAATCAATATCAACATGAAGAAACAAACACTGAAAACCAGCCCAGTCAACACAAAGACACATGCTGTATACAACCAAATAAACGCCATTAGCAAACACACTCACAGCTGTGGTCTCAACATGGCTTCTTACTTGCCATAAGCATAACTAGATTTTCTTGATAATGTCAGCATGAAGATGGGTTGTGGGATATCTCTGCAGGATTTACATAGCAAAGCATTCTGACCGAACCACACATTAGGAACACATCTGGGCACTATTAACCACTTGCCCTAACCCCCCAGCTCGGTCCCATATCTCCTTCACCCTCCTATTACCTGCCATAGCCTGCAAAATATACTCCTCACAGGGCAAGCAGTGCACTGTGCCTCATCTTACATGACATGAGGATACACTGGGATTTAACAGGGCAAAGGTGGCAGTTGGTCTTAGCCAAGCTGGCGCCATATTGGTGAACTACATCACGATAAAGTTTCAGTCCTATCATTTGTGAATAGCATGGTGTCATTGGCATAAAAGCTGACTTTTAGACAAAGCCTCACTGTTTACTGCTTAAAAGCTTTCTGTCCTTGGGAGCAAAGCTGTTGTTCATTGAGTCCATGTCAAGTAAAGTTCTTAGCAAAGCTGAAAACATCAATCCTTGAAGAATAACAAAGCTTTCTTTCAGCTCTTTTTCAAACAAGAGCTCATATTCAGAGGTGAGGACGAGATCAAATTATCTAATGTATTAGGAATTCAAAAGATTAATGGGTGCACAAACAATGCACATTTAGATCTGAAATTCCACCATGTTAAGACTTGTTTAGAAGAAAATTAAATACATTTGGCTAGTTCATTCTTTGCAGTCATTGAGGCTGTTTGCTACTGGCAGCACTTTATAGTTCAGACTTGGGTCAAAATATGGTGCACAGTGGAGTTTACATCACAGAGTGTTTCATGGGTTTGGTTTCCCCCATCAGAATAATTAACTGAATGTTAATGCTGTTACAGTCCTTTTGGGCCATTAGAAAGCTTCTTAAAGGCATTAAAGAAATAATAGGCTACTTAAAGGTCTAGTAGGTCAGTTGATTGGGAACTAGTGATTCTATCACACAGTCCTATCAGTAAGCAGGAGTGTCTCAGTTACCACACAACTGTAATCGAATCCATCAAGATTCAGAGCATCTAAGACTTTCCTTCTGTCTTAATGTAGTTGAGAGTTCAAGTCTTGCCCTCTGAAACAGTCCACCCTTGAGGATCTCAGCATTGATCTGCCTTTGCTTCTCATCGTTAGAAGTCCAGAAGAACAATGAGGAGTGATTAAAGCTCATTCTTCTGATGAAATCAAGATAAAATTGGAGAGGTTGTTGGTTTTGCCGTCACATGGCCCAGTGTACTGTCTTCAACTTCTTTACGTAGTTAAAAAGTTGGGTTTTCCTCACCCAATTCTTGCAGTCTTGGCTGGTGAGGCCAAAAAGAGCAATTAAAGACAAGATAAGGAACATATGTGTCAGAATCTGCTTTAAGTTTTGTGGTACAGACGCCCCGTATTTTAGGGCCTTTCTCTGATTTGTTCTTACATAAGATGGTGAATATTGCAGAAGCAGACAGGAATTGAAGACCCAGAAACAGACCGGTTGCACACGTGTCAAAGGTCTTGAGCAAGGGGCGCTGATATTCTGCTGATTAGGTTCTCTTGCCAGAGTTCTTTGCAGTTATCTGTTCCCCCAGTCGCTGAATCTAGCCACTGTTTTGTCTTTTAAATAAAGGCATAGAAGTTTCCTAAAACCTTAAGAAAAGGTGTTTAGCCAGAAAGCTGTACTGTTCAAACTGGAGGGAATTTGTGCGGTATTCCCAAAATAAGCCTGGCTCATAATTCTGGATATTCCTAGTGTTAAATTTCACTACTAAGCAGTGGTAGATTTTTATACAGACTTAAATATAAATACAAACAGTCTAAATTGGGCATCTTTTTCTTTTCTTTTTTTTTTTTTAAATATTTTTTGGGCATTTTGTGCCTTTATTGATAGGAGAGAGACAGTGGATAGGCTTGTGAAAGGGGGTGAGAGAGTAGGAGAAGACACTCTGCAAACTGGTCACAGGTGGGATTCGAACCTGGACCGGCAGAAGTATGTACATGGGGTGCCTGGTTGCTAACCACTCCACCAAACCAGCACCCCATTGGACATCTTTTTCTACATGAACAAAACATCCCAGCACTTTAGATTGACACTTTTTTAAGTGTTAAAATGCTTGCTTATCCTGATACATCCATCCTACAAGTTGGACTGAATTTTCGTATAGCAGAATAATGCCAAAAGTGCAACCAGATACCATATATCCACCTCGCTTGTTTACACCTGGGTGGTAAAACATAATAGCAACTTCAGTAACTTAAGTTTCAGCTTCAGCTAATGATAGGGTATTTGCCTTATGTGAAATACCAACAGAATTGCTTGCCAGATTTTATTTCGGAGAGAAATACCGAGGTAAGTTATCTCAAAATCCAACAACCCCAAATTTTCATTGTGTTCATCCAACAATAATATTAAGAAAGCACTCAAACACTTAAAACTGAGAAATATCTTTTAACATGGGATCACAGCAGCAACAGGTTAATGTAAACTATAGCCTGACTTATACCAGTGCATTTATATTTTTGCAAACTTTAATTCAATTTTAAGGCTATAACCAACATGTTAAATCTAGTTCCCTTATATCAATAGTGTATTTTCGGTATAGAGTATAAATGTTTCTTAGTAGCCAAACAAGTTCTTAAAAAACTGCCCTGTAACTGATTCAACTTACATATATTTATCCTTACGTGTCTCTTGTCTTTTTTCTTGCAATAAATGTGGTATAATCAGTTTTAATCATTATTTTTTAACTTTATAGTCCAACATTATATGCTCTGTTTCAGTCACCATGGGTTTTTTGTATACATCAATAGTGAATAAGGTATAGGCTGCACTGGTTTTGCTGAGTAAAGCAAAAAACAGTAAATGGTATCACATGCCAGGCTTTAGTTAATTAATGTGGGTAAAGTTAGCAGTGGTCACAGTGCTAATACTCACTTTTGCTTGCCAGTTAATTTTAACAACTCTGTTTGCTTACTGCTTTGATCAATTGATTGTACCTGAGTATAACCTGATACAGCCCTAAAACTGCTAAACTGGCATTTTCTGGATCAGAGTACTGCCACACCAAGTAGTTTCTAAAATTTTGATAGAATCTGTTTGATGTGCTTTGTTTACATCCAGGTTGGGGAGCATTATAGCAGTGAGGCATTAACTGGGCTATAGAGGTCTCCCTGGGAGAACAGCTGTGCTACAGTTTAGATGAAGTGTCTTAACTTGATAGCAGGCTTGAACAAAAATAATGACGCCTGCTAACGAGTAACTGGTTTCATCTGCAGTGGATTCCACTTGAATTTTTGAGCAAGCTAATTGCCCACATCCAGCACAGAAATGCATTATTAATAAGTCTTATTGTACTGTAGTGTAGTTGACTAGGCATGTAGGTCAATGAGCAACAGAAAATACTCTTTTGAAACTATGAAAATGTTTGAAAACTTTCCCCTCATCCTTACTAATGCAGCGCAGTCACTCCAACTTACGTGTCTTCAATGAAGGGGCCATTAGACCTTGCTCTGACGTTAACATCAGAAACCCACATGTGGTTGTTTCAACGTATTTTAGCCCATTATTATTCCCAGTTACACGCTGCATGTCCTTGATTTAGCTCATCAACACTGTAAAACCCACCCTAATGGTATGCTAACACTCTGTGACCTGGGTCAACCTCACCTGGTGCTGCACGTCTCTATACTGATGGCTACCACATGCTTGTCCTGCTTCCAAGTGCAACAGTTTTGCTCCCAGTGAGATACTCTGGCAGGCTTTGACATGGAGGAAGCGGCTTTTGAAAGTCGCACAGTTTGACACCAAAAGATCTTTGATTGAAATTGAGGAGACATGAGGGTCAGTTTTCTTCGGTTTGCAATGTTTGGATGCAAACAAAGCTCGCTGTGGCTTCCATTAGAAACTACCTTCCCCCTAGGACCCCCGTGAATGCTTTAACAGACATGTTGAACACGGATCTCTTGTTGGACAATGTTTCTGTTTACTGCCTAAAATGTAAGCCAAAGCACTTCTGCTGTCTTGAAGATCACTTAAAGCCCCAATATATTTCACTTGGATACCATTTTCTGGCTTGGGTTCAGGTGTGATAAATGAATCGTGGAGACATCCAGCGGACACTTTTGTGATACGGTTTCAGATACTTTGGCGGTTTGAAGGTTTCTGCAGCTACTGAGAATTCCTCCCTGAGTTAGTGTTTAATCCAAGCCGAGACAGAGCTTTGATTCAGTGTATTTATTTAATGAAAACACGCAGAGATTCAAAATGTGCTTGCAAGCTGAGAATGGCAAATAAATTACCCAGACTGGTTCATTTGATGCTGTGGGCCATTAAGTCCAGTGACAGCCATAAAATCAAAGCAAGAACATTTTAATGAGGACAATCGAGGGCAAAAGATTAATGTGAGATGCTGTAAATTCTACTGGCATTTGCTGTCCCTCGTTGGAGGGAATGTGTGTGGACTTGTGTATGAAAACAATGAAAGTCAAATTTGGCTGTTTTGATTCTCTGCAGCTTCATCCCAAAGCAAAGAAAGACTGACGGCTTGTGCCAGGAATTTCTGCGGCTGCACTGAAATTCAAAGCATTAAAAATATTTCTTTCCCTCTGTGGTTCGGCGTGTGTCTTGACAATAGGGAAATAACACCGCCTTGCTCCCTTGTGTAATCTGACCTTTTCATCCTCTGTGGAGGAATCAAATGAGGCCTGACTCCCTGCATAAAGTCCACTGGAGGGTTGTAAGTTAGATTTCTTCATTGTGGAAAAGGAGGTCTGTGGTCAGAGGGTTTATGAAACAAGTACTGGTTAAGTATCTGGGGAGAAGTGCTTCTATTCTGAGATGTCGTTTCATTTCAGAGGTCTAAATCATTCATTTGACGTGAGGGTAGTAGGAGGCTTGGTCATTTTGTTTCCAGCAATCTCCTCCTAAGACAATAGCTGTGATGCTGAAGGATGTTGTCTTTGCGGAAATAGACAAACCTTGTGGGAAGTACTAGGGCCATTGTGGTTATCTCCAAGTGGATGTCAACAAAAATAACATGATAGTTTAGAGTTTTTGCCCTATTCAGCCCCTTAAACAAGCCCAAAGTAAACAGTCGGAAATAGTGTTTGACCTCCGCTCTGGCCACAACACCACAGCAAAACATGTTTGTGTCAGCGGCCGTCAAAGGACATTTTCTGCCCTGAATTCAGCAAACAGTCACTCCTAGCTGACTTTATTTTGATGGAGATGTGTTTGTACTCTCCTATGAGTGCAACTAAATGATGTGCACAGAAAATTCATTCACATTTGAAGATATATCAGGTTGGATTAAACGAATAGTCAGCAGCAGTGTGGGAAGATCTCAGGAAGGGGATGCCAGAGTGTCAGACCTCAGGATGCGAGACCAGGAAAGAGCAAATGATAAGCCAGCTGAGGCAAAAATAGCTGCTCAAATGTGACAGATCACATGTATGCCCCTTTTTCTGTTAAATACCTGTTAAAAATGCTTCATATAAGATTAAGGTTAATTTGGGAGCTTAGATACTTTTATTTTGATGTTAGAAAAGTGGATGTAGTGAAGAAACTGTGGTTAAAGCAAGTGACAACCTCTAGGGCTGAAATATTAAGCCTGTACAGAAGTTCCAAATAATTGAGTGTCTGCAGGAACTCTGGAGGTTACATGTTTGTGCCCAGAAAGGACATTTTTTACAGACAAGTGGACGCCTTTAAAGGCTTGTTCAACGAATCCCTTGGTCTCAATTCATAATTTATTCAAAGGGGTACGTTTTTTTTAACATTCCACCTGTTTTAATTAAGGAAGTGATGTTTTGCCGGCGTTCTATAGTTTCGCTATGAGTTTGTAAACAGGATAATTCAAAATTTAGGGTTGGATTTTCGATTCAATTTTCAGGGAAAGTTAATCACGGGAAAAGAAAGAAGTTATACAAGTTGTTTGGTGACATTAACCCCAGATGCAGCTGTAGGATTTGTTAATACTGTGAGATTTTCACCTTTTTGCTAATAATTCAATGAATCTACTGTGAATTTCATGGCATTTTCAAGAAAGGTTTATCATGGCACAAAGAAGAAGTAATAACATTTTTCTGATTAGGCCTCTTATACGATGGTATTAGTAATGTTTAAGTTATGTTGTGTTGCTGCTGCTTAAAGCGTTAAATTTCCTGATACGGCTAAAAAAGAAAAGCAATTTGACAGCACATAAACCCCTTTTAATGAGAACTATTTCTTATTTCTCTCAAATGAAAGATTTTTTTTCATTACTTTACAAAAGTTATAGTGTAGCAACAATACGCAGTGATTATCAATAACTGTGATGTATTCCTCTTCTTTTATCATGTAAATTAATTTGCATTGAGGGATTGGGGCCACATGTGGTTGTTGTCAACCCCTGTTTTAGACTTTGATATCAGCATTAGAGCTTATTTCCATCCCAGCTTTTCCTTGTGTCAGAGCTGATGCTTTCAAAACTACATTAGCGTCCAACTGTAGGCTCCAGCGACAGTTTTAGATGCCATCTTATGAGTGAGGAGGTTGGAGTATAGATGCCAAACTCAAACTGCGTTCTGCTATTAATTTTTAAAACAAAAAGAAATTAGAGTTTGCTGTGTCGTTTATTTTGACCAAAATGCTTGCCGATTTGTTTGGACCAAACATATTTTAATCACCAAATATATAATTTGTAGTTTGTTTAATTCAGAGTGAAGTTTTTGTTGGTGCCAATATTTAACCATGACTTCTGTAATTTAGGGACTGTTGATCATGTTTAATTGGACGATTTGGTTTAGCTAGATTAAAACATGATGGGACAAAATGACACATCGAATAACTATCCGATGACGCTCTTGATGTGATTGAGGTCCCCTTCTCAAGGCTGTGGAAAAGGTAAACATCTGCAAAAGAAAAGCACATTGGGTCACTTGGAGAAAATGACTGAAGGTTGAGTCATGGGATATTACCTTGCTGGGGAGGAGGAGGTCTGTTAATAATTTCCTTCTTTAGGTAAAACAAAACACAACAAAACAACAGGGCAGGATAATGAGTGTTTACATAGGCTTTAAACAGGTCTCCAGTTGTCATTAAGCCGCAGTAACACATGCCTGAGACCTGATGAAGCTGCATACCAGTGTTAAAAGAGGCTTTTTACTGTTACTGTAGGTGTCCAACTATTGGATCTGACCTTGACTTTGGGAGCAACTGTGGTCATTCGAGCCGTTGACTTTATTACCCTTGAGACACAAACAAAATATCTCATTGAGAGAGCCGTGTTCCTCAGCTCTGCTTGGATAATGATGAATAGATTCCATTAGCAGCGAGGGATCACGCTCAGCAGGAGGGACGAGATGAACTCGCTCATAATTGAAAAGAAAGGAAGGAAACTCGGCAGGAAGACAGCGCGGAGGTCCATCCCCGCGGCGTGTTGCAGAAACAAAAGGCCCATCGTCTGGCTCCCGTGGGGACCGAGGGGGTGGCCTGGAAAACGTGTTGCCATAGTGACCACTCTGTCACTTGGCCCCTGCGAGTGCTCCCTCAGTCAGGCGCTCTGTAGTGTACATAGTATCTGCCAAGAGTCAGCAAGATCAAAATCTGCCCTGGAAAGCATGGAAGCTCTGCTAAACCAACTGCAGCTGGCAGGGGGGCTTTTTCCTAAACACGGCCACAAGTTAGGGAACTTTACAGCAGTGTTTTTCAAAGTTTCAACACCCCACCTGGCAGAAGACTAACCCCCAACAAATTATAGGCCTCCTGCTAAGTCAGGGAACTGATACTCGGGGTCATTTTAGGATTTTTAAAACATTATTGTGGTCTTACAGCAGCAAGAGGCTTAGACCGCTGAACATTCAACAGATTTAGTCTGACAATTCATTTATTCAGACTATGTTTTACCCTGACAGTAAAATTAGAAATGAAACTTACTCTTACTTTCTAAGAGCATGGAGGCCTTATTGGATGTTCTTTTATCAATTCTGTTTTTCTGTCATAATGTATACATTTTGGTTTTCCTAATACTATGCTTTACATGTTTTTACTGGAGTAATAGTTCTTCATTCTTTACAGCAAGAGTTAAAATACCTAATCGATTAATCACAATGTACTTGCTCTTATAGGACAACAAAAAAAGGAGATAACATGTGTGAATGCATGTTCTCCTGGGGCTTCTATATAAGAGAAAAGGATAAATACAAACCTATGCCATGCTAAAACATATCTTATGCCAGTTTGCAGTGCTTGTACTGTCAAATTCTGTGATAAGTACCTTCACCATACCATGAAATAACTGTAGACCCCACATAGGGTTGATGGATGTTTGACATAATTAATAACAGAAGGAAATCTAATCTTTATCTCCATATTGAGTCAATTTGAGGTGTGCAACTTACTAAAGAAGTGTGCTATAAAAACTCTCGGCTTGCTCTGAAAAATTTGGAGTCCCCTTTTTACTTTTACTTTTCGAGCCATTTTCAAACCGGCACTCCTGAAAGGCTTTGGAAGCGAAGGTGCCACAGTAGATACTTAAGTAGGGATGCTCCGATCACCATTTAAGGGTGCCGATCCGATCGCCAATCACAGGATTCACACATCTGCCGATCACCGATACCGATCACTAATACTAATCACAGAATGAATGAGAGAATAATCAGTCATACTGCATGTCCTGTATTTACAGTCTAACCTTGTGCACCACTTTAAGTGGCAAAACTATTTGTGCTAAAACAAATAAATACAATAAACAAGTAACATTACATGCCCTGTCAAGTGCAATAGATGACAATGAAATTAAAATAAATAAAATGTACTTGCCTTACTCTCCAAGTAAGGTGAAAAAAGGCTTCAAAATCATTTTAAACAAAAAGAGGCAGTTTTATATTCAGTTGTTAATAAAGTAATAGTGAAAATAGATAAATAAAATTAATAAATGAATCAAACTGAGACGTACTTCTGATAAGCAAAAACAACTCTATTCTTTCTCTGCACACTGCACTCCTTACCCTAACCATGAAACCTATTAGCACTTTCAGTTTAACCTAAACAAGACAAATTTGCAGCAATTGGTATGGTGTTATAACGACTGAACAGAATAAGACCACAATTATAATAAACTGCAATTCTCCTCTAATTATAACGTCACACCAACATTCTGCTTTAACATAAATGTGATTGTTTATTCTGATCAGGGCTTTCAGAGCCCTCCGATCGATCAGTTTAGGGACCATATCTGCTGATAATGACCGGATCATCCCTATACTTAAGTAGTCCACCTCTCCACGATCTAGTTAAATGTTGACAGCCCATATGGCTCCAACAAAAAGAACTTTGCATACACAGTAAACATCAGAGCACAGTGCCCAATTGATGATGTCATCAGGCAAAATATGGGCTCACATACAGGCCGTTATTATCAAAGAAAATGCCCATGGCACCAAGAGACTTTAAGGCAGGGATGAACTTTATGTATATCTCCAGCCAACTGAACCTATTTACTGTAACAACAAACGAAGTGTAAGAAGAGCTCATCGGCTGATATAAAGAGCCATGGAGCACCTCTAGTACAGCTGAAGAGAATTTTGCTACAGCCCTCTTGCCAATGGTGAATTACTCTAAATATTAGCAGCTGCTTTCACGCACACACACACACATGTACACATACTCACTAAATCATTTTAATGTAATACAGAGATTTTGCAAGGAAGCAGACAGTAATAGTCTTAACAGTCCAGATGAGAAATTCAGCTGTTTTAAGTCATGCATACTGTCCATTCCCCCCTAAAATTAAAGGAAATCATGAGGAAGCTTTTAGTTTTTACTACTGGATTACCGCCTTTGCTGTGGCTGAAATTTAAGTGCATGTTGCCCATATATCAGTCAGTCAAAACAAAACCATGTCCTGAATAAAATCATATAAAAAGGATGATTTTGTGACTATGTCATTATGTTCTACTTTTGTGTACTGTAACAGCTTTGGGCATTGCTACTATGCCCACAGTCTCCTAGCATTTGACCCAGTGTGGGCACAAACAGCACAGTCAAACCACTGAAAACTCAACAGCCTGCCTGTAGTCTCTTCCTAGACCGTGTATCCTGCATAAGGCCTGTCGTTGTTTGCATTGCAAACGCCTCACTGAGTTTGGATCTAATGTAGCCTGACATCTGTGTGTGTCTGTGTGTGTTTGCTCTTGTCTGTTTAGCCTGTGGACCAAAGATCACAGCAACAGGGACACAGACAGAGGAGCCCGATCGTTTTACGTCCAATCTCCAACTTCTGATTACACCATGAGCTGGGACTGAGGACAGGCTGCAGCGTTTCATTTTGTGGTAAGTTTTGACTCCATCCACACTCAACTTTCTGTTTACTTCTCCTTTTACTGGAGATTGTTAGCTTTTTAAAGTTTATTGGAGGGTCTATTTACATATGGTTCACATATGTGTGGTTTTATACTTGAATTTCAGTGGGAGCTACATTAACAAACAAATAAATCCTGCCTCAATCATCAAGGTTTTTACATCATTACATAAATAAGGCAGTGAGGTTATCGGTGGGCGCAGTTGAGAAGTAAATTCAAACCTAAACATGTGGTTTCCTACATTGGAGGCACTCATATGATTCATGTGTAGGCGCATGGGCATGTGTTTCAACTTAGAGAGCAGTCCACACAGGTTAGCTAGAGTGGGACGGCTTCAGTTTGTCATCGTGAACAGGGTGTTTTTTTCCACAGTCAGCCACAACACAAAGCACATGTAATGAGCAAACGGCGCTTACATAAGGATTAGCTGGCCCCTCCTATTTCTTTAACCCGGTCTCGCCACTGTTGCCATCAACACTAAAGTGCACTATGAAGCACAGCAACATGATGTCAACAAGCCAGGGAGGTGGAAACCGCTCACAAACTGGCAACAAGGAGGAGAAAAGCCAGAGTCAGCAGGAAAGGGCAGCAGGGTGGAGAATGAAGGGAGGAAATACAGAGTGGCACAACAGAAACCTGGTCCAGGCAAATCCAATCAAGGGTTTACTGAGATGAGAAACAGGCTTGTGTTTCCTTAAGGAGGTTGCAACAAGGTGACACAGAGATCTGGATATGGGTAATTGCTGAATACAAGAAACAGACTGAAGAGGAGGGTGAAATGAACTTTTGACAGGCTTCAATGAAAGGAGGACTTCCTTTTTGAGCCATGGCTGCGTGCACGTACAGTTAAAAACACAATAGAGCCCCTCAGACAGGCAGGAAACACCAAGGACAGACATCTTAAATGTCAGTGACACAATATCCTGACAAAAGATAAAATAAAAACAAGTCAGTATTTTTCCTCTAAACTTTCAAATGATCTGGGAGTCCCATCACGCAGGAAGAAGTCCTCTGTGGCTACTTAGAGAACTGACTTTTGACCTCCTTTATTGAGGGGCTGTCATGGTTCAGACGGAACGGCAGAGGCAGAGCGCCATGTGCCAAACGCGTTATAATGATCCCAGATGAAACCGGTACTTAAGGAGGACACAGAGGAGGCTTTGTTTGACACTCGGAGGCTTCATCCCACCCACCCCAAGGGTTATGGAGAGGTCCTGTGGTCAGTGGGTTTGACATCCATGTGCTGCTCAGAAAATTACTCGCGAGGGGGAATATTAAAGACTTTCAGCGGCAGGCATGACGAGACTCATATTTAGCCATTTACAGGCCTCTTCAGCATCAAGGAAAACAACAGTGAAGCTACAGCTTTGTCTTAAGTGGACAGACTTAGGTGAAAATGTGGATGGGTCATTCCAAACTATTTCTGACTGTTTACTGTGAAAAAACATTGAAATTAATTAATTTATTTATGTTAAAGGACATTTCATCATAGGCAGTGCAGTGTACAAGACTCACAGCAAGAAGGTTGCTGGTTCATCCCCATGTCGGTCCTCTCTGTGTGGAGTTTGCATGTTCTCCTCGGGCTTACTTGGGTTCTCTCCATGCACTTCGTCTCCCTCTCACATACCAAAAAAAACAAACATGCTCATTAGGTTGATGGCCCGCACTAATGGTTGCCTATCCCTCTATGTAGCCCTGTGATTGGCTAGCTATAGGGTGTTCCCTGCCTCCTGCCCAATGTCAGCTTGAATAGGCCCAAGCCACCGTGACCAACCCCAAAAGGGATAAGGGGTATAGACGATGGATGGATGGATGTTTCATAATTTGAAACTTAAACTTGTAGAGTTTAAGCATTGGATTTTATTGCAGATCTTCCACCCTGTTCAGTCATATCGTAAGTGAAGTTGAGCTTAGGTGTCACTTTTCTCGTCTTTCTAACTACTAAAAGACATGTACACCACAGGTCACATCTGCTCATACACACCAATTTGCTCCCATATCAATCTACCGATTTTTTTGAGTCTCTATGTCAGTTGTACATCAGTGTTAGCTTCTCCCATTTATATCTATTTACCCACCACTGACGCAGCAGTGGAAGCAGCTTGGGGCTAAATGGCTTACCCAGGGACACTTTGACATGTGGCTGCCAAATCAAGGCTGAAGCCGTCATTGATGGTAGAGCGTACTACCAAACTAATCCACAGACACCCCAAATTTAGTTCCTAACAGGGTGAAATCTGATGGGGGAAATATCTTCACCAACTTAGCTATGGCTGCATCAGACAACATTAGGCCTGTCACGATAATACATTTTGCTGGATGATAATTGTCCAAAAATAAATAAATGATATTATTATCAATATTATTTGAATTTGTTTTCATTTTTTCATTAATGTAATTAAAATGAATCACCCCTTCTCGTCATCACTACTTTCAAACAAATTCGACATATCAGCTCACACCTTGTTTATTCTGTTCAAAACCAAAATATTCCAACACTGGGGCTGTGGCATTCAGCTTAGGAACTGCAGCTTACGTGCCATCATTAATATTAGTTTTTGTTTCCTCGTTATTCCTCACGATGCTCGCTTCAGCTCACTCTGTGTGTACGCGTGAGCGGCCTCGCCTCCCCACCAAAGATTGCATGTCTAACAGATGCTCACTCTGCTATAAATTCGCTAAATCCGCTACAGAACCGATGCACCCTGGTGTTAAGAAAGATGGACAGAGTGAGCCATCTTCTCATTTAACCTCTTTGGTAGAGAGAGAGGAGGAAAACAAACACGCATGCACGTGTCAGTTTATCGAGGCTGGCAAACTTAGCAAGGACGTTTTTATTTATCGTTCGGTTCATTGATTTATTGATTATTGTGACAAATTTAGATACATTGATAGAAACAGTTGGAAAAGAACTAAGTATGTTAAAGAAATGGTTTGATTCAAATAAATTAACTTTAAATCTACATAAAACAAAATTTCAAATTTTTGGACATCGTACGACTGATGTGGACAAAAAATTAGCAATAAATGACACTGAGATAGAACAAGTGAAAGAAATAAAATTTCTTGGAATAATTATACAAAATAAACTTAGTTGGAAACCTCACATAAACCATATTAAAGCAAAGTTATGTAAATCACTAGGAATAATTTCTAAAGTCAAAGAGTTCCTGAATGAAAAAAACTTCTATGTCTTGTATTGTTCCCTAGTTCTCCCTTATATGACCTATGGCGTAGAGGTGTGGGGGAATACGTATAAAACTAATCTTGATCCGATTTGTGTGATCCAAAAAAGAGCAATTAGAATTGTAAATAAAGTGACCTACAGGGAACACACAAACAAACTTTTTATCAAACTGAAAGCTTTAAAATTTAGGGACTTGGTTGTCTTTAAAACAGCCCAGTTTATGTATAACATAAAGAACAATAAGTTACCTGTTAATATCCAGGGATTGTTTCAAAAGAGAGATATGGTTTTTAATTTCCGAGGAGGTGAAATATTTAAAAAACAGATTGTAAGAACAAACATAAAACAGCACTGTATTTCTGTTGCTGGGGTTAATATTTGGAACAAGTTGGACCCAGAGCAAAAAGACTGTTTATCATTATTTCAATTCAAAAAGAAAACCAAGCAAAACATTTTAAATTCCTATGTTGAGAATGACCAATGACTGTTAAAAAAAAAAAAAAAAAAAAAGGTTGAAAAGTCTTTGCATCCAGTATATTTTGTTTTGTGTCTTGTATTAAAGCATTGTGATGCATATCGGTTTAAAAAAGAATTGGCAGTTTCTGTTAAAACTGTGATGTATGGACTGTTAGCCATCTATATGTTTTAAAAACTGTGTAACATGTGTTGGGGGTGGGTAAAATAAGCTTCAGCTTCAGCCTGCTCCTTTTCAGACTACCATGTTGTTTTGTTGCTGTTTCTCGCTCAGTTAACAAGATTGTCTGAATAAACTTAAATAAACTTGAAACTAAACTTGAAACAAGCCTAGACAACATAAAACTAAACAATTTTCTAACACAAATATCACAAACATTTCATGAATTTAAAGAAATAAAGATTACCTCTGTTAAAAGGAAGGCTAACACGGTAGCAATTTAAAGCGATGGAACAAGTTGGGTCCTATCACTAGGTTTAGGGCAGAAATTACCCCTACAGCGCTGTTTCTGTGCAGCAGAAGCCCAGGGCGCCCGCACCAAACCTCCCCTCCCTGCTCGTTTGCAGATTTCCTCTGCACTCCGACGGGGCCATATTTTACTTGACCAAAAACACACATAAACGGACTCCCACCGAAAAAAATCTGATATCGGTCTGCATTCACGCTTTATTTAGAGAATTTTCAGCGCGTTACTTTCACACAAAAACACCGCTAACTAAGGCGCTAGTTCTCATCGTGGCGTAAAACAGCGCTACCTCCGCTGCAGAGCCACCGCTAGCTACGAGGCGCCCTGGGCTTCTGCTGCACAGAAACACTGCTGTAGGGGTAATTTCTGCCCTAAACCTTGTGATAGGACCCAACTTGTATCCTGGAATATCGCTTTAAGAGTAAAACATGCTGATTAAAATAAAAAATCTAACAACTAATAAACAACAGATAGAGAGCTGGCTCCCCTCTGACTTTGCTCCACAGGAGATCTGACAGATTAATGTCTCTTCTGTGTATGCATTTATGAGAAAAGTGTAATAAAGGAATGGCTTAGAATAAAATGTCTAAATAAATAAAAGAAAAACATCAGCATGCAGTTTTGTCAAACAATGCAGAATATTCAGCCTGTATTAATAAATAGTTTTTAAACTTAGTTGATTGGCCTAATGTCAGATATCTGGAGCCTTATCCTGGAAACAGAAAATGTACCAAAAGCTGGACTGAATATCACATTTTCCCATTTAGCTGTTTGTAATTAATGTTCTGCTGGTTTGACACCCTTACAAAAGTTTTCTTTTTTATGTGGATAAGCTGCCGGGCTGCCTTATAGGCTACAACAAAAAAAAATTTAACAAGTTGTGTCCTTTGTGTTCTGTTTTCAGGTGTAGAGTGAAAGCAGAAGGCCATCATGGATGTGAAAAAGAAAGAAATGGACCTCCTGAGCAACAGCATAGCTGCATATGCACACATAAAAGGTGCGTCACAACCAGTGCTGGAAAATATATTAGTTTTTTTAATGCATATATACTGATGCAATTTTATTCTGGATGTAGATTAAGACAATGCAGCTTGTATCCTTATATCCAACCATTATCTATGCATACACCTTGAAGTGTTGCAGGGTACATCTAAAATTGTGATCTCTCCAAAAGAAAGTCAAGTGACATTGTCCAAATCTAACACTGTTATCTCTTCTTACGTTTTTCCAGCCAACCCAGAGAGCTTCGGCCTCTACTTCGTGCTCGGAGTGTGTTTCGGTCTGGTGCTCACGCTCTGCCTCCTCGTCATCCGCATCTCCTGCAAGCCCCGGACGGCCATCGCCTCCTCCTCCACGCCAGAGAAAAAGCAGCTGAAGGACATCAGCGAAGACGACGAGGAGAGCGAGGACGAAGATGACACTGTGGATGATGTAGAGGCACCTTTGCCTCTGCCCAGCACAGAAATCCCTGTTGGTAATCATGCCAGCCAAATAGATGGGACAATGAGTGTGAACGTGTTTACATCAGCTGAGGAGCTGGAGCGGGCGCAGCGACTGGAGGAGAGGGAACGAATCATACGTGAGATATGGAGGAACGGCCAACCTGATATACTTGGGACAGGGACAGGGACTATTGGAAGAGTGCACTACTACTAACTACATGAGAAGAACTTATAAAAGGACACATGTGGACCTTTGGGTGGGCATGATGACCCCCAAGCCTGTGAGACTTGAGAGCATGTGCTTAAACACTTAAACATCATGCAAACTGAGTGGTGCTCATGTGGCCGCTTTATGCCAAACTTGGCTGTGAAAGAGTCAAGCTTTTTTGAAGTTGCACTTTCTATGTAGCAATGTTACTTGTAAACTGACTACATAAAACTGAACCAAGATGTGTCTTAAAAAACACGAGGAAAAGATGCAGTATGAATGTGGCTGGTGGAGCACAGCTTTTTCAAATGTGTGGCGCTTATTGTCAAAAATGCACACCGCATATCTTTTTATGTATTAATGTAGGTAAGGGGAAAACAGCAGCATATAAGGACCATGTGTACTTTTACTGTACTGTATGTTACAATGATATTGTTTGTATTGAGAAAATTGTTCTTTTAAATCTTGTCTCATGCAAAAATACCTTCATTTTTTTCAAAGAAAACACCCTCAGGATCTCTGTAAAAGGAAATTGAATAGTTTAAACAAGAACATATCACAACGGGGGTCAGATTACATAAAGCCTACAGTAAAATGTGAGGACAATCAAGATTGGAGTCTGTAATTCATGAGTACATTAAGTCTTTCTCTGTGTATACAAGGATAATTCCACAAAGGAAATGACAGAATTAAAGTTTTAAGATAAAGTGATCTATTGTCGTCCTTCCTCATAATGCATAACCTACAGTATATTGGCTGAATAAAGGCTTGAGAATGCAGTGCTTACTGTCCATGTACCTTTGGGCCACAGATATACAGCCAAAACCAAGATTAAGTGTGCCAAAAATAACTTCATGGAAAGGTCGTTTTTCTGTTGTTTTAAGGACCCTATCCACCAGTTAGCTCCTATAATGGTGAATATGAGTGAAAGGTATTTTTATGACATGCTTGAGAATTGAAAATAAAAATTAGAGTAAAGTAAAAATAGATAAAGCTAACTATATCTACGTTTGTTATTGTGATTGAGTACTTTTGTGTGCATCTGCTTCTTAAAAGTAGCTTTCAACTTAAATTAACTATATTTTGAAAACCACTGGCACAGCTGAAAACATAAAGTCGGCGAAAATTCATTAGTTAATTTTGCCCCATCGGTACCGGCAGCATCATAAATCAAACGCACCCTCTCTGGCGGTCCATTTAACATGTCAACATCTGCTAGCTCATGAGCTCCTTTATGACTACTGCAGCAACGTTTGGCCATTTGCTCGACAGTGTCAGTGACTGAAGGTACAGCCAAATCACGTCAGTGACTATAAGTTGTACTTTAAATTCGTAAACCTGCCAGAGGCCAACAACACACCAGAAGAGTTATGTCGGCGGCCTGCACCTTCCCTCAGGTAAGTGCTAAATGCTAATGCTAACATAGCTGTATAAGTGCTGTTGCTGGGGGGGCTGGTAGGAATTTAGAGCATAAAATCATAAGATCAGGCCCGTTTCTCAAACAAAGCATAATTGAGGCAGAGTGTTAAGTATATAAAACCATTTATGACTATTACAACAATGTTGCTCTGTTTACAGATGCTGTATCAGAAAAAAACACTTGGTTAAATTGGATTAAATAGTGAATATAACTGTAGCCTACTGCAAAACTTGCTGGCTTTTGGACCATCATGAGCATTTAAAATGTTTTTATTTATCATAGAACTGTTTGTTTTGAATCTCTGATCCTTTCACATTGTAAATGATTGAAAACATTTGCTGATTATACATCATTTGGAGGTATTACCTATTTTTCTGAAAACCCAGTATTTTAACATGCTATTTTGTTCAACAAAAGCATCATAAAACCTTATACATTATATCTTTAGCTCTCATAAATGTTCAAAAGACTCTTTTTTTATTAATCTTATTTTATAGGTGTTTTAATGCAATAGATGTCTCAGTGTTTAACAGCTTTGTGTTTTTTTGTCAGTAAAGAGAAAAATAACTTTAAAGACCAATTACAAAAAAGCTTATAATGTTTTGTATATCAAAAATACAGATAGTATTTTATTTGTTAAGTGCCCCATGATAGTCATGGCTGTTGCCATTAAGGGTTTTGGCAATAATTATTAAACTTACTGACTCACTGCTCCCATCTAGACTGAAAACACTGGTATTAATTGCTTATCATAAAAAAAACTTTTTCTTATGTAAATCAAAATGTCTGTTCTTTTATTTCACTATAAGTACATAAAACAATTATATGGGAAAGCACACTTTCAGTTATAGGCCTACAGGTTATATTAACCCATTTTTATGTTGAAATGTACTGGGCATGCTGTGCTATTAACATGTCTAAAGTGTTTGGCTTGCTCAGTTCTGCTTGTATGCTATGGTAATTTCTTGCTATCTTCGTCTTAATGTTCTCATGTGCTGTCTAATTTTGCAGTCACAGGGCTGCGTTCCATGTTTACGAGTAGTAATTGTGAATGACTAGAAAATCCCACTTGCGGCTAAGCTAATTTCTGTCGGTCATGTGGCATGTTGATGCTTTGATGCTTCTTTATGGCTTAATTATTTCTGTTGCACATTTCCTTTAATTTAGTTTTTTCTGAAAGCACTTCTGGCCTGTGCAGCAATAACTGACATGCAAACGATGGTCTCAGCCTGTTTAGAAATGATTTCATTCCAATATTGACTTCATAAGAAACACAGCATGGCATTTTACTGACATTTTCACATTTTATGATGCTTTATGTTTCAGTAAACAACAGAATATTCCAGCTTTGTTTATGAGACATCCTTTGTCAAACTGCTGTCGTGACAGATCATATAATTGCTACCCTCTTTAGCTGACTGGTGATCACCACATATCCTTTCATAATCATAGTTATTGAATTTTCTAGATTATATACTTTCTGTTTATGTGTTATGCAGAAGTGGCCACTCAAAGGCAGAAATCAACGGGGAAGCACAAAAGAGTTCTAGAGTCACATGTTTTGAAGTAAACAACTAAGGCTTAGTGCTGGGAAAAGTATATTTTTTAATATTTATATTTTAAGGTAAGATGTAAGGCAGGATAATATTGCTTATTTCATTACATTTTATTTTCTATATTTTGAGAGGAAAAGGAGACAAAGTGGGAAGCCAGACCCAGTGTGCAGAAAAATAATGTAAAAATAGTAAATATTGGCCCTCCAGCTCAATCTTATCAAGTCAACTTCTAATTTCCACAAAATATTAAGATAAGGAAAACATGACCTGTAGAAACTGTTTAGTCCTTGTGTTTAATGTGTTGAATTTCTTTGCATGACAGTGGTAACTTAATCTGCTTTAATAGTTTTAGTCCAGTTCTGTCTCTAAGCTCATTTCTAAAAAATACATCAGGAATTTAAATATCCAGGAAAGGTTGATGTATGAAAAAGGTAGTTTGCATCCACGTAAACTCTGTGTTTAGCTTATTGAGGACCAAAGTATGAATATGCAGATTAGAAATATAAATACAGGTTTCTTTAAAAATTGCACTTGTTCCTTAATTGATTACATTCATTAAATTAATGCATCTTAAAATTTAAAACATTTAAGCCCTTTAGCAAGAATAGTGAAATGAATGATGTTCACTTAGTGAAGTTTGAAATGATCTGGTAAAATAAGAAATGATCATTTCGTGTTTTTGATTGTACTTAGTAAGGATGCACCGAATATTCAGTGACCTAATATATTCGGCCAAATATGGCAAAAAAAGCCATATTTGGCCTTCGGTGGAGTGAGGTAATAGCAAGGCCGAATAGTACCGTGTAAAGCAACGATGAAATCAAATATGTCATTGCATGTGACTGTGGCTAAGCAGACTTGCATCAAAAGGACAATAATTTATTTGTTGTGGGTTTATCCACTTCAGTGCACTTTAGTTTTTTTAATGCATGTTTTGTTTTGTTTGAAGGCCTAATGTGAATGAAAAACTTTGTTGACCATTTTTTGAAAGCAAAAAAAAAGGCATGATATTCAATAAACAATTACTTTCTTTTAAAATCATATCTAAAAATGTATTCTAAGCTACTTATGCACTATCAAAAATATTTAGTGAACGACTTAGCCTCCGCATTGGGTATTCGGTATTTGGTATTCGACCAAGCATTTATATTTTATTTGGCCTCGGCTTGGGCCACAAATTTTCATTTTGGTGCATCCCTAGTACTTAGTGTTTATTCATGTTATGAGAAAAAAACAAAAGATGTTGATATACTCTCATACCATGGCAAAAAAATATTAGTCCTTAACACCAAGTTGTGGATAATATTTGAGTAAAAATCATCGCTCACACACGCTGACACAAATATCGTTAAAACATTTGGAAAGTTGATAGAATTGGCAAGGTCCACTGACCCAACAGAGTGTTGACGACTAATTTATACAACTCTCTCTCAATAGTTCAAAGTTTTTGTAGTTTTGGATCCACAAAGAGCAAAATGATGGATATTTTAATTTAATCATTTGAAATCTGTTGCCGCAGCCTCAAATATTAACCTGTCTGACTCTATTTTAATTAAAGTTATATAAATAATCACAGTTCTGGTGTCGCAACAGCTATTTGTTATCTTATCAAAAATAAATAGACTCAGAAAAGTAGAGACAAAGATATTTGTTTGTTCTTTTTGTTTGTTTACTTCACTATTCACATGTACTGTATGTAAATACCACATAACAGCTGTTGTCAGGTCTTATTTAATATGTTGTTTAAGGAGTTCTTTTATGTCACTCCTAAAATTCTACTGCTCTGACTTGTTAATGCTCTCAGGGGTTGACAAGGTCAGAAAAAAGTCCAAGTCTCATAAATTTTGTTCACGTGAGCTCACTGATGGAAACGCTGCTCGGCTGCTTATAAGGGCAGAAAGAACACTGATGAACTGCCTACACCGACTGAATGTTTACTGGACATTAACACATGCCAAGTTTTTGTGGTTTGGTGATTTACAACATCTGAAAGTATGAATTCTTGGCATTTCAGCGAGACTCTACAAAAGGGAAAATATACAAAATACTAATTGGCGTATGGCACTTGCCCACATTCTTTCCACTGGCACACAAAGCCGTCTTACATCCCCCATGGCTGGTGTAGTGTTGCTTGGTTTTCGAGATGGAGACCGGCCCAGATCTTCCGCTGTACATCGAGGACTGTGCTGTGAGTAGACGGGCTCCAGGTTTGCTTTGGGGCCTGCTCTGTTTCTACATTGAGCCCACACTGAAGTCTCCTCTGGTGAGGTCTTGGAAAAGCCTCTGATGTGGTTGGTGGGCTTTCAGGAATCAGAGGCGTTGATGGTGCGGGGTCTTTGAGGTAGTTGTGTAATTATGTTTGTGGAGTGAGTGAGGTCTACCTCCAAAAATAGGACCCCAAATGTATTTTATTGTACCCCCAGTTCGATATTTTGCATAGTCTCTGTTTTGGTTTAAAGGATGTAAGTAAGATGCTTGTGTATTTGAGGGGACAAATTTGCCTCTGGTTATGGAATGATGCAGCAATGAAATTAGGCAACCATAACAGGAGGGGAACCCAGTGTGGTAATCCCATAAATCTAAACCACAACACAGTGTGGGAAAGATCATGACAAAGGGGAACGAACAAACCAAAGTGTCTTTTGAGGTCACAAATGATGCAACTGAGGCAAAAGGATTGCAGTGGGGAAAGTACAGTATGTTTCTTGCATTTATCAAAGGTCTTTTAACAGCAAGGAACTACAGTTGACATTTAAGCGATGACTATTTTACAAGCACATTGGAATGAAAATAGCTTTATGTAAAGCGTGATAGCTCATCAATTTTAAACAACACGTTAGTTTAAATGTGGTCAGTGGTCCACTTCTTGTTACATCTTTCACACTTCATGAATTCTCTTTTGCATTCGACCTGTGTGGTTAATCTATAAACAGTATATACCGAAAAATACCAAATATTAGCCGGCGTTTATTTGTTTCAATCACTGAGCAGACCAGGCCTCTATTTGGGACAGACTTTAATTCCTTTGCACAAAATTCTTGTTTAGCAAAAAATAAAAAAAAATATGGTAAATGTGATCAAATTATTTGTTTACACCAGCATGAATATCACCTTTAATTTTACAGCAAGATTACTGTACCGTAGTTATACTCTTGTCTTCTTCTTTCAGCTCAGCACTCTCTAAACATTCTTAATACTCGTAATGAACTAGCAGTAGCACCAGGGCCATGGAGATACCAGCAATGTACCGCTAACTGACGTTAGTTAAGGGCAAGTAACACACAGCGTCAGTGGCAACGTCCTCTTCTTTGGATTTGTAAAGCCCTAATCTGTAAGATTCCAGATTTCTGAATTCTTAAGGGCCTCTGTGGACATTGAGAGTAACTGCACTGTCGTGACGCAGAGCGCCACACACCTACGTGTATTTGTTGACATACAGAGGGAGGAGAAGTGAGCCGACAGGACATCCAGAGAGACAAATAAACCTTGTGAACTGTTAAGATACAGTCTGATCTTGTTGCTTTTCAAGAGTGAACTGCCAGTTGTGAGCTCAGCATTCACACATGTGTTCTGTAAACTTCAACCGTGGCTCATAGGCTGCACTGAATAAATTACACCCAATGTCTATTTGGAACGAGCGTCTATTTTTCAAAATGCACTACCACACCCGGCATTTATTTAGGACCAGGCAATTAATTGGAACCCAGCTTTTTTGGTATGTTACGGTAATATATATAATATATACTTAAAGTAAAAATAAATAAAAATGTTTACTTTTAAAATATACTTTTTCCAAAAATAAACATAAAATCCCAGATTTTTTTTCACAGATTTATGATTTTAATCAATTCTTTTAACTGTTCAAGGAAAAATCCTCCAAGGAAAATCAAGTTTTGCTTTTTTTGTTATAAAAAACAATTAATCCAAACTTCCCTCAAACAGTTGAGCTGCATTCAAGCCTAAACATGTGCATGTGCAAAACCTGACAAGGCCGACCATAATGAAAACTGTAAATTTTCAGTATTTGTATTTTTAAACATTGTAACAACTTACAATAAGAGTGTTAGTAAAAAAATGGATTTTTCCTTTTTAAATCTTCTCAAAGGGACTGTGAGGAGTTTCTAAGTAATTGCAAAAAAAGTCTCACTTTTAGATATATGCCTGATCGACATACACACTTTAAGATGAGTTCTATAGCATTAAAATAGGTTATCTATAAATGCTATTCCTTAGCCCTCCGGTCGGGTCGGACAGAGCTGGACTGGCCTGGATACTCAACTTCAGGAACAAGACAATTAAAACTAGAGCAAATTTATATTATTCGGACACGTTTTAGAGCACTGGGCTGTAAGTAGCAATATGTAGCTGGCTACAAAGCTATGATAATAAGTTTTCCAAAAATTGCTTGTTGTCACACATCAAAAACTACCGCTACGTAACTGGAAGGAGATACATTACCTCGTCGCTTTGCATCCTGTAAGTTGTTGATAAAAGAAGTTGTAAAGCAATGCAGAGTTCTGAGGAAGGTCCGGTCTGCATAATAACAAACACACGCTTTGGATTGCACACGTCTTTTGGTGCGTTCCAGTTCTAGTCAGAAGTAGGAATTTTGAGTTCCGAGTAGGAAACTGGATCGCCCCCCGAAGTCGGAATTTCCTACTGGGAACTTGGTGAAACCTCGCCACCCCCGAGTTGACAATCGAAGATGGATGCCCCCAGTGTGAACAGTTATTTAGCTCCTGTAATAATCCCTTTATTTGCACTTCTGATTGGGGTGTGTTGCTCTAGATCAGCTGTATACATCGTATTGTTAGACTTATATTTACAAAAATACTGCCATAGTGATACATTCTTCATGTGATATTTGTGAACAACAACGCCGGCATGCTAACAACAGCTAACAATAGCCTGGTAGATCGACTTGTTTTTTTTCCGACTTCAACTGGAACGCCGATAAGTCGGAGATGATGTCACTTCCAGTTCCGAGGTTACTGAAACGTAGCATTACGACAGTCGCCGCGCGTGCTCATGGGTAGCAGAGTCTTTACGTTGCGGGTAATAGATTCTCCTCACAGTCCCTTTAAAAATAGAGTTAATCAATTTAATCAATATATTGCCCAGCCCTAGCATGAGCGCAAGGCATATCTTATTTTATTTTCATGCAACACAGCAGTAACAGAGACAGAGAGCCTGAGTGTAAAGTCTGCATCGTGAGACTAAACACACAGATATGCAAGAACTTGGCCATCCATTGAAAATAAAACATCCTTCAGTCTCAGTTACATAAAACTGGTAATGAGTTTGTTTATTTTTTTCTCAGTAGACTAATCCGGTGTTGTGACCTCTGCTGTGTATAAAATAAAGGTAACAATTTTCTAATTACTTTAGGCATTACATAATGTTGGTTAAAGTAACAACTACTTTACATTGTCAGATAAATTTTAGTATTTCTTTTAAGACCAAATAAGAGCTTTATCAAGACTAATGTTACGAAAGAAAAACAAGTTAAAAATAGCTGTTTGGATCTGCCGTTTGATCCCCTTCAGTTCATATTTATAGCATTTAAATGCTCCCATGAGGTCATGCAGCATTTTTTCCCTCTGCCCCGCTCTCCTCTCTGACAGAGCTGAACTGTTCTTTGTCAGCTCCTTTTTCTCTGTTTCTTAATTTAACTCATAGCAGATTTTTTTGCATTTGACCTCTGAGCTCCGCACTGCTTTAGTTTTCAACACTTGGTTTTTCAGTGCTTCACTGAGTTCACTGTGCTTTATCTTTTTGGTCTAAGACCCTTCAGTGCTCCTTTTCTTCTCTGAAACCATTAATTCACACAAGCTGTTTATTATTTTTTTATAGGAATACCTCCAAAGTAAGCACAGCCTGTCATCGCTAACATTATTGAGCCCTTCAGGAGTGGAAAATATAAAATCCTTACTTGTTTTGCAGAAAAGGCTTCATTTTTCCTATCTTTTCTGAATGTAAGAATGTCTGCAGTCTCAACATTTCCTTTGCCCGGTTAGTTTCTTTTATTTCACCACTTGTTCCCTCATCAAATCGGACTGTTCCCCTAATGACTATTATTCAACACAGTTTTTAAAAATAGTTTGTTCCCATGGTAGTTTCAGAAGCACCCTGTCCCTTATGAGCTCCAGATGTCTTCCAGATGTGCTCTGCAGCGGTCAACACTAGTGGGCTTCGACAGGAACACACCACCATGACTACCGCTGCCACAAACAGCGCCAAAACCAAATCTATACTCTTCATGGTGGCATGGGACAAATACGGTGCAGTTAAATATTTCCTCCTCTTGTGGGTGCAAAGAATTCATCATTGATTCCCTTCCCACGCTCTCTGCATGCATCGCAGTGAGTCAGAATTTTCAGGGTGAGTCAGTTTTTCTCCAAGTAGTACAGGATGCCTTTAACAATTAATCATCAAAAGAGCAGGCGACCACAACCTCTACAAAACTCCAGAGGCGTTTCAGCAGCTTTTTGTTTTGCAAAAGCATTATCCATTAACATCATCATATTCATAAGTCTTAGAAAATATATGTCCATGCAAATTTTTCAATCCTGGTACCAAATCCCTCCTACACTGAAGCATTCCGTCAGTAGTTACCCTGCATGTTGTTGCTGTCAAACAGAAACCTCAAATCTCCATTTTTTCAGTATTCTGCCATTTTTTATAAATCCAACTGTAAAACTACAACTGTAGCAGTGAGGCTATAGATTTTAACTAATTTAGGAGTATGAAAACAAGCTCATTATTCCACTTGGTCCCATAGTTGTTAGCTCTCTTACCTTTAGAGGGAGTTGCGAGTGGACCTTCAATATGATATTATCATTATCATTCTTGTTCCATGATTCAGTTTATTGCAGTTCTTTACATTTTCCAATATATGCTAAGTGGAGGTGTGAAAAAAAAAACAGAAATATATCGCGATATTTTGACATCCGATATAATATCGATATTTCAAATCTTAATATCGATTTTTTTGTGAAAATAAAAACTCTTTTTCCATCAGAGTTGGAAATAAAATACAACTTACAAATATGTATTCACAAGATTTTTTGTGTGCAGTCTATTCATTTCAGACAGTGACGAGAAATATGTGAATATTTTTTACATACTGTTGAGCTGTTGGTAACTCAAAGCACTTTGTTCCTCGTGTTCAATCACAGTTTGAGCTGCTCTGCAGGTTTGGATGCTTTCAAAACTTCGTTAAAGGGAAAACAAGAATAATTTCTTTGCAACATTAGTTTGATTGACTTGAAGCACTCCATGTTTTCAAGTTAAGTTTATGTATGTTACACAGCATTTGACATATTTATAAAACAATAAAATAAAAAAAGTTGTTTTCCATCAAAAAGTTTTGACTTAATTTTTGCTTTCAGTTTGAGTTATATTGTGTGAGTTGCCTAAACACCATCTCTAGTTTTTTTCTTAGTTAACTGTAGAATATTGCAATATATCAAAATATTGTGATATAGCGATATATTGTGATGTTGTATCGTGATACGTATCGAATCGTGAGGCTCTTCCCAATACTCACCGCTAATGCTGAGTGTTGTCATACTTAGCACTGTGAAACAATGCAATCTATAATCTTTTCTCGACTGCATTTATGGTCAAGAAAGAAAACAAAAACACCAAATTCTATAAAATGTAATAAGAAACATATTCAACATCTCATCAAAGTTTCATTATTAAAAAGAATAAAACTCACAGACTGATGTCCATGCATCACATCTCAGGTAACCCACTCTGCTGTGGTCAGCCTCTCCTCAACATTTAGCTTTACTGCTTTGTAGAGCTTCAGTACTTCAGTGTTGCTGGAAATTATACTGACACTGTGGCTCTTACCTGCGCTCCAACCAGCATGTGGCAAAAAGCCCTTGTTTTCCACGGTGAGGCCTTGAGTTTTTGCACACAAAATAAGTGATGGATTGAGCAATTTTATTAGCTTGCTCAGAATTGGGGGGAAGCTTTGACAAGCTCAGCGTGTCAAGTGTTAGGTGTTTTTCAGTAGGGTTAGCTTAGCATTAGCTTTGCTGTCAGTTTTCACTTTCATTGGATGGTGCCAAATGAAGTGAGTCATTTTTAAATCCCTTGTTCTTCGAATCCAAAGAATGTCCACACAATGGGATTAAATGTCCCTGGTGCATAGCTTTTGTCTCTCTTCTGTGCTGCCATGTTGATATACTCATTTTCTCCTGCATGATGAATTCCACCTCTGCTGAACTTACCTGTGTTTGCTCAACAGCACCACTGTGTGGACTCAAAGATAACTTGATTTTGTTCTTTATCGAACTAAATGCTTGATGTTAAGTTGAAAATTAATACATTAAAAATATGTATACTTGGTGACCATGACTTTATACACTGTTGCCATTTCAATATCTTTTTCTCCCACCCCTAGTAAATGTAGTGTGTCCTTTCCATTGACAAAGAGAGGGTAGTGCAGATTCATTGATATACTCAAAACGAGGCTTTAATTTCTAACTAGAATACACCCTTGTCTGCAGCCAGAGTTTGTTTAACTAAAGATGAGGATCAGTTAGGCACAAGTGGTGGTGTGTGTTCCTGTCTTAAGGATGTAGAAAAAGACTGATGTTTAGACCAGTAAATTTTACCCAAACACACCTTAAATCACACCAAAATCTTGAGGCACACTTTATTCATATATATGCAAAATATCCTCTTTAACTCGTGTTTAGGGCCCCATAAACTTGTGTCATTTTTCTCATAATCTGCTTTTTTCTGTTTTATTTTTTTTAGAATTCGGGTTGTTAGTATTTTACACAGTTTTTAACCAGAAGCTCCGTTTAAAGTAATAAAATATAATCATTCACTCTGTGGTTCACACGGTATGTAGTATGCCGACTTAACATTTGATTGCCTGACACATAATAGTTTTAGGGAAATTGCTCTGCACTGTACTTTGGAGTTAGCCGGGAGTTTCGTAGCTTCTTTGCCAGCTTAACCGGTGTCTCAGGCGGCTGCTATGACATGTTTGTATGATTAATTAGGGGAAGAGGAGGGGGGAGAGGAAATGAAACGTGCATTGTCCCCATCTTTAGTGACCCCCTCAGAGCATTTTCCTGAGCGACACGTTCCTTTTTATGCAGAAAAAAGATAGCTTTTACATAAAATGTTGCCCGTTCTGTGGTATGTCATGTTTATATTGAATTCTGTGTTTAATATCTAATTCTGTGATTCCATCTGCAACTCTGTGATTTTGTAGGGCCCTTGGTGTTTAGTTTTCACTATCAGTCTGTAGATGTTTAGATGTTAAATGTTACAAAATTATGTAAGAGGCCATTTGAAACATTGTTCAATTTTATACTCTAAGCAAATGCACATAAACTTAACAAGTCACAGTTTGTGAAATTAGGTCAACTGTTAAAGGGACAGGCTCAAAAAAGGGTATTAATTCCATCCAGTAGGTATTCTGTAACAGTAAAAGACAAATTCCATTCAAAGTTTCCTATCAGTGATACGCAAACGAGTGCATCCTAAGGGATGAGTACTTGTTGCATTTTTCTGATGATAATTTGTGGTTTTACAAAATCCAAAGGCATACCTAAAGTTTTATTACGGTCCACCATTGTGCCATACCAACCCATTTGGTTTCTCAGTGCTTTAGACCACCTAAAACCTGTTCCAAAGTCTTTGCTGCAGTATATTACTTTTCTAAGGCTGCACTGGAAAGGTGGGGCATACATTTGCTTATGTGAGAGTTTGAGTATGGCATTTACTGCCTCTTTTTTTTAGTCTTGAGACAACATTTGTTCTGATTTGGCACTACACAAATAAAAATTGACTGACTAAGACAGATTAAACATAAAGCTGCCAACAAACAAGACCTATTCTGCCATTCTGAACACCGATGGCAAAAAATCCTGAGCCCAGTTTTGTTGGACAACTTCTAAATCTATTTTGGATGGAATTTATGACATTTAATTAAGTAAAAATGTATCATACCATTTTTAACAAAACAGTGTTTATGCATGTGAAACTATGCATTTCTTTAAAAAGTTGTGATTTTGGAGATTTACTTCTTATATTAGTGTGATGAGTTTCAACAGGATTTTCCTTGATTGTATTTTGTGTTAGATCACACTCAAGGTTTCTATATTCTGAAAACATTTTAATTCACATGTAGACCTCCATTGTTGTGCTGTGCACTCCAAATTGCGATGTCAGTTGGCACTGCGGTTCTTCTTATGTATTTTTCTTTGGAGCTTCATCCGCAAAACCTTTTTGATTTAGCTCCAGTGCAGTTCTAGTGAAGATGACGGTAATAGAACTGTTAATGTAACACAGATTTAAATGAGAATAACTGAGAAGATATTAGAAGACAAATGATGCATCCATTTGACTTCACAACCTAAAATCACAGGCAGCCTACATGCAAATGTTTCTTACATTTGGACAATATGAAGAAATATATAAATATATATTTTTACCAGATCATACACATAAAGGGTGATGTTCTGATTCATGTGCCTTGAAAAGCAGGGCTCCCTCAAAAAGGTATACATACAGTGCCCTCTAGTGGACTGAAGCAGTTTTACATTCTAGTGAGAAAAAAGCTCAAGATGTTGTGAGTGTGTTGCATATAAAACAGTCAAAACTGTAACTTGATTTCATGAATTTATATTTTAAGTCTTTGCAAAAGACATTATAATATTTCCTTCTATGCACAGCTGCATATGTTACATGTTGCATTCAGTATTTAAATGTAAAAGTACAGTAAATTCTAAAATAATAAGAAGAAAGAAACTGGAGAAACAGGGGAAAAAACATAACGGTCATATGCAACCAACAGTGACCCATGAAGACCAACAATTAGGATTTCCAGCATTCAAATATGTAAAAACTTGGACAGTAAACGTATGTTTCAGGCTTCTCCGGCTCAGTGCAGGGTTAGCTTGATTCTTTTTTTTACTTATAAATGTAGCCCTCAATAATGTGCCTGCGGTTTAAGCACCCACGCGTCTCCTCCACCACCAGCCCATGTCACAATAATGTCTGTCTTATTTTACTCTGGAGTATGACAACCTGCATGGCACACTCGGTGTCAGACAGGCAGTCCAGTCTGTGGTGGGATTATTGCTTCATCTTCAGCGCTGTTACTTCCTCCTAAATGGATGAAAGGGCATTTTTACAGCAATGATCTCGGGAAATACTATTACTCATTTTTCTCTTTCTGTATCAAAGAGCGGATAAGCATGAGAACTACGTCTCACTGACCTGCAGTGCCAGTCGTTTGTTTCTCTCTTCCTTCAGTTCTTCTTTCACTTCTTGCATGTCTTGCCTGATCAAAAGAGACAGAAAAAAAAATCAGGAGGCTGCAGACATGGGTTTGTCAAAGTAGGTCACAACACACACTTACTGTTCAGTCAAACTTCATTTGTGGGAGAACTTTTGTTGTGTGGGTGAATTGATCAGAATAGTGCAGTTTAGGGCTGGGTTTATAAAATCAATTTTAATTGATTTCCCTTTAAATGGTTCATAGTTGAACCATAAAATCCAAAGATCAATCTTTTAAATTGGTTGTTTTTTCTTCATTGGACGTACAGAGAAGCAGCCTGTGGTATCGACCCTGCTAGTCTTGCGCGATCAGCGTTTAGCGCTGCTTTCCACGGAACAAGATCACATGAGATGTTACTGCAAGCAGTCAAACAAACATGGCGGAAGTGAGTTGCACTATATGGTAACCAACGGCGAGTTTGAAAGCTGATGTTTGGACGTATTTTGGATTAAACAAGCATGAAGGAAAAGACGAGTTGGACAAAAAACAAGTAATATGCAGAATATGCACTAATGTGTATCATAAATATATGATTAATACTTGTTCTGCTTTTGGTTCAGTTTTTAATGTAAAAACATTTTTTTACAAATATACTAGGACCAAAGGGCACTTTTTTAAATTTACAGCATTATTGAAACTGATATATACCAGACTGAATAAGTATTGAATTGAAACTTGAATTAAATCAATTTGAGACCTTGTAATATTGAATTGAATCCATCCAGAAAATCTTAATCGGTACCCAGCCCTGGTGCTGTTACATTGTGTACATAGCAGCTGTAAATCATATTTGACTTCAGTCGACAAAAAGACACCACAGTTCTTGTGGAGAAGGTCATGCATGTTGATACCTCCTCCCCTTACGTCAACACATTTATGCAGTTTTAAAACAGTCTGTAGCCCAGTGTTTAGTCTGTAGCTTCGGCAAACTGCTAATTGGTTTGGTTGCTCAAAAATTACAGGGCGTAGCAGGAATAGTTTGTATAGACAAATAAATGTTTTACTGATGACTCAGTGTTTCCTGCAGGAATACGGACAGAGAACTGTGTTATACTTTTGAGACAATCATGGTTTCAATTTTCTTATTTGTCAATCATAAATACGCTGAACATCTGATTACGAAGTAGCACTGACTGTGCCCAAAATATGGCCTGTTGTCCTTTTAGATCAAGAATCTGCAAAAAAAAGTATGTAAATGTAAGAACAGCAAGGGTTTATTTTTAAAATTCCTTATGCTATTCTCTTTAATCTACTTTGGTTACATTCAATAATACAAGACACAGGAAGTAGCGTGTGCAGGAACTTTCATCTGCAGCTGCAAATAACAGCAGAACACCAAAGTGCTTTATACCTGCAGCATATCAAATAAACAGATACAGAGTCCTTAACCCTTTAACTCCCAGCTTAGCTGTTTGGCAGGGGTCATTAGATTCAGGAATATTTAATGTGTTAAATAAACATAACAGGTAATGGTTTGTTTCTGTCAATGTTTTATGATACAGAAAAACTGCAAACAAACCAAAAGAAGAGATATTTTGTTTGTGGGATTTAAAGGTTTAAAAAGCTAAAAGCTTTCATTATTACTACCATCATTATGTTAAAATACTTAACCATTTACTGATATGATGATGTCTATATTTACTTAGAAAGTGTGTTATTCATCAAAAAATTTTTTTGTCAAACTAAATATCCTCTATTTAAAGTTATTTTTTTCATTTTTTACAGGCAACTGTTGGCTTTTAAAACCTTTTAATCTCACAAGAAATTATCTGTTTTTTGGTTTGTTTGAGTTTTTTTTTTCCAGAAGTGTTAATGGAGTCAAATAATGATTTGAATTGTTCTGTTTCCTAAAACATTCAATATTCCTGATTTTAATGATGACCTCTGCCAAACAGTTGAGCTGGTAGTGAAATGGTTAAGTTTAGACAGTGTGCTTCATTCTTCTTTTTGTGGTTTTGATTTGTCACTTCTTGTGTGTTTGTCTCAACAAGCAGCACTAAACTTAAACAGGATGAGGTGAATTGTCTACCCCCATTCAGTCAGAGATGTCTTTGTATGATCTTAAGTAGTTGTCTAAATCAGCCCTTCATGATTTAAACTAATATGTAGTACTCACTCCTGTCGTGTCTGCAGAAGCTCCAGCATCATCCTCAGCTCTTTGATTTCTTCCTGCAGGCTCTCCACCGTTGGCTCGTCTTTACTAGTCACAGTTTTGCCCTCCAGCGTCACCTTGGGTGGTGCTGGTCGAATTGGAGGAGGCGTCTTGGGTCGAAGATCAGGCTTTGCAGGTGTGGGCAGGAGGTTTTCTGTGCTCTGTAGATAAAGTGCAACTGTTAATAATATTGTCCAGAATTCTGATCCTTCTTAAAGGTGCAGTGTGTAGAATTGGCATTTTAGCAACATCTACCATTCAGATTTTGGAATGAGCCCATCTGTTACATCACATAGAGAGCAGGTGAAGGCCAAAAAGGATCGTGAGCAGGGCATCATTTACAACAGTTACCAGGTGAGAGTTTTGTGATTTATATTTACAACTATTATTTTAATAGATTATAGGTCAGTCAAGATGCTACATGCCATCCAGGTAGATATTAGGACTGGCAAACAGACTTGTATTCAAAAATCAAGTTTCGTTCTTTTTGTCCCCAAAACCCACCTGTAGACAACATGGCCAATCATTATGTCCACCTCCACAAAAGGGAGACCCACGGTACTTAATATGAAAAGCTTTTTCGAACTTAATAATAGGCCGGTCACGATAATCAATAAATCAATTAACCGCACGATAAATAAAAACGTCCTCAATAAGTTTGCCTAGATTGGCACGTGCATGCATGTTTGTTTGCCTCCCCTCTCTCTACCAAACAGACTGGATGAGAAGATGGTTCACTCTGTGCAACTTTCTCAACACCTGGGTGAGTTGGTTATATAGTGGATGAGTCGGAGTGAGCATCTGTCACTCATTCAATCTTTGGAGGGTGGGGTGAGGCCACTCGCACGTACAGAGAGCTGAATTGAGCGTTGTGAGGAGTAACAAGGAAACAAATACTAATATGAATGAAGGCACAAAACTGATGGTTCCTAAGCCAGCTGCCACAGCCACAGTGTGGGAATATTTTAGTTTTAAAAAGAATAAACAAGGTGTGAGCCCATGAACATGGACGAGCCGATATGTCGCATTTGTTTAAAAGTAGTGGCGACGAATAAGGGGAGGTGTAGCGGAGCCTTCATCCTGACACTTGGCGCTAACTGAGGCGATTGGTCTGCAAAGTAAATATAAATAAAACAGAGCAAAATGGTGCGCACTCACGGACAGTGTCGTTCGCTACATTGCAAAAGAAATGCAGCCCTTCATTATGGTTGAAAAGCCACCATTTTGGGAAATGCCACCAACGTTTGACAGACAGTACAAATTGGCTGGGGGAACGTACATGTCACAAAAAATTCAGGAACTGCATAAACTCTATTTTATTTATTGTTTTTATTGTTCTGTGTGTTTTTGTTGGAGTTTTCTTTCTTTACAGAGACAGGGTCTTTTTAATTTTTTTTCTGATTAGTATAATGATTTTTATTTACATCCAGTTTTCTTCCAAAACAGAGTCCATTTCATTTTCATTGGGTTTTTTTTCTCTTTTTTTGTTTGTTAAATTTATTATATTGTTTTTCATTTGTTTTATTTAAAAGCTCTTGACCTTCCAATTACAGTTAAATAATGTTTATTGATTTTGATACAGTGTACTCAGTTTATTATGACATACCATTATATTAATGAAAAAATGATGTCTCAAAATAATATTGACGACAATATTGTTTATCTGCAATTATATTTTTGGACAATTATCGTCCAGCAAAATTGGTTATCGTGACAGGCCTACTAAATGAATGAAAAAACTAACATGGGGATAAATGTGCACCTATCTCAATGGACTTATACATACAAATAGAAACATTATATCCTGTATTTATCGTTTCCATTCAGCGAAATGCTGCCAACTTCTACGCACTTCACCTTTCAATTGGTAGATTAATGACATAAAAACTGCATGCCAATGCTTTACTAGTGCAGAGCTTAAGCCAGACCAATAATGATTCATGTCTGTTCAATGTTTCACACCTTTTGTAAGCCAGATGATTTCTCTGTCTTCTTCAGGGGGGAGTCTGGTTCTGTCTGGTCAGTGGTATTCTGGGCCTGTTAATGAACAAAAACACACATATTTAAAACGTCTGTTGCCAATAAACACCTCACAAACTCTCACTCTTAAACTGTGCAAGCTCAACACCTCAGTGAGCCGTATTGGCAGCCTTGTGGAAACAACATATTTTAGGAATCACCTCAGACAATCAAGGTGAGATCAGGCACAAACTAGTTGCTGATGGAGACCTGGGATTTGTCTCTCTCAAGGCCTTCCCTCTCTTTCAAACTCATCTTGAGAAAACATGGCATTTTGATCTACTGACAACACTGACTGCAGACCCATGACTTTTTCACTCTTTAGTCTGTTTGCTTGTGTCTAAATAATGGACCAGTAAGTTATGTTGTTGCGTTTTTATATCAAATTTGGTCTATGTTTACACAGGGACATCCAGAAGCAGACCAGAATGTTCACTGTAAAAGAAAATGGATTCTCCAAAGCCACTTTACAGTTTCAAAATGGACTGACAACTATACCCAATAATGCTGGCTCTGGTGTTTTCATTTTCAGCTGTTGGCATTTAGTGCTTTAGGCTGTTGATACAGTCTTAAAATGAGGTGCAATTATGGCTGGAAAATAACATGTTGATGCACTGGAGCTGCAAAGGTATGTGCATGATTTTGCTGAGTCATGATTGGTCATTCAGTTACATAGTTTGCAACGATCCAACAGGTTTGCTTGTAGTTCTGATTTGCTTGAACTGATTGAGACCTGATCATGTTTTTACAGCAGGCAAACTGCTCCAAAGGCAAAAACTGGAAATAATAAACTCTGACTGCAGTGGTTGTTGGTAGTGGATGGTTTAGACAGAGCAGCTGGTTGGGGTTGAGGGCCTGAACTGGCTGAAAAAATGAATAATTAGTTTAATCCCCCACTTTAAGTAGCCTTGTAAAGTGGTTTGGTCCACATCAATCAGCATGAGTGAACTGCACTAACTTAGTCATTGACCTCTTGAAATGTTTTCTTAGTTAGCAAAAGCCTATTTTGAGGCTAGGAAGCTCCATGTACCATTTTAAGGTTTGTCAAATTGCTCAGAAAAATCTATTGAACTTCAATAGAAAGCACATCTCTTTGAGAAAAACTGTCAAAACATGAAGTACCTTTAACTACCAGGACTACAACAGACAAAGCAGAGTGTCGCCCCATGGTTTAAAAGATGATCTCTTGTCATCTGCCAAAATTCTGGCGAGCATTGCTATTGTGGTTCAGTTATTATCTGACGATTTGCTTCTGTTTCACGACAGTCTTAAAACTTCTACTTTGCTCATACTTGAAGACAAAGTTGTCATAAAAAGGAGATGTATGAAAATGTGTCTGTCACTGACTGTGAAGACCAGGCCTGATGGGGGTCTCCTCTGGGGGGGCTTGGCTCTGTTTGCAGTTGGATGAGTGAGCTTCTCAGTCTGCGTATCGATGCCTTCAAAATGGTCGGCCTCATTCCTCTCTGGTTTTGGTGAAACAGCGGGTACATCGCCGTTGGTCCTGCTAAAGACAAGTTCAAAGCTATATCAGAAAGAAAAAGAATTCACAAGTGACATAAAGGGATTAACCTGACACGCCAGATGGACAGTTGTATATTGGAAATATTTCACTAATCCATCTGGGAAGGAGCCCTGCTAACATGATTTAAGGGGCAGAACCTTAAAAAACAACAGCAGCTTTTGATTGGACAATCGTTCGGCTCATCACACTCATCACAGATCAATCCATATCAAGCAATGCTGCAATGAAGTAGCATACTTAGTGGCTAAATGTAGCTGCTTAGGGCTAACAACAGTTAGCCGTAGCAGCTAACGGCCATCAGCCATTAGCTTTACTACCTTAAGACTATTGTTTCACATTAAATTATACCACACAGATGTATCATTCAACACTTATATGTGACATGAACCTTGTCAAAGACAATCCCTATGAAGTAAACTTCTGAGGAGAGCATTTTCACCATATATCACTGAGTAACCATGATAACCACAGGCTAACCGGCATTAGCTGCCATTATCTTCAAACACTTCCTGTTGTAGTCGTGTCCGCTGCTGCTGCAGCTTTGGCTGCTCCCGCCTCTTTTCCCTGATTGGGCCGTTAAGCATTTAGCCGAGTGAAACCATTGGACAATGAAGGCTGGCAAGACAGATATGCATGATTTCAGAATCAGGCAGGTCTGTCTGCTCTGCAAGGCTATAAAGGGATGGGAATTGATAAGATTTCATTGATGCCAGTGCTTTAAATAATTTTGTTTATTGATCCAATTCATATACAATTCCATTACCGATTCATGCTTTGTTCTAGAGATGGTTACATATTTGGAATCAGGTCATACAGCATTCCAGAGCAGATAATAGAAGGCGTTGCATTTCCTTGTCATGCACCCTCATGTTGTGGTGCTTCTCCAACATTTCAGTGGAGAAGTGTTACCAGCCTTTTATACATAATATTTTCATTATGCAAGGCCAGGTGACCTTTCGCTAAGCCCCTCCCACAAACAGCTAATGTCCAATCCAATGTTAGCAACCATAACTATGCACATGAGACCTGTCAGGCTTTTGGCAGAAAATAACATGCCTTAGCGGTGTGCATGGAGGACTAGCAAGTCTGACTTTTGCTTTCCCCATGCCCAGTATGCAAGGAGAAAGATGCCGAACACCTACGTTTCGTTCTAAAGCAAGGTGCTAGCTAACATTAGCTAACCATAGCTCTGTGTACTGTGTAAGATAATGTTAGCAAACAAAGACATCTCAGTGGTAGGTTAATTTTGCTAAACCTTGAGCCACTGGGTAATATTTAAGCAAAAGAAATACTAGTGACAGAGACAGGTTCTGATATCTTTTAGCATTTTGTGAACGGACACCCTAGAAATGGGCAGACACAGCGATAATGAAAGCTAACAACATAATTTAAATTTAAACAATATATACTGACTTTCTCTGCTGTACAAGAAAATTGCTGTTCTTGTTCTTCTACAGTTCTACAATTTCATTTAGCAGACGCTTTTGTCCAAAGCGATGTACAACACAAGCAAGAATTCGGACTGAGGGGAAAAACCTTAGCAAGTGCGTTGAAGTGCTTCAAGTCAAATGGCCACAGGAGCTGCCATCTAGTGCCAGAAGAAGTGCCAGGTTTTTTTTTTTCTTTATAATGCAGCTTATCACAACAATAATTCAAGTCAGCAACAAAAATTCAAGTCAACAACATCGATCAACATTCCAAGCATTCAAAATTCAGTGCTAAATATTCATTAAGAGCTGGTCTGAGACCTTCTGATTCATTCTACCTCTGAGGACAAAGAGGAGAAGATCAGATTAAGTGCCAAAGTGTTCCCTGAACAGATGAGTCTTCAGACATCTCTTAAAAGTAGAAAGGGACTCTGCGGATCGTATGGAGTTAGGTAACTCATTCCACCATTTGGGAACAACAGAAAAGAAGAGTCTGGATAGAGATTTAGAGCCATGTTTGGCTGGGAGCACCAGGCGTCTTTTGCAGGCCGAGCGAAGTGGGCAAGAGGGAGTGTAGACCTGGATGAGGGAGTCCAGGTAGCCAGGAGCCATTTTTGTCACTGTTTTGTAGGCCAGAAGAAGAGCTTTGAATTTGATTCAAGCTGCCACTGGAAGCCAGTGTAGAGAGATTAACAGCGGAGTGACATGAGCTGTTTTGGGCAGGTTAAAGACCTGCATGTGATTGTTTTAAATGTGAAGTATCAACACACGGGGTTCTTGACGCTTGCATTGAGATCTGGGTGCTTGCCCCTCTATTTTAATGTCCTCTTCACTTGAACTTCGACATTTAATTTGGTAAATGTTTCTCTCAAAAGCAAACTGGAGATCTTTCTGTCCGCTTCTTTCTGATATCTCTGAATAATTTGTCCAGAAATTTGCCTTTATTTCCTTAGGAATATGACTCACCAGTAGCGCTAAAAAATCCATATTTCACATTCTACTAAAGCTTGACAGGCGTAGCAACAGTAATTGAAGGGGGTGGGGCTTAGCAAAGGATCAAATGGATTTAACCGTTTTGCCCTCAGTGTTGGACTGAGTATTGCCATTTGAAGACCAGAACAAAAGTTATGATGGTGATAAATATGGGAGAATTAAAAGGGGTAATCAAAGGGAGATGAAGCTGTTAGAAACCAGGCCAAACAGGTTTGTATTGGCCAGAGATTGGCCCTGCTGCTTCTGGTCCAGCACACAAGTTCATGTAACTAAGGCCCCATCCACACGAAGACAAACCGAGGTCTAAACACTTAAGTTTTTTTTGTTTTTTTTTAAGTTATTTTTTCAGGCTTTTATGGCCTTTATTATATAGGACAGCTGAAGATTGACATGGGAGCGGGTGAAGAGAGGGGGGATGACATGCAGCAAAGGGCTGAGGACGGGGATCGAACCAGCGGCTGCTACAGGGGGTTGGCAGCTCCTGTACATGGGGCGGACGCTCTACCAACTGAGCTCATGTCCGCCCCTGAAGGCTTAATTTTTTTGCCAAATCTGCGTATCATCCATACGAAGACGGCGCTTTGGGGGTCTGTAAACAATCATTTTTGAAACCAGGTTCCAGAGTGGAAAGATTTTGAAATGCTGTATACACAGCTCCGTGATTACTGGCTCTCTGTAAGTTTTCAGATACACTTACATCATGGTTTCATATCTTCTAATGAGCTAATGACCCTACTATCCCTGTTGCAGCAAAATCTCCTTCTTCTCAATCACCACTGAGTTGGACAAACAATTATCGTGGAAACAAGCTGTGTGTCTAAAGACCAGTTCTTTTATCAAGATCACAGTGACGAGAAATGAAGAGAGCATATGAAGAAAAAGAAAATGTCAGTCTCTCAAAAAGTATTTCATAACTCCCCGGTGAGAGAAACTGGGGTGCTGTACACAGTCTCAGAGGAAAAACATCTGAATGTGGTTTTCAGTTTTCAAAGTGTGTTGTGCAGGTGCACAGCATGTCAGCTGTCGAGTCGAAGCTCTCACATACATCAAAAACCTCAAGGTATAATGGTTTGATCAGAAATTAGGCTCATAAGCATCAGCCTTCAGGGTTAAGGTTTGGAAAATTCAGCTTTAGCCCTCAGACCTTAATAACATTAAGTGCATTTGCTTGGAAAGGGTCCTATCCAAACATAGGATTTGCTTGAAAACCCATTTTCAGTAATAGCCCCCCTCAAGACAGGCGCGTTTCTGTTTTCTCAGTTGTGCATGTGTGCCTGTTTGTGTGTGTTTTGTTCAGGAAACAGGAAATGGGCCGCTCTCGTCTGTTCTGGCCCGATTTGACTCATCCCAGAGTTTCCACTGAGACGCTAAAGGTCGGGCATCCTGGCATTCTTCTTTGAGGACACCATAGTAACCTGTAGTGCTGACCAAAGCTTTTACCGTCTGAGGGAGCCACTCGCCATGCCAGACTAAGGAGAAGTCGTTCCTGTTTTGACTTGAAGACCTTTTGCTTCTTAAACGTTGCTAATTAATAACCATTCACAGCCCTGATATGGCGGAGATATTCATTAGAAGGACTTTTGTGGTTGTGTATTGAGATTTGTCCTGAGTTGCAACATCACTCACCTTGGTAAAATCTTGTTGGGTTTGTCTTTGACTGGAGGTGGGCTGGGCTTGTTGAAAGATGGCAGCTTGACTTTGGTGGGAGGGTTGCTCCTCAGGTCCTTCCCATCTGGTTTGTCATCTAAAGAGCAAATTTATTAAGTTACACTTAAGCATAACTTGTGTTTCATACTCGTGTGACATGAAATCAGTTACGTACCTTTTGTCTTTCCTGGAGTCGTTTTCTCCATCGCTGAGGCCTCTGTGTTTGCTGAAAAATGTACAAATAAATTAGTCATGAATGTATAAATGTTTGTTGGAGAATTTCCAATTAATGTCATATGTAATTTTTTTTATGTTTTTCAGTAAAATAATGATGCAAGGCCCTGAAAAATCAAGCTTTGGCATTGCACGCTAGAATTTTGTCAGACAGCTGTTGGGATTTTTAGTCATTTCAGAAGCTTACAATTGTATCTTCAAACAAGCAGTTTCCGCAGTTTGAATATATCAACACAGATACCGATGTTCTTCAGTGGATGTATGTAATGAAACCCTTAAACAGGTCAGACTTCCGCACCTTGAATTCAACACTGGATCGGAGCATCAGCAGGAGGATCAGGACAGAATATCAATTTCTGTTCAGCCGTACCGAAACAAGATACCCGTGAGAGCTAAACAATAAACATAAGCAACAAAAAGGCTCCTCATCTTCATTATCATTCAAAAATACCAATGACCCTATCACAAAGCCTCCTAATGTAATAATTGATTTGACAATACCTGCATGTATTGCACCTACTGCCCCTGTGTTTCTACCATACCTGTTGCTAGCGGCATCTTTTTACAAAGTGGCTGCAGCCTCCTACGTTCTCTGTAACTATGGTTAATAGACCATTTTCACGGATCCACTACTTCCTGACATTAGTTGTGCAAGTTCATTTCCTGTCTTACATTACTGGCCAAAATAATTGTGTGCCTTGCTGCAGCAGTTACAAAGGCAAACCTGGATTAATTAGTTTAACAAATAATGCAAGACAGGAAATGAACGTACACAACTAATTTCAAGAAAGTAGCGGAGCCGTGAAAATGGTCTATTGTGGACCCTTTTGCTCTGCTTTTTATAATCACTTTGTCACTGGTTTAAAGATGTTTTTTTCACCAGTCTCTCTCCTCACCTTAAAAGTAACCCAGCAAAAGCATGAACAAACATAATAGCATTATTAAACGAGAGGCTGTCTGAGAGTGCAAACCTCCGCCAATGCCTTTCCAACTTTGTTGGCCAGTTTTTGTTTAATGTAGAAAAGTAAAATCTAAAACTTCTCTCTTGTGCCATGGCCAATGTTTACAGCCAATGTCATCAAGACACTGAGAACTTAAGGTATTTACAAATCTGTGGTAAACTGCCCTGTTCACACTGTAAAAAAGCATTAAAAATCCTGGATCTGCATCTGGATTTGGCTCAAGGCAAAAAACAAATCTCTTCTTCCTTATGCCATGACCGACATTCCCTGAAAAAGTCATCAAAATCCGCTCTTGAATTATCTTGCTAATAGACAAACAGACAAATGCCGGCAGAAACATAAAGTCTTTGGCAAAGATACCTACACTGTGGACCAACATGTCTGCATGTAACAATATCTGTTTAACAGAACAAGAGCTCTTACAGGCTGCCTCCTGTGTGTTTGGTACAGTGCAGCTGGAGGAGCAGAGGGTTTGTCATTCTTGAAAATGAATGAACACAAGGACTGATAATATTCCTGAATGAGACAGCTCAGAAGTGTCTGTCCTGCTTGATTTGTGGTAAAATAAACAATTCAGAAGTGATGTTCAGAATAGGTTGGCGGAATGGGGCAACCGTTGTGAACATTACGAAACACTAAAACCTTTATAAAAACAGAAACATTAGGAAGCATCAGGACAAAAAGCTTTCAGCCATTACAGTGAAAGTCAAATTTTTGGGGTTTGTTTGTGTGACTCCTACAGAAAAACTGATACAATGACTGAGGCCATTACTTGATTTTTGGATGAACAACATATTATTATTGGCTTATTGGATGGAACATCCTTCAAATATGCTATTTTTACTGTAAAACTACATTTGTGCAGTTTCATATCTGACAAAAAGCTTTTAAATCTGCAGGTGATCATTAACCAGCTATAACAGTGTACTGCTTTGACTTAAAAAAGTACATTATGAGAAATTAAGAGCTAATATTTACACCCCACAAACACAAAAATTATCCTCATTAAATATATCATTGTATTGTAGTATACTCCCACATCGTGCAGGCCTGTTACAGTATCAGTACAAATTTGTAATATTTCCTAGAATAATATATAAGTTTGAAAAAGGAGTTTCTAAAAGCAGTGTAGCAATTCAAGTCCATTTAGAAAGGCAGGGATGATATCGACATTTGTGCAGAGCATTACTATGCGAGAGTCTACAGCCTGCTGCCTGTTGGCATGTGGAGTTTATACTAAACTTTAATCTGTCCAGACTCAGACAGGATAAGGATTTTTGGATCGATGCCACTCTTCCTGTTAAAAGTTACTTTCATTTTCTCTTATTCTACAATTTTATAGCTTTATAGTTGCATATTATTGCTTTAACTTTAAATGCAAGTGTGCCCTCAATCTGCAGAGAGAGTCACAGGTGTGATTGTGTGTAGCAGCATGAATATAGAGCAGGATGTCACCACAAAGAACACGCCTGCTCAGCAGATCTGCCAAGCAGAGGTAAAAGCCTTCACGCTTCACGCAGGTGCTTCTCCTGTAAACCAAAGCACCGATGCACTCTGCTCTCACCACTGTTTCACTGCTTTAGAGGACGATAACAGTGCTGTTAAAGAGCTATGGGAGGATTTTATGAGCCAGCAGAGAAGAATTTGCAATTGTTTACCACAGAGAACATTAATGTTTAATGTGGTGGAGATGTCTGGTTTTCTAATTAAACTGTAAGCTTGTTTATGAGCAGTTGTATGGGACGGCGGAGATGTCAGCTATCACTGGAGCAGGCTGGGTCACAGCTGCGTCCAATGGCACTGCAGGAACAGTTCCCATGGGCCCCAACAAGTTCATCAGGGACAATCACCCTGGCTTAGCTCCTAGAAGGAAAAACAGGACTTGGGAAGACTACTGCCGTGGAGACTGGAGAGATAGATGCATGAATCTGGCTCTGTTTTTTAGAGGCTCCTATTTACCATGCAAGTCAAGTTCTGACCTCCAAAAGAAAGCAGCAAAAGCTCAAAAATATTCAAAGCACAAATCTAACAAGTTTGTTTACTTTTCAAACTGATTGTATTATTCTGCACAAGAGCGCGAATGAGACAACAGGAAGCCTACCTTGAATGTTCAACGCATGGTGCAACATTCCCTCCAAACAGAACCATCCACACAGCAGTGCTGGCTCTAGTGCTGCTTCTTGTACTGTGAAAATCTCTGTGACAGAGCTCTCCTCCGTCCCCTCCGCCCCCCTCCCCTGTTTCCTCCAAGACTCCTGAACTCGTGTCACGTGACCAGTCTAACCATCCCCCATCTCTCTGTAGTCTCGGACTTCCTGTGAATTTATTGTGAGTGATACTGTATGGAAATAAGTGATAAGGCAACAACATGAGTTATGCTAATGTGCTCTTGATTGCCGGGTACTCCATGCGAATCAGCCGAGCAGTTTGTGCAAAGCTTTTTCACTCTACAGTTCAGCCACACATGTTTTTATGTGCATGCATTTGGAGTTTCCAACCAAGGAAGTCTTAGGCTGACATTTTTCTTTGTGCAGAATTGTGCTTAATTTGCAGCTTGCACCACAGAAAACATTCTTCATCTGCAGCCTTACAAGAAGCCACATCCTGCCCCGTGAAGCTGGCAGATTTGAAGAGGTGGTGTTATGCTTTTTTGCAACTTGAAACATGAACAGCAAAATGTAATGCAATTTTAACTTAATTATTTAAACTTGTGCTAACTAAGCAAACAAATTAAAAATCAAAGCTTGACTCCACTTTAATGTGAATGGATGAAATCATCAGATAAGGAAGATCTCTGTGCATGCTGTTCAACTACATGACTGTCACCGACTTTATATGCAATGGTAAGGACTTATTTTTAAATCTGGGAAATAGCAATATCAGTGTTACAAAAGTATAAATAGACTTTCTTAAAGTGTTGCCTCAAAATCTTATGCTTAACATACAAGGACATGTGCAAATAGCCAGCTGAATGGTCACTTTAGTGGTTTATACCAGAGTTACATGTCTATGAACTTCTTTTTTTCAATTTGTGCCCGCAACCATAGATGGTTAAAACCATGAACAGTCACCCACCAACCACGATAAAATCCAATCAAGAGCCATGACCTTTCTGTCATTCTTAACCTGTAAGTAAACAAACCACAGTGAACAGTGGTGATTTGGTCTAGATAATGGGGACAAGGTTACATTAGTGTTTAACTTAACCATAGTAATGTGTAACTAATCACCACAGGCACATGACATTAAAGGGATATTTCAGTATTTTTAATGGGGTTGTAGGCAGTTGGCCTTGCTGTTGGAAAAAGACGAGCGGAATGGAAGCAAAGCTCTACACTGGGGAAAAAAGAGCTTTGACAGGGATGGGCAATATGGGCTAGTTTTTAATCTTGTTTTTCTTTTAGCTGAAGTAATATATTTGATACATATCAGTATTTTTTCTGGATAGATTTATAAACACAGGTTTACGATGCTTAAAGTAGGGTTCTGTCAATGCACACAGCTACAAAAGGTTTAAGTCTGAGGCTGCAGCTCACAATTTTACAGTCATCGTGCTGCGTTTAGTGCTTTTCCTCATGCTGTTCCAGCTCATCAGCAACTATATCAATACAAATGATATTTACTAATTACTATCCCTCATCTGAATATAAATATTTTTCAAAAACTATACATCTAAAATGAATTTAAATACAAATAGAACAAAGGAAGGCATTATTATGAAAATAGGTATAATAAAGTAGATATGAAAAGTCAACCTCAGATGATGATCTTATGCATTCCCAAACTAAAATTATTTTATCCTGTAAAGATGTCTAAAGACAGCCGAGCAGGCACTGCTCACTCAACATCTTTACCGGCTGAGGCTGTAAATTTATATTTAATATAACTATATATACTTTATTTTTAGTCTTTTCTTAACACAATAAAACTCAACTGAATAAAACTTTTTTTTTACAGATTTAAAATAATTTTCAACAATTATATTTGCATGATAGACTATTTTACAATCTATACTTCTGTATACTTCTGCCTTTAAAAGATGTTTGTTTTAATGAAACTGTTTTATAGTGGTTGTCTGACAAAGTGAATAGCCCACCTCTACGTTGCATGGCCATATTTTTATTACAGGATTGATAATAAAATCAAATGACATATTAGAGACAGCCGGAGCATAGAGTGACCAGACGTTTTCAGGCCTTGTGTCTCGTGTCCCCACAAATATTCAAAAAGCACCAACATGTCCCGGTTTGGAACAGTCCCTCTCCCCAGTTTAACCAACTGAAACAAGACACTTGAACATTTCACTGTGCTTTCAACACTCATTTAACTGCATGTAGATATAGAAATGTCTTAATGCCAGGCTAATATAGTTTTATCTATGGAAATGTAGATTCATGTAGATAAAACAGCATTAAGAAAATAACATTAACTCTTAAGCGATATGTCTTTATATTATGCACATTTTACAAAGGGTAAAATAAATTAGGAAATGGATAACATTTTAGATAGCAATGAGGCTGTAATGATGAGCAGTGAGTGTAAAAGGTGTATTCAGTGGAGATGAGTGTCTGAGTTTGATATATATCTATATCTACATATATATGTGTGTAGGTATATATATTTATTTTTTATCACAAAACTTTGAGAATTTTTATCCATTTTGAAAATAATGATGATAATGGTAATAAATGAAAATCATGACAGAAATGTTGGCAATTATGCTAAAAAATATTAATATAAATAATTGTATTGATTTGTAATAATAATTTTGTTAAATAGTTAGGAAATCAACGTTAAACAATGTTTGATGGTTTGATTGTTTTGGTATTCAAGATGCATTAATTAAAAATCTCTTTGTATCCTGAGCTCATGCGCGTGTAATTGCCTTTAAATTAAAGTGTTTGTATTCTGAGGTCTGAAAAATCTGGACACCTTATCTCAGCAGTGAAATAAGTGACACAGAGTGAAAGCTTAAATTTAACTCAAAATGTTAGCTGAAGAGGGATGTTGAAAGAACAGTGAAGCAACTCATTTGAGTCAAGGATGTGAACATTTTACTCTTCGTAGTGGCCTCCAAGCTTTAAAGCACCAAGGAAAATGTTGGCTAGCCTTAAGAGTAACTTATAAATGAAGATTTCAAACCATGATGACAGGGTTTTAAGCCACTTCAGCAGCTCGTTGAAATACTGACACTGATCATCACTGCTCTTAAACCACAAGAAAAGTCACCCTGCAGTCTACTTCCCTCGTTTCTATCAACAGCAACAACAAGTCCTCTCAGTCCAGACTGCCACGACACTGTGCCAGCCTCAACACCAGCACAGCCAGGAGTCATGAGTCAGGCAGGAACCTCTTAACGTGTCAAACAACATTCCTCCCTGTGTGTCTGATCAATGCAGCTTTTACACGTGGGTCTCTTACCTGGGAATTTAACGCTGGTCTTGCGAGCAGGCGGTTGGTTTGTGGTTCCAGACTAGAGGAGGAGAAACGGAAAAGTCAACAGGTTGGTGAGAACGTCCCCTTGTGATTAAACGGCATCTCTATTCACACTCTTTCCACTGTGGGAAATTTCAGTGACTAACTCCAAAACAGAGGATGTTAAATACAACCCTGACTCACTGCACACAGGCCTGCAGACTTGCTAAAGCAATACAGGCAAGATACAGATGAAGAAGCATGATTATCAGCCTTTGAAAATTATAAAGAAGAATTACTAAAAAGTAGGTCCATGGGTTCATAGTAGCACAGTGCTGTCGTCAGATCTTTAAATGTCTTTGCTCTGGTGAGGTTCCAGTCCAACTTAGGAGTCTTTGGATTTATGTTAAAGTCCACTCACTTCTAGGCTGTGCATTGGTGGAATCACCATGACAAAGTTATCAGGGAAGAAACCACAGCGTCCGTTCAGCTCGCCCTCCCACCAGCCTTCATCTTCTGTTTCCTTCAGATGGAGATTAAAGAGTCGCATTAAAACTACAAACACAACAGAAGTTTCCTCAGGGACCTGAAATTACTGTGCGAGAGGTTAGTGAAGGGTCAAGGCAGACATGGCTGAAATATTATCAAGTTTAATCAGGTTTCTTGAGATATATTTGGCATATTTTCAGAGAGATATAGGATAAGACAATAAAGTGATATTCCATCCTTCATCTATGGTGCTTAATCCTTTTAGGGTCAGGGGGCTGGAGCCATGTTGAGACAGACAACCATTCACACACACTCACCCAAACATAAGGGCAATTTAGAGACACCAATTACCACACAAGCTTGTCTAATGCTGCGTTCACACTGGACGCTACTTGTACTACCTCGGCGATCACTCTCCATGCAAAGTCAATGTACAGCCACGATGGGGCGGGGCTAACCCTCCTGCGATGCGACAGCCGCTTCTCACACTACCACATAGCTTGTTGCACGATGTCAAAGTATAAAAAGGTTGATCTTTTCAGGTGGTGTCGTGTGTGGCTGTGCGGCAACAGCCAATCAGCGGTGTGTGCGTGTGTGACCGTACCCTAGACAGTCAGTTATTTATCCGGACTACAGAGGAACAATTTATGGCTGTGTGGGAAACAGTCAGTGAGTACATAAGTTCCGCCTCGACGGATCGCCGGAAACTCACAGATGATGCTGCTGCAGGGCATCAGCTGCAGTGTTTTGTGGTTGATAAGTGAATGAAAAGAATACAGATGGAATAATGTCCGCTTATACATCCTATTATATGATATATGATATATGATATGATCTGATCGAGGTGAAACTCGGGCGGGCGTGACCTCACCGACTGATGGCCGACAGCAACGGTGACCAAACTGAGGTATTTATGGATGCGCAACGATGCGTCAGTGGGCGACGCGATTGTGGTTGCTGGGTCGCTTGCTGTGTGAACGCTGCATTGGGGTTTTAGCGAGGAAGCCAGAGTGCCTGGAGATGCAAAGAGAGCTTGCCAACTCCACACAGTAAAGGGAAAGTGGGGGTTCGAACCAGCAACTCATTTTAATTTTTAATTAAAATAAGTTTTCATGACTTCATCAGGCCATTGGTGCTTAGTAAGACGATTGTTTACAGGAAGAACTACAGTGTACTGACTGCATGAAAATCTGCCTGTTTGATATCATGGCACCAACAATTAGAAGAACTTAACGACGTTGTCTTCAAATGATTGGATCTGGCTGTCAAAATTGCAAATGATTTCGGAACATTTGGAAAAGCTGGCATCTTGGTGAAGAACCATTGCAGTTTAGACAGTCCTCCCTCTTTCGATCAAAATAGGGCTGCCGATCACAAAGTATCTGTACTTTTTGATATCATCACTAATCATTTAATGCTGATTTTGAAATGCAGAGTCTGATACAGTCATATTTTTATAACTGCTTGGATTTGAAAATGTTTTAAAAAGCTGCCTAGTATCCGTACTGATCCACCTCTATTCTCATGTCCAAGATGCTTTGCTGCTCCTTTTACCCTTAGTCCCCTTCCCATGTGGGTGCAGTCTGTTCTGATTGATTGGCAGGACTATTCTGCAGTAATTGGACTTTTTAAAGCTGCTAATTGCCATGTTGTCAACGACTCTGCATTCTTTCTACAGTTTGTTTTATCCGCTGGGCTTGCTACCCTGAACCAATGAGCTTCAACCACTGACAAAACTATGTAAAGCCATATACTTGTTTCACTTTTAATTTCAGATACAATTACTGCTTCCCACAATTTTGAAAACTGAGCAATCAAGCTCTAAAGTAACTATTCCAAAAGACGCATTGATTAGTATTTTTCACATAAATGTTTATTTTTTGAATATTCCATATGATTGTGTTAAGAGTATTTACGTTCTGTGATCCCACGTGGTGCATGTTGGAAAATCAGTGACGAAGTGTACAAATATTTATTAAAAAACAATGGTGCTTTTCAGCTTTGCCATGATGAAAAAGCCCTAAAACAGTCGGATGTCACTCTGGTGGTGCCGTTCACTGGAGGAGAGGGAGAAGTCTTGATTCGGTGGACTGTCCCACCTCATTTGTGAAAGTGCTCTATCATAAGTCATGTAAAACAGTTAAAGGGCATTTAAAGGTCAAAACCACTTTACACTACCTCTAAAGAAGTATGGGAAATTTTGAGAACCACAGTGTGGGAAAATGAAACAGTGTTTCACTATTGGTAGAAGCTGGAGATGTTTCAGATAATTTCAGATATGGCTGTGTCAAATCAAATCCTGTTGGCTCCAAAGTTTGTACAGCAGTCAGATTATTGAACACTCCTAATTTATTACTTAATCACAGCATCAGTGGGTCCTGATATGAAATTGATTTGTGATTACTGTAATTTATAATGAAAATAATGATGAAAATCAAATATTTAGAATATATGTAATAATTGGGTTTTTATGACTGCTATTGTTGTTGCTGTGATATCAAACAAAGCTTAATGTTGCTTGACTTTTAAATCATAATCATGTTGAAACTCTACTACAGAGTGGTGCAGTGTTGGCATATTTTGTAGGCCAACCAGAGGTTTGCATCGCGCAGGTACCCTTGACTAAAAGACACAAGGATTTTTCACTGTGTTATTGGATCATTGCTGATAATAAAGTCTGCGTTAAACAAAATTCATGAAATATGCTTCTCTTTTATTATTATCATCTTCATAAACAAGCTAACTTTGACACGTTTTTAGGCATAAATGAAATCACAGAGCATACAAACCTACTTTTAAGCTCTCATGAAACAACATGGCGGTTCATCTTAGAAGAATCTACCACACTTCTAACTGATACCACTATCTTGTGACCTCTTGTGTGAGAATTTTCTCTTAAAGGAGACATATCATGCTGATGCATGATTTAATACTTACATATAATATAATAAATTTGAAAACAAGACCTTACACCCCCTTAATTTTCAAAAAATGAGATATTGTATTTTTTCTGATATCCTAGAACAAGATTTGATGCCTCTGGAAACAGGTCATTGCGAGGTGTCCGCGAGATTTCAAACGTCGTGACATCACGAGGTACCTTTCTTTTTATTGGAGTAATCTGATAAAACACTTCCTCCTCTGTGATGTCCGTTAGCCCCAAAACCCTCACCGAGGAACACATCCAGCAGCAGGGGTATAAAACTCCCTCGCTCACACACCCACATTACCAGCTCTGGCCTGTAGGGGGACTCAATACGCGGTCGCTGCTTTGAGCCGGCTGGAAAATACAGTAGATGAAGAAGGACAGGCTGGCTCTACCCCCAATAGAACTGACCAATCAGAGCACAAAGGGCTGTGACGTTTCGAGGTAACTTTAGGTCATCCTTGAGACCATCAACAAGCGCTTCATAATGACCTAAAATGAGGATTTTGAGAACGCTATTGAGGGGCAATGAAGGAACTAAATGACTTGTACTGAGGGCAGAAATGCTTTACAGGCATCCTAGTCTGGCATAGTGAAAAGGAGAAACAAGCATGATATGTCTCCTTTAATCAAATGACCTGATTAAGTTGGTGTCCATGACTGTGGCAATGGTGTATGTATTATCATTTATTAAAAAACATTCAAAGACGATTGCTTCAGGGTCCACAGCCAGTTTTTTGATGCCTTGTTTCAGTTTGTCAGCAAATATCCTTTTATGAAAACAATAATACTTTAAAATAAGGCATTCTCAGCATGTTGCTAAGTGAAACGTTCATATCTTGAATGTGTTCACCACAGGCCTTGTTCATGTTTCCATCAAAAAGACTGCTCTAAAATCCCATGTACTTTCAGCCATGGGAACTGCAAATGTTAAAATGCTAACTCTCTTCTGCTTTTGTTTTACTCTTTCTTGCACCACTTAGAGAGATAAAGATAGAGATATTCTTCGCAAACCTCAGTTTTTGAGAGTCCATGTTTGTGTCATGAAACCAAATGTCATTGTGCACAGTGGCAATAATTTCCCTGACGCTTACACAACTGGTTTGTCTGGTTAAACAATAAAATACAAGTGTGGAACTTCTTCGTAAGAAACACCCAGAGGTGTTTATGAGTCTGTCCAAACAGCATGACATCATGGGAAATCACTATCAGTAAACAACAATACTTACCTTTCTCAGGATCATCACCATGTCTCCTTTTTTTAGATCCAGCTCATCATCTGCTTTGCCCTTGTAGTCAAACATGACCTGGCAACACTCCACAGCTGAAGAGAGGAAGTAAAGACAACATGGTAACCAACCTTAAAGATCCTGAGCATTTCAGAGTGTTATGTGTGAGAGAAATAAGAACTGTAGCAATAAAGTCCGCTCTTATCTTTATTTGTGCACAGCCTGCAAATCATGACAGAATATAACAGGAAAGAAGTTGTGACATCTAAAGATAAAAGTTGTAAACCTTGATCCCTAAAAGGTTTTCCTCTTGTATGTTTTTATTATATCAAGTGAGTAATCATGCCGCGCCCACGTAAATAATTAACCCAACCTGTAAACCTCGAAGAAAGTGTGTGAATCACTATTCATGTGATTTTAAGTAAAAAATAGACCTCACTATCTTCTGTATCTGTCTGTCTATTTTTGAAATGGTTTAATAGTCTGCAGGGCAGCGGCGGACTAGCAATTAGATTGTTCACCTCATGATGCCTTTTTTCTTGTTGGCAGTCCAGGCTTGAATCTGTCATGACTTCTTACGCCTATGTCAGTCAGCACTCTCTTTCTTTCCCCTTATTTTTAGTGCTTTGCTGTGCTCCTTTCCTCTTATAATGGTGTAAACATCCAATATGGTGGTCATATTTGCTGCAGAAATCATCAATTTATCTTGTTTGGTAGCTGTTGTATAGGCTGTGCTGTGTCTCAAAATAGTGCCTAGTCAAAGTGACATGGTGGTGGTAAGTAGATGTAAGCAAACTGTAGTGTTTGATAACCCTCTGTTGTTTTTGTGGCTTGTTTTCTCTCACATTTCTTTTAATTATGCATAGAGTTTGGCACCATGTACAGCAATGTATAACATTAGTGTCTATCCTGAGATTTCTGAACAGAGAGAGAATTGAGCGGTGACACTGTGGCACATGTTCAACCAAATGCCATGTACCTCGCACAACTTCACTTCAAGAAACCTGAACTATCTCTTTAAGATTTAACCTTGACGCAAATTACAAGACATTGGATCCTGGTTTGATGCCATGGCAACAAGAGTAATCATCCTAGGCACAAAGTATTGGGTTATTTCTTTCTTCAATTCTCAAAATTTGCAGGCAAACTCCAGTACAAAATCGTAAGCCATGTGTTAAAAAGTTGGACTCTTTCCCCTAATGAACCATGCTTTTAAATATGATGTAGCTGTTTCAAGTTTTGGTACTTCTTAATATTGCTAATCATAAAAAAAACAGATTGTACTGCTTAAAATTTGGTACCAGAATTTGTAATATTCTTGGTTCAATATCCTACAGGAAAACTGGATACCAATTGAATTGTGTCACAAAATTTAGCAAGTTTTTATAGACCAGCAGTAAGTTTTATGAAGGTGATAATAATGTTTACTTGCCTTGCTTGTCTTTTCTCCGTACACTTGCCCTTTGCTACAAGGGAACCAAAAATGGACACACAGTTAGGTTGAATGGAAGCAACTGCAGCATATCAGATACTCTGTTTTCAGCTGTACTCACCTCCTTACTGAACACAGCGTCACTGAGCTTGGGTCGTGCTTTGCCTTCATTGTGCTTTCCATCTGCAAAATATGGTCTCACGTTCAATTATGTGGTACTTATGAAGAGATTACAAGAGCAGAAAAAAGAACGGGAAGAGCTACAACAGTGACGATTTTACCAACCTTTAAGGGGAGAAAATATTTCATTCACAAAGTTTGATGGAAATGCCCCAAATTTGCCATTTTTCAAGCCCATCCACCATCCATCTTCAATCTGTTGTGTGAATGAGGAAGAGCACAGAAAGAGCGCGGTTATCATTGTGATGTTGTAGTTCGACATTACTTCCAATTTCTTAGACATCTTGACCAAACATATTTTGCCCTCTCACAATAAGTTCATTTGAAAATAAACACAAATAATTGTAAAAGAGATATGAAAAAATACATTGGTAACTAACTGTATCTGTCATCAGCTGTTTTCTGATTGTAAACTTATTTACTGGCCCTGATTCTCCGCTCTGAATCATCCATACTGTAATGATTATTATCCAGAGTACATTCCAGACTTTGTAGTCACTGTTTTGAGTTCTTTGGTCACTGAATGACTTCAGATACTCCCAGAACCTGTCAGATCAGCTCCCACGTATTCCTGTAAAGCTGAGATTTGTCCAGGAAATAAGCTTTGCTAGCCTTACGGGCAAATATAATGAGAGTAACACCCAAACAATCAATGACTTTTTATTATGAAGGCTTTATTACCCCTGGGAGGATTTTCCAAACAAACACAACCTATTACTCAACCCTCTTGTCCCATTTGAAAGAAGTTACACGTAGCACATTAGGTACGAGAAGAAAACACTCCAGAAAAAAATAGTTATATTATTTTTATTTCATTATGTTGTTCTCTTATGGCATTGAATGTACTCAAAATCTTTAGTACTTGTTTTTTTTTTTTTTAAAGAAAAACAGTTAATTACAGATGTTTAACCATCAGTGTGCCAGGTTGAATACATGTGCCAACTTTGTATAAAAATATCCCAGAAGAGGAATTATTCCCTAAAGACAGATCACATTACAGGATATTTTTAGAATAACACAGCCTGGGACTGTTCATGATCCTCTGCTTATCAAATTTCTGTATATTTTTATTTTCTATCATATGCCAGTCAAAATAAATGAATAAAATAAAATAAAATCACACTTAGCACATTGTGTTCCAAAAAGAGGCCACATTTTAATATTTCTGTAAAATCTTAAAACATTTTATTACTTTGTACAATCGCAACATCAAATGTTTTCATCGACTGATAAATAAGAGAGTTTGTACATTTATGATTTTAAGAATTTTAAACCTGAATATGCCAGTTGGAATACATGTTGTGGCAATACATCAATAAAAATCACCCCCCAAAAAAGAAGTATGCCCCAAAGACGAAGTTCTTTAAAGGCTATAGGCTTTAAAGGCTATATTTTATTTGATTTTATTTTTGGAATTGTACAGCCCTAGACAAGCTAATGAGCTTCAACACAAACTCTGAGGCATTTGTATTTTTTTGTTATGTTAGTCAACCCATTAAGTCCTAAAAGCAGACAAATTAAAATGTCTTTGAAATGTAAACATATGTAATTATTTTCTAGTTACACTTTATCAAATATTTTCATTAACATTAATTTTGTTTGTTCATTAAAAATAAATATTCAGAGCTTTAACCATTACATTTTGTATGTTTGCCCCTCATATTCATGAGAAAATAATTGTATATGATGATAGGCTGGTTCTACAGCTTACATTATTATTAAGGCATTGCATTGTTTATGTAATGAGTTTATTATCAAATCAAAAATAAACTGAAAATCAAAAACAGATTCAATCCCATAAGACACCATTGTTAGCTAGGGATAAACATAATGCCAAGTTTTGGGCCATCAAGCAGTTTCAGAAAAAGCAAAAGAGTAAAAGCTGTGATTTAAAGTGGACTGTACCTCTCTGATGATCTCTATCGTCTCTCCAACAACCAGCTCCAGCTCGTCCTCATTCATGGGGCTGTAGGCATACGCCACCTCACATATCCTCACTTGTTTCATCTTCTTTGCTGGAGAGACAGAGACGGTCGGATGTTAGACTTTAAACTGAACTCCTCATGCAGACTAAGAAAGTCAAGCTCTGTAATGATGCGTTTGGCTTGAAAGGATGCAGACTAATCCCCCACAGGATAGACAGGGAAAACACTCATTCAGATTTCTCACATGTCTAATCCTTCACAGACACAGTTTGTTTTTATCTGCTCCATTTCCTGCTTTATAATTATGATGAGAGTGGTGAGGATGTGGTTGACGACGTACACTTACAGTCAGCAAACTCCCTGCACTGTCTTTGTATTTGCATGCACCACGCAAACCGCAGTTTAAGCAATGAGTTTTTAAGGCTGTTATAGTTGCATCAGAAAAACCAATATTTAAAATAGAAATATTTGGGAAATGATAAAATAAATGTTTGGGAACTCGGTATGAGAACACCAGAATGCATATGTAGCTATTTAAAAGAAAGCTGCAATATAAGTACATGCAGGTACTTACATAAGTCAAATACCAATATCACATCTGCCATATCTATCCCTTGTATTAGCTGAAATATTGGCAGAATGTATGAATGTACCTTAATGGTTCTTAATATCACTGCATGTGTATTGTTAAAAAAAAATTACAGTGTCATTTTTAGAGAATGAAATCTAGTTGCGTTTGGTACACAGCTGTTTTTAACACAAATAAACTGTCATAATGTAAAGGAACAAGTCTGTCAGAGGAGTCTGCATACTTTCAACCAAAAAATATTTGTCAGTGTTAATTTGAAATCATGATCATTTCAGCAAAAATCTAGTATTGTACATGCTTGAACAGCAGTCCTATTTATTTAGGACAGAGAACAAAAGAGAGATGAGAACTTCAAACTGGCTGTCATACTTGTTCTCAGGCTGCGTGGTTCCCTCTTGCTGTCACCTATCAAGTAGATTGGCACCTCCTGGAATAAAAAACATGTATTTGTTTGGCACACCTGGATAAATGCAAACACACATGCATAAATGAGCTCAATCATAATGCAAACCCAATGCTAAACATTTTTTTTGCATTAGCCTAGCTTAAAGGGCTTTTCAAATTGACAATCATTTTAACAGAGTTATGTTAAGTTAAATTTCTCAAAGTTCATCTTCATCTAGGACTGTCCCGATAACAAATTTTGCTGGACGATAATTATCCAAAAATTATTGCAGATAAACAATATTATTGTCAATACTGCTTTGAAACATCATTTTTTCATTAATGTAATTATAATATATGTCATAATAAAGTGAGTAAACCATATCAGAAGCGATAAACTTTAATTTCTTAAGAGTATTTAACTGTAATTGGAAGGTCAAGAGCCTTTTATTAAAATAAATTAAATAATATACATTTAACAAAAAAAAACAAACAATGAAAATGAAATAGACTGTCTTTTGGGAAAAATTGCATGTAAATAAAAATCATTATACTAATCAAAAACAATAATAAACCCTGTCTCTGTAAAGAAAAAACAACAATAAAAACACACACAACAATAAAAACAATAAATAAAATGGAGTTTATACAGTTCCTGACTTGTTTGTGACATGTACTTTCTCCCAGTCAATCCGTTCTGTCTGTCAAACGTTTGTAACATTGCTGGTTTTTCAACTGTACTGAAGGGTTGCATTTGTTTTGCAATGTGGTGAACGCACTGTTTGTGAGCGCGGAACATTTTGCTCTGCTTTTTTTGTATTTACTTTGCTGACCAAATGCCTCAGTAAGCGCTGATTGTCAGGATGAAGGCTTAGCTTCACCTCCCCTTCTTTGTCACCACTACTTTCAAACACATGCGACATATCGGCTTGTTGGTGTTCATGGGCTCATACCTTGTTCGTTCTGTTTAAAACCAAAATATTCCCACACTTGTACTGTGGCATTCAGCCTAGGAACCATAGCTTTCGTGTCATCATTCATATTAGTGTTTCTTTCCTTGTTACTCCTCACGACGCTCACTTTAGCTGTGTGTGTGTGTGTGTGTGTGTGTGTACGTGCTAGCGGCCCCGCCTCCCCCACAAAGATTGAATGAATGACAAATGCTCACTCCGCTATAAATCTGCTTAATCCGCTATAGAACCAACGCACCTAGGTATTGAGAAAATTGCACAGAGTGACCTATCTCCTCATCCAGCCTGTTTGGTAGAAAACGAGGAGGAAAACAAACATGCATGCACATGTCAACTTATGGAGGCCGGCAAACTTACCGAGGACGTTTTTATTTATTATGTGGTTAATTGATTTATTTATTATTGTCCCTAGTACTGTCCTTTTTGATAGATTTACCCTCTTATTTATTCAAGGGTTGGAGATTATCAAGTTGCTTCTGATGCAGTATGACACACGGTGTGGACCACAGTGTCAATAACATCAAGATACAGCGACACTGCAACAATTCACATACAGCAAAATGACAATATGATAGGACTGATCAGTCACAGAATATGAAATGGCTTTATCAAGGTGAGCTGAAGGATTAACTCATCAATTTAGTGTAATTTTAAAACATATAAAGACATGTTTTCATTTCTCAGTTATATTAAAATCATACAGCTGGGAGATCATACTACTGTTGGAACATTCTTAAGACGTACAATAAACATGAAGGTGTTTGACTTACATAGTCATTTTATGTAGACCTGTATACAATAAACAATATTTTTTAAATAAAAATATCAATACTTTTGGACAACAGATCAATAATTGTATTACACATGCTTCGGAAATTCAACTTCAGCTTCATTATCATTCAGAAATTAGGTTTGGAAATTAATTGTGATACTGATTTTTGTCCCACCCCTGCCTAATGGCTCAGTCAAACTTGTGTCAGCTTGCACATTCTTCACAGTCTTCACCAAAAGCTTTTTCTGCAAGTTAATCTGTATAAAAGTGGAAGTAGATCTGTAAGAAAAATATGAAGTTTATGCATGTATAGGCTGACGAGGAGGCAAAGTTATCTTATTCATTTACACTGATGAAAATCAATATCATTTTCCCAACGTAATTGTAGATGTGCTGTTAAGAGGTATAGTCATAAACTGTACATGAAGACTGATGCAGCAGTAGTCGCCAGATAGTTTTGCCAGAAGGTTGGAATCTTCTGCTGCTCGCTGCAGTATGGCTCACAGACCTTACTCCCACACTGTTAATGGATGGAGTGTGAGTCAAATTATTAAATTAAATTTACATTAGCGTGTGATTTATGTTCAAGTGTTGATTTTACTGATCAGTTTTTTAAATGATTTTACACAGGAAGGGAAGATGTAATGACTGAAAGCTACAGTATGTTGACTGTGGATAGTGGCTCCTTACAAGATAAAATGTAACAAAAATGAACTAATCAATGACATGACCTCTATATTCGGGTATCTTCACATTGCTCTCAAATATTACTTCTAAATATTACTGGACCAGCTCTCTACTTGAAGGGTATTAGCTACTATCAGACACTCCAGTTGAAGGTAGCTCTTCTCTTATGGACCTAATCTCTTGTCTCAGAATTTATTTAGTGACTCCTATAAGGATCACAATTATTCTTTAGATGTCACATGTCCTCATATTTCTGACAAATCACTTAAAACATGTTCAGTGAAAAACCATAAGCTATACATCATTTGTATATATCCAGTATTACATGTGCAGTGACGAATGGATGATAAACTTTCAGAATTTAACCAAAGCCAGTCCAAATTTAGTCCCGTAATTTTGTGAGGATTGAGATAGCAAGCACCATGCTGTCTTACAGGAGAGTTAAATAAGTACATGGAGAAGGTTGTTTTTTTGGATAAATAAAAATAAATGGCTATAATAGATAAAAAAAAAAAAAAATATATATATATATATATATATATATATATATATATATATATATATATATATATATATATATAGGTTCAGTTGTAATCAGCAGAGAGATGGCACACTGTACTGACACAGTTGTATTGCTGCATTGTTTAGCTGTGGAAGTTCACAATAGACGCTGTTGCGTCACAAACTTCTCCTTCAGTGAAAAACTGTTTTAACTAGATCACCATGACCATGGTCTAACAAACATTTGGGCCCCATGACAGTTTAAAAACAACAGTTACAGTAATACTATCATTAACAATGGTGGACAATTATAGATTCCTTTGTTGAATTTTATTGATTTTCTGCATGGCCATTGTTTCCATTATTTGCATCACAAAATTTCTTAAAGATAATTGTATGTCTGTTAGAATTACTTTAAATTATCTTTAAGCTGTTTGGTATTTTATTGATATATTCTCCTTCCTTTTGACTATGTAACCAGTCTGTTGTGTTGTATGTTTTGATGGGTTTTTTCTTGTTGTTGTTTGTTTAAACTATTACTGTCCTTGTAAAGTACTTTGTTTTGCAAAGTGCTCTAAATTAAATACTATTATTAGTATTGCACATGACACTTTGTAGAGATGGACGATCCAAAAGCTGTAGGGCCCTATAAAATCCGTAATGGCAGAATTGTGGACAGAACCACAAAATTAGACATTAAACGCAGAATTCAATATAAACAAGGAATATCACAGAAATGGCCAACATTTTATGTAAAAGCATTTTTTCTGACTTGAAAGGAACGTATCTCTTGGGAAAATGCTCCAATGGGGTCACTGAGGCTGTGGACAATGCACACTTCACTTCCTCTCCCTCTTATGTACCCCTCATTAATGATGTCAACATGTTACAGCGGTCATCTGAGACACTGGCTGACCCTGTGTTCACACCAAACTGATCTGAGCGTCCAAGGCATCCAGCTGCCATTCATTTTCGATGATCGCTGGCATCAAGGGTCGAAGAACAGTGCAATGTGAGTGAACTTGATTGACACACAAGTTGGCAAAGAAGCTACAAAACGCTTGGCTAAGTCCAGAGTACAGGGCAGAGCAGTTTCCTCATGGTTTTTGTGTGTCAAGCAATTAAATGTTGTGCAGCTTTTGTCAACATACTTTTGACTGGACCCGTAAAGATGTGTGTGAAGATCACGTGAAAAGTGAGTGTCTATATTTCATTACTTTATGCAGTACCTCTGGGTTACATGTGCGTAAAATACTAAAAAGAAAATCTCAAAAACTTAAAATGGAAGAAAAACTAAAACAGAATTTGAAAAAAACAAAGATTTTATAAGGCCCTCAAGCTGGTGCCTCAGCTCCACATAGTGATCGGTGATGACAGCTTCATTTTTGAGCTCTGTTGCTGTTCCCCTCCTCCCCTACTCTGGATACATGACTGAAAGCTAGTCAGATTAAATACAGATTTAACGGCTGATTAACTGACATATCCTTATTAACATACTGAATGACAGTGCTGTACAATACCATGAAATATGTAGCATCAACACACCTTGACAAAGTTAGCAGGAAAGATACCTCTCTTCCCATCCAGCTCCCCCTCCAGCCAGCCCTCCTCACTGGCTTTGGTGACGTTTTTGACCACATCCCCCATCCTCACCGAGAGCTCGTCTCCCATGGTGCCCTGGAAGTCAAGCAGCACCAGCACCTCTACAGTGAGAACCACAAATGGGGCAGAAAATTAGATCTTTCTCACAAAGGCTGCTGTGGCTGCTGCACCAGTGATGTGCCCTGACATTTTAATACTCAGACAAAGCATAGAGCAGCGGAGGCTCAAGGATATAGCATTCCTTTGTCGTTTATAAGTCTGTACAAGCGGTAGTTGCATCCAAAAGCTCCAGATTACAAAATGGAATATCAACTAAAGTAGTTACGGGAAAATCAAGCGGCTCAAGGAGGGTTTTCCAGCACTCACAGTCCAAACAAATGAGTAAAAACTGAAAATATCTCATCGTTATGCCATAATATTTCTAAATCAGTGCTTTAGTTTACTTGTTTTGACGCTGTTATTATTTTTCGTGTATCCCATCAAAATGCCTAGAATCTCCAAAAATTAGATTAAAACAAAAGGTGACAAGGCTGACTCACCCATTGTATTTTGCTTTTCGTCTCCTTCCTATATGAATGTGCAGTTCCTCCACAAATCTGTGAGCTCTTGAAGAGGTGTTGAAGAGAACTGAAAGACTGTGGCCGTATTGTCTAAGACTCAGCAGATATGGCAGCTGAGGCACTTCTTCCTACTTGTTTAAACATTAACATTGAGCAACTTTTCCTGCGGGCCAGTCATGGCAAGTCACAGTAAAGGAGTAGGATGGGTCAAACAGAGCGAAGGGTGACGGAGAGAGAGAGAGAAGGAGAGAGGTAGCAAATGAAAGACCAGAACAGGTAAGACGGGTTTATAGTCAAAGAACAATGCTTATAAGTGAAGGTTAAAATGGAGCATGACAAGTTCATCAGACAAAAGTTAGTTCTCAGTAGCTCGCAGCACTACAAACACTTAAAGCTGCTGATCATCTCAAACAAATGTGTACGTACTGTAGGAAACTGAGTCACTCATTGACCTTTCTTATGGGGGTGTGTTTATATGTCTTTTACAGTGCTGTCCTGTTTTTCGTAATCTCCTTCAGGCAAGCATCTATTTTTAGAAAGCAGAACCACGTTACGCAAGTCTGAATTTCACAAACCATAACAACACAGCAAAAAATGAAACATGTTTCATAGGGACACTGGAATGTAACTACCAGTAGTATTAATAAATTATCAACGTATTCTCTTTTGAAATTGGGAAATAGGGAAGTAAGTTTGGTGTATTAGTTTAAAAAGTAGCCTTGTAAACTGGTAACTTTGGGTTCGACAAGTTAACACGATGGTTGACTTGGTGTACACGTATATTATACAATATTTCAAATAAAACACGTCACTATAAAGCATTGGAGAGTACATCTACTGCTTTTGCCAATACTTTAACACCAACATCTATTAGCACAGTTTTCTGAAAATCATCAGTCAGCGCAATCACTCATTAGACTATACCACAGAAACCCTTACGACGTTACAAAGAGCAAACCCAAGTCCAGACAGTGCTGATGCTGTGCCCTGACCACTGGTCATCAGTTGCTTACAAGTATTTGTCAATTAATTGATCATTGGTGTTCATTTTTTTTTTCTACTTTTTCTCTTGGTATTACTGCCATGTTTTCAGTTTACTTCTTACCCAACAGTTCCATACAGCACAAGGTCTTCTGTGCTGTCCTGTTCTACCTTCCAGTAACAAGGATTGCATAAAGACAAGCATGTAAACAAGAAAACACTAAATGCCAAACTTAAATGGAAGAACAAACTGCCAGTATCTTTATGGAAAGTTACTTTGATAAAGAATATTTTGAATGTCTGTCTTTTCGTAACACACTTATGTCAGCTACAGCAGGGGACTGGAGCATTATGTTTGAGTTGTCCATCCTTCTGTCTGCCTGGGTTAAGCTGGGGAGTGTAATTTTTTTAAAGCCCTTTGAGGGATTATTCATCACACTGCATAAATGACAAATTTGATTCAAGCAGGAGGTATAGGATCTATGTTCAAGGTCACAGTGTCTTATTCATGCCTTGCTTAAAACAAGACATCTCGAGCACAGATTTCTTTTTCAAACTATTCACAAATGTTCACTCTGGCTTAAAATGGACTGATTGGATTCTGTCCATCCATCTGTCTATTATCTGTAAGACTTCTTGTATATTTTAAAAATCCTTTTCGGGGGCACTAGGATCTGAAGCCAATCTCACTATGGGGTGCAAGGCAGGGTACATCATGAACTGACTGAAAGCCTCTTTTAAATCAGCTGGGATTAACTTGAACTTCAAATGATTGTTCTGCCAGTTTCAGTCATTACAGGCCAATCAAGTAATATTGCCCTCTGCAGCTGTGGACAGTACGAATCATGAGCTACGTTTTAAAACACACTCTCACCAAAACAGTTCGGAAGTGGAGTATAAAAAGTCTTTTCTATTCAGAAAATCTTTCAGTGTTGGTATTAGTGCTTCATCCAATAAAAAAAAATGCTGCCCAGACCTAAAACTGCTAGTGGAGCTGTTACCATTTTTGCTAATATCTATATGATGCGTCACTTCCTGTTGTTGTCCTCTCTTTGCTCTTAAGGACACCGAGTGGCTGCAAAGTTACCCCATGAGTTTTGCTTAAAGATTGTCATCAATCTTGCTTTCCCAAAAAACACCAAGAGCTTTTGCTTTTTGACTTGACACTGTCATTCACCGTTGGGTTTCAAGCTGAACTACACACTCCTGACATTTAGCCGTCACTGTCAATTTTTTAGAGGCTGGATGGGGGACGAGTACTTCCCCAGTTGTAGAATCAGAAGAGCAATATTGATGAGAAGGGGAGTATGTGAAACCATTGTGCAGTGCATGTGTTTGCGCCTCCCATAAGACTCATTGCACCTCGAATTGACATCAGTTACGTCCCTGCAAACTAAATTTCTCAAGGTGCAGTAATAATGATGTGTAAATGCTTTACTGCCTAAAAGAACTTTAAAGAGGGTCAGTGTTTGGAAATAACCTGATACGCCTGATGGACAGTTCTATATATCCGCCACAGAAATATTTCACAAATCCATCTGGGAAAGAGCCGTTCAAAAATGTTTTCAGAGGCAGAGCCTTCAAAAACAACTGCAGCTTGTGATTGGACAATTGTTCAGCTCGTCACTCTCATCACAGACCGATCCATATCAAGCAATGCTGGTATGTATGACGTAGCATACATAGTGGCTGTACGTCTAGCGTCTAACGGCTAAAAGCTGTTAGCCATTGGCATAAACTACCTTTGACTACCGACTAACATTAAACTATACCACACAAATATATCATTTAACACTTATATGTGACATGAACTTGTCAAAGACAATCTCTACCAAGTTTTCCCGGTAAACTTATGAGGAGAGCTTGTATCTCCAAGTATCACTGAGGGACCAGATCATAGACTAACTCAGCATGTCCTTGGAGGATTTCCACATTCTCTCCCAGTTTCCCAGCAGTGATCCCCTGTCAGGAGAAAAGCAAAAACGTGATTTCTCGCTTCAACTGACGTTCTTTGCTCCTCTTTCAAAGAAGAGTCCATTTTTGATTAAAAAAAAGTCAGATATTGAGACCTCTTCCGCAGCCGCCATTGTTTTCAAACAAGGCACTTCCTGGTCCATATCCACATCTCCCACCTCTCTTCCCTGATTGCACCATTTAGCTTTTAGCCGAGTGAAGTCGTTGGACTTTGGAGGTTGGTGAGACGGATATGCAGGATTTCAGAATCAGGAGGTCCGTCTGCTCTGCAAGGCTAGTTGGAAATACGGAAGTGCAAATTTGCCAGTTAAAGGTGGAACTATACGTTGATACCCATCTTTATCCACAAAGCACTGATCCTCAGAAGGTAGTTCTGGCGTAGGCATGCATTTGACCTTATTTGTCTTGGGTGTTGAACAGGCAGGGCTTAAAGTTAGAATATGCATGTTAAGCCAGCCAAATGGTTAAACATCACTGTGTCAAGCTGGCAGCAGGGTTTGAGGCGGTTAGATAAATTGCTGTATTTTTTGCCTTTAAGTGGCCACCGAATATTGTGTCTAAAGCATCTACCCACCTGCAGCCCCAGTTAACGGGCCTGCTGCTTGCCCTGCTCTGTTCTATCTTATAACTAATGAGAGGGGAGATACTGTGTAATTCAGTGATGGACAGTGCAATGGGTAAATGCTAAATCATCATCGGATAATGAACCTCCTCATGTGGGATTTCCGCCTGTTGCCTTATGGTACTGTATCTCTAAAGAACCTTCACCTGGCATCCCCCAGCCTTGCAGCAGGTTTCTCTTATCCAAGAGCTTAAAACCAGACCACAGTATTTAACAACAAAGGTGGAAAACTGAGCCCACATGCTTCCCCCCTTACCTCTCATAATGCAGTGCACAGAAATTGATCTTAAATGTGCACATTTAAAGACTGTTCAGAAAATCACAAAAATTGCTCTAAAAATGTAAAAGTAATATTTGATCATAGCTGCTTACTGGAAAATTGTTTATTTCTATGCAAAAAGTTACACATTAAATTGGCTGTAAATTGTTCCTGTTAATTGTTTTTAAGGCATTACTGAATCATTTGGGTTTAAATATTACAATTTGCACAACTTTATATATTTATATATTTGGAAAAGACATTCCTTTGGAAGCTGTTATGTAACATTATTAGTTATTTAAAACATTCACTCTAGACTGGTTCATCAGACAGTACAAATAGTATGAAGTGGCCCTCTTAGTAACTATAGATCCCCATCCTACATATAAATAAACCTACAGTAAATATTGGAAATGATTACAAATACATGTTTTAAACTGTCAAGGAACTTAAGTAAGAAATACAAGCAGTGAGATTTACTTTAATTGCAAGTTGTTTTGACAACAATACTCCATGTTTAAGTAGTAAAAAAAAGGTAAAAATAATTGAAGCAGTTTATTGACTTTGTCAAATACTTATGTCAGCACTTCATTTAGTTTTGCATCAAGCATTTCTTAGCAGATTAGCATGGCATACTGAGATTTCAGCTCTCTAAAACAGTGACGTGCTAATATGTCAGTTATTCCCTCTGAACTCCAGATGGCAGTGTTACCAGCTGATTCACCCCTGTTACTGTTCAGCTGATGCATTCATTCCAGATGAGTTAGCCTCAAGAGAACTGATTACTTAAACATGAAAGACAGAGAAAAAGCTCTATGCCTTGCTGATTTATGTTTTGACAATAATTTGTATTTTTCTTGTAGAGAACAGTGCTGTTCAGTTAGATTTATAATTACTGTTAAGTGTACTGTATATTTCACCGTTCTTGTGGTGTGACTGTAAGCTGGCAGTGGTCCATGCATGGCAGAATAAAACAAAAATCCTGAAGTACTTCAACCCATATCAATGACAACAAATACACATCGATGCAAACCATAAAGTGATCAGTGTGTCTTTAATTTACAGTCTCTGAGGAGCAAAGAGTTTCAACACTCTTGAAAAGAAACAATAAAATTCAGATCTGACTCAAAAAGTATATATCTTTGAACCAAGACCAGCTCAAGATCTGCTGTAAGGCACAACATTGTATAATTCAGTGGTGTGGGCAGCTGTTCATTAACATAGACGTGTCTTTAATTTTATCACTTTTTTAAGATATGCTGGTGGGAAAAAAAATTAGGATTTCATTGACTGAATCCCATCCATCCATCATCTACACCAGTTATCCGTCGCTGAGTCTCGGGATACACTGAAGCGCCATTTGATGCAGTTTTATTACTAATCAAACAAATGCAGACTTTGGGAATCTTTCATTACAGCAAACACAATGTATACATTTGCTTTAATCATCTTTGGCAAGACAAAGTAATGTACGAACAGCAAACACATCAGAATCTATTTCTTTAAAACTCCACAAGGCAAAATCCTTATAAAAGCTACAGTGCCTTTAAAGTGAATTACATATCAGCACTACCAAAAGCATAGACCTATAATATAAGTGGTATCAAGAACCAACCAAGAAAAGGAAAATGATTTATAAACAACATACAAAATGTACAAATATTTATCATAGCAACAGTCACATTTGCAGATAGCAAATATTGCAGATCATTTAATGTGCAATGCAGAATATGCAAACCTTCTACAGTTTGGTCCCTTTTTCAGTTCAGGGTCATTTTTAGAGTACTACATTGTGACGTTTTTATGTCAACGTTCACCACAGTGCACATATTGCTGAAATTCAAATCCAGTCTCACAACTTAAAACAATAATCTTGCTATTTCTTAAACAAAAAATTCAAAACTGTTTGAATTTACTTCCCTAATAATCACTTAACAAGACTACAAGCCATAACTTCTTTATACACCAAAGGCACAGTCTAATTGTCTATGCCATGGATTTTTTTTACATCATTCACAGAGGAATGACCTGACTAAACACATGACTCTAAATGAACATTTCTTTAAGAGACAGTGCTTCTACAAGACATTACAGACTGATAATGTAGGTATTGTATCCTGTTGTGTTGAGTAAGAATGACTGCTTAACTCTGAAAAAAAAGAATAATGTACTCCTTATGAAAGCTGAGATGTAAGAGCGTTTCATCTGCGTTCAGGGAATCCCATCCTGGAATCACGTCCCATTCCATCACTGGAGAAAATTTAAGATTTTCAGCACATTGTTTCACTGCTCCAGTATGCTAATCATCAGTTCTTCCATCTTTATGGTCCGGTTCTGTCTTTGCTTCCTGTTGTCCACCTTTCCCCCCGTTGGCTTGGAACTTGTCATTGGCCCAAGTGGTACTACCTTTGTTGGGAGCCCCAGTGGCTTTTCGGATGATGAATCGAGCCCTTCCACGCGAGAAACTTCCCCGTCCTCGGCCTCTGCCGTCTACCCATTTCCACTCTGACTCACCGTCTCGGTCATCATGCTAAAGACCAAACAAAAAACAACGGGGGCATCAGAAGTAGTGAAAGAAAAGTACTTAAGGTAAGTATTAAAGTAATTCAGGTCATATATATGTATGACACTGTATGTATTACGCAGGTTAGATATTGTGCCATTGTCTTCCATTTCTGTCAGAGCTAAATAACTAAATAGTTTGCAGTCAATTGTAATGAGTTTTTTTGGAGATGTTGGTGATAGCATAAGGGAGAGGTGATTGGATTTTGGTAGTGATTGGTAAACAGCATCTGTGCTCATCACTAAGTTTTCCACGTTTTGGCTGCTAACTTGGCTAACACATAAATGCCTTGGCAGAGATTTCGAGTATTTCCGTTGTGATGTGAGATCATCGTAAATGAAACTCTATTAATTGTCCAGCACAATACACAAGTGTGCTAACAACAGATAAGAACTGACTTGAGACATTGGTACATCAAATTACTTGCCAATGAGCCAATGTCTGTAAACAGGGTTCATAATGACTAACCAAGGACTGAACACCTTACAACCATTTTTCCTGACTTAAGCCATGGGTCCTCCCTAAGAGAGACATTTTATTATTGGTTAAAATAAGTAACACTGGTCTACAAAAGTTGGTAAACAGCTGTTGAGCTTGTTTTCCTCAGATGCTGTAATATTTCAACTCTAAACTAGCATACAGTGGCAGTTCTTGAACCAGTTAAAAGATCAAGTTGTCAGGTCAAGAATCAAATGCGTTAGATGTATTTTCAAGAGTTATTTGTTAAACTAATCTTATTACTTTGTTACCTAGTATTTGCCTTTCCATCTACCACCTGAAACTGCATCATACATGCAGTCTGTTCTGTTATCCTGCCATCTTCAGAAGTGAGACCAAACTGTGGCTCAAAACCTTGCATTTAGCGACTCTCCTAACTGCGGAGTTTCCTTCACTCTTGGGAATAGAAAGATCAGGGCAAGCTGTTGTGTGGGTTGCAATCTGGGATTTCAACGATCAGTAAATATTTTGTTTCAGTTTTTTTGCGTTGGTAATAAAGTGTGTTTCAGCTGTGTCTGTATATGAATCTGATTGGAACAAGACATGTTTAAACACAGGACATAGGACAGAGGGAGTTACACCCTACCAAGTAGTATTTTCTGCTCTTGGGAGTAAACTCAGGGTCCCAGTCTTCATTTTTAGGGTGTACTTCCACATTTGATGTGTTGCTACTTTGCGTACAGTTTCCCTGATAACCGCCTCTGTTCCATCCCCTTCCACGGAATCGAACTTGCTGTGTAGAGAAAATATCAGGATTGGAAACCAGCAATTAATATAAAGCAAACTTCAACAGTGAAAAAAATGTCTACAGTGATACAAATACTCACAAATCCTCCATGGGTTCCCCCTCTGTCAGGTGGTCCTGGTGACCCACGCAGACCCAGTCTGGCCTTGTTAAAACCTTTTTCTTTGGGATCAGTTTCTTCCTTATGGGACTTTGAGGATGAGGAAGATGAAGATGAGCTTGAGCGAGAACGCTTCTTTCTGTGTTTCCTAAAAGGAGAAGCGGTACAAGCAAAACTGTTTGAGACCAAGCTGTTTCTAAAGCAAAGAAGGCAAAGTGTCGAATATCAGCGGTTAGAAACGATGTAGAGCACATGGAGGTTGCACATACTTTGATCTTTCGTGGGACTTGGAGAACTTTTCCAAAGACCTCTCTTTACTGCAATCTGGGGACTCTCCCAGATCTCTTCCTTGATCCTGATTATAATCACTGTCATGGGTGGAATATATTTTGCGGCGCTCAATATCCAAACGAAGGTCCATTGAGTCTCCCTTCATTTTTTCCCCACCATCCTGAGCAGATCAAAACAGAAGACAACGTCGTGGACAGACTTTGGATTAGCATGCTTATGCTATCTGTCTGCTCTCTGCCAAGCTGGTTTGTGAGGTTTGCATAAATTGTAAGGTCCAGGAAATGAGGAACCCCACTCTTAACAGCCAGCTGGCATGAATAGAACCAAATTAACTTTCTGCACTCTGAGTGCCACAACAAGACTCATATCTGCTTAAGAAACATTTCAAAATTCTAATACCTTATTCAAAGATTTTTGGATTGATTTTTCAGCCTTCATGTCAGCTTTTTGGGTGTTATGGAAAAATCAACAGAAAAATCAACTGCCAAAAGGATGCATATCACAAACAAATCCAAGTTCTTTAAAGGCTCACTGGTTAAGTCCGCCATCCATCAACATCAACAGACAGCTTAAGCTTATTTCACATCATTCTTGTTTGGGAGCCACACAAAAAAACTGTGTGTACTCTGGGTACATTCAGCAGATGACTCCCAAATCATGACTTGAGGTATTTTTAAAAGCAACACTTGTTCATGCCAACTCTGTAAGTTGACTGCAAAGCCAACATAAACTTAGAACAATGTCTGCCAAGATGGTAGGAAACCAATCCAAGAACTTTGAATTGTTACAAGTGTCTTAATATCAAGTAACGACATTTAAAAGCTGTTGCGTTACTTGTCACAGTGGTTGTGTCTTTTACAATGGCCAGGACCAAAGAACAAAAGAGTATATGTGATGATAAAAGTTTAAACAGTCCAAGGTGGTGGTTTCTATACCCCATGTTCACAAATGCTTGTTTTGTTCATGCGCATCTATGAAAAAGGATCACTCAGTTTAATAGCACTGTTGAGGCCCTGTATCCCAAACCAGTCAAAAATAATCTTTGAATTCCAGACATTCCATGTCACCTTAGATTTCTTGTGTTCTTAGAATATGTTCTACATATTGCTGATTGTTGACTTCAAAATCTTTGCAGATATTTGGCCTAGGGGCCAGAACATGCAGTTCTAAGGGCATACTTCTTCAACCAAATGTAGGGAGTAAGAACTGCTTTAAGCAAGGGTGTTAAAGAATCTCAGCTCTTGTTCACAAGAGAGAGAACAATGGGTTATGACGTTAACAGACAGGTTAATGTGTACGTGGCATTGCAGGCATTGTACAAAAATGTTGTTGTGAAGAACATGAGACAGCAGAGCTAAAGCTTTGCCCATGCTATGTTTTAACACTATTCTGTGGTCATGAGCTTTGACAATTACCCCCCACAAATCAGTAAATACAAGTGGACCAACCAGTTTTTAGGGTACCTGGGCTCAGACTTGGAACAATAGTAAGCAGCTAAAATTTACACTTGGCCTTTGAGAGAAATTGCTTGATATGGCTTTAGAACTTTATTTGAGTGATTCTTCAGTGTCATCCTTTTAAGGTTTAACATTTAATCAAGCTTGGGACTTAGGTTTCCCACAAGTAAGGGAAAAGGGTAAAGGCTTTCTATCCAAACATCATCATCCCAGCTTCCAAGCACAGGGTGCTAATGCATACAGGACACAGAGTTGGACATGTGAGAGTTGACATTACTCTCACCTGAATGAAATTGAAAACTTGTGTTATGAATTATAAGTTGTGTCTCAGAAAGAGGCATCCAAACCTGACATGGCAAGAGAGCAATTAAAAGGGGATTTCATCAACTGGTAGCAACCTTTTTCTCATAAATGAAACTATTAAAACATTATTTCCTTGTTAATTATCTGAAATAGATACTATGTAGTTAAAGAAGATACTCTTCAGCCTAATCACAAATAAATGTCTGGTAACATGAAACATGTGGAGTGATGACACAGTTTGGTTACAAAAGTCTTAAATTCATGACTATTTGAGATCAGGGCCTCAAAATAAGAGCAAAGGTGCATGAAATGCTTGACTTTTTTCTTTTTCTTTTGTAACTTTTGTCCTTATTCTTTGAGGAATACTTACGAAGACAATTGCTTAGAGTCCCTTGAACAGCTTTGGCACAGTGGCTTCCATTTTTGAACTTATACGATTCATAAGCCTTGGTCAGGCTTGAGCCCACACTCTATAACCAATCGCCATGTCATGGCAATATTTAACAAACAACAAAGTCGAAGTGCCTCATTTTGCATCAACATTTTTAGACTTTGTGTGTCTCCTTTCAAGGAAAGCCACAAGCTTTAATAGAGTGCAGTCTAAAGGCATCTTGCTCACTTGTTCCTGTTGTTTGTTTCCAACATATTTCATACTTCAAAATGATCAGTCACCTTGTAAGTGCCATCCTCTGAGCTTTTCATCGCCTCAAACACTTGAGAGTGTTTCTTAAAAGCTCTTGGAGAAACATCAATTCTTCTGTAGGGAAAAATTGAGACAGCATAGTTAAAAGCACATTTTCGTGACTTACGGTTTGGGTGGCAAAGCAACAAAAAGAGCTACATACAATGGACTGCACAGACAACATTAAACAGAAAACACGAGGGACAAGTTGGTGGGAAAACAAAACTGACCTCCACCAAGCATGAGAACAAAAAAAAGCCAAGATAGTCTGGTGATTTTCAGGTAGGAAAGGTGAGAGAAATACCTGAAAGCTGTTAAAAGAGGAGGTGAAGCCACAGCACACTGAAGGTGAGAGGGTCACTCAATAGGCGACTCTACCTGTGTATCTCTGGGCTTTTTCTGGGCTTCATCATTTCCATCTCTGCAGCTCGTCTTTGGTAGACTGTGAATCGCTCGTTTAGAGTCATTCCAGAGGACTGGAAGTGCTGAGCTGTGCAGGGACACAGGAAAACAGCTGCTGTTTGTCATTTTCCTAGGCATGATGCTGAACTAACTGTATAATCATATTTATTTACAAGAAATAAAACCTAACATATTTGATAACTTCTTTTAGAGTCCTCTAGAAAATTATTATTATGCAAAAACAAAAAATGCTATTTTAATGAGGTTACATTTTCTTGGTTGGGTAGATTCTGGTCAAGTGCAAATTATTTCAATGGACAAAGTTCAGCAAAGTCCTCTTCACACATGCAACCCTGAAACTTCCAGGAAAGTACCAGCATAACCTACCCAGGAAATCCCCTGACTTGCTTGTTCCCACTTGGCCCTTGGCAGGAAGTTTTTCTGCATTTTGCCTGTCAAACTGCAGGAAATGTGGGTAGCAGGTGGAGTTCAGGAAAAAGTCTAAGTGAAAAGCCTGCTGTTTGCATGCTCACCTACTATTCACCTGGGTAATTTCAGCACAATTTCAGGGTTTTTCTACAGGTGTGAATGGGGTTTCAGGATGGTTCCACATGAGGAACCCAGGCATGGATTCAAGCACACTTGTCCAGTTTATTTTACAAGTGCAAACACAACAGATATTCTACTTCATGAGGTGGTCTGGGCCACAGTTCATGTTTTTTTTACACAGAGGAAGTGAACACAACTATGCTCAAGACCAGAGCTCCAAGCAGTAAGAAGAGTTGTAAGGGCACCTCCGACTCCGGAAACCTTAAGTACTGTTGTATGTACACAGCACTGGCCCATTTCATTCTCTGAGCTGAATGCTAGATGAGGGAACTGAAGAATGGTCATTACTGGTGTCTCATAAGTAGATGCAAAAAAGCATTTCCAAACATAGCGAATGAGTGGCTGTTGTGATTACTTGTTAGTCTCTGTGCTCCTTTGCTCCTTGACCAACTGCATACATACCACTACGGTATGTGTGCCTGGGCAATGTTTCTAATATAAGAACAAAACAACACAATACGGGAGTAACTGCCCTAAGGCATGGCATGAAACAGTCACACTTAATATGAAACGCCTTGATAACATGTTAGATTTCAAATGCAGCTGTCGTCTTAAAAAAATGAAAGGATAATAGAATTCAGTCTCTACCCCTCAGGTTTTTTGTTAGGATGATGATAAAGGTGAAGACTCACCTTTTACGTCGTGAAGGATGGTGACAATGTGTTGAGCAAATAGCTCAGAGGGACTCCTCTGTAATGGAGCTTTATTTACATGCTGAAAGATGGAGCGAAACTCCTGATCCTTTTTTGAGGACTGCACAAGATCCTGAGACAACTGTCGCTCCTCAGCTAAAATATCAGAGGAGCTGAAAATCACAATAACAATGGTCTTAGTCTGTGGCTCTTCTTTACAAAAAATGGCTATAAACAGAAAAAAAATATTTTCTGATCAGAAACATAAAAGTGACCAGTAATACAGACATGTATTGTTTAGTTCTTTAGATAAATAAATTATCATCATTTAGATAAAGTGTCCCTCCTTTTGTTTAAGTCTGTCGCTGTATGATGACAAGGATATAATACTCACCTCATGAGACTTTCTCCAAGGAAATTCATTCTGACATTAAATTTTGCTTCTTGTTTTCTTAGGGATAAGAAACTTGGCTCATCTGCCCTGATCAAGAACATATCTCTCTCAGAGTTTCTCCTGGATGGGGGTGTCAGGGTTGGTATCAAGGGAGATTTTGCCGCCATGCTAGTAGTGCCACCCATGTCTGGGGACAGGTCTTCGAATTTTTTATCCAGCTCCCTCTTGGCAAGCATTGCAGCAAAAGCTGCTGCTTTCTCCTTTCTACTGAGATAAATGTCCTCTGTCGTGGTATCAAGGTCGTTTTTGGCTACTTGGGCGTAGGCCGCGTTGTGCCATTTGTCAAAGCATTCTTCAAACAGTTCACGAGCAGAGTTAGTAACCTTGCATGTTACTTTTGGAGACTCATCACTTTTGTTTTTGTGCTGGTCCTTTTGAAGGGACTTTTGATGAGGCTTTATTATCACCTCTTCCTCCTCCTCTTCTCCATCAGCAGATAGAAAAGGGGAAGCTTTCAGAAAGCTGTTTAAGGACACTTCACCATCATTGTCCTCTGTGTACTTTTTTGATACTGAGTCAGTGATGGTTGCTGATGTTTTGCCATTTAATTTCCCCTGTTCCATTTCCACATCATTTGCTTCTGTGGTTTTGCCACTTTCCAAAGCTTTGGCTTTTTTATTTTGTTGCTCCTCCAAAAACCTGAACATGACAAAAGACAGAAAAGTAACCACACTTGACTACTAAAGCTTGACAAAGAAACAACACCTTAAATGATCCAAACAGGGCATCACAAAACTTTGTTCCATCTCCTCACATTTTATGACTACATAAACTTTAAAACAATCTCAGAGTCAAGTTTATAAATGCATAAAATCTTACTTTCCAAAGGCGATGGAGATGGCTCTTTTATCTCCATCCAGGTATTCCTCATTGGAGAAGAAATCAAAACTGGAAAGCATAGGATTCAGACCTTCATGTGAGGGTTTTTTTGTAGGAGATGAATTGCACAAAATTTTTGAGCAGGGGGCGCCATTGCTGATACTTTTTGTGATTTTAGGGGAAGAACTAGACTGGTTTGTAGTTTGGGATTTCTGGCCAACATTAACAGCAGAGCTTGTCAGGGGACTCGTTCTCTTTGGACTGCTGTTGCAGCCCGTCAGACTCTGCCAGTTCCCCTCAGTTTTCCCACTGCCTTCCTCTCCATTAGCGTCTCCTGCCAACAATCCGCCCAGCTCCCCCAACTCCCCATCCCCTCCTCCTTCCTTTTGGACCTCCTTGAAGGCTGAAAGCTCCTCTTGCTTACTCAGCAATGACCCAGGCCTGCATTTAGGAGAGGAGGAGTGTGAGGAAGAGGATGAATGCTGCGAGTGCCTGGATAGCGGTGAGGAGGACCGGTCAGAGCGGTGAGGGTGACCTTGAGAAGGGCTTCCTGAGCGTTTCTGGACATTGTGAGATCGTCCCCGTGAAAAGTTCTGCTGCTGCTGCTGCTGCTGTTGCTGTTTTTGAGGGTACTGCTTGTAATTTTTCCAATTCTGTCGGAAGTTGTTATTGTTATAGCCACCACCACCACGCTGGTAGCGTCCACGTGGGAAGAAGCCCCGACCTCGGCCTCTGAAGTTGTACGGCCTCCGGAAGCCGCGGTGGTAGCCCCGGAACTCCCGATTGTTTTGGTACCCCCTTGGATATTTCTTATCCCGGTTATGAGGTGGTGAATAAGACCTTGAGTGTGACCGGGACCTTGATCTGTGGACAAAAGAGCCAGAAAAAAAAAGATAATAATTTCAAAATTTAACAGATATGGGAAACTAACAACACTCAAGTGGATACTCAATCTCATTAACAACTACTTCAACCTCAAAACACAGCAGTTTGACAGTCTTCGCCTGTACAGTGTTGCTGTTACTGTATTTTGTTGCATTATAATGAAATCAGAAGGCATTGTTGAAACTACATTTTGAAACACTACAACCATCTTCTGCACCTAACAAGCCAGTGATCCACAAAAAAGAACTAAACCTATGTTTGTGCATTAGGAACAAAAACATGTAAGATCTCTATTGTAAGAACAAAATTTCCTGCTTTGGTTGTTCAAAATAAAAGCATGTAACCATATAGCAATGGTGATTTGTTCTATACATGTCAGAACTGTTTTTTAAACACACCTTAAAGTAGTTCTGCAATGCTATGTTAAGTCCAGCATGTTGATTTATTACAGCACTCAGTTTGTAATGCAGCCACAGACAGAGAAACTCTGCAAATCACGCTGGACGCTGTGCAATTTTTTTTATAAAATTGAGTCAAGACTTATGTCCCCTGCCTGCTATAATCATATTTTTGGATTCTTAATCTTTTTGTGGACTGCCTCAAATGAGAGCATGATGTTCTTAATTTGCAAGGTATGCAGAACAAAGTGGAAGGAATTAATAAGGCAGTTGTTAAGAATGAAGACAAATGGTGAACTGGACTAGGTATTTGTTTCCCTTTTCTAGCCTCATGTGAGCACAACAACACAATGTGTACATTTGTTCTAATTCTGGTAAGTCACAAAAATCCATTCTACGGTTGAAAATGTGCCAGAGGCCATACAAGGGCAGGTAAGGTCCCACTTTGGAGGTTTTTTTGAAAATGCAGCTTTTCTGTGCATTTTGGCCTTCTGTCCAGATGTAAACTGTGTTTTAGGTCACTAAAAAGGCAAGCTGTGTAAATTCCTGCCAAGCTGAAGATGTTCAAAAAATCTATGTTCCTGTTTGGACAGAGAAAATGGACTTCTGGGCTTAAAACACACGCTATGAACTTCTCTTCAGGGTGAAGTCACAGTACGTACTTTTTTACTGTTATTTACATGTAATGCAGTAGGCCTTGCTAACCTATTCCTGTTTCATGTTTTACTAACTGACTGGACTATTCCCATGATCACACATCCTTTCAGCTGCTCCCTCACTATGATGCTGCATGTTACAGACACTGCTGACATTGTAGGGTCAGACCTGGTGTTTAAGCTTCACAAGTCACTTGTGGACTGGTGGCCTATGGCCAACTAGGCTACCGTGGTAACAACAGACGGTGAAACCGCCAAGGGCACTCATGACTGCTTGTAAAGAACAGAATTTGATAAAGATTATCTGATATGTCTTGGATTAAAATATGACTGAAGAAATGTTTACTCAAAATCACAGACTATAAAAGAACTGGATACAGCCTTTGGACATCAGCCCTTTGATTTTACGAGTTTTTGGAACAACTTTGGTAGCCTCTAATGGACGCTGCCATACTGCATGTGCCATCTCAACCAAACTTTAGCTCAACTTGCACACAAAAATGCCACACTGAGGCAGGACTTTAGGTGCTTGAAAATAGTGACTCCATATTTCCAAAACGGAAACCCTGAATAAATCCTCAGTTAAAAAAAAATTCTTCATATAAAATATCACACACACACGCACACAGTCACAGTGAGAGCACATAGATGTAACATAGTTTTAGACTGAAGCTATTTCAGGAAGTAAAGATGTGTAATAAGGTTGTAAAGAGGTATTTTAATCAGTCATTAAGATGACAAGTTGCTGCCGCCAGCCTCAAGTGGACACTTGAGGTACTACATGTTTTCGCATGTCTGCAAGGGCCTCCATTTTCAGCCCAAGAGGTTGTCGTCCACTTAAAACACCTTGTAACGGGGTGCTGGTTTGGCGGAGTGGTTAGCAACCAGGCGCCCCATGTACATGTTTCTGCCAGTCCAGGTTCGAATCCCGCCTGTGACCAGTTTGCAGAGTGTCTTCCCCTACTCTCTCACCCTCTTTCACAAGCCTGCCCACTGTCTCTCCCCTTTCAATAAAAGGCCCAAAAAATACATTGAAAGAAAAAAAACACCTTGTAACACCAGGTAACATAGCTACAAGTTAAAATGATACACCAGTCAGAGTTATGATCGGAAGAGATATGAAAATAAACAGTTTTACTTTAAAGTAATTGAAAAAAGGCACATTAGGGACATTGTAACATGACCATGAACAGATTTTAACAGTGTGCTTGTGTTTTGCATTGTCATGTGGGTGTGGATGGTATTAAAAACTGTGGGATTTAAGTTGGCCCATCTGCTTGGACATAGCCTACTGGTTTACCATGCAGCTTTATCAAACATATCAGTGCATGTGTTGATTTTAATGTGTTTGTATAAATGTGATTATAGAGCACAATGACACACAGATGTATCCCCATCTGGTCAGAGTTAAAAAGTATTGGATAAGAATGATGAACACATACTCCCTTAACATTTTTAAGGCAGTAACACCACATCCAGTAACATTTAAAACAAAATTTTATGAGGTAAAGTACAGGACATACCAAATACAGCTCAGCAGATTAGCAGACAGAAAAAAAAACTATCTGCTTTATTTTCTCTCACAGATTCTAAACAGGTCAGACAAGCTCTTTGCTCAACACATTAGAAAGACTCACTGTCAAAATGCTATAAAACACGCTATTTAACTTTGCAATAGGGTCTATTTCCATCAGCTGGAATTAGAAAAACATATGCTGCTATCCTGAAGCCAGAGAAGAATTACTGCATGCAGAGCACCAGAGATTTCCCAGAGTGATCCTAAGCCAGGCTGCAGTAACAGAGTTGTCCACATGGTGGCTCTGCTGCACTTCGGGAAAAAAGCCTACTGCTGCTCCGTAGCCTGCACTTTAAAAGCGCTCTATTAACCATTTAAAATCAATGAAACAAAATGTTCTTTACTTAAATAATAAGTTTTAAAACAAACATTTAATGGCCAGACTGTGTGCAAACCTAACATCCACAGCTCTTCTCTGATATCATTTAAAAAGCAAAGTATCCAATGAAGACATCAAACTACTAATGTAATGTTTCAGTTCTCTACAACCACATCTTTAACAACTGTATCACCACTTTTTAAAGTAAACAGAAAATAACTTCTTTACTCTATAACGGTACACCATGTGAAGCTGCACTTTCGAGTTTACATTGCCTAAAACATTTGAGTCTACAAACACAACTGAGCCGCACATGAAAATGCTGCAAAGCGACCGACCTCAGTATGCAAACACAGGTGCGTAAAAATGCTTTGGGAAAAAAGCAACTCACCTTGTGTGTCTTTTCATTGGAATACAGAGCGGTTCAAAAGGCAGCGCACACAAGCAGCACTGCACACTCACAGCGCAAGCTACAGATACTACATCTCCTCTGGACAGCTCTGGTGAAGCTCTGAGTCACATGGACTATATGAGAGGGGAAAAAATCTACTGGAATCCTTCGCCTCAGTTCATGCCAGCTACACGCTCCTTTCAAACAGCTCTGTAAAACCTCATGATAATAATACAATTAGGACTGTTTTACAGAGACTAAACAAAATAATGAAGAAATATGATTCTTCTTCTGGTCATTTACTAACATGGTACACTCCAAGTTCCTCAATTAAATGTTAGATAAATCAGCATGGGGAGCTGCTAAAGCTCATGCTACATCTGTGTCCCATTCAGCTACTGGTTGCGTGGTGTTATAAACAAAGAGAGGTTGATAGTCAGAAGGAAGTCCAGACAAAACTCGAGAGGGAATTACTTTCTATTTTAAGTTCTCAAACACAACAACATGATGTGTAATTTTCCAAGGGGCTCTGTGTGTTGGTGGGCATTGTATTTATGTGTTTGTGCGATACACAATCCATGCAAATGTGTGCATCCGGGCTTCCTCACTCCCACTGTTCCCTCCAACTCATTAACAAATGTTCAAGGTGGGTTCATAGAAGGCAAACCTTTGACATCCAACTTTGTTTTCTTTATGCAAATATTTTAGGTTGTGTAGAACTGCCAGGAAACAAGCTTCCCTGTCATTTTACTGCCATGCCACAGCCACTCTGCCAGAAACAGCAAAGCCATCAGAGGGAACTTTCATTTTATTTCCAAATGCTCACCACAGCCAGTAAATAGCTCTATGACCTGAGCAAAATAACCAACAAAACGCAACTCTCTCAGGAAAAGGCTTGATCACATATTTGTGAACGGCTGGGGTCAGCTAATGAAAATCTTTTCCCATGCGATACACTCTGAAACAACATTCAATCTAGCTCGAGTAAATTCACTAACCGGCAGCTGAACTCCCTCTCAAACATCAATTTCCTCTGAATACAGAAGCCGACAAAGACGTTTTAGTCAAACCCAAATCCCTTAATACTCAGCGCAGGAGCTTCCAGATCATATAAGACATGAAGTCATAAAGTTCAAGCCAAGACAAGGTCATGAAGGTAAAAATCAGTTTATACACTGCAGAACAGAAAGGACACGGAATGTCTTCTTGGCATTCACAGCATCACAGATAATCTACGTGCGCATACTACAGGCCAGATTTTATGTGCACACAGCATATTTAGTCTGAAAGTGAAGATTTAAGAGAGAGACTTTAAGTAGGAAAACAGTTGAACAGAAAGAGAGAACAATCACTACTGTCTGTGCAAAAAGCCACGACTTTATGGGCTGCACCTGCTGCTAGTTTTTCTTTTCTGTGTGACAGCTGATTTCTTTTTGGTAAAGGTTGTCATAATTTATTTTCTTAGTTCACATACTGGATAATAGAGCTGGGGGGAAAGGACAAAAATTGATAGCTCAGTGTTTTTAGCTGAATGGTGACATTTGCCATATATTTTTCAGGATCGACAATTCAAAAACACCCAAAATGAAACTCAAGGCAATGATTGTTTTGTTACAGAGGGCTGCAAAAGTTTGAGGTTTGGGGGTGCAGCTTCTCCTTTTACATAATAGTCAAGTCAAGTTTATTTATACAGCACTTTTCCTACAACATATGTAACTCAAAGTGCTAATAATAAGAATGTGTGGACTCTGTGCTGCTAATATAAAAGATGGAAAAGATTGTCATGCTCTAACTGTTTCGCCACCTGTTTTTGCATCCTCAGTAAAAACAATAAAAGAATCATGCTTGTCTGTGATCTTGAACACAATGAAACACTATTTTTCATTTTACCATTCAGTCTCATTTTAGTGCAAGAGAAACTATTGGGAAGTAAACCATACTAGCAAAACCTAATTCTAGTTTGAAAATGCATTCGTATTTTTCAAAAAGTCTTATTATAAACAGTTAATTCAGCAAGGAAAAAAATTCACCAAAGGATAATACAGACACATTTAGAAGGAGGATTACTTAAAACTGTAACTTTACCTGTAGTGCCGCTTCCTTGACCGAGACCGCGATCGACTCCTGGAACGAGAGCTGGACCGGGATCTTGACCGAGACCTTGAGCGGCTCCTGGACCTTGAGGCTGACTTTGTGGATCTGGACATTGCTGTAGCCAGCCAGCATCAAACTGCCATACAAAAAAAATATTGAACAACTGAATAAGGATTTGAAAAATATGTAAGACTTAAAATAATACACAAGTTTCAAAAACACTGTTCTTCAGAGAAATTACAAGCAGCATGAACTCGCTGAAGATTTAACATTATCCCAGAAGCACAAACAAAAAATAAAGAACTAATTAGAAGGCGGGAGAGACAAATGTCCAGGAAATGTGATATCCAACAGAGATAAGCCATCAGATTCACTTCAAAAGCAGCTCGAGTGAACAGACAGGACAGCTGCGAAAAGACAAGAAGGCGAATGGATTTAGTGTTGGGTATACAAACACAACCAGTTTTATTTAGTCTCTGATCATTTGCATAGAGGGCCGTCCTGCACAAGTCATTTCAGTACTTCACTGTTCACACACTGTATAAGAAACACCTTTTATGATCACACATTTTGGCATCTACAGTACTTCTGAGGAAATGCAAATGAATACAAAACTGATGACAGAAAGTTGTGATAGCTTTCACATGATGTCACACACCGTCATTCTACTCTCCCCTGATGGGCGAGAAAAGCCTCTCTCTGCTTTACACCAAGAAGCAGCCGATCAACTCAGTGGCCAACTACGTGTTTTAACCAGAGAAGTTTTTGTTGTTTCAAGTGAAATGCAACACTTTTACAACCAGATGCTCTAATCCAGGGGTGGGATAACATTAAAAGACATCACACTGGACCCTATCCCAAGGCAAACTTTCTCAAATGAAGCACCCATCCAACAAACAAATAATAGTCACAAAGGATTTTCTTGTCTTCTTTAAATGACCTTCATATAATTACTACAGCCTTGTTATTCTGTTAACTGACTTTAAAACATCCCAGGACTGAAAATCATACTCTAAATGGTAAAAGAACAATGTAACTTAGTAACTTTCTGGCCTTAAAACCATTTGAATGTGCTTTTCTCTAATATTTTCTTTTAAGATATAGTCAGTCCTCATGGCTCTCTGATATTTTAACCCTGTCAAATCTGTAAAATTTTGCAGATTAGACATTTGTTAAACTCAATAACATGTCACCGTAGAGACCCGAGTCAATACACTATTAAGACACGAGTGTACAGAAAAATGAAAGAACAAAACCAATGTCCTCTAACTTATATTCTAAAGGTACTTTTTTCAAAACTAATATTATTAGGTGGGATTTAAGCAATGGGAAGTATACCTGAATATTACTCTTCAGTAAAAAAAACAAACAAACATGAAAATTGTAAAAATAAATAAATAAAAAATGTAGACAGCAAAATATTACTGATACTAAAACATCTGTTTGGGGATCCTATCAGTCACTGGCCCTCAAAGTCTTCCTTATTTTTCCCCTTTTATGGCCTCCTTGTCACTGTGGCCACTGGTAAAATGAATAAATACCACTTGGTAATCTTTGGATAACAGTCTTAATTCTGTAAAGATGTAAATTAACACTTTAAGGCCCAAGACCATAAATTATAGCCAGAAAATTCCATTTTTTTGGTGTTGAAATGTTTGTTTCACTTTCCGCTGAAATCCTAAAAATATAAAAATGTCCACAAAATTCAACATTTAGATTTTTTTGTATCTCATTTAGGGATGGGAATCGAAAACCAATTCCAGTTGAGAATCGTTAACAGTCCCATCAAAGAATCAATATCATTTATTTTATTGTTAATCAATTCCCTTATCAATTCCATTCAATTGACAGGATTCAGAAGCGTCAGAATTGTGGCTTAATTTTAATTACACCTACTGCACAACCTTAAGTGAGTGGAAACACCAGCAACTTGCAGAAGCAGTTATCTATACTGTGATGTATGTTTGGCATTGTTGCCACTAAAAATCAGACCATTTGCCCACATGCAAAATTTGCTGGAATCGATAAGGGAATCGTGAAAGAATTGGATCGATTAGCAGGATCGTTAACAGCATTGGTATTGATAAAATCTTATCAATTCCCATCCCTAATCTCATTTGAAACATTAGGTGTTTTTGGCAACTGATAATCCATTTGAGAACATTTATATCATTTATCTGATTGTATTCTGATGTTTTTTTTTTAATTTATTGATCATATTAAGTAGATAGAGGTATTATAAAAGTATCAAATATGATACAGTTGACTTTATAGGGTTAAAAAGCTTGTAATGCAGTTCTGCTCCGTATGCAAGTCTACCAAACACTTTGTCGGCCCTGTAGTTCATGTTTGTCAGAAGGCTGACAGATATCAACTGGTGTCTCGTCTCTGTTTTCATGAGATGATTGAACCACACAAACACAAGATTTCTCAAATCTCTGAGCTGAAGATCTAAGTCATAGGTAAGAAGTTTTGTTGTCTGCATATAGACTGACCATGCATTTAGTTCTGTCACACTGGATGAGTTTTGATGATCATTGTGAGAAAGCAGGAACCGCATTATGCCTCTCACTCTTCTGCTCAGACAACAAAAAGCTGTCAACTGTTACTGAATGTTGCATCAGCTGTTTTTATCTATAGATGTAGCTGTTTGATATTAAAAGACCTATTGTAAACTCACTTCTAGCAGTCTAAAAATAAATGCCCTCTCGTCAATTGATGTAGAAACAGCTTATTTCCTCTGTAGCTACCACAGCGTATCACATTTCCTTGTGGTTGATGATCTGCTGTGAGTTTGCTATTACAAAGATGTTCACATGCGCTCTTTATTTTAACTTCAGGGCTGTTTTATTCTCTCAACGTCTTCAATGCCTCCGCATACTGCCCATGACATTATTAATACGCCTCTATAGTAGAAGCGTCCAGTTTTGTTCAAGGTCTCCAAGGCTTTCTCTGTGACATATGATCCTTAGAGTACAGTAAATGCCAGGGATCAAATAATCGAGCTTTCATTATGACTGTCATCTTCAGGGACTTTGGGCGGAGGAAATTGCAGAGTAGCCTGCACATGACTGGGATTTCAAAAGAAGGCCACACCATCACAAGGTGGTCGCAGTGTGCACCCTTTCCATTATTTTAGAGAGGTGGAACCATCTTCCCCTATGCTCCTCCTCATGCTCTATGAACTTCCCTCGCCTCATTCCTTGTTGTTTTTGGCTTTAAGAGAATAATTTCCTGAAGGGCTGGCCTTAAATACATGGACAATTTAGCTGACTGTGCACTTTTAAAGAATGGCATTCAGATGTGCCCTTCTCCAGCATGTGGTAGCTCAACAGTACAATGGATAAATCACAACACCCTGCTTAATTTATCTTTCCACACATAATAAATTGAAGGAAATTCTTGTGGGGACAATTTATTCACATAAAATATTGTCTTTGTTCTTATGTAATGAAGCGTCCTTAACCAGCACATCTGTGTTTCAGAGATTTTTATGAGGCCAAAAAAGAGTTCTAGAAACTTTGCAAAGTGGTGTTAAAAACTGAACAAAGCAGCTGCACAGACCCAGTGTTCCCACTCAAAGCTTCATTCACAGTAAGTGCTTCATTTACACCATCAAATCCTGTCAGAGGTAAATTTGGCTGTACCGTATGGAGATTTAAAGTCCTTGCCTCTTTAGTACAATATTAAGACTAGCTGACAGAAGTGAGCGGAGCCGGCCTCTCTCTGAAAGCCTGACTGATAACCAGCTGCAGCTGTCCCTGAACACACTGTGTGGGCTGCAGCCTGATCACTAAGATTTCAGCATGTCAGTACGCCTGCTCCTTAATCACTCGCTATCAGGTCTGCACACTAAAATACTACCGCTGACAAGTTAATGAGCAAACATGTCTTATTACACCCTAAAAACGTGGAATTTACCTTAATTTCAGATTACCTCTTTCCGTAACTGCAAACCTTGACTTTTTAAGCTTTACCAACCTTCAGGCAAAGCACGAATGTAGAAAATTCAACAAAGATGTAATCGGAGCATCTGCAATAGTCACATCCCAGGATGTGCAAAGTCAGTCCTGTGACTCAAAGCAAGTCATGCTGCTTTTTGTTAGTTGTTTGATGGAAACCAAAACTTCAGCTCTCATATCTCCTTAACTGTGTACAGTACAAGTCTAAACCTCAGGGGGCTTACTAAAAGACTATGGGACATGCAGTCATGTTACCAGAACTAACAGAAGGTGCTCATCATAATTCAGCAGTGTTAAACTTCATGTCAAATTGAGACGTATTATTCATTTATCATCATATGTGACTTTGGTGGACATCTGTGTGGACTCTGAAACACACCAAATGTCACAGCACTTCACTGTACATGTCCCTGAAACATCACAATATATACTCCTCAAAAAGTTTGAAACCTTTATTTTGGTTGATTATTTCTCCTCTTTAATAATACCAATTGGTGGTGTGTTTTCTTTCGTTGGAAAGTCAATTTTCGAGAAGTACAGCTTGTGAGGATCATGCATTTATAGAAGCAGTACTGCTGAACGTTCTAGTTGCACCCCCCAAAATACACCCAAATCCACTGCAACTGGGAACTGTTCAGTAGCAACATTATTTGGTATCAGCCTTGGTACCATTTCCAAATTTAGGCCCAAGTTCCATAAGACTGGTGAAATCAAAAACAGATGGCTGGTGGGCATCCCAGGAGGACAACAACCCAAGAAGACCAATTTCTCATCCTTGTTTCAACAAGGATCTGTAGGCTTTCTTCCTGCAGAAAAGGGGATTTTTGCACATTTTTGGGGCACTACCCACATGTTAGCTGTGTTTCTCATTTCAAGAATGCATGATCATTACCAGTTAATGGTGAAAAGGTGACTGATGACAATCTAATGATTGAACATTTAATACATGATTCCAAACTTTTTTTGAGGAGTATACATTGCAGAAAGACAAAAACTTGCTTTATCAGCTTAACTTAATATCTTTAAGCCTTAATGTACACCGTTATATCTGCCAGAGCATAAATAATCCTGATGATACTGATCAACAGAAATATCAGTCATGTAAAACTGTCCATCATGAGTTTCTTTTGGTTCTCTCTATTTACAACTTTTAGTGTACAATGTTATAAGGTAAGATAAAGAAATCCAGTCAAAGATATTATTTGCAGTTACTTCTATCATTTCTGAACATTAAATTACATAACAAAAGCATTGACATTGCCAGCTTTTACATAACGACACAGGAACAATACCATCATAAACAGGAACAACCTGTAAATGTAGAACAGTGGTTCTTCAGCATTTTTGTATCAAGACAATTGCAGGAAAGTAGCAAAAGGAACTGAAGGTAACAAGAGTGTGGTGTTGGGTTTAAATAGTAGAGCAGAATAAAACGGCTAATGGATCTCAAGTTCAGGACCACGCACACATGATTAAGGATCTCCCTCGGGGACAGAGGACGACAGCTGTATAATCCTCATCAGCTGCTGATTTTGTGTTACAGCAAAAGTAGCTCCTATCAACAATGGCACTGCAACTTGATACACAGCTCAAAGCGTATGGAGAAGAAACACCCCACTCAATCAACTGCCCCATCATTAAGACCAGGATGCCGCAGTGGCAGCTGGAATCACATTTGCTATCTATATGTGCCCCTGAGACACCCCCGCTTGCTATTTCAGAAAAGCCACAGCAACTGTCATTGGCACAATCTTTGCTAATGGAAGTGTGTTGGACCCCCAGAGGGTTCTTTTTGCAACACTTCTCATGCAGAGGCAGTTAATGGATAGCTAAGCCACTGGCAGTGCTGTTAAAGATGAGATAAACCTTTCAACTTCCTCTGTAGTTTGAACTGGGAAAAGAAAAACTCTGAATACCCTCATTCATTCAGTTTTAGGCTTTCTGCATGAGTGCAGCTCGGTTTTGTTTTTCTTCAGGGAGCATCTGGGACAAAAGACAAATGGATGACCTAATGCAGAGCTTCCTTGAAACATTATCCTTTACTAATCATCCAAAATGGCGACTGAAGACTGTTAAGTTAGATCAAAAGCTTAAAGAGATTCAGGTATCACTCCACTCTAATTTGTGTTTCAGTATATGAAGCTACTGGAAAATGACACACAGCTTAGTGTTGCGACGACATCCTTGTACCAGCATCCTTCTCTGCTGTCTGTCACCAGCGCGGCTGTTTAACTCTGCTGTGTGAAAGAGGGAACTCATCAGCTGCAGGTCCTCTATTTACGTCTGTTGGAAGCTGCCTGGCGAATGATGAGGTGCAGTACCATTGTGTTTTCCTGCACCCTGAGCTGGAGGCACAGTTTGTGTTTATATTTGTGACTGGAAGTGACAAAGTTCACTTCTGATAAAAAAATGAAGGATAAGTAATAATCATCAAGAATTTGTCACAAGGAGATTGGATTTAATGCTTAGTCACCTGTCACAAAAACTGACCACTCTTGGTTTTGCTAAAAGAAGCACTGTGTATGTGATGTAAAGGGATTACAAATACCACTTTCACACTAAAATTAGCAGGTGAACTCGGGTTTTTTCAGCGTGGGTTAAACCGCTAACAACCGGCAAACGACTCCTTTATCACTGCCTGCAGACCCGGGTCTAACCGGCAGCAGATGAGCTGCATGGCTGTTTATTTCCTCTGGCACATCAAGCTGATGTCATCACGTTGATGACATCATCAGGAGCAAGGAGGACAAAGACACAATTTTCTGTAATTTGTACTTTTGTCCCTCTTTAAAAATGTACCAATTTGGCGCTGATGATACAAAGGTGAATGGAATTTGTTGCTGAGATAACAAAGGGTCACATAAGTTACAGACGGAGGGGGGAGGCGCAATGGTATGCCATAGGCAAGTTACGTCGACGTCATTCATAAATTAGTGGGTCAACCTGGGTGTGGTGTTCCCACTGAAGCCAATCGGAGGCAAGCCGATAAAAGCCCATGTTGCCTGCAGGGTCAGTCGACCCGATCGAAATGCAGATTTAATACTTTCAAACTGCCGACAGGAGCTGATTGTTACTTGGTTTAAACAGTTTTTTCGGCCAGTCTGAAAGGGATATTATTGTGCAACCTGCCGCTAAGGGCTGTGAATGCTTCTTTATGTCACAATTCAATAACAATTCAATTTTTGACTCAAACCAATTCATGATTCACTGCACATTCAGTATGTCTGCAAAGGTTCTCACTCATCCAGGTCATTGTTATCTAACAGTGATCAAAGTGGAATCTGGACTGGTTCAGATTCTTGAAGACATTTAGTCTATTCTCCAAAAGGCTTCTTCAGTTCTAAGAGTTGACTGAGAAGGTGTCAGAATATAAAGCCCAAGTCAACTATTACATTGAAAGTGGTTGGGGAGTCACCTCTCTTCGGTGACTAGGTTGTCACTTTGATCAGCATTGAATAAACATTCAGTATCTGTAATAATGTGTTAATTTAAAGCTCTGGACATGTCTGCTGCACAAAGAGGCTACATACTTTTATATAACCACAACAAGACCAAATATGTGTTAACGATATAAAGCTTGTGTACTTTTAATGTTTTCATTAGGTGATGACAATTAATATAAACTATACACTTTAATAAAGAAAAATCTATAAAGAGGTAATATCATGCTTTTGTCTCCTCCACATGACAGAGCACCTCAGTGAATAAGACAAAGTCTGCAGCATTAAGACCTCTTCCCTCTATCAGCACCAGCAGCTGCCTAAAACATCTCGTTTCCCCACCCCGTCAAATAGAGCTACAAGTATGACATCATACCATTGTTTCATCAGCAATTTTAACCTATTTGCTCAAAGTAGCAAGCCTATTGCACAGTGACGAGGTTAGAATGAGTGCAGAGTTGTTGACAACATGGCAACCAGTGGCGCTGAACTGACCAATTAATTATATGAACCACATTAAAGGCAAATTATGTGCTCTTAACATGAAAGGTAGGAGGAGAGAGTCTTTGCTGCTGGTGAAAGTTAAAGTATGATGACAAAAATTAATAAATAGATGTTCTGAATTGACATAGAATCAAATGTATGAATTTGATTGAATTTGAATTTGAATTGTTTTTTTTAACACCTCTACTGCCTTTTGTAGAAAACTCCTTGAATTTCTAAAACATCTGTCTAGTAATTCAGACGGACACCAGCATTGTTATCAAAATGAAGCACCCAAGAACGGCTTGGAAAAGTCTGTTGTCTTGTTTGCTGCTACTGCTCTGGCTCTGAAGTCCTTCTTTAATCAAAGCAGCCTTGGTAAGATCCATCTTGGTTGTGCATTTCCTTACTGAAATAAAGTAAAGCTTTGTTAAATCACATGCTGAAACTGGCATAATGAGTGAATTTACATTTTTTAAATAATTTAATCTTGTTGTGGCAATAAAGTAGCATTTTGCTAATATTTTGACTGATGACTGTGGAAAGCCTCAGTTTGGGCCTCTAAAAACATGCTGGGCCCTCATCCATCAAACGTGGACATTTGGAAATTAATCATCTTGGCCTGTTTGGTTTCATGTCTGAGCCCTGACTGCTTCAGATGTCTGTGGGAAGCCTTGTGTTTGGATCATGAATACTGCCAGAGGTACAGTTTCAGAACGTACAATATCTAAAGATTTTCAAATTTTATTCATATATTTCAAAAAAGTCAAAGGCAAAACATACTCTTTATATCAATATAGGTTATGCTGACTTGATTAAGCAAACATGGCAAGGCTAGTTCTCAATAAAACTATTTGTTTACAGTAGCACTAGCTTCTACGAATATCTATACTGACCTTAAGCTAATCTGTTTGAAATGTGAGGTGTTAATAAAAAATCATTTTGATTAACTGTATTTTCAAATAGCATTTCATCCAGTACGTTTCTTTACAAACAGGGTCAGTTTGTCATTCGTGTGTTGTCACTGTGCAGAAGTCTGTTTATAAAAATGGTGCCATGTGTGACATTTGGCATTGGATTATTTCTCTACGACTGTGTAATGCCTTGTAGCAATGAAAAAAATATAAGGACTATTTTTTTGTCTTTACACTTCATTGCTGATTGAGTGACTTCTGAAGTGAATCCTCGGACCACCACTGTAGTGTTCAAGGAGCGTCTCAGCACAAGGACCTGTTTGGTGGAACCAGCGTGACTGCTGCTTTTAGTGGTTAGCACAATGACAGCATGACTGTAGTGATTGAAGGTTTCACCAGCTCTTCCCTCTACCTCACAAACAGCTCCAAAGTGAGACTCAGCCTACCAGCTCATATTAGGCAGCTCTACGACCTGAGCTCACTGCAAATGCCTATCCAAATGTGGAGGTTTTGTAGCTCAATGAGAATCTATTTCTGGGGTTTTGTGGTGCCAAAAAGTTAGCATGTAATTTCCTGCTGGACTGCAGCATCCGGGTAAAAGTCAATACTCCTTAACAAATACCAGCTGCAGTAGTACACACAATAAAAGGTGTGTCATGTTTATGTAAGCTGTTCTCTCCCTTAGTAGGTCTGTCACAGGTTCTGATTATCTAACAAAAATAGTTTTAGCTCTAAGTGTGCCACTTACTTTGATGACCCTGAAACGGGCTTGCTTTTACACGTCGCTTTAAAGTAGTTGCTGATATTTTTTTTTAAATGTAGGTCTTAAATGTGGGCTACTTCTCTTGTTTTAAGAGTTGTTGCCCATACATTTGATTTGACTTTCATGATTTAGCTGAAGATACCAATCATTGAGGCTTTATCATATTATTACAGCCGCAATGTGTGCATGCACAGTCGTCACATCGCTGCATGCTCAATGTCAGTCACGCAACTTAAACTAAATATTGCTGCCATTTGTGGATTGTTTGATGAAGTAAACTCTGCTACTTTTTTCATTTTTAACCACCTACATAAAGTCTGTCAGACATCAGCAGTGGTAGGCCTCCTTTGGGGCACAGCGTATAGCCCTGGTGCATCTGTGTTTTTAGCAGATGAATGTAAAAGCAGACGATGCTTACCAAAGATAACAGAGGAGTTATAGTTCATAAAGTGACCGCGTTAATCAGGGCTTTTAATAGATATTTAGAAACTGTTTTTTTATGTGTTTAGTATTTTGGGCTCTTATTTTAAGGCAAAACTAGAGGTACTCCAAGAGCACAAACCTCCATCAAGTTATTTCCAACATTGTCAGCCTAGTGGTTGTCAAAGTTATGGAAAACTATCCCATCTCACACTGTTAGAAAATCCTTGGGGAAATTCCTAAATCCACCAGACCAACCATGAGCAACATTCTCTGAAAATGTCATCAAACTCTTTTCAGACCATAATGAGTTATGAGTGAAAATATGGAAAACTATACTACCCTATCCATATCACAACTGGTCCTAACTTGTTGAGTAATATTTTTCACAAAATAATAAACTGATAAATGCCAGCAAAACAACAACAAAAAGCAACCTTCTTGGCAGAGGTAGAAACAGAAACATACTTTAAAAAAAAGGATATATTGCCATTTTTTATTGTATCATCACCTCTGTATTGTCATATGTGTAGTATGGTCAAAACATACCTTATGTACATTTTTAAGGGTTAATTCAATATCAAAAAGCAGCTGCAACTGAGTCACTAATCTGCTATTCTGCACTCGTGGAAAGCCCTGCAAATGTTGACTCACGCACATTTAGGCTATGACTGCTGAAATAGCGAAGATGTAGTCATATACTATAAACCTCATTATCAAAAGCACACATTAGTGTTATTCCTTTTTTTAAATAAGGTTTCACATTTATCTCACAAAGATTAAACTCAATATTACACTTCACTTTTCAACTGGCCTCACATCAGAATCAACTGTCACCCCCGATTGTGAGAATGCAACCCAAAAAGACCTTTAAACCTCATTTTCATGAAAATATGATGCAATGGGAAGCTGGTTTTTGACTTAATTATGATGACTTTGCAGCTCACTCCAAGTTGTTTTAATTACAGTGTTTCATTTACAGCCATATTTGTGTTACTCCACACTAAAATGGCAGCATTAAAGCATAAATTTCACTTTTTGTCTGTGATAATGGCAGGTAGAGAGGTTATAAGTTATAGTTTTTGTAACACTCCTGTTTTTGATTTATGCGCTTACATTTGTAGACTCCTACAGTAATCTTCAAAACACTTTGGGGGCCTGACTCACTAGCTGAGAACCACTGCTCAAAGCATAATATCCCTGACAAACTCTTCAAATGTAAACTTCAAGTGCAGTGATTAATCTAAATTTTACTTTTTGTGGATCAACAGTAATACATTTGTAACTGGTATTTCTGGTAACATTTCTTGATTAAAAAAGTATCAGTGATGTTATAAGACTTCAAGTTTGACCCAAAGAAAAAGGGACAACTTCACGTCTTTAAACTGACCAATCAAATGCACCCAAGTGTCCAATTAGAAGCAGTCAAAGTTGAACAACAGACAAGAAAGTTCTCAAAAGAATCAAAAAGGAAGTGTGCATAATATGATGTGGCCCTTTGTGACATTTGGGACTTCCAAGAGCAGCCAAAATGGCTAAAGGAGTAAAAAAACACCTAAAGGAATAAATGAGTTTAAGGGATCTAACATAATGGATTTTTGCCATTATCTGATATGCTGATATTTCCAAACTCATCATCACCAAAATTCACACTGATAAAGTTTTCTCAAGAGCATAAAGCCTCCACTTAACTTAAATTATTCTGTTCGTTTTTGGGTAGAGTCCAGTTATCTTAGAAACAGATTTGACTCAAGACAGCAACACTGAAGTCCACATTCAGTGATGATGAGATGTACCAAACAGTGTTGGCATTGGCAGACAGCTGCCTAAAAAGCTGAATATCAGTATCAGCAATTATGAACATTTTTGCAGATATTTCTGACTTACAAAATCTATAATAGTGGCAGAGTGTACGATTGCACCATAATGGACAATATTGTGCATCCCTAGTGTGGGTGTAAATAGCTTGCAGTCAGCCTTGTTGCATATTTCAGTATATTTTTCCCATAGCTAGAGCTTGACAGAGCCAGGCGCAGATGTGTAAAGGCTTGCCCATCATTGTTCAGAGTGTGATTTGTATACAATTCCGAGGTTTATTTTTTTCGCTTTATGTTCATAGAACTTTTAATGCATAAATTTAACATTAATGCAGAATATGACGCCTATAACATGATCCTGCTTGGAAATACCGAGGTCCTACATGCATTTTTCAAAGAAAAAAATCCAGGCGGACTTCAAATAGCGAAAAAAATGAAAATGGTGTTCCAAGGGTTAATGATCTTTTCAAGTAAATTTTGCGTAAATCAGTGCGCTTGCAAGTTTATTTGGTGAATATTTTCCCCTTTACTGGACAACTGGCGACCATAGGCTTCCCTCTGTTGACCATAACGTGTGTTGGCCCTGTAATTATGTCAAATATCAAAGATATCTCCCTAGTTCAGAAGTAAAATGACAGAAAATAAGAAGAAAGGTGAACGTACCAGTCAGCGTTCTCCTCCGGAGTCCTGTCGTTACATTCATGCAGCGCCGCGTTTTAGTGAAGAAAGTGTTAAAGACTTTTCTCCCTCTGCCTCTGTGAGTCTCTGCTGCTGTCCTCCGCTCCTGTCAGCTGTGTGTGTGAGTGTGTGTGTGTGTGGAGTGTGTTCGTGTGTCTGCTGGAGTCTGCGGTGTTCACAGAGGAGGCGGGACCGCTCCGCGCTGCGCTCTTTCCGCCTCCTCCGCTGCTGCTCACCGCTCCCCGTCTATCCGTCTGTTTGTCTGTCTGTCTAAGGGCTGCTGTTAGAGGATAGTGGAGCAGAGGATTAGAAAAACATCAGGCCATGACAGAGCCAGTTATTCTGACTTCATCATGTCATGAGAGCTCATTAATCCCTTTTTGAAAAATCATCTCAGAGTTTTAAAGAGAGCAGCTACTGGACAGAGCAGCTGTGTCAGGAGCTGAGCTGCTGCGGGGGATGCTTGTGTGAACCACTGATTTGAGACTGAGGTTATTATACTAACTTCAGTAATACAGCATAGGGCTGGGTGATTTGACCAGAAAACACTGTAAATCACATCTTGCTTTATTTTCTCCTGGTGACACCTTACACTGATTTTTTATAATCAGAAACTGCAGACACATTGGCAAGGGGATAGCTTTCTGCCAGCAGTTATTTGTGTTTTTGTTTGTTTGTTTGTTTGTTTGCAAGATTACACAAAAAGTACTGGACAGATTTTGCTGTAATTTTCAGGAGATATTAATTAAGAAAATAACACATTTTAGTGGTGATGCATCTATTAGCCTGGATACAAAAAAATCCCCAAATTTCAAAAATGTCCATGAATTAACATGAGGAGGAATTTTAAAAAGTAATTTCAAACTGATTGACTTCCATTTCTTTAAAGGTGCTATGAGGAGAATCCATTTCCGACGTCATAAAGACTCTGCTACCCATGAGCACGCGCAGTGACTGTTGTAAAGATGTGACCCAAGCCAAAGTGTGTGTTTGTTGTGATGCTAATGAATGTAGCTAGGACCTTCCTCAGAAGTCTGCATTGCTTTACAACTTCGTTTTTCGTCAACTTACAGGATGCAAAGCGTCGAGGTAATGTATCTCTTTCTAGTTACGTAGCGGTAGTGTTTGATGTGTGACAACAAGCAGTTTTTGGAAAACTTAGTATCGTAGTTTCGTAGCCGGCTATATATCGCTACTTACAGCGGGTACTCTAAGAGGTGTCCGAATAATATAAATTTGCTCTAGTTTTAATTGTCTTGTTCCTGGAGTTGAGTATCCAGGCCAGTCCAGCCCTGTCTGACCCGACCGCGTAGCTAAGGAATAGCATTTATAGATAGCCTATTTTGATGCTATAAAACTCATCTTAAAGTGTGTATTTTGATCAGGCATATGTCTACAAGTGAGACTTTTTTTGTAATTACTTAAAAACTCCTCATAGTATCTTTAGGGATAATATGGGGTCCACGTCTCTATCATCACAGTAAATTTCATGTAAATCCAATGCAGACTGACGTCATAAAGAAACATTAAACTTTAAAATGGGATATCCCATTGATGGTATTCATGATGATGATGATGTGTTCATACAGGATAACAACCTCCATGTATTAGCTGAGTTTGGTCCAGATCCTGGCACCGTTCTGGGTCTTGGTGATCCAGAATTCTGTCTTTGACATGGGTTGTGGAAAAGCCACTGCTAGACCTGAGCTGCTTGGCAGAGGTCTGCACTCTCTGAGTGATTTTCTACTTGTTCTTGTACTTCTTAGGATGCTTTCACACCTAAAACATGCAGTCTGGACTAAATTAATTCTGGTTCACTTCTTTGAAAAGTTTGGTTTGTGAGAGCTCTCATGAACTGTGGAGTGGACCAAGTATCCAAACTCTCCACCAAATAAGGGAGTCTTGGTTCACTTCCAAGCAGAACAGAGTTTGGTTCGTGGTCATTATGAGAGCACTCCAAACCAAACAAGGACAAAACAAGGCAAGCAAAAAGGATAAATGTGACTTTGATTTGGCTTAATATTACAACAGAAATACTAATATCATGTTTACTGACTATATAAAGCAGAGTGTGGCTAATGTTCATATTGCTGGCACCAGCAGCCTCTTATCAGTCTTTTTAACAGGTTAATGAAGATTTTCAGATCGTTGAATAGGGACTCTTTAGTTTTAGAGCTGCCCCCATGCAGAAGCTCAGGATACAATCAACAGTGTTCCTTTTAACACCACACAAAGCAGCAGATGAATAACAATCAGAATATATTTATATTTTTAAAAAAAATCTGTATTTGAAAAATGATTTCATAAGAATATATTAGAACATAATTACTGGTGTTTAAGTATCATTCTTCTTTAATAATATTTAATATTATTATATCAATATATTTGTAGGGTTTTTATTTTCTTTGTCATCATTAGTATGAACATTTTTTTCCCAAAAGAAACAATAACAATAAAAGTACTGTTCTAAAAAGCATATGCTAAACCCAGGCACTCTTCTTCTGTGTTTCCTGAAAAATTTTAGTTTTTTTTATAATATATGTAAGCATGATATGTGATGGCGAGTGTAATGTTATCTATGATGTTGTCTGTTTCATAATTACTGTTCTGGTATTTTAACATTCCATAAATGACATTATAAATTACGAGTTTATGTTATTTTCAGGTTTTCCATCTACATAATTCTGCACTTTTTAATCATAAAGCTATATTCATCTCAGCATTAAAATATCTGAATAGACACAAAAAATTTGGCATAACAAACATGGTAAATATTTTGGTGTCTTATTTCAGTTTAGCTGAAAAGGGTCGGTGTCTCTTGCCTCGAGAGCCTCAGGGTGTAGGGTTTGCACCTGACCATGGGACTGTCCCAAATCAGGATATATTGGCATTTTTTAAATATTTGTGGGGACATCAGACACAAGACCTGAAAACGGGATGGTGCCCACTAAATCTGGACGCCTGGTCACCCTGGGATAACATCTACTAATTAGTGTGAAATATGATTTATAAATTGTTCCTGTTAATGTCCAGATTCTGCTTGGACACAGTTTTATCTCTATTTTATGGCCTGTCATTTTATGAAAAATGATATAATGACATGACAGTATTCATCTGCACTCCTAAGCTGGTTGCTTAGCCAACTTTTAATAGAATTTTGGCTTTTTTCCACTGTCAACAGTTTTTGTGTCATTTGAATGCTCCTCACACTCTGTAGCTTTTTCAGATAGAGGCTTTGATGAACAGATATCAGGTCTTTTCACTTCCCTGACGTGTAAAAAATGATAATGGAGGAATTGGGGAAGCTATAAAATCTATATGCAGGGATTTCCAACTCAGGATTAAAAAAAATAAAGTATGCATCATTCCAACAGTCTTTATGGAAATGTTATAAACATAACAGGGAGAAACATTACTTGCAGAGTTAGCGCATATATTGTTACCAAATATTTATGTGACATTTGTATGGAGTTAATTAAGCTGTGGGTAATATTTAGGGCATGTTCACAGTAGTTTCATACAATAAAAAAGGCATGTTTAACTGACAGAGAGAACACACTTTTATAGGTTGCAGCTGTTTTTTGACCAAGCCCATGTAAACATTTAAACCACAGAGAACCTATGGCAGTCTGATCATTTTGCCATCGGTTCATATAGTATCTATTTGTTGTTCTTATTCGTAAATACTCTTTTAGTTGTAGTCAAAGTGCAGGATCAAACTTCATCATACCATCATGTAGATGAATGCCTACAGAGTTTTAATTCTTTCCCTTCGGTAAAGTAGCTGCACCATCATGCTGAAAAAGCGCCATTACTGGATTTTCCATCCATCTCACAAACTTTTATGTTGCATCAATTTTGCTATTCAGCTCATTAATCCTCCTGCATCTATGTGCCACCAGCTTAAGATAATATCTCAGTTGTTTGTTAAACCTTATGGCAACAATATGGCTTGTGAACTTAATTGTCTGGTTCTTAATCATACTGTCTATTTAGGCCCTCCTCACACGAGGACGGCACCGTATTGTCTTGGCGTCGGCATCAAAACATGGATCGCTGTTTACACATCGTATTGTAGATAGGCTTGTGTATTTACTTGAGAACGCAAAATCCACGCCGGGACATACATGTGGGTTTCCACGCATGCTCCTAACCCATATTGCATGCTGGGTAATAATGTAGTTCTTGGGTTACTACACTTGTAACATCACAGTTGTGCTCCGAGGTGGATTCAACGTCAACAAGTGCTCATGCGTGCGTAACATGCTGCGTCTCTGCATGAGCACGTGTTGCTGTTGTTGCTGTAGCTGGTGTTGTTGGTGTTCTGTGAGCAAATGTTGGTGTACAAGTCGTAGCAAGATTTATAGCTGCTGCCACCATAGTTGTTGTTGGTGTGTATGTGACGGCGTGAGTTGGGGGGCGGGGAGGAGGATGGGTGCTATGAGGTCACCGTCTTTTCCGGACTTATCTGTTTATACCAACTACGGCATGAAGACGAATATGCAGATATCCACTTGCAAACCCGTTTTCAAAAAAGATGCAGAGTCATGGACAAATACGCGTCTCCATGTGTCAATATCACCAGATCGATAGTTTATTTTACCGGAGTCTTACAAATTCGTACTCGTATAAAGCCCACCTTAGGTTCATGCCTATGCCCAGATGATAGCCAGGGCCAGAGTCAGTGTGTTTGTAAGTTGTTCTTCCTAATAGGTTGTTAAAGGAGGATGGAAGATCTAAAATGGATAAAGTAAAACAATTAAAGGTCATACTAGGTCAAAGATCAAGTTAATGTGCCACATGCTGATCCCAAGCGACAACTTCCAGGGCTGAAAATGGACAACCTGACACAACAGATGAACCATTAATATGTTTACTTGTCTATATGCAAAAGAGCCAATAGAAACTGTTTGGAAATGTGCAGAACCATTCACAAGCTTATCCGGCTGTTGATTGGATAATCATTCCTTTTATAGCATTCAATTTGGGCAAATGAGACAATGTAGTAGGCAGGCCCTACACCTGCATTTTAAAGGACAGAGCATGGACCACTTTGTTGGACCAACTTTCTGCACAGTTAAGCAAAAATATTCCTTCTATACAGAAGTTTGTGGTGGTGTTATTTATTTTCCATTTCATAAATAAATGTAGTCCAGAACTAAAAAACTGCTACTTAAGCTGTTAGCATCTATGCTAATATATGTAGGAGCAGTTTTTTTACTGAATGTCATCTTGCTCTTAGCTCACAACTCTTGCTACCTCAAAGGAAACTGATTGGCACAATCCACTTTGGGACACTCACAGTTGGTGTGGATTGGAACTTGGCAAGATGGATCTGTCTGATGACAGATATTAAGGGGATACACCAACATTTTCTTTGTTTTCATGTACTGCCTCACTCCAGAGTCCATGATAAGCACATAGTCACCATTTTTTTGACTGTGTGTGCAGTAACAAGTAGCTTAGCTCAAACACTGGGAGTCGGTGGGTAGTGTTAGCCTGCCACTGCCTACAGTCATCAAATAAACTCTTCAGTAATTCTAAGCATTCCTGTAGGCTATTTGTTGTGACACTTATTTTTATAGTGCTATGCTACGCTATCCTCTACTATCACCATATCATCGTTTTCTACTCCTACAGAGAGGCTTTGTTTTGTTGACCTACTTTCTCCATGGTTTGCACTAGAGATGTGTCGTACATGAACAAATCAAGTATTTTGAACAGCTCTTTTAAGTGAACAAGGAGTAGACTGAGCAAATCTTAAATTTGTGGGCAATAAGCATTTAAAATGGCTCGCAAATAAATGCCTAACTTACAACTGCGAATAGGTTCTCATTCACTTTCATTTACAGAGAAGGCTGAAGCCATACTCTTAATTTTATAGATACTCAAATATTCATAGGCAAATACATAAAATGAATATATTTGCATAAACACATACATGCAACCAGAAATGTATGCATCCAGGCAGAGACAAAGGGACTAACATCACTTTTGTCTCTGCTTAAAAAAGACTTAATCAGTCAGTCTTTATTTATATAGCACCATATTTGTTGAATGTTACTTTATTAAAGGTAAGGCACTTTAAATGTGGCAAGAGGGACATTGTGTCTATATTGCTGTTAAGATATTTATTATGGAGGTATAATCAGTAAAACCATGGATAGAGAGATCAACCTAATATTAAAATTAACATTTAGACAGAATATAATCTGGAGAGGAATGGTGTTGATTTATATAGCAGCATCTGTTTTTTTCCTTCCATGAGACTTTATTTTTTTGTTTAATCTTTGTGAAGCACTTTTTAACTTGTTTTAAAAGTTCTGTCTGAATAAAGTTTCACTCCACACTTTCCTGCAAAATTAAACCTCTAGGACTTTTGCAATGTGCGCCGGTTGCACTGACAACAGGATGTAAAGGACACTGCACCTTTTTGCTTAAACAGTGGTGAAGTTTTCACATTTTTTTCTGATGCATTCGCACTTCACTGAGATGTCAAACAAGAAACTTGCAAGATGGGTGGCAAAAAGAGACTGGGTAAAGTTGCAGGGGGAAAAAGCTGACCACTTGCATTCACAGTCAGTTTAACACCTAATTTTTGAAGTTTTCCAGAGACTGAGGTGTGAAAGCATGATGCTTCAGGTATTAGTCATACCCACAACACTAACAAGAAAACAGAGTAAAAGCTGTTAGACCTGTTAGATTTTTTTATTGTAATTACAAAATGGATGAACATGGCCTCCTCGTTTATTCTGAGCAAGTTGGTTCTCTGTTGCATGTAATGCGTTAATGCAGCTATTATGTCTTATAGTTTCAGCTCATCAAATTAATCATTTAATAAGGTATTTTGATTTTAATAGCCAAGATATATCTTAAACACCACACTCACTGTATTGTTCAAATAGGCTGTAGCGGTATTATTGTTTTTAAAGTCACATCAGGCAGTGTTTTTTGTATCATATTATCTTCTGGGCTTATCCTCATATTTAGTACGTTCCAGAATCATGGTGGTTCAAGTTTCTGCCGTGTGTGCTCATTTCCTTACCCTGGAACACATTAAAACATCTATTTATGTTATTGCATCTGAAGTGCAGATTAGCCAATAAACACAATCACTGCGGAGACCTCTTTTCCTTCCACAGGGGGCCAAATTTGTTGTTGATAATCCATAAGACATAAATATATGTCATGATTTATCTATACACATGAATCCAACCTGACATGGATGATATCTATTATAGAATTTGCTTTCCATTTTTCTACCGGACAGCATCTAATCCTTATCCACAAAAACAACATACTTTGGGATTTGTAGGCTTTAAACCGGGACATCCTGTTAGATTTGGATCTTTGATCCAATAATAACCACCATAAATCTTAACTCAGACCAGAGGGCATTTACAGGGTGATAATTTTCTTAAAAGCTTCAAAAGAAAGAGTTTTTTTCTGGGTTTACAGAAGCTTAATTTGAGACTCATGAGGCATTAGAGTCATCTGCACAACTGCTGGTCTGCAAAATGGTGGGTGGTTTTATCTGCCAATTAAGAAATCTGTTTTTCTTTCTTCTCACAGCCTCTGTTATTTTTGGAGCAGGGGAAATGAACATATAGGAAATGTTCCACCATAGGCTTTTTTTTCACAGCTTGAGCATATAGTTAGGTCAGGGCTAGTTTTACATTCCTAAGTCTGAGTATATAAATATTTATCACAGTTTCACCATTAATCTTGCTAAATGTGAATGTTTTACCAAGGCAATTAAACAGTCTTTTGATAATGCACTCTCCTTAATTGATTATCTGTCTGGTTTAAAGAAACACTTCCTATAATCTACCATCCTCCCACATCTATCCATACACAACTTCTCATGATAGCAATGGGGTGTGTATTTGCATTGCAAATAAATGGGTACAGTGTGTTTGCACATGCCACAAAAACATTTGAACATCAATTCAGTATACAGACACAGTGCAAACAGTCAGATAATGTACGAAGAGTTGAGATCAGTGTTCAAAAGTGCAAGGGAGATTAGGCTGGAAGTAGAGTGTTTGTGGACATAACTAGATTGAATATGATTGCCAGTAAATGACTAACACTGCAGAGATTGAGGACCATGAAGACAGAAGCCACAAAAAGTTCTAGAGTACAGCAAATTAAACAAAGCTGTTTTCATTTGTCTGGGTTATTTTTTAACACGCTGCCATGACAGCTAGTCTTAATTCAGGTAGCTCTTTTCAAGAGTTCTCAAAACACGTTTTTAATTTAATGGCACAAAAATCAGAAAGGGGGGGCATGGTGGTGCAGCAGGTCTATGCCTCACAGCAGGAAAGTCGTCCAATTGATCCCAGAGTCAGGCAGGGCATTTCTGTGTGGAGTTGTTTGCATGTTCTTCATGTGCTTGCGTTAGTTCTCTCTGGACACTTCAGCTTCCTCCCACACACCAAAAACATGCTCACTAGGGTGACTGGTGACTCCAAATTGCCCCCCCTGAGACCTCAAAAGGGACAACGAGTATTAAAAATAAAAGAATGGAAATATCAGAAATGAAACAATATATTACAATAAAATGTGTCCAAAGTGTTTACCTTATTTTAATAATTTCAGGCAGTGTGGAATGGTATAACTGTCAGCAATCATCATCAGACAGTTTTGTTTCCTGAATTTTGCTTTAACTTTGACAAAACATGTTCACTTTAACCACTTCCTGCAAAGAAATCTACCATTCTATTCATGTAGAACTCATGTGTATAATCTGTGCCATACCCGTCAGCCTCAACTGTAGCTTATGCTTCCTGCTAATTAGGAAAGACTGACATGATCACACATTCAACTCAGATGGCAAGCATGGTAGATGTTACACCCGCAAACACCATCATCATCATAGCAGTGTCATTCTAAACATGTTGGCAGGGTGGAGGCAGCTTCCAGCTTAAGCCCCCTGTGTCGGAGTGTACCCTTTCTGACTAAGAGCAAGTCCGTAATGTGGTGATTGCTTTTGGAGGATTATTCTCTTGTTTAGATGTTACACCTTAATGACCATTATAAAAACACCACTTCAACATTTTGTTATATGTGCTGCAAATGTCCAAATACAGGGTGCCCGTGGAAAATAAAGGCCTTAGAAAATAACCTACTCTACTTGATCAATCAATGCAGCAGAATCATGCTCTTTAAAAAATTTGAAGAAGTCTTGAATCAAAACTTTAAAGATTCCATATTTTGCCTTAACTCTGGTTGACATGGTTATTTGTATGTTCACAATCACTAATGTTGAAAATCTGAATACTCATACAAGAGTACCCCTGATAGTGCTGCACTCTCAGTCTGCCTGAGACCCTCTGTCAAAGCCCGCTTCCCTTTAAGGCTCCATGTCCCATGTGAACCCAATCCATTTTGATTGGTTGATAGATCATCTCTGTGGTAATTGCCCAGTTTAGCGCTGCCCAGCACCATATTGTCAACAACTCTTTCAGTCTATGCTCTGAAATGGGCTTGTAGTGCTGTATGTATTTATCTTGCTTTGCTGAATGTGAATCTCATGCTCCTCCACAGCGGTAGTACACATCAATTTGATTCATTATATTCACTATTTAATGAGGATGATCTATTATAACTCAAATTGTAGAAAGAGTCCAATTAGTACATACTATGGACTGTAGTCACTCTAGTCCCATTCACACTGCCATTTCAAACAATAACATTTACACCCTTGCAACATTTTTCCTCCACTGTGGACATTGCAGAGACTGTCTGGGGGGATATATTAACCTCCATTTGTTTTGTCTTTAGTGGTTTTATCAAAGGTACTTCATTGTTGAGATGGCAACACATGGACATAGTGGGTTATAATAACACTGTTAGTTTGTGCTTCTTCCTGTGTATGTTTAAATGTCCTAAACGTGCTGTGCCATGCTCTCTCATGCTCCTCCAAAGCCATATCTCTCTTTGAACTGTCACAAATATTTTGTTTTTGCCAAATTAACTAGAAAAGCACTCAGAGAGCACAGACCGCCGTCAAACAGCTCAGTTCTACTTATAAATTATGATTTCCACTCCATATCATAGTCCTATAGCCTATTTATTTTACTGTGGAATAAATTTCCACATTGTGGAATAAAAAATATCAATCCGCAAGAAGTGTGATTATTGTTTATATAAATATCATCCAAAAGAGTAACCTAGTTAGTATAGGTCTTGTAACTTGTTGACTGAACCAAGTTGCTGCAGCTTGTACAGATGTTGGAGTTGTGCACAGTGGCACTTCCAGTGGGTGATGTCACTCTATGTGATTATAGGTGTTAGGTCTTTACACTCACACACAACCAGACTTCTACTATGACAAACTTTTTCCATATTGATATTATCAGCAACTTTCTTTTGAGTGAGTTAATGGCATGTTTGGAGGGACTGCGAGCGAGCAGGGCTGTGGTGTATGTTTCCATAATGTTAATGGGCTCACAGTAATGTTACAAGTAGTTGTGAGTTGTGGAGGACTGTGCTGTTTATTACAGTTTCAGGACGGTCCGCTGCCTTAATTTATCTTAGAAACCAAGGCTCCAGGAACAGCGCCAGGCTTTCTCCTTTGGCAAAACTTTTCCTCCTCTCTGCTATGTGTGTGAGCAAAACTGCATGCACAGCTTTCACAGCTGATTGGCTGTTCACCATGTCTTGACTCTGTGGGAAACCAGAGTGTGTAACCAATCAGATGATGCTGTAGGTGGACAAAATACAGACCAGTGTTAAGTTATGGGATTTTTAGAAGATTTGGGGATTTTTTAGCATCAAGACAAATATGTGGATCAGCATCAAAATTTAATGACTTCTTTCTTGGATCAACCCACACCTCTGTTAAAATTTTGATGTAAATCCATCCAGCTGATTTTGCCTTATGTTGCTAACAGATAAACAAACAGACAGACAAACAAACAACAAACAGACCCTGGTGAAAATATCCTCCTTGGCGGAGGTAATCATCATGTGGCACGTCTGCATAAATGTACTAAAAAATACATCTTTTTCTCTCAGTGTTGTAATAATAGCCAGTCCTATAAAAAGTAAAGCATTTTTGAAGCTCATTTCTCACTGGTGACTGACCTTGACTCTGTCTTGCTGGCATTCAGTCCTAGGATGGCCCTGGTTTAGCACCTAAACTACCCCCCGGCCCCTTCCCATCCATCTCTCTCACCTCTTAGCTCTGCATCATATCGCCACTGTCCAGACACCAGGCAGGTTATTTTGGGCAATCCCTTGACACCACTTTCTCCCCTCTGTGTGGGATAAATCCTCCCCACCTGTTAGAGCTGTCCGTCTCCTTTCCGACATCCCTGAGCTCAGAGCTTCAACATTACTGCTAATTACTGCTCCAAAAATCACTGAGGGGTGAAGGACTGGAAGATCTTAAACCAAAAGTTGCTGCTGTCATCTGAAGTGATTCGGCAAGATTTTTAGCTTTGTTGGAGTTTTGATTGACAAAAGCTCTCTAGATTCCATATTCTTATGTTGAGAGGTAGTATTAAGAAGACAAAGACAGTGTTTAGCTCTGGTAAATGAGGTTAGGTAATGTGTACCATTCTTTTTGCATAATTTGACTGAAACCATCTGGTTGTGGTTACCTCTTATTATGAACCATGCTCTTGCCATCAGACTCATTGTTTCAATCTTCCTCAGGGGTGTTATGGCAGTTGCTTCATGGCATAATTGTCCCAGAATAATGGTGCAATTGTTCTTAGGATGGAAACTTTCCTAATCTTTTACAACAGCCATGTTCAAAGAACCAGTGATTTTAACTCAGTGCTCTCGTCAGTGCTGTTAAAACACATGGTAAAATTCTGTTTCACTGAACACAATGAGTCTTTTTTTTTCATCCAATGCTAGTTCCAAGTTAACCCATCTTTGTTCAATCTAAGACCCTGGTACTTCCTTTTTACACAACTCCCCACGAAGACCTGATATTTAGGTTTTACAGCCCATTTACAGTCTGTGTAAACCTAAAGGTCACTTTAAACAGAAAAGAAGCCTGCTTTGAATTGATGCTAAGAAGGAACTGGGCTCTCTTTTATTGTTCCCAGTATATAAGTAGCTTTAATGTGTTTTGGTGGAAGTTTTAAGGCCAAAAAACCCCCAGTAAAAGCAGAACGTGACTGTCTAATCACCTCTTCAAGATGCAGTGCAAGGGCACAGCGACTGCTTCTAGCAATATTTTCATTTGTAAACAATTTCTTCATTTACTCCTAAGAGAAACACACATTTCCATAAACATCCTTTAAGCGAGCTATAATTAAAGTTAAAATAAAATACACAACAACAGAAAACTTCTTTAATGGACGTACCTCTAGCAAACATATGTTTAATCAATTTTATATGCTGGACAAAAGAGACCTCCAAACAACTGTAATAGCTCAGATTAATTTAGAAAAAATGTTTTCCTTAGATTATATTCAACACATCACGATGCATTTTGTCTAATTGTCATTTTCTGAGCTGTCTTTGAACACATCATAATGACCACTGACATTGGCTTGCTCAGTGTATTTGCAATGGTCATCCCACAGACAAGGAATGTAAAATTGGGTTACAGCTTTTAATCAAGTGGATTTTTGAAAGTGTTTGGGTGTGCCTTTCAATGATTCATCCTGCTGAGGCCTGTATTTTATGAGTCTGTTGTGATTTTATGAGTTGTTGTTTTTTTTGTTTTTTTACAAGGTCCCAGTGAAGAGATATGTCATGTTACATTTAGTTAAGTGCACAATGCTGATGTGCTACGAGTTTATATTTCCCTGTAATTTCCAAAGGATGTTTGTGCACCAGTGGTTTGATATTATTAATCATGTTACTTGACACATTTGGCTCCATAGCCTTATTAGTAATCTCAAATATCATTGATTTCCAGAGATTGCAAATGCTTAGCTTTCTTTACCCTTACTACCACCGTGCATTAGAAGAATGAAGGATCCTATTGTGAGTGTGGGTGTATCAGTCTTCCCTCTCAAAGTAGCAGCCAGATATCGGGGCAAAACTTCAGTGCATTACTACTGATATGTAGCAAGAGCTGCCCCCTACAATAGAGGAGGTCAAAGTGACACACGTCATTACAGTATGCAAGTGTAAACATATATAACTAGAAAAGCACTCGGAGAGCGCAGACCTCCGCCAGCACCACAGTCCTCTCCCATATTGTGATTTTTACCATAAATATTAGTCCTACCTTTATTTCATGTCAATATTTAGATTCTTTGACCATGAAAACATACCATTAGCAATTGGTTTCATAATGATATCTATTTTAGTTCAGTAGTTATTCACGAAAATCGCATTTTTCACCATGGCGGCCAGACGCTGATCCGGATCAACACCAAAATTGACTCAGTTCCTCCTTTTCCCATGCTGAACATTTCCTGAAAATTTTCATCAAAATCCATCCATTACTTTTTGAGTTATTTTGTTCACAGACAGACAGACAGACAGACAGACAAACAAACTCTCCCGAAAACTTAACCTTCTTGGCGGAGGTAAATTTAAAAATACACACATACATCCAAACACAATATGAATCCACTATGAGCGCTGCATTGGGCCAACCTACAGTGCAGTGCATCTGTATTGGGGCTTAAAGTAACAGACGCATGAATGAACCTGGATAGCATTTGGAAAGTAAGAGTGGAACTAGAAAAGCACTCGGGGAGCGCAGACCTCTGCCAGCGCCACAGTTGTCACCCACATTGTGATTTTCACCATAAATATTAGTCCTACCTTTATTTCATCTAAATATTTAGATTCCTTGACCATGAAAACATACCATTAGCAATTGGATTCATAATGATATCTATTTTCGTTCAGTAGTTATTCACGAAAATCACATTTTTCGTCATGGCGGATCCAGACGCTGATCCGGATCAACACCAAAATTGACTTAGTTCCTCCTTTTCCCATGCTGAATATTTCTTGAAACTTTCATCAAAAACCATCCATAACTTTTTGAGTTATTTTGTTCACAGACAGACAGACAAACAAACTCTCCCGAAAACATAACCTCCTTGGCGGAGGTAACTAGACTCATGCTGAGCAAAGCCTGGTTGGAGATGTGAGCAAAGGCAGGAAAGGGCAACATACAACAAAAGGGATGACTGGACTGTTAAGCAACAGTACCCTAAGCAAGAACGGGAAAGAATTCCACCTCCAATGCATCAACATTTGGTTTCCCTCAGTTCTTTATGAGCACTGACCTTTGTCCTGACCACTGATCTTCTAATTCAGATCGTATCAGAGGCTTATGGTGCTATGATTGGAGTTGGAACAAATGCTTCAGCTGGTGCGTACGATCATTTCATATTTTGGGCTTTGATATCAAGCTCATTTTTGGAATTTCATTCAGATCCAGCTTTCCCACCCTATAAATGATAATATCAAATGTGAAAAGACTCTCGCTATGCTGACACCCCCTCCACCGTCCTTTTCTGCCACCATATACAGCAGGCTATGTGACACCTCAGCAGAAGATGGACACCTCTCCTGCTGTTTTTGTTGACAGCACTGCCAAACCAACTAAGTTTGAGAAGATGGACGCGTAGGCGCGACAGCTGTCCATTTCTCCAGAGGGTTCCGTGACCCCCATCCAGAGCCTATTATCACCTTCTAGATTTTTCTGAGGGGCTTGAATCCCACCCTCACCCCTCAGATAGCATGTCAGCGATTGCCGTGAGAGGTGGCGGAACCACGGAGCTGCTGACTTAGAGGGTTTATAAGGAACTCTGATTATGAGAAGGAGTCTAAAGTGATTAGTAGATAGGTTAAGGAGAGCCAGAAGTCATAAAACTGGTGCACAAGTTTACAAGTTTGCAGTTGTTTGAAAAAAACAGTAAGTTCAATCTGTCCCTGTCCCTCTCACACATTACAGCCACATATTGAAATGTCCTACATTCAAGGAGTAAATGGCCTGTACTCAGCCTGCGTTTAAAATAACAATTAAGTGTAGATGATTTGATTTTTTTATCGAATAACTGCACTGATGACTGTTAAACAAGAATTACAAAAGTAGAGAGGTCATATTTTGCCTTGGTTTCATATTTTTGATTTCAGTGACAGAGTTTTCTCACCATAATAATAAAGGCCCTCGCCCCCATGTTTGACTCAGTCTGATCTGATTGGATGACCGGTTGAATCTGTTGTAACAGGTCAGTTCAGTTGAGTGCATCTCTGCATTCTCTCTGCTCCACACTCCACACGTTAAACCAATGGAATCAAATGGCTAAAGTCAACTTGAGTGGAGACCGGGGGATCACCCATTTCAGGCAACTACTGGCACTGTTCACAGGACGTGAGGGAAAGTCAAGACACTGTTGTCTTGTGCATAGAAAAGCTCCATCATATAGAGGAGGCATGTAAAACCCAAACATAGATGTCATGTGTATTTACTGGCCTCAAGGTTCAGCAAAATTGAAACAAATACCTTTGCCAAGACATAAGAATGATGATTGAACAAATATCAGGGGTCAGTCCTACAAGTTATTGAAACAGAGGTGGATTGGAACATTTTATCAATGAATGGAGAGAAAAGAGAGGACAAGAAAACTATTTTAATAGGACTGGTATTAATGAAGATGAGCTTGTGTTAATAATTGCCTAAGATTGTATTCTGGCTTTAGAAAAAAATACATAAATAATCGACCAAACAATATCTCTATAGACATTTTTTTTTTTTACAAACGTTACATTTGCAAAACACTATAATTATTGCATTCGCCTTGGAATGATTTTCTCAGCAGACCTTGAACACATTGTTAATGCACGATACTTGTTACATTAATTAGCTGCATTTTCATCCTGCCATCTTCTTTACATAAAGTGGTCTTCATACTTTATTATCAAGGAGTTATGGGGCAAAAGTGCACAGCAAAACTTAACGTTGAAGCTCAACAGTGAAAGCTGTATTTGTGAGCTTTATAACATCCATCTGTCATTGTTTAAAGGTATCTGTTCTGTCAGAAGTCATTTACCAAAACATCAACTACAGTTTGTTTGGAAAGCAAAATACATGCTGTTGGCCTTTGTGCTGTTTAAATACACCAACATTTCATAATGTGCTGATGGAAAACTAAGTCCAGATAGCGGTTGGGCCTCTGTTTTTTATAATGCTATCCTGATCAGGCTACCAAAGCTGAAGTAAACACCAGAACATAATGTTTGGAACAAAGAGGCCAGTGTGTATCAAAGACACCACTTGCATTGAAAGCACATGTATGGCACAGAATCCAGAGATTTTTTTTCTTTTTTTTAGCGTACAGACTGAAATACATTCTATTCATAAAATGTGCATCATGACTAGATTGGCTGTGAAATTTTTGATGCATAAAATGACCTTAATAACCAGAGATGAGTTGAATAAAAATTGGAATTGATTCAACTTTCCTAATATGAGTCACTCATGTTTCTTTCCAAGTTCTCAAGCACAGGATGTTGAAAACCACATTGTGAGACATCTTCTGCATATTTTCATTTGAGATATGTTACTTTTTCTGTTTTATCTTTAGGCACTTGGTGAGCTTTCTTTGACTGCCAGAGTGTTGATCACAATCTTAAACATTCAAAAAACGAACAGTTTTCTGAGTGCTCCTTATCCACCTTGATTCTCGACCTGGCTGAGACACTGTTAGAGCTCCTGTCACTAAAGGTCCCATTTCCTGTATTCCTCCAAATTTCTTTTAATGTTTTTATAAGGGGCTTGGGGAGCAGAAAAACATGACACCGTTTACGAAACCCTCAATTCATTTAGAAATGCTCCATGACTCTTAACAGAACCCCGTCCACCCCTACCCCTAAAAAAATGTCTGTTTTTCTCCTCCTGGGGTTTATGATGTCAGAGATATACAGCCTCCGCCTACTTGTGTATATCTGCTCATCACAAGCAGACATTATGACTGTTTTTAAGATCTGCTCCTCCTTCCATCAGGCATTTGAGCAAAAGATCAGCATAGGGTTCATTCTCATAGCCTCCAATAGCCCCGTTGCCCCTCAGGTTTGAGTGTTTCTACAAAGTTAAGAAACAGATCTGCACCTCATCCTTTTTAGTTTTATACAATTCAAATGCTTTATAAACACAAGACATGATGTTAAAAGTCAAACACACCACAGCATGGGACCCTTCCCCATGTGGGCCCTATACCATGAACCATGTGGTAATTGGTCTGTTCTGTACTGTTCAGTGCCATGTTTTAAATGTCTCTACTTCTACAATCCCTGTTTTGCCCTCAGTTAGGCTGTCATTGTGGACTAAACAATGGTAGGCTGTTGTATGTCTATTCAAGGAGGCCGAGGGAATCAACCATGTCATGCAGCTACTGGTGCTGTTTACAGTGGGAGAGGGAGAGGTCAAGATGCTGAAGACTGTTGTTTTGAACATAGAACACTCTATCATGTGGAAGAGACATGAAAACATACTAAAGAGCATATCAAATTTGACCACTGGTATCACTGGTGGTGGAGTTGTGTTGTATCAAGATGCAGTGACCCCCATGAGCTGTTCAGGAGTCTTTGTTTGTACAATGGGGGCGAAATGTGTCAACATGTAACCCTTTAATGCCCCAAAACACAATTTATGGCCAGTAAATTCTAATGTGCTAAAATGTTTATTTCATTTTTTTTTTACTGAAATCTAAAAAAAAAATCCAATTTCCAAAAAATTTCACATATATATTTTGTTTCTCATTTGATACATTAAAGGAGACATATCATGCTGATGCATGATTTAATACTTACATATAATATATAATACATTTGAAAACAAGACCTTACACCCCCTTAATTTTCAATAAATTAGATATTGTATTTTTTCTGATATCCTTGAACGAGATTTGATGCCTCTGAAAATAGGTCATTGCGAGATGTCAGCGAGATTTAAATCGTCGTGACAACACGAGGTACCTTTCTTTTTATTGGAGTAATCTGATAAAACACTTCCTCCACTGAGATGTCCGTTAGCCACAAAACTGTCACTGAGGAACACATCCACCAGCAGCAGTATATAGCTCCCTAGCTCACACTCACTCATTACCAGCTCTGGCCTGTAGGGGGACTCAATGCGCGGTCGCTGCTTTGAGCCTGCTGGAAAACACAGTAGAAGAATAAGGACAGGCTGGCTCTACCCCGGATAGAACTGACCAATCAGAGCACAAAGGGCTGTGACGTTGCGAGGTAACTGTAGGTCATCCTGAGATCCGAGTGTTTCAACAAGAGCTTGATAATGGCCTAAAATGAGGATTTTGAGAACGCTATTGTGGGCTAATGAAGGAACTAACTGACTCGTACTGAGGGCAGAAATGCTTTACAGGCATCCTAGTCTGGCATAGAGAAAAGGAGAAACAAGCATGATATGTCTCCTTTAAGTATTTTTGGCAATCGGTTATCCACTTAAGGACATTCTAATCATTTTTCTGATTATATTTTTATAATTTTTAGTAATTTGTTGCCCATATTGATTAGATAGAAATATCACAAAAGTAGACATCAAATATGATACAAAGGGTGTTAAAGGGTTAATAGTTAACAAAGATCACTATTGTATAATGCTGCTGTGTTTTTTTGCAGAGTAGATAGCAAAGCAAAGTCACAAAAAGGAGGAAATAGTGCACTGTGATGTTTCACACTGAAAGCATTGTTCATACATCCGCATATTTAGGAACACTGCAAACAGCTTTTTTCTGAGAAATCTTCACTTCAAGAGTTTTAAGAGAAGTAATTTGTGTTTTAAAGCTACATTTACAAAAAGGCCACAGTTGTGTAACTATCAGAGTATTACTGCTTTTTCCATCTGTTGCCTTTTAATGTGGTTTTCAGCAAAAATATTTAGATGCTCTATAGCCCCCATCTTGCAACAGGACCACAATATAATAATAATTAGACCCAAGTTAAAAGAGCAGAATACATTTTTTTCACAGAGACAGAAGTTGTGTTAAATTCTTACCTTTTTGTCAACTAACTGCTGGAATATTCATGAAATCTTTGTCCATCCCTAATATAAATCACTGATGAGCAAATGGACTGCCCATTCCACTTTTACTGGTGATCACTTTTCCCAGCAGGGCTTCTCCTTTCAACTAAGTTTGGTTCTTAAGCCCCTACTTAGCGTCCCTGCCAGCAGCCTCGACCTAAATAGCCTCCCCCATATGATGCAGCACAGCAGTCTCATAAAAGAGCAACTCTCTCTGTGCACACTCAGGCCGGCAGCTGGGTCAACTGGAGTTACAGCTAAGAGCAGCCTGCGTCAGGTGGGGGATTGTCGGTGGGGGGAGTACTCAAGGTTTCCATGTTTGAGCTTTTGATAAATCAGTACCTTTGGGACGTGGAAAATGTTATGCCTACAGTCTGAGCCAAATTCATGACCGGTATGAACTTCCCATGAGTGACGGCAGGTGCTGCTGCAGCAGTCAATAACAGCCAATAATTGACTAGAAAGCGAACTAAATTGGGGTCTAAAGGCCACTCGACACCTCTTGTGGCATCTTCCCAAATATTTTGCAAACTCAGAAACTGGATCCTATTTGTCGATTGCCCCCCGCTGCTTTACAGCTTCTCAAGTTTGATACTCTGTAAGCCTGCAAAGGGATCAAGCTTTGAGTCAAGCCGTCTGGGATTGAGGTGCTTATTATGGTTGAGGTATAGGTGGCTATGGCAACACGTTGGCAACTGAGGCAACATTTCGTCTCAGTGATACCATTAAGCAGATGCTGTGGTGGGTTTCGGCTGCTGAAGTAGCTGACACGCGAAGTTTTCCTTTCCTCTTTGCTGAGGAGAGACATTCAGCAGAGCCCTCAACTTTACACCCTGTTGTTCCTTATTAACTTAATTAAAAGCAGATACGAATGTTAAAAAGTGATCTCTGCATTAGCATGATCAGTGCGTTACTCTTCAGGATATCACTGCTGGTTACTTTAAATTAGAAGATGGCTGAAAAATGTTCATCAACACACTATGTATGGCAAAGACAAAATAAATGCTAAAAAGCACACTGTTAGTCATACAAACTGGCAAAATAAATTAGTTAATACTAACAAAGACAGGCTAACAAAGTTGCTTTTGAACTTCTAATATCCGCAATTCGTTAGATCCACTGCTATAATAAAGAGAAAGTAAATGAGAAGAAGGGGTTCATGTGTGAGTGTCTGGAGAGGTAGAATAAGCAACAAATTAGCTGTAACTGTTGGGTTGCATGATATTGTTGGCACAAAATGTATACTGGCAGATAAGAGCTGTTATCTTTATCAGTAGATGTAATTTCTTCACATATTAACAGCCAATATTCAGGTTGTACAAGTAAGCATATATATTCTGTACATCTGTGATATCAGCATAACATTTGAATGTTCATGATCCTCTACATTATTATCACTGAATGCTGACCCTCAAAAATCAGCAATGTTATTTAATAGAGAAAGAAGAGTATTTCTTCTTGTTTAACATCAACTTCTGACACAATTAGACTGCCCTAATGAGAGAAATTGAGCTGTTGGACAAAGAATATCTGCATTTATATCGTACCAGCAGTTATGAGTTTGGAAATATCTGCTTTTTTGGTATTGGCGAAAGTATATATTTACCTCTGTCAAAGAAGTTATGTTATTGCCGGCGTCTGTTTGTTTGTTTGTTTCTCTGTTAGCAACATAACTTAAAAAGTTGTGGACGGATTTCTATGAAATTTAAGGAAATGTCCAGATTAGAACAAGGAACAAATGATTCGATTTTGGGAGTGATACGGATCATCGCCTGGATCCGCCATGACGAAAAATTCGATTTTCGTGAATAACTACTGAACTAAAACAGATATCATTATGAATCCAATTGCTGATGGTATGTTTCCATCGTCAATGAATCTAAATATTAAGATGAAATAAAGGTAGGACTTATATTTATGGTGAAAATCACAATATGGGAAAGGACTGTGGCACTGGCGGAGGTCTGCGCTCTCCGACCAACAAAATACTGCCTGCTGTTGCTGCTTCAGGTCCATCATCCTCCTTATCTACTCAAAGCAACCATGGTAATATCACTCAATCTTCGCAGTAAGTAATACAAAGTCTGTGTTAAAGCTGGTCAGATAAAAGCTAGTTATCCAACCAAATAAGACCAAGACCAATTATTAAACTATGATATGTTCAAGGTAAGACTCATAAAAACACTTTTTGTCATGGTAGATGTATTAAGAAATTTAAGTTTTGTAGAGCAACATAAAATTATTTGAAAGAGAAATGTGCTCATTTTCTAAGTAACTCAAAACAGATATATGAGTTCTGTTTGAAACAAATAGTCATATCAGAAATGTATTGATATGTCAGCAATCATGTTTAATCTTATTTGGGGATCTGTTTTTTGTGTCTCAGGCAACTTTATATTTCAAATTCAAACTCCCTCCTCCTTTTATCACACTGCAAATGCAACACTCTGACAGCCACATGCACTCTCTCACACAAACACACACAGATGCCAAAATCAACTCTGCAAGACTCAAAGCAAACATAAAGCAACTCTCCAGCTTTGATCCGTCAGAAATCCATCTACACTTCATGTATTTGTTTCTGTCTGTGAAATCCTCATAGGAGTCTGTGGTACATGAGAAAAATACTTCGACTTCCATCGCAGCTGCACTTTCTCAAACCCATAAGGAGCGTTCCCCAAGGCAGCTCGTTGCCCAGAGGATGGAGCAGCTGAGGCTGCCACTCTCCGCCTCAGGCCAGTGGAGGACGGTTTGTAATCTTCTGCTTCAGTAAAGATCATTACAAGCTCAGCTTCTCCTCAGCTGTGACCAACATGCCTGTTTGACATGATAACCCGTTTTCACACTCACACACTTATTTAAACAAAGATGCTAACACAGGAACTCTCTCGTGCTCTGAGGCATCTATCTGTGATCTTCCATGGATAAATTTAGTGCTTGTGAAAATCCACCCAACCTTGGGTGCCCCATCTTCCTGAGCTGTCACTCAGTATTACAAGCTGTCATCGGTTTCACTTACAGTTAGCGTTCCGATGGATGGCTGGTAACCCAAGGACACAATCAGAAGATCGACAGAGTCAAAAGAGGCAACAGAATTCTTCATTGAACATGCATATGTCGTCCTGACACCATGGAGGCAGCACAGCTTTTTCCCTTTACCTCATTTTCACCCTGAGCTGGCCCACATATACAACATGTTTAAATTAACTCTCTCCACAGGAACACATGGACTATATAGTAAAAACTTTAGCAGCCATTAAAAGTCTCAACAAGGCCTTTATGTGTTCATTGAGTTCAATTAGGGTTCAAAATTTGGATAATTTTAGCTTACTACATCGATGCAGCCTGGTTGGCTATTTCCATCCACAAGCCTTTCCTATTGCTGGCAATACTGTTTCTCCAACTGTGAAATATATATGGAGCAGTCGACATCGTATAAATTATATTTATTTGTTGATCTTTTCCCACTGGCATTTATGGGGCCACATTTTTTCAAAGGTCATCTCCTTAGGTGTAACTTAATCACAGCAATGAATGGAGGGGATATTTTATGTCCTAGAGGTAGAAGCTCAAGGCACTCAGCCAGAAACCCTGAGGTCACTTCTGCAACGGAGGAGCAAAGAGAGTTGAGACACAGAGTTGAAATTCATGAAGCGTAGTGCCCTCCACATGCCCAGTAGTCTGACTCATAGGAAGCAGACTTGCTCTATACTTGCTATTATCATGAATCAGTTTATGAACCACAACCAGAAGGCAGGACACCAATGCAACACATACCAAAACAGAAGCCAAGGAACGTTTAAAAGGTTAAATGATTTACCAGGCAGGGTTTGGTACATGGAAGAGCAGTCAAAAAAACAGGCAACAGTGTCCGAAAAATGTGAAAATAAAGGTCAAACTATGACATGGTATCAAGAACTATGAGTGCTGGGACTAGACTTGAAAGCACTACGAACTGGTGATGAGACAAAGGAAGACTTGAGGTAATTGGGGGTGATGAGACAGCTGGGGAAGAACAATCAAGCATCAGGTGTGACAGCGCCAAACAGGAAGCAAAACCTACAAAGAGAGGCAGGTCAATTTTCAAAACAAAACAGGAAGCATGATACAAAACATGAAACAAAACGAGTAACTTAACTAAAACAGAAAGCAAGACCATGACAACTGTGCTGCAATACTGCCATTTTAGGATGCAGGTCCGTTATTTATTACAAATGTGATACCCTTTTTGATACCCCTTAATGATCTGATTCTTAATAGAATTTTAAAAATTCTTAATTAAATTCTTAAACTGTCTTAATAGGCTGTATAGTTACCAATTCTCTTTTCAGTAAAATTGCCACATTAAAAGATAATTTCATCTCTATATAGCTATATCTATAGAACAGGGCTTTTCTTTTCTCTTGATAAGTAAGAAGGATGTCAGATGGGGGCTAAAATTAAAGTAGCAGGAAAAACATTGAATATTTCCTCTTGTCCTTCTCCTGTCTTTTCTTGATGGAAACAAGAGAGTGATTGGAGGTGGAGAAACATCATGATTGGTTTGGATAAGTGCTAGTCGTATTCGGAGGATCTCACCCTGATCCTACAACCACCATTCTTTTTCTAAGCCTCTTCATCTTCTGTATAAGCACAAAGAATACGTGTATGTGTTGTGTTGGGGCCATAAGGGAACATGTACTGGATTGTATCTGCGTTATCACTTCCAAAGGTGTGATAACGCGTGTACACATTTTGGGTGGCATTGTTGCTTTGGCTCTGATGACCATTGATTAGAGTAGGGATGATAAAGGTTTAGCATGTGTGGAACCTGTGTGGTATTGCTGTATGGGTTTTGATGGCCATAAACAAGCGATGGCAAGATAAGTTGTATGTACAGGTCCTCGGTGGCTCTTTGGGCTGTGATGTCTGTTGATAAAAAAGTTAAAATAAAGTAGTTTCATGTACAGACCACTGATGGCATTGCTGTTTGGGCTGTGATTTTTACAAAGAGCCAAACATAGAATATAAGGTGTTGCATGTGCAGACTCTGGCTGTGATTTTATGGAAAATGTCTGGTGAGATGACGTACGTGTGGACCCTGGGCGGTATTGCTGTGTGGGCCATGGAGAAGGGTAGAAAAGATAAATATGTAACATGTATGGACTTTAGGTGGCATTACTCTTTGGGCTGTGATGGCTTTTGAGAAGGGAAAGTAAGATAAAGACTTTGCATGTACAGACCCTGGGTGGCATCACTGTTTGTGATGTGATGGCTATGGAGAAGGGAAGCTAAGGTAAAGATGTAACATGTAAGGACTCTGGGTGTCATTACTTCTTGGGCTGTGATGGCTATTAGGGGAAGTAAGACAAATACATTGCATGTACGGACCCTGGGTGGAATTGCTGTTTGTGCTGTGATGGCCATGAAGAAAGGAGGATAATGTAAAGAAGTTGAGTGATAGACTCTGGATGGCCTTGTGATGCTCATGGGGAAGAGGGAAGGTAAAATAAAGGAATGAAATAAGTTGTAACCCAGTGACCACTAGAGCTAGCTAGCAAAGAATCACTTCCTATAAAGGGCAGCGCTTCATCAAGAATCAATTCAATCATTCATCTTTTTTTTTTTTTTAACTTTACACACATCACTGAAATAGTTTAACCAGACCTATTTTTCAAGTAAGAGTAATGATAACCTTATTTACATTATTCTGTTCATGTGTAATATATACATCTTATAATAAATATGTTGTTACATATTTTAAAACAAAAGTAATACAAACATTCAGCATAATAATGAAAGAAGAGGACTGTTAACAGCAATGACATGCTAAAAATGTAACATCCAGTTTTTATTGTATGTCTCAAAACCACTTGGAAGACAAGATGACCATAAAAACTCAGAAATACCCTCTGATATTTGACTGTACAATAAGACATACAGCCCTCTTAGAAACAAACATACTAAAATGTTGGTTCATGTAATAAAGGCAGTTGCCCACACTAGAGTGTCATGTAAAGGAAAAATGGGACAAATGTAAGACCTTTTTCACACAAGCAAGATGAACATTTCAAACAACATTAAAGTAAAACCGAGGAATTCAGCTTCATTTTGACACTCACTTAAAGACATTGAGGAAGTGGAGCAAAACTGGGGAATGCTGTTGGAAAACCACAGTGACTCACTTTTGGTAGAAAAGAAAAAAAACACCCTGCCAGCTCTGCTTAAACAGGATCTGAAAAAAATATCTGTATGTTGTACATTCTGTTTTTCTGGCACTTGCTTTAAAGTTTTTCCAGGCATGTTTAAACTATTTAAACATATGCCTGCAGACCACTGGATATTTGGCACAGCATCCTTGAGCAGACTCACACTGCTGTTGTCCTCAGCTGCTATTGTCAGGCCGTGTGGCTCCATTTAGCCTGCGGCCAAAATGGTCATAACACTTGTGGCCAGAACGCGATGACTTTTTGAAGCATTCTTTAACAACACACACTGTGTTCTTCCCCCACTGTCTGGACACAACACGCTGATCATTGGCCCCTCGGCTATAGGAGTGGTGCACTGCGGGCCTTTCACAGCCCACTGTGCTGACTAGATGTGAATTCTCCCAGTCAACAAGAAAAATGTTCACACTGAAAGCATCAGTATTCACTCATTTCTGAATGATTCATAAGTCTCTAAATCACTCGGTCATGAGGCATCTTATTATAATTCAGAATGAAGACCTAACCTTCAACAATTAAAAAGAAAGCATGAACTTACTGGAAAGGAATTGTTATCCGACTTACGTATGCATATTTATAAAGTTAAGGTTTTGTGATATCTCAGCCATGGCGAAGATTTTAATTGTTACTTTATGTTTGAATAAATACCCCAGTTATTGAGTTGAGCTATTGCCATTATGATTATAAAAAGATTATCATTATAGATCTTTCTTATGCCTGTGCTGCACTGTGGTATCCTGCTCAATCCTAAGCAAAGAAAAGGTGAAATGGATCCAATGGGCAAGGGCTCACACTATCAAACAGACCAAAGCCATTGGAGAAGACTAAATGCTGCACATGGACTGTGCAATTTGGGGGTCAGAATTTCCAGGTGCACCCACACCAGCGCCATTCTGTGTTGTGCCAAAGCGCAATCTCTCTGATCTTCTCTGTTTACTTGCTCCTTCTCATACACCATTCCTCTTCCTCTATACTCCTCTTGGGACCTCCGACCTATTTCACTTTCATGAGTCTCATGTGCAGCTGTGCTGCCCCCATCTTTGGAACTCTCTTCCACAAGCCACCTGGACATAGACTCTTTTCACACATTCACATCCAGACAGCAAACTCACTTCTTTGGAGTTGCCTATTTGCTATAAATAAGTTCATTTGAATCTTTTAATTCAATCATTATGTTGAGCTTTAACCAAATATCAGTGCCTTATGCTCTTGTGTTGTTTTTAGATGTTGTATTTGTAAGGTGATCCTTACTGTCTTGTAAGGTGTCCATAAGAGAATATATTATTATTATTATTCCTTGTTATTATTAGAATTATTATTATAATTACTATTAAAAAGACAGAAAGAAAAAGAGACAGAGATGAAAACTTCTACAGCATCAGCCATAAATAGCTATAAATATAGCAGCTGTAAAGTTTCACACTAAATAAAAGAAACCAATTCTTTTAAGTGAATCATCGAGAGAAGATCAGTGGACAACTGTCTCTGTTATTTCTCTTTTTACTGTTCAGATGAAACACTACCTTTACCACTCCAGCAAGTAATAATTCTAAATTGTTGGAGTGTTAGGGTGGCTGTGTTTCATCAAAATGACCCAAATTAAAACACAAAGTTGAAAGTTTAATCTGTGTTTCTGGCTGGCCTGACACTCACAATGATGGAGCAGTTTTGCTTAACCTTAAGAAAACATAATGAGGTGTGTCTTATACATCATGATTCAATTCCTTTATGGATAGATTTTCATTTTTTTGTCAAACCTCATGGACACACAAAGCACTGAGGTGTATAACCTTATTTGTTTACGAGAGAAATCTCATTGCACCTTTAAAACTTCTTAAGATGAAGCAGATATCCAGAGGATGGTCTTAAATACCGGCATCATATCTCCTAAACATGCATATCTTGCTTTTGCACATGGAGGTGTGCATTTTGCAAATTTGGCAACAAAATGTGACATTATTGTAAATGAAAGAGTTTCGATGTAAAGTTCACAACAAAGGTTTTTCTCATCTATTTTTGTTTCTACATAACCCAAGCAACAGTTCTTTGAGGTTTCAGAATGCAAAAGGAAGAAACTCCATCCTGACTTTTTATAAGTAAAGTTTAGAATAGTTCTACTTCAGCTCTGAGCACTGCAGACGTCAATCTAAAATTGTATGGTTGGGTTGATACATGGAAAAAAATATTCGGTTTTTCTAAAGTGTGTAAATGAACTTTGTCGTCTTTGTCCACATATTTTCCCTCAGACATCCAACTTTGGCATTAAATAGACAAACACATCCAGAACTGTCCCCAAAGTTGCTTTTCATGCACAGTGTTTGTGTCAGAGTGTTTTAACTAGATCTTTTCCACTCTCTTCAGTAGCCTTCAGTGTTGCTGTTCCGTTTAGTTTGGCTGTGTGAATGTTGCCTGTGGCAGCTCACTGAGGACAAACCCTGACCCCAAGATATAATTCAGGTTTGTGTTAGAAGTGCAGACCTCAGCAGCTTTTTCTCTTACAGTGAAATGAGTGGGAAGATGCTAAATAAGCCTTTACGTATTTTGAAGGATTTATGTTCTCAAGATTGTCCTTTTTCTACGCCTTTGGAGATGAGCCTCTCGCAGTCTTAACATCTGTCACATCTGTTCATAATTGCTCTGCACATATGGTCGCCTCAAGTCATCTTCTTTAAATATCCAGTCTCACAGAGTTAAAGTTAATGTTCGTTTGGTGACCTGAGCCATTAACTGCTCCCTGCTGATCTGCTCTGTCATACTTATGTATGTCCACAGTAGCTGGTAAATAATTGGAAAAATGTACTTCACATTCACTTTAAGACATTGGCTGCCAGTTTCAAGATTAAGAGCAGTGACCAGCAACAGCCTCACCTTTTAGATGTTAGCAGGTGAACGCCAGGGCACAGCTGAAACCATAGAGATGTTACTTTCAGCTGACTGAACCCATTGACTTTGTAGCTTCAGGCCACATTTAAACTCAGAATAATCCATTTTTGTCCCCAGAGGTGTCTGAATGAAACAATAACAAGAGATGTTGTTGTTGACTGCTTAAGGTTAGGTGAGCATGAGAGCTTTTCGTTCAACAATACAGATATCATATCAATCAAAGCCTTGTATCTGGTAAAAACAGGTAAAGAAGTGTCTATATGAATCAGAACTGTAAGTAATGTTAGCTTAGTTTAAAGGCATCAGTTGTAGAAAATATACACACAGTTTTAGTTACATCACTCTGGTTTCCAAAGCAGACTTTGCAGCACAAAAGGTCCAGCTGCCATGTTGGGAATCTGTTCTCTTTCTAACTTTTGAGTAAGATATGAAAGGCAGATTTATACTTCTGCATTGAGGCTTTGCTGCAACCTCTGCTCTGGGTCCATGTAGCCCTGAACTAGGATGCGCGTAGTGTTATGTGCACATCTCCAAAGATTAAACTGCATTTTGAAACAATGGAGACTGCAAGCTGTCTCATCTTAGTCCACTACACAGCACTAAGTGACTGCTCTTAGACAGGAATTTGTGTACTGTAGTGGGACAAACTCAATCAGTATGCCAAACTTAATTTTTTTATTGTGCCAAATCATATCAGATTTTACCTCAAGACACTTTTCCGAAGAGTAGGCCTAAGCTATACTTGTCTTACACATATTCATTTATACATATGAAAATACACATATATTCATTCATCCAAGCCCAACATGAGTCCACCATGTGAGCAGCAGTGTCACAATAGGTGGCCTCCAGTAACAGTGGCATGAAAAAAAACTCTGTTTCAAATATTCTATCAAAAAAAGAACTGGAATAAAGTTGGTAATGGTGCGTTCCAGTTGTAGTCAGAAGCCGGAATTTCCGATTCCCGAGTAGGAAACTGCAACTGAAACGCCTCCTGAGGTCGGATTTAGCTGCTGGGAACTCAGGGGAACCTCGCCACCCCCGAGTTGACAATCGAACATGAATGCCCCCAGTGTGAACAGTTATTTAGCTCCTGTAATAATCAATTTATTTGCACTTCTGACTCGTGTGTGTCACACTAAATCAGCTGTATACATAGTATTGTTGGACTTATATTTACAAAAATGCTGCAATAGCGATATTCACATTCTTCATGTGGTATTTGTGAGCAACAACACAGTGCATGCTAACAACAGCTAACAATAGCCAGGTAGATTGGCACGTTTTTTTCCGACTTTGTAACTGGAACGCTGATAAGTCGGAGATGGCATCACTCCCAGTTCCCTCTTCCCAGTTCTGAGGTTAATGGAACGCAGCATAGTTGCAGTACTTACACTTTGGCTGCTAAGTTTATTTGGGCACTTGAAGAAATGTATTTTCTTTTGCACTTCAACAATGTTTTCCTTTTTGATTACTGAAGGTTGAAACATGGATAAAGAGTTGGTATATCCCTCAATACTGTGACATATGGTAAATCACAATGTGTCTCAGAAGCCTTTATTATAGAAAATTAAAAAAAAACTTTTTCGAGAGTGTCCTGGCAAAAAAATAGGCAGCAGCACAGTTACAACAGTCTTACATAAAATGCAAGAATCATTTCACAGCCTCTTGAATGTGTCCAGTGAAACCAGATTATTGAGTGTTGGACCTTTTGCAGCAAATTTTAATGTCCGTTTCCATCCAGCACAGTTCTTACGTTCAGAATAGACACCAAGAAGAGACTCTGGGAGCGATGATCATGTGATCCTGGACTGCTCTGACTAATGAAGGTCAGAGGGTATGATGGGTGACACATTTAAAAATAGCTTTGTAAATAAGAACATGTCAAAGTTGAAGTGTACATGAAGACAGAGAAGACCATCTAACACAAGGACACAGCAAGCGATGATGAGTGAGGGATTTGGAGCTAGTGATGAAAAAGGAAGGACATCAAATAAAATGCACTATTAAGTCAAACCAAATCCAGTATTCTCAAGGAATCCACCGATGCATCATTTAATCTCTGTATCAGCCGATATTAGTCATTGCAATAGGCACTGACAATTGATCAGATAGGGTTTTATGGAGGAATGACTGTACTAGTAATCTTTTCCAGTGTCTGGTTCTGGAGACAGAAGTCTGTTATGAAGGGCAAGTGCTTCTTGGTTGACATTATAGCAACTATCTGATGGAGACTGACACCAATAAACCCAAATCTACAAAGAACCCTTTTAGTCAGCAGGGAGGGAAAATCTGGTAAACATGAGCCTCTCAGAGGAGGTGCTTTAAAACAGCTCTTAACTGAAGCTTTGCAAAAGGGTTAAATGAAAAATTTAAAACAAATACAGCAATTATAATGTTAGTGTTTGTTCATGCAATGAGTACCCCAGTTTATTGATGATGGAATATTATTTTTTTCCAGGCATATCTGTTGCAAGCTCTCCTTGTAGCCTCATTTAACCTTTTCTGGCTCCAGATGATAATGATTACAAACAAGGCACTTGCTGGGTTTATAGAAGACAGAGGGGCGCAACGACTTTAATGACTGTCACATGTCTCAGTTTAAGACTTAAGTTATAAGACTGCAGCAAATAATCTATTTTTATAATTAAAGCTTCAGGATAATTAAATGGAGATTTCACTTAGAAATGATGTTTCTGCTGCCCATAAACATCAGCCAAGGGGAGTTTCAAGTGTCACTTTTGTCACCAAAATAAGATAACAAGTCATGTAATTGTTTTTCCGTGTGGTAACCACAGCAGAGAACACCACAGTGGTTAGGACAAACATTTAATGAGGGAGCTCTGTGGGGAAATCATCATATCTGCAGACATGTAACACTTTCTTACATACATGCTTCAACTACAACCGAATGCAACACAACTGAGCATATCTTTGGACATTTTAATGAGGGACATAAATCTTTTGAAAGTATTTTCCCTATTGCTAATTGATTAAGAAATGTATTTCTTTTATCACAGCTACTTTAACCATGCCTTATCTATGTTTTAACAAAGTCTAGCAGATCTGAAGACAGGGCTTTATCACAACTGTATTTAAAAAGATGACTGTGTGCTTCAAAAATGTCCTTCCACGCCAAAATTCTTTTAGTCTTATGAGATGGGAACATTAATCAAAGCTTTGAGACCTCATCTTTGGATATTTATGACTGTGTGATATATCCAAGGGGAAAGAGCAGAGTGCATGAATGTGTGAGTTAAGTAGCAAGAGGATCAAACAAGCAATTTAATCTGAAATAATTCAGTCTAAAGTCATTCTGATAGTAACAAAACATATCGAACCTTTTTAAAAAAAGGTCATCAAATCATATTTCAGCCAAAAGCTGTCATGAAAAGACACTGGAAGACATGTCTGAAGAGTGTGAAGAACTTTGGATGCAATTTTTGGAGATAAAACAAAATTAATTATCCAGCGCTCAGGTGCCTCTGATGTGTATTTTTGTCATCATGACAACAATACTGTTTTTATTTAGTTAGCGTGCTATATACGTTTTAAAATATCTGATCCCAGAGAAAACTGTATACTACATAGGGACCATCAGAGTACAGCTCTCAGTATGCTGATGACACTGTGCTCTATGTGTAAGAGACACAAGTAGCAGAAAAATGAAGAAACTAGAAAGCACTCGGAGAGTGCAGACCTCCGCCAGCGCCACAATTCTCAGCCATATTGTCATTTTTGACCATAAATATTACTCCTACCTTTATTTCATCAAAATATTTAGATTCCTTGACCATGAAAAAATACCATTAGCAACTTGATCCATAATGATATCTATTTTAGTTCAGTAGTTATTCACAGAAATCACATTTTTCGCCATGGCGGCCAGACGCTGATCCAGATCAACACCAAAATCGAATCAGTTTTTTTCCTTTTCCCATGCTGAACATTTCCTGAAAATTTCATCCAAATCCATCCATTACTTTTTGAGTTATTTTGTTCACGGACGGACGGACGGACGGACGGACGGTTGGACAGACAAACTCTCCCAAAAACATAACCTCCTTGGTGGAGGTAACCATGTATTTTCAGCTAGGGATGGGTATGTTAATGCTTCTGATGTCCTTTCTTGAGTAACACATAATTACCTGTGTACAACAGAGGTGTTTGTTAGCAAGAATCTGGTGATTTGATAGGTATTGTGATACCAGAGTAGGAATCGGAGCATTGATATCTAGCATCTGTGAAATTATGCTTGCAAAGCAACTCTTTTAATATCAATCCAGCTCTTATGGTATCATTACGATATGAGTACTGTAACAAAATGTCTATCTGTGCAGTCTGTCTGCACCTACAAGCTTACACAGAAACATCACACAGTTTTGTAGCAAACTAATGTATGAATGCCACTTTTTTGTACATTACTACTCTTGATATTTAAGTTATATTTTAAAGAATTTGTTTGAATTTGTTACGAGTACAAATATTGATAAATCAGTGTAACATAAGCCTATATTAATGTAGTTGTTACATATTTTCTTAATGTGCTTTTTGCTCATGAAAAACATAAATTTTATAAACACTGTATTTGTTGTAGAAGATACCTAGTCTTGGTATCGGTATCGATACTGACATCAGAAAAATTACAGCCCATCACCCATACAGAGATGATGCTTCAGATTGCCACAATATATTGCAATATTATAAGCATGACAGTACATCTTAACAATTCTTTTTCTATTTTTGTTGTCTTTAAAATGCACAATGTCATATACATACAATACATGATCTCTGATGAGTGTTGCTTATACAAGGCATGGTCCTTCAAACATGGATAAACTCTCTGGTCTGTCCCAGTGGAGGAAATGATAAAAATGCATATACAGACAGACGAGTCCAGTGGCTGAAGGCCTGCTGCCAATAAGCAGCCAGTAGCTGAACTACTCTAGAAGAGAAATGACCAAAAATTCTTAAATGATTGACTAATAAAAGTACAATATGGCTCTATAAAACATTGATACAGTGTTACGGGGCAGGATATATGGCATATTGGAGTATCTAGCTTAAAAATAAACAGATTTTTGGGGTCAACATAATGGATGAACTTGTTTGACTAAAAATTTACAAAATGGTAAATCATTCACAGAGGGATAAATTCTTCATCCATGGCTCTGGCTGTAAATGCACAGCATCAACATGCTTTACGGCAGCCATGGAAACACCAAGGGACACTTAAAAGTCAAACCAGAATAATAGCCACACATTTCTGCTGGTACTAATTCAGTTTATGTCTGGACCGCCTTCAGAGAAATCACAGAAATACTAATCCAATGCTTAATCATAAGCATGTGTCACATCTTAGCTAACCCTGTCAGCATGAGCTAGCATACGTCATGGTAGGGATACAAGAGTGGTGAAGACTAACCTGCTAATAAAGAATCTAGAGACTAGAGATATGCTTGCGTCATACTCTCTGGAAGGAGGAGGTTTATGTGAGCTGATGGCGCTTGTCGAGGAGACAGGAAAGGTGCCGTGAGAGGACAGTTGAAGTCTGATTAAAGTGACCATAAGTTGGCTGCTGTACGAGCACGTGAACGAGTCTTCCCAAGGAATCCTAACAATATTTTGGGTTCTTGGTCCGGTGTTGAGTTAAGTTTGGCTTAAGTTCTTGGGTTTTGTTTGAACTGTGAAACCGAAGTGCTGGGTTATTGGTGTTTTTACTATCAAAGATTTAATGCAAATGTGAATGTTATCTCCCTGAGTTTGACCTTCTCAAGGTTTTTTTTTCATTTAGGAACACATAAAAGGCTTGGTTACATCAACATCACTTGTTATTTTATTAACATTTTGTCTTTTTTATTACTGGTCAGCCAACATAAAGCATAATGTTCTACCAGCAGGACTGTGCTGGACATCATTTTTATGGCAAAAATGTGATGAAAGTGAGCTTGAATCCTTCCTGGTAATACAACTCTGCAAGTACTGAATTTACTGTAAAACCCAACTCTGCCCGTTACCTCCTTTTTATGATTTAGCAAAGACCTAAATTTAGGTTGCAGCACATCAGTGTGCAGGGATAATTATACTGTGCCTTCTGCAGTATCTTTATCACACTATAATCAAGAGTTTTTTGTTTTGATTTGGAGAAGCTGAAGATCTTCAGTGATGCACAGAGAAGCCCCCATTTTGTGTTTGGTCAGCTCTTTTCCTGGAGTCGCTCCCATCCACTGTGATGTGCCAGACTCCCATATGGGTTTGATTCTCTCTTGTGCTGTGTATCTTAAGTGAAAATAATTGTTTCCCAGAGACCTACGGCCTTCCCTGAGAAAAAATACATCGCAAAAAAATCGATTAGCATCAGATGGTGTGCAATTACAGAGCCATTTTGCATGAATACATCAATTATCCCTGAGCTATGTTTAACTGTTTATAGACTATTTAACACTCAATTTAACCACTTATGACGTAACAGTAAATGACCAGCTTGCAGTCAGGTTCTTTATTTGTTTGACTTCAAATCTCAAACTATCATGCTAAAAAGTGCATCAAGTCTCACAGTTTGTCATGGTTTCAATAAACAGACTTCATGGGTGATGAAAAGATTAATTTGATAAAGCATGTCTGAAGTTTAATTCATTGCCTAATTGCACAGTTATTTGTTGACTGCAAACTTTAAGATGATTTGTACAAAGGGATTTAGCTGTTCTCTAATTATCATCTCATTTCACTTTGGACAAAGTCTGTAATCAAAGTGACTCAAACGTATTTGAGTAAATGCTTGAGGTCAGTTTGCTCCTTGCAAGTTGTTCGTCTCTAGTAATTCTAATTTGAAGTGTTTCCTGAAGCTTGCAACGAATCAGACTTTATTAGAACAATATGTCAGAGAAGAAAAAAGACACTTCAAGATAGATTCTGATCAAACTAATCATAGAAAGCCAAAAACACAAACACAATGTGAAGCACAGAGACAGAGAGAAAATAATCTAAAACTTAATTCAGTTATCTGAATAAAGTCACTTAGTTTACTGAGGAGTTGCCACATAACATTTGCACTCTGTTGTTTTAGGCTGTTGATAAATTATTTTTCTCTAAGCAGCTGATGCAGGTTCAGTCCAGATGGGGCTGCAATCAATTTGTCATTATTAAAAACATGGCTTTAATATTTGTGTTAATATTGATTGTAAATTGTGGTCATAAATTATGTTTTCTTTCCATTGATACTACATTAATTTTCCACAAAACTGTATCAAATTTCTATGTGTAAGCTTTGCAGGTGTAGTTGTAAAGTCTGATTGGTCTCCAAAGTCACAGGACGAGGACAGAGGCACTGTCATAGCATGAAGAAAAAGAGAAAGACTGAAATGAGCCCATAAAACTTCACAGATAATGTTTTATTAGAGTACTCATTTCATATTAATACGTATTTTAGGGGATTAATCGACATTGAAAAAAAACACTTGTCAAAGCATCCTATCTCCCTTATTTATTATCTGTGTCTTACAGCAAAAAGGTTGCTGCTTCAATCCCTGGGTTGGCCAGGACGTTTCTGTATGGAGTTTACATGATCTTCCTGTTCATGCGTGGGTTCTCTCTGGGCACTCTGACTCCTTCCCACTGACCAAAAACATTCTCATGAGGTCAATTGGTGACTGCAAATTGTCCTTGTGAAAGTGTCAGAGTGAATGTTTGCTGTCTCTCTATGTGGCCCTGTGATTGGCTGGTGACCAGTTCAGGGTGGACCCTGCCTCCTGCCCAATGCCAGCTGGAAAAGGTTCAAGCCTTATTTTCCTGCATTTACAAAAGGTTCACCATCACTCAGCATTAAAACTCACCACCACCTCCCAAGAGAGTGTGCTGAAGTTCCAGGTGATGTTCGTGCAGACCAGGTTGCACACTGGCCGTTGGCCGATGAAATGTCACAAGTGTTGTCGATGCAATTTCTGAATAACCAATCCATCCTCCACCATGTGTGAGCAATGCTTTTTCTATAACCACTATTATTGTGAAATTAAACTATAAAACTTGCTATCAAGTATCCTGAAAGCAGACATTTTTTTTTTTGTAATCGTCCACATTCATTTTGAATGGACTCCCAACACATTTCAATGATCTTTAGACCCTCAGGAAAGAAAATCCCTCATCTATCAGCAAAATACATTATATTGAAACCAAAATAGGTGACCTATGTGAATTGTGTAAATCCAGTGGGGATGGCAGGCGGAGTTATGGATGGGACATGGAGGTATTTATTCTTTAGGTCAGATATTGAAAACGTGACTTTTTTGCCATTTCAGACCCTGAAAAACAAATATGCTAGAAGTTGACTTTTTGGGACCTTTACTGGCAGGAGGACACTTTGGTGCAGAAGATTTGGTCTTATTTCACCCAAAAAACTGGCTAGGCTACCAGAGATTCTCAGTGAATTGTGAACATGTGGGTTATGCAAGCGCAAGGGCATGGAAATATTAGCACGAAAGGCTCCTCACTGTAAGTGGGTGTAAAGCATGCAGCCCACAGGACAGAGATCCTGAATCACTTTGTGTGATTATTGTAATTCAGTGTCTCATCATCATGTGCACAGTTCAAGTGAACACAATGATGACCCAGTGTTTTGGTTAATTAAAATTCAGCATTCCTGAGCAGTCCAGGTCTTGTTTTCACTTTCTTTTTACTAAATGATAAATTCATCCTGAGGTATCCTGCACCACTTCTGCATTCTCTGTGATATAAGAGCAAGTGGACAGTGTATAAGTTAAGTCTATGTTTGTAGATCTATCATTGCTTTTCTGTCTTTTTGTATGGTTTTCTTGTCTCACTGTTTTATCACTTATTGTTTTAATCCTTTTTTTGGTGTTCGAATCTCTTTATTGTGATTTTTCCCGAAATGCATCAACTTGATGCTTTTAAATATTACATTTTCTGCATTTTCTTCCAGTGGAATCATGCCCCCGGACCCCCAAAGAGAGGTCGTATCCTTCTCACCTTTTTCCCCCCTGACCTGTTTTCATGCCTGGCTCCTTGTAAGACCGACCATTTTTATAATGACATAAGCGAATGACAGCTTATTATCTGAACAGTGGTTTAAAAGTTTCTTGATCTTGAGCAATACAAGTTACAGCCTCACACAGAGAGGAGCTCACAGATGTTTCTCCATGAGCTTATTGAAGCATCTGATTTTATTTTGGAGCTGGAGGAAAAGTTTGGATATTACAACACTACAATTTGCATGTGTGTTTTTTTGGCTTTTGCACATGTTATAGTTATTAAGATGGAAGGACTTTCCCATGGCCTTGTCACTGAAGGAAACTGCTCTGCCATGTTGGATAGTATGACGCACAAACACCAAACAAAACAGACCAAAGTAATGTTTTTTAGAGCTTAACAATACAACAGCTCTTTGTCTCACTGAGTTTACAGGTCAAATTTTTCATAGTATGAGGCCTATTAAAATAGATTTGGCTCCTCATGTTGAATGGATTAACTGCTATTAGTCATCAGCTGAAATCAGCAAAGTAAAAAATCCCTTGCCATTTGTTTCCTTATGTGCTTCTCACTGAATTCAATATTAATAATAATGATAATAAATAATCATAATGATAGTGATGAGAACAAGAAATAGAAGAACTTTATTTGAATAGCACTTTCCAAAACATAGGTTAACAAAGTGTTTGACAAGCAGGCAGTAACATACAGGCAGCAAAGTACAGGAGTAAAGCACAAAAGGAACGAATCTGAAAAAAGCATCTTTCTAATCAGAGAATCCTCACAAGCAAACAGCAGAATAGTGGGCAAAAATGGTCCGGGCCCAGGCACCCAGAAACACAAAGGGCCGCCAACCCACAGGGCCAGAAACAGACACACAAAAGGAGAAAGAAACACACCAATGGCCTGCGCTCCCAAGGCCACCCCAAGGAAGGCGTAAGCTACTATATGCAGGTGCAGTCCCCAAAGACTCCAGCCCCACAACCCCCTCAGATTCCCCAAACCCAGTGCCCTGATCCCAGATCCACCATGCCACCTCTCATTATATGAACCTGTTCACACAGACTCAAGAGAATCCAGGCAATACAAAAACCCAGCAACATAAAATGAGACCATGAGCACCAAAAATTAGGTTAAAGTATAAAATCAATACGTCAAAAAAAGAAAAGAAAATGAAGGGCATGGGGAGCAGAAGATAGAAGAAAAAGACGATAAGCAACAAAATAAGGTAAAAATTCATAACAATGGGAGAGATAACAACTGGGGAGATCAATATAAGAGCCTTAAAAGTAATCCATAAAAGAGTTAAAATACAACTTATGAACAGATGAAACAGCAGGTGGAAAGTCAAGTAAACCAGCATTGAGTTATTAAAATGGGAATTTAAATAAGTATGTAATGGCATTTATAATAAGAAGAATAAGAATAAATATAAAAACCAATAACAGATAAAAAAAACTAAAAGTAAAAGTAGGTAAAACCTGCAAGAAAACCAGATAAAGGGTTGGAAAGACAGTAAAAACAGAAGTAAGATCAAGATTAAAGGAGACATATCATGCTTGTTTCTCCTTTTCACTATGCCAGACTAGGATGCCTGTAAAGCATTTCTGCCCTCAGTACAAGTCATTTAGTTCCTACATTGCCCCACAATAGCGTTCTCAAAATCCTCATTTTAGGCCATTATCAAGCTCTTGTTGAAACACTCGGATCTCAGGATGACCTACAGTTACCTTGCAACGTCACAGCCCTTTGTGCTCTGATTGGTCAGTTCTATCGGGGGTAGAGCCAACCTATCCTTCTTCTTCTACTGTATTTTCCTGCAGGCTCGAAGCAGCGACCGCATATTGAGTCCCCCTACAGGCCAGAGCTGGTAATGAGTGAATGTGAGCTAGGGACCTATATACCCCTGCTGGTGGATGTGTTCCTCGGTGACGGTTTTGTGGCTAACGGACATCACAGAGGAGGAAGTGTTTTATCAGATTAGTCCAGAAAAAGAAAGAAAGGTCATATTATATTATATGTAAATATTAAATCATGCATCAGCATGATATGTCTCCTTTAAGAAGAATTTGTCAATAAAGGTGCTTAAAATAATGAAATATACTTTGGTGCTTTTAATACCATGATTTTAAATGATACCATCACTGTTGGGCTGCCCAGTGGTGCTTGTTACACTCTGCTAGGGTGATCCCAGTTCAATTCCGAGTCAGTCTGGGACTTTTTGTTTTGGCTTTTCTCCAAAATGTACCAAAAACATGCTCATTAGGTTAACTGGGGACTCCAAATTGCCATCAGATGTATGTGAGTGGATGTTGTCTGTCTCTGCATGTCGGCTCTGTGGTAACTCTCAGGGTGTAGGCCACCTCTCACCTAAAATCAGTTGGTATGGGCTTCACTCCCCAATCACACAAATTCAGTGGAGAGGAGGGGCGACAGGCCACAAAACAAACTTTCAAAACAGTCACTGTATCTGCTTTTGATGAGCAGAAAACACCGGTGGAGGTGGAGGCTGCACTGCTATAACAAAATTAGCCCATGGAAGAAAAAACAGAGCTTGATAAGTGGCATTTTAAGAGTTATAGCGCATTTCTCCATGAAGGAAGAGTTTTGGAAAAAAAAAAAAAAAAAAGAATGTGTCATGTTCTTCTGCTTTCCAAGCTCACTCTTATAACATTTGAAGCAAAGAAATTTTATTTTTCAGGACATGGGACCTTTAATGCAGTGTGTGTCAACTATTGCAGAGTAAATCCTGCCGGGGGGATAATAGAAGTTATTCACTGTCATACAAAAACGAAGTATCCTCGCCAGTTTGGGACAGTTTTGGGATTTCATTAATAATGGCCTGTTTGAAGCCACTCCAGCAGCAGTTTTCTGTTCATATTGCTGTTACTTAACTTTTTTTTTTTTTTTCAGGAATGTACTTTTTTCTGTTTTAATGGCGCTTTTTATCCGCCATAATTGTGACCTGAGAACCTGACAAGTGGCAAACCCTGCTACAAATCATCAGAATGATTTTATTAATTTTGAAACAGAGTGTTAAAAAGTATAAACTTGTGAAAAGATGACATTGCTTATGTTGGGCCCAGACACTTTGAAGGAGATCCAGACTGTGATTAAGATCACTGAATGAATGAGCCAAAAACAAACCTGCTTTCTCTCAAGGACTTGTTTTAATCAGGAGAATGTGCTTCTCTGGGGCTGATTTTCCCTCTGCAAATTTTAGAAACAGTCAAGTTTATGTTTTTATAGTGTTAAAAACACTTAAAGTGATGGCCCTCCGGTTGGAAATTAAATCAAAAAGGAGTGGCAGGAGCACACAGAGGGTCAAAGTGGACTCATACTGTGAAGTTTTTCTTCTGCTCTAACTACACTGAGGGAAACATTTCCAGCTCCCTCCACTTCCGAAAGAAACAACTCTAGCTGGAAAAAATGAGGCCTCTTTAGCTTCAACCCTGAAATTTTTTTTGTCCAGTCATCCACCTATAGCAGCTATACGATGATATATAATCACATTCATCCATAAGTTGTGCAAAGGCTCAGCTGCTGTTCTGGAAAAACTCATTCTTGTCAGTCTGGCTTTAGATTTTTCTTTCTTTTCTGTGATGGCAAAAATCGAGTGATCTCATTTTAAACCCATTCAGTCTGGTGCCAGGGAAAAATGGTTTGGTTTGAATAGAACTACTGTTCTGCTGGGCTCTGTCCTGTCAGGCGTCTCTGCAGGGCTCGGGGATGCTGGATCCAGCACTATTTCTGTGGCTTTTGGTTCCGATCCAAGGCTCAGTTTAGCGGTATTTCCCCCCTTTTCCCCCTTGTGTGTCTGATCTTAACTGCAGACACGTTTGCAGTCTGTACATACACTGGCTGTAACACATAATTCAGACAGCAGCCTCGCTGTCACACATGTTCCATCACTCTCTCTCTCCTGTTGACTCACATGACATCTTTCAGCTCACAAACACACTTTTATTTGACACAACACGGGCATTTACAGTCTGCTGCTTCTAAAAGAAGTTCCGGGTTGGGGTCAGGGGGAATGAGGGAAAGCTGTCTGTCAGCATTACATCTGAGGCTGTAAGGCTCACAGGGCTTTTTGCTTTCAGGAATAGCTATGGCGACACACTGCACCTTTGTAAACTTGCGTGGCACTCTGAAATTGTTCCCCTCATAAACATGCCAAAGCTTTACATGATGAAATCAAATCAGGTTCATAGGAGGGGCACAAACTTGCCTCCTCTCAAGTTGTCTCACCCCTGCACCTTTTAATCCATTTTTCCTGGAGCTCAAAGCAACACTGTAGTTCTGTGAACGGTTTTAGCTCTCTCATGTCCTGACAGGAAAGCATTTATGCTTATTCATCACCCAAGTAATAGATTGTATATTCGACGTGAATGAAGCATTTGGATTTGAAAAGAGAAGTTCCTTCAGATGTGATTTAAATCAAAAAGGGGTTGGCGAAATACAAGTTCTGACAGGACTTCTCTGTCAATGAAAATAAAAGAGCAGTCATTTGAATTAGTTTTATTCAAGTTTATTTGCATATTTTGAATTTGGCTGCATGGTCCTGATGGTGGCTCCCCTTGCCTTTGTACACGCTGATGGTGCAAGCCCTAAGTAAGAACAACACGCAGTCCCGCCATCGTTGCAGCCTACGAGAAAAGCATGAGGCAGGGAGAAGCAGCAAAATCCACCCTGAGCAAGCATCTATGCCAGCTGACAATTATTAGTTTTCATAAATTTAAGTCAAAGAATAGCATAAAGAAGAGCTGGGGTGGAGGAGGGTTGTGAAGAAACTTGCAGCAGGAGCAGTGAAGAGTAGGCTGGCTCTGTGTCCTGCCAGAGCTATCGGTATGCTACATTTCACAAGTAAGGACCATACCATCAAAAAAATAGACTAAGTTATTTAAGGAACATGTGAATTCAAGTTTTTTTCTGTGTAGATGATCAGTTTTGGGGAATCTTCTTGTGGATCCACTGTAGCTCCTGGGCATTGTGAATGGCCCAGGGCCCTTGGGATTAAAGGATAAAGAGGAATACAAAGAGATCTAGAGAGATGACAAGAGGGGTGTAAGAAAGTGAGAGTGAAATGGGAGGAGAGGATTAGCTTTGAATTTGTAGGTTTCCTGAAAGAGGTTTGGTTGAGGTGCGGTACAGCTCCCGAAACCTAGCTATTCATCATCTTATAGTTGATAAGATTTTTAGGCCTGTAGTCAACCAAAGAAATATTTAGTCAACCCAAAACACTCCGACACTTTGATCAAGCAGTCACTGCATAAAACAAACAAACAAACAAAACCAAAAATTAATAAAAAAGCATGTTTTAATTGGCTAGTAGTTTATGGCTACAGCCGTAATAAGCTTGATTTAGAACAAACACATGCTTTTATTTTTTTAGAATGAGAAAAAATTGAGTTAAGGAAAACATGCCAGCTAAGTTTGGCACACAAGACGCAAGGGAATATGTTGTTCCTGCAACCCACTTGTTTTTAACTGAGGGGCCTCTCATAGTAATGTACAATTTTAGAGACATAAAATAAGGATTTTCAGTTATGCCTGTAGTTATGTTTGATCTAGTTTTATTTTTAATTCTTTTTGAATTTTTTTGCACACACATGAAAATGTGTGTGGATGATGTATTGCTACAGGCTAACCTGGAAGTTAGCATGCTCCGGTTACATAAACAACAGCAGAAAGCAGACATGTGGGAAGAGGCCAATTATACAAATTGTCAAGTAATCATTTCTTTGGTCAACAACTCGTCAACTTCAGACATCTACTGCAGCCCAACAAACCCCTGGTTGTGGCACAGTTAATGAGTGATAAATTTAACTTTGTAATTTAAATCGCATTATCCAAAGAACAGTATAAACAAGCAACAGTCCATTTACAGTTCACTTTAAAGTTCAGGTTTGTATAAGATGTATTTCCTTTGGCTTTAAAGTTGTGCAAATCAGACGGAACTTCGGCATCACTCTGTGCATAATGCATTGTCAACACCGGGAAATGTCTGTTTATGGCTTTTGTGTTCAGAGATACTCGGCTGTGCAGGGGTAATGCTACAATAAGGAAGTACCCTGGCAGTGAACCTGCATCAGACTATCCTCAGTGATTGTTTTTTCCTTTCCGGCTCTCACAGACCTACAGGCAGTGTCTCTCTTTCACAGGAGATGATTTAGGGCCATTTTCACACCAGATGAAGAACACATGTTGAGGACTTTTGGTTTTTGTGTTCCATTTTCCACAGCTTTTTTTTTTTCGTAAAGAGAAACAGGGCAGTCGTCTCTGTTGCAAAAACATTATTATCCATCTAGCATGGAGAAAAAGTTATTATCAATGCAGATATTTGGGCTGCTCTTTGAAAACACAACATGGTGCCAAATAAAACTCATATGTACCTGACAAAGTCCCCTGATGGCATGATGCTTACAGAGAATACAACATGTTAAACTCATGCACATCTTTTTTTTTTCACAGTCAGAGCCTAATGGAATAATTGTTAGTAGGCTGCAGATCACAGTCACTTTCCACTTGTTCAAAAAGTGATTTAATGCTGGTTTTATTAAGGGGAATCAGAACACTGTGCTTCCTCTACAAAGGGCAACTTTAATTGAGGATCTGTCAACACATGTTTCACAAATTACTTTCTTTTTCCGTCCTGGGTTGTTGTAAATTATGCCTTGTGCCAAAGGGCAGAGGACAAAGATGCATAAAACTACAGAGCTGCCTCTCTTGATACGGTACACTAATATCCCTCTAGTCCATAAAATATGACTCTGTTACTGCCCACAGCTCGTTGTGTGAAGTGAGCGAACACATGTTTAACTACAACTATGACCACTATTTCTGCTAGTTTAGACAGCCTTGTAAATTTACAAACTCATCAGGCTCACTTGAAGGTCAACAAGGAAATAGACTTAAAGGTGCAGTGTGTAGAAATTGGCAATTTAGCAACATCTACCATTCAGATTTTGGACTGACTCCATCCATTACATCACTAAGTGACGACAGCTGGTGACCAAAACCAAACCAAAAAGGATCGTTAATATGGCATCATTTACAACAGTGACAAGGTGAGGGGTTTTTCATTCATATTTGTAACTATTATTTTAATAGATTAATAGTTCAGTTAAGATGCCACATGCTATCCAGGTAGATTTCAGGACCGGCAGCCAGACTTGTATTCAAAAATCGCGTTTCGCTTTTTGTCTACCCAAACCCCACCCGTAGACAACATGGTGGATCGTTATGTTGGTCTATGACCTGAATAAAAATAAAACAAACGTTTTATAAGGATGATTTTATTCCTATTTTGATGGACTTTTCAAACAAATAGAAACATTATATCCTATATTCATTGTGTCTGTTCGACGAAATGATGCCAAATTCTGCACACTGCACCTTTAACGTGTCATAAATTGCTATTATCTATTGATAGGTGTGTAAAACTTTTCTTTGCAAAGCACTTTTGATTCTCCAGATTCAGAGTCATCAGACTGATGCATCTTGCAAATTGACAAGCTTTTCCCACTCAGAAAGGATGCTCAACAGCATCCTTCAAGACCTTCAGGACTGTAAGCCTATTATTGGAAAATGATAAATGTAGCAAATAAGATATTCCTTCAATGGCAATCCCATTTTTTAGAGGTTTTGACCATCCCAAACTCTGTCTGTTAGTGCTGCCTTGATGAACATACTGTAAAATATAACCTATCATATTTTGGACCTTTGATGCAGAAAGAGTTGGGAGCCGTGTGTGATGACAGCAGTGACTGTTTGCCCACAGATTAGCATATATGCTAACATTCTCAGTAGCAGTTTTATCAGAGCTGGACCACATGTTTTCTCCTATCAACATGGAAAACCCTGTCCAGAATGTATGTCACACCTCATGTTAAATGTTTACATAATGGTAGATCACCTTTGAAACTTCTATTCAAGTATTGAAAAGTTGAATACATCCTGTCATGAAGGCTGATATGCTGAGAATCCTCGCTTTCAGAATGACCCTGTCCGGAGAAATACTTAAATCCAAAATCTTTAATGTGCAAAGGAGTGTGACAAAGTCTGAAACCACCAGCTTTCTGGTTGTTGCTGCCTATCTTGGCTGATTTTGGATCTAAGTTATGCAAGCTCATGGATCTACAGCATTCTAAAGCAATTTAAAAAACTAACCAGGACCAGCTTACTCCCTGCTACGCCAGCCCCGCCGTCTTCCCAGTGCCAGGCATGAGAAAAATATTTCCTTGTTTGGGAATATCTGTGGGCAGACAAAAAAAAAAAAAGAGAACTTGCTGCAGGACGCTTAAAACCAAGAAGTCTGGAGCCACAAGATTTGATTAGGTAACATGCAACCTGAGACTCTTTTACTACCCGAGATGGAGTTTGATGTTGGAGAAGAAGTGGTGGACTTTTGTGGGCTCTGAGTCAGCTGCCATGCTGCTGAGCAAACGTCCAAGAAATGAGAGTCTGAGAAGATCTGAGGACAGAAAGCTGACAGAAGCAGTGACCAGATAGATGACTGCAGGTCAGAATCCCACTGTGGGGCCACATGTGAAGTCTCTTTTTAAGATAAAGGCCTCTTGGGAAAATGCCATGAGGATTTGGCCTCAAGAATCTGGACAGCTGCTGTTTATTTTTAATTAGTGCTGTTCTAAGGAGATGGTGATGGTCGCACAGAGGTGCAAAGCAATCATTGAATTAAAAACACAACAACTAGCACAACACAATTAGACAAAATGACAAAGAATTTTTTGTAGGCTGCAACTATGGCAAATGTAAAAACAAACCGGAAAATTAATCTTTTCTTTTTTCTTTTTCTTTTTTTAATCATTTCTTCAACAAATGAAGAAACACAATATGTATCAGACAATACAAAGACAAATCAAAAACACTTTCAAAAACCAAAATACTATAAAAAATAGCAAAAAAGTAAGAAAACACAAGTACACATTTAAAGACACCACAAGACACAAAACAAAGAAAACCACACAAACACAATGTAGAAAACATTCCAACAAATCAAAACGTGAAGACGTATAAAAAGACACCACAGGAATTAAAAAAAAAAAAAACATGTCAACAGATCAAAACCACATTCCACCCAGGAAAAAACACAATACATAAAAACAAACAAATGCAATTAACACAATAGCAAAATCAGAAAAATAAAAAAAACAAACTACGAAACCAATAACACGAAAAACACAATAGCAAATCAGTATGCAACGGTAAATATAAAAACACATTGGCACATTACATAGACAAATTATATACAATAAATAAACAAATCCACCCAACTATGGTTAAAAACAAAAAGAGCATGTCTACAAATAACAAAGACAACAACTAATCACAAAACAACATTAGGTAAGCATAACAACAAACAAAAAGGCATTCTCACTAGGAAATAAAACACCAAATAAAAAAGAGCAAACATTTATAAATAAAATGAATAAACAAAACCATTAATAAAAAATGCATCAAACCACATACAGTAGAAGAGCCAAATCAACAACCAAAATAAACTCAACTTTGAAAATATTTTGTTGTTAAAATTGTCACAGTTTCATGACAAAAAATAAATCTAAGAAAACTCAACCACAAATAAGAAATAGCTCATGAAAAAAATCATATTCTCATACAATTTAGAAACACAACAAAAAATAAATTTGCAATCAGTTAGAAACAACTGCAATACAGAGAGCACAAGACCACATCAGTAGACAAGCTAACATAAAAAATAAAAATAAAAAAGGAACCACACAACCACAAATGATGATGGTAGCATTTATGAAAAGCTAAACAACAAATAAAATAGAAACCAATAAAAAGAAATAATGATTGGGCGAACACAATGACAAACTTATACACTTTAAGATCTGACGGCAGTAAAAAACACAATTAATAAAATAACAAAACAACAAAGTAAATTTTGACAAGAAAAGAGAAAAAACAGCAACACCACTCCCAGTTTTAGGTTAGCTTTGTTGTTGTGCTCCCTCATTTTTTGTTGGCTGTTTCACTTGCTTTTACTTTTTTGTATTTGTTTTATTTAAGTATTCCTTTTTTTTTTTCAAATCAGTTTCATCTGGCACCTCAGGGCTACCATAGAGAGGAGAAATGTAGCCAAAGTTTTCGCTGACTTTTTTTTTTTCTCTGTTACAGAACAGTCTGACTCATATTGGTGTGCTCCCTGAGGCCTATTTTCACCAACACTTCTGGCAACATGGAGCGTCACACTGGACAATATCCAGTGCAGATGGAGTAAGAGTAAGTACATGAGAAACATGTCAGCATGTATGTTTCAGGCTATTCGCTGATCAGCAGCACATGCTGATAATTCCATATATTGTGTCCATCTGTCCTGTATGTTCAGTGAAGTTTTAATCATGGCACTTTAGTTCTCTCTGTAGGAGCATATCTGATCTTGATTCCCTTCATTCTCTCATTCCTACATCTACAGTCGTGCTGTGAAGGGATTTGCAGAGTTCGAACAAGGATAGTGAGAGCATATTTCATCTGCTTTGAATCAAACTTCACTGCAGTCCTATTTGTATTTCCTACTTTGGTTTATATATAAAATACACAAACATGATGCAGATTAACAAACATTTACCAGCTCTCTGTCCTCCTGACAAAGACCCCAACAGACTCAAAGGGGGCAATGTGGGTCTGTGTCAAAGCCATCTATAATTATCTTCAAAGAGACAGATCTGTGAGACAAAAGCTGGTCCACATCACACCCAGCAGCAGCAGACCAAAGACCCAGACAGATGACACAGCTGATGAGGCTGTGATGCTCACATGTGTGTGAAGAAAGGATCGAGAAGATGAAGAAGAGGATGGTACAATTATGCACACAAGGGGATGTTCCATATCTGAAATTGAGAGACAGCTGTGGCTGATTTCCATACCGGGAGTGAGGACAGAAAGTGCTTAGTAAATCATGACCATAAGCTGCTTCTTCTCAGATGGTTAAAGTTTAAAGACTGATTTTCTTAAACTGGTTTCAGACTAGACTCGTTGAACCATCCCCCCCTTTTTTTTTTTTTTTTTTTTTTTTTTTACAAACAATAGAGAGAGGAGTTAGCGTGTGGAGAGTAACCTGAACCAACTTCTTCTGTCAGCAGTTACTGGCTGTAGGTGAATTGCATGCATAGGTAGACATTTTTCTATTAGTCTCACAGAAACACAGCTGGTTGCTGTTTCCTGTATTTGGCAGAGGGTTCAGTCTGAGGCATGAAGGCAAATATTAATAACTTCCTGCTTATATAGGGACCAAAATCCTCCCAGTGGACTTCATAAAGCAATTCTCAGAGGATAAATATTGCTTTAAAAGTCTCAGAATGCTGAATGTTTCACCTACTAACCAATGTAAATGCTTCAGAATTAAGATTTCCAGACGTAATTTATTTGAACCCCAATTCCAATGAAGTTCACGTGTTGTGTAAAATGTAACTAAAACCAGAGTACAATGCTGAATACAAAGGCTTTTTGACCCACGTGCAATTGAATACACAAAGTAATATATTTAATGATCTAACTGATACACTTTCTTTCTTCTTTGTAATACTCACTCATTTTGAATTAATGCCTGCAATGTGTTCCAATAAAGCAGGAACAGGGACATATTTACCACTGTGTAACATCACCTCCTCCTTTGACAATAGTCTGTAAGTGTCTGAGAACTGCTGGTGAATTTTTGCCTCAGGTCTGGGCTGCAGACAGGTGAGTCTAGCACCCAAACTCTTTTACTACACATGAGTGTGATTTGGCATTGTCTTGCTAAAATAAGCAGAGACATCCCTGAAAAGACATCACTTGGACAGCAGCATACTGTATGTTGCTCTAAAACCTTTCTGTACCCATCAGGATTAATGGTTCCTTCACATATGTGCAAGTTACCCATGCCATGGACACTCACACACACCCATACCATCACAGATGATGGCTTTTGAAGCCCTGGCTCAGAGAATCCATCAGTTTATCTGGATTTTGTTGATATATGGCTCTTTTTTGCATGGTACAGAGTTTAAACTTGAACTTGTAGATGAAGCAATGAGCTATGTTAACTGACATTAGTTTCCTAGAGTGTTCCTGAGCCCTTGTGGTAATATTTTTGACAGAATGATGTTGGCTTTAATGCAGTGCTGCCTTAAAGGCGGATCAAATGTCATGGCATCAGTGTTGGTTTTCAGACTTGATGCTTATGTGCAGGGTTGTTTCTGGATTCTCTGAATCATTTGATGATATTCTGGACTGAAGATGATGCAATCCCTAAATTATCTGCACTTGTAAGTTGACAAACATCTCTCTTAAAATGTTTCCTCACACATGTTCACTAAGTGAGTGCTTGTGATTTTTTTTTACCTCCGCCAAGGAGGTTATGTTTTCGGGAGAGTTTGTTAGTCTGTCTGTCCATCTGTGAACAAAATAACTGAAAAAGTAATGGATGGATTTTAATGAAATTTTCAGGAAATGTTCAGCATGGGAAAAGGAAGAACTGATTTGATTTTGGTGTTGATCCAGATCGGCGTCTGGCCGCCATGGCGAAAAATGTGATTTTGTGAATAACTACTGAACTAAAATAGATATCATTATGAATCCAATTGCTAATGGTATGTTTTCACGGACAAGGAATCTCAATATTTCGATGATATAAAGGTAGGAATAATATTTATGGTGAAAATCACAATATGGGTGAGGACTGTGGCGCTGGCGGAGGTCTGCGCTCTCCAAGTGCTTTCCTAGTTTATTTATTTGACCTTTATTGGGTCATTATGGACTCGGGGCACGTGTAAATGATAGACTACACGAGAGCGTAAGGCATAAGTGTTCCTTGACTTCTACAGTAGTGAGCATAGATAGGATGGTAATAATCCCAGAAGAGATTTAAAGATCAGCAGCATCCAGTTGGTATACCTTCGGGAATGACTGAGCTTTTCAGTGATGCTCCTTTATACCCAATCATGACACTCACCTGTTTCACATTTAACCTGTTCACCTGTGGACTCTAACAAACAAATGTTATTTGAGCATTCATAGAGTTTCCAGGTGTTTTTGTTGTCCTGTCCTAGATTTTCTGTCAAAATCAAAATGCCTAACAGCTAGAAGGTCACTGGTTTGATCCATAGACAGAGCAGAGCCTTTCTGTGTGGAGTTTGCATGCTCTTCATCAATCAATCAATCAATCAATCAATCAATCAATCAATCAATCAATCAATCAATCAATCAATCAATCAATCAATCAATCAATCAATCAATCAATCAATCTTTATTTGTATAGCGCCAATTCATAACAAGTGTTATCTCAAGACACTTTACAATAGAACATAAAGCTCTTCATTTTATGGATACACATATATGCATAGATACATACACATATAAAAATACACATACACATATATATACAAATATATACGTTCAACACCCAACATGTATCCATATAGCCAATCATGAATCCCTCCATTATGGCGGCAAGATAAAACCTTCTATTAAGCAGCAGGAAATCTTGAATGTGGATCCCAGTCTCATGATGAACAGCAAATCCACACGATGCTGTGTTGGGTGTGAGGGCGAAGGAAGGGAGGTAGGAGGAGACAAGTGGACTAAAGTAAGAACTAAAGTTAGTGACAGATCCATGAACCACAAACCTGCCGTCTGATTTATTAGAGGTTAGCCTCTTGAAATGCTACATCTCGTTTTCAGGAGGGTCCTCATGTCTAAATGGTTGTCGTGATCATTTTATAGGAGAATAATCAATGATATTCTTACTGAAAATAAGAATTTATGGCAGTGACAAACTCATGGGTGCCCAGACCACAAGTGCATCCATACCATATTTGTCCTGTGCATTTGCGGGTTCTCTCCAGGACTTCCAGCTTCGTCCCACAACCAGAAACTTTACTAGGTTGACTGGTGACTTCATTTTGCCCTTAGGTATGAGTTTGAGAGTGAATGGTTGTCTCTCTCTCATTGGGCCCTGTGATGAACTGGCGACCGGCTCGGTGTGTCCCCTGGCTCTTGCCCAATGTTTGCTGGAACAGGCTCAAACCCCCTAGCACAGTGTAGATAATGGATGGATAAATTGAATACAGAACAAAAAGGATTTGCAAATTATCGGATTCTATTTGTGTTTACACAATGTCCCAACTCCATTAGAATTGGGAGTTGTACTATGATTAACAATGCATTCATGGTTACAATAATAAACAATCTTAAATATGAAACCCTCCATAGACTGACAAAACAGATCCATTTAAAGGTTCCAGAGACATGATCAAACAAACTGAGCGTCACAGGTTTGAGGCAGCAGTGGTCCCGTAGAACATTTGCTTACTTTGGCTCAGTGCACAGCTCTTTGTCCAGGAGTCATTTGCAGGTGTGAGTTTCTTTTACGTATGTGTTTAGTGGCCTCTAACCTGGTGTTACATGTCAGTTTATTCAAATACATCTTCATTTTCAGTCTCTGTTTTCACACGGCCATCATTCAGTCACAGCAGGCCTGATCCCCGGCCCAGCGTGGTGTGAAACAGAAATATGTCACTGTGTTTTTTTAAACGTTCCTTCCTCCACCAGAATGCTTTCAGTGTGACAGTGCTGACAACTCAGGGCCACTGTCTCCGGGGCTGATGGTAGTTTCAGCCCCCCCTCCTCTCCTCTCTGTATTCTCCAGGGTCCCGAACGGCTGCTCTCATGTGTCATGCAAACACACTCTCACCGCATAGACACTCCCACACTTTGCTGTATGTGCTCACACACATAAAATACACACAAACAGAATTGTGGGAATGCAAACACATATGCACACACATTCTTCCTCTGTACTTTTTTTCTGTCCACACACACACAGACATCCAGACACACTCACACAGCCCCCTGTTAACCTCATGATAATAAGTTACTGTCACACTAAAGCTGCATGTCTTGTCTGTAGGGTAAAAAAAGGACAAGAGGATTTACGGCCTTTGTGTCTTTTGTCAAGCAGACACATACATTGTTAAGTTTTGGTCATTTTTTTCTGATATTATTTTATGTTCCTGTCATAAGGATTTAAACTTCTGCCATGCAGACAATTTGAATTGTTTTTCTTTTTGTGTTGATTGAACAAAATGTCCCATTGGTCTCTGTTTTGGATGCCCATATGTTTATATGATTGTTTGAAGGTGTAGTCAGCGATCTTCTAATCTAATGCACTATTTGTCATAATCACCGTATTTCTCTTCTCTATCCACAAGATCTGACAGCATGTTGAAAAAAAAGTCCGGTTTCAATACACAGCCTTGGCTCTGAATTTCAGCAGGTAAATACTGTAGCTTGGGCCGAGCCACCAAAGACAGACAGACTCTGCATGCTGCTCAGTTCTTACAGAGATATCAAGCAGACTTTAATGCTTTTTTTAACCAAATCCAGAGTAGCACTTTATTTTAAAGTCACCTATTCACTTACTACTAGCACAGAGGTGTGTGTGAGTGCTCCAGGTCAACTTAACTTACTTTGTAGTCCAGTATTGTGACTACTGAACATAGATCACAACTACACTGGTAAAACAAAGTATTTCTCAGCCCCTTGACAAGAGTGTACCAGAGACAGTGATCTACAGTCAATATATTTACAAAGATGCTCTCTGGTACACTGATGCCCTCCTGTGGCCCACTTCAGTAAACCAATACGGACCAAAAAAATATGAATGTCAACTCCACTATTACATTTGATCATATAAGTCTTTCATCACAAAAACATGTGCTGTACTATACTGTGGACACAGTTTGCAGGTCAGGCTTCAAATGCGTAGTTTTTTCTATTTCCCAGCAGATGGCGCCTTTTTTTATATTTTGGTAAAGCAAAACAGAGACCATCAAGATAAGCGTTCAGGTAATTTTTCTGTAGGTTTTCCCAACATAACTAAATGGATTAATGAAAATAAGCACCATGATCAATTTTGCTGATATTCATTGACATTTCATAGACTGTAGTGATCTAAAAACAAAATAGCTTCCTTCTCCCTAACATTTTGTGCACAGAAAGTCTTTTTTTCTTCATGAAAACAGGAGAGGTATTTAACACATAAACTGGCATATAAAGACTTGAGCTTTTCAAATAATATGAGTTGTGCAAATTTAGGGATAAGACTGAATTTGGTGAAATGTCTGATGCCTTGAAAGTAAATAGTATTGTAATTATTACATAATTTGTATAAGACAAGTTTATTTAAACCGAGGGTGACTTTTAAGACATGGGGGTTACATTTTTAGAAATGTTCCAGGCATAAATTACATGAGACAGAAATCCTCAATGGAAAGAAAACAGAGTAAGTGGCTTCATGTGTCAGCTCCTGCGATGGTAATGTTTCAAAGTGTCACAGCAACCAACACACAACATGTGAGTGGAGTGAACGTATACCTCAGAGAGGAATAAGACCCTACAGCTTGTGCCAAGCCAACACTTGGACCTGTCGTCTATAGGGGCTCTTCCTTACTGAGCCAATGCTAACACAGAGCCACATCGAGGAGGCTCCTTTTTTTTTTTTACATTTAACATTATGCCTCAGTCTCTCCTCCTCAGGCCCCCGCCTGAGAGTTTTCACTCCAAATGAAACAAAAAGAAAACTGAGTGATCCAAAAGCCCAAAAGTAGCTGGCAGAGAGTGAACACTGGGGGATTAATTCTCAGTTATCCTGTGAACTGAAAATAGCCGAGCATGCAAGCTGGCAAAATTGAAGCTGCTTGTCCTCTGCGTGCTGATTGGAGGTGATGCTGTAAAGCTGTCAGCCCCAAGATGTAGAGACAACGCACCGTTGAAATTAAAACTGAGTCCGTGTCTAAATGTGAAACCCCTGGGGTGGAGGATGTTTTACTGGTTTGTGTCCACCAGTGGCTCGACTTCTGGGACTTCACTGTTGGTTTGTCAGCCAACTGGATTTTCTACTGGGTTGTTCCAGGGGAAAATATCACAAGATTATTGAATAGATGATCCCAAAAACCTGTTAAATGAGCCATGGTCCTCAGAGGATGAACCCTAAAGGCAATGGTGATACACTTAACTTTTCATCAGGTTGTTTCTTTATTCATATCCCCATCATTGTTACATCTGCCAAGCTGGCTATGTTTTTGCAAATGTTTGTTTGTCTGTTAGCAAGATTACACAATAACTACTGGCAGATTGTGCGGAAATTTTCAGTAGATGTTGGACATGGCCCAACTTGAAAATTATTCAATTTTGGTGGTGATTCAAAGAATTGGCATTCACGAAAGACTTTTTCTGCTCAACTGTCCAATTCATAATGATATCATTGTTAGGGAAGATTTTAGTTTGGACCCAGGAACAAACAGACTAAATCAAGGTGCAACAATTCACAGTTTGTCTTAAAGGGAAAAGGTCAGGAGAAGGTGGGGGGTGTTAGGGGATCCAGTGACCATGAAGGCTGCAGGGAGATTGAGGAATCCAAAGACTGCAGTAGAGTGGAAGAGGAGTGTGGAGATGGTTAGGGTTCATGGAGAAACACAGGTAAGTATGGGGTAACAAGACCAAAAAATCACAAGCGCAATCCAAAACCAACGATCTTTCAAAGTCTGAGCTCTAGGGATGGCCACAATTCCACACGAGAATACAGAAATCATCTTGCAGCAAAGAAAAGTCTGTGTGGAGCTTATGAAGGATGAGGTGACTGCAGAGATGAGGGACAGGTGTGATCTGGCAGGGATCCTCAGGGTCAGAAAACCAAACCCCAACTATGGGAGGAAGAGAGCAACAGGAGCAGGAAAAGGTCAGAGAGGAGCCATCACAATCAACATGGGTCTTAGTGCTAGGTGTGGGTTTTCAGGGTCAAGGAATCATATCATGATAGTGACTCCATCATGAAACTATTGCTTATAGATGTAACAGCAATATTTGAGCTACCTTGGCGGAGGTTTGCACTCTCTGAGTGCTTTCTAGCTCAGAACTGTACCCCATGTGCTATTAATATTGGATTTCTGGCTCAAGGATGAAAAGATAATATCATCAATGACCTCAAAACAATCTTGAGGGATCTGATTTTTTGATATGCATGTACAAAAGTTTAAGTCATGCATTGTTCATCTGAATGAATCAGTTGTCAAGGTTTATATTTCAAACAACAAACATATGATTTTTCATAAACACATTCAAGTGTGAAACCCTGACCTTGACAACACAGAAATGGTCCATGGGTTTCAGCTAAGATGTTTCTTTTAAACTGATTAACAAATATTAGACTGTTAAGAGAATGGTTGTAGCTTAGACCAAGACAAATTGCACACACAGGTCAATAAAGAGTGTATGATGCAATTACTTGTAACATAATGTATTGCACAACAACAAATTAAGCGAAATTGCATTTTGAAAATTGTGGTGCATTGTAGAACATCACATATATGATATTGAAAGACACTGAACTATTTTAATATTTTATTGTAAACTGATGTGCCAAATCCCATCCAATCTGTTACCCTACCCTATTAATCTGTCGTAATGTTTTATGTTGTACAGAGTTACAATATTGAACACTGTTGGGTTAAAGGAAAAGTTCGGTTCCTGCAGCTTTTACATTGTTTATAGAATGAAGAACAACAATATACTCACCCAGAAGGCTTTCCAGATGCAAACGGTGCTTCGGGAGATATTTAGATCCAAAATCGAGCAGCGGACACCGATATAATGGTAGCCTGTAGGGCACAGATCGCCGCTCCTAAAACTGCATTAATCGTCCAAAAACTCCTGTTTTTCACCAATATTCCATCATGATTTGCTCCGAAAGGACCGCCATTGCAGCCTGTGTCTCTCCACACAGCGCTGTGTGGCTGAACTAACCTCTGAACTGACGAGCTGTTTACATGCCCTTTGCGCATCAGAAAAGCGGCTCACTGTTTCAGGGGAAGATCGACAGCTATAAATCAACTTTCTTCTTCCAGTTTTGTGCAAAATGGACGAATGTCTATGGGATGAAGATGTTGTGGAGGAGGACTTTGAATATGATGGACGTCCTTACAGTTTGGAGCCACAGTATACAGATATACAGATATGAAGCGATCGCAACGCTCCAGAGAGTACTGCGCATGCGCAAAGGGCATGTAAACAGCTCGTCAGTTCAGAGGTTAGTTCAGCCACACAGCGCTGTGTGGAGAGACACAGGCTGCAATGGCGGTCCTTTCGGAGCAAATCATGATGGAATATTGGTGAAAAACAGGAGTTTTTGGACAATTAATGCCGTTTTTAGGAGCGGCGATCTATGCCCTACAGGCTACCATTATATCGGTGTCCGCTGCTCGATTTTGGATCTAAATATCTCCCGAAGCACCGTTTGCATCAGGAAAGCCTTCTGGGTGAGTATATTGTTGTTCTTCATTCTATAAACAATGTAAAAGCTGCAGGAACCGAACTTATCCTTTAAAAACTAATGTTTCATTATTGTAAAATAATGGTAACCATTGCACAAAGTTTACTTTCAGGTTTGTTAGCCTTACCATTTGAGCTTGTTTGCATATGTATGTAACTACTTTGCTTCCATACTCAGGTTTGTTTCTTGCCACTGGCAGTTAATTCAGTCCAGTCAGCACAGGTGTCAGCAGGTCAACATGAACAAGTGGGGCTGTAACTACTGAAAAGGCCCTGCTAGTGTCCACCTTGTGGACTCAAAAAAACCTCCTTATCTCTTTAACCTGTTTCAGAGATACTACCAGGTACTCATGTCTGGAATAACGGCACAGCTGTTCTCCCAAGCTGACAGCCCATGTGTGCACTAAAAAAATGTGATATGAGAAATAGAGCTGATGACAGACATTTTCATATCTGCCATCATCTGTCTAGTCAACATTTTAAAGCTGACGTAAGCAGTTTATTTTTGTATCATTGACACAAAGATATGATTACCTGACAATATCTTTTTACTGAAAACACATGATCATTAGACATTTGTGCAGCCTTGTTGCTCTTTATAATTAGCCTTCAGACTTTTCCACTTTTCAGCCAATCAGGGTTCAGCTCAGGGCCAGTGCTCTGATTAGATCTTCTACTTAGGTACAGTATATGTGCTTGTTTAATACTAATGAGCTGTGGTTGTTCAGATTGTACAGTTAATGTAACTTTTATGAGGGGATGTGTGGTTTGCGTCTCTTTTGTGACTGTAAGTACATCACATTAGCATAATGCCAATGGCAGCTCTCGGCACTCAAACACAGTGGATTGGTTGTGCATGAAGGTGGGTGTGGCTGTGAGCACAACCATTGAGGGGGGAGTAATGGTGCGTTCCAGTTGTAGTCGGAAGTCGGAATTTCCCACTTCTGACCAGTGTGTGTCGTTCTAAGTCAGCTGGACATGTAGTAGTGTTAGACTTATATTTACAAAAATGCTGCCATAGTGATAATCACATTCTTCATGTGATATTTGTGAACAACAACGCAGGGCATGCTAACAACAGCTAACAATAGAATGGTCGAATAGAATGGTTTTTTCCGACTTCAACTGGAACGCCGATAAGTCAGAGATGACGTCACTCCCATTTCACAGTTCCCAGTTCCGAGGTTAATGGAACGCAGCATAAATTGCTTCCACTGTAGTCTTGTCCAAGTCACACACCCCAGCTTTAAGCTGTTATGTGCTGATACTTGCGTTACGCCAATATTTTGCATAATGTATGGCTTTGTTAGGGACTTACCTTTATCTTACAATCTTACGTTCTAGTAATGCAAAGTTTGGCCTTGAAAATAGCCAAACTTTGCATTACTGAACAGTTTCTGAACAGCTCTGGAGACTTGTATGCAACCCACAAATTTTTCCATCTTCTTTGTTTATACTTGTCTCAACAGTAACAGGAAGTTTTCCCGCAGATTACCCATCTGCTATTAGGGGGATAGGGGAGGGGAAATTAAACTACTTAGCAGGTTAATCTCAGTAATCTCAAGTTGCATTCACACATGCAACTCAGCTGGTTAAACATCTAGTACCTTATCATAAATCTTACACCTCTCTCCCCTTTGACCCTACCATAACCCAAAGGAGCAGTAAATACTGTCTGTACCTGAGCCCTGATCTCACCCATATGGCGTACACTTCAGGAGCACAAGTCTGTAGAGAGATGGGGGTTCTGAGTCTCTGTGACCTTCCTGACTGGAGTCACAATCACACTATAGGCGTTTGAACTCTTAAAACTCTGGAACTGAAGATACAGTATTTAGACTTGTGACTTGAATCCAAAGATCTTGTTTACCTAAAGTTTAGTATCAGGCAGCTTTTTCCAGTGGTGAACCATAATCTTTTGGCTTTAAAATGGCATATAAATAAGAACAATGAGTGAGATCATGCATGTGTTTTCTATTGTCTATGATAATGAATCTGAATTGGTGTGGTAGATACGCTGGAGTGCCTTAAGGCAATTCAAGGTGTGTCATGGTCATCTGTACAACCAAAAATCAGAGCTACAACCAAAACAACTATGTATGACTGTTTTTATAGGAAAACGTTGTGATAAATGTTCAATAGTAACACTATTGTTTGTCATAGTTTGTTACATAATTCTAGAAAAGCAGGGCCAGCCAGAGAAATGGCAGGGCCCCTGACAGATCCAGTAGGAGCCCTTTCCAGACTTTATCAGTGATGTAAACCCATGTGCTAGATCAGAAGCACTATTGCCTAACTCTGGCCTAACATTTACCTCTTAAAGGGGACATATCATGCTTGTTTCTCCTTTTCACTATGCCAGACTAGGATGCCTGTAAAGCATTTCTGCCCTCAGTACAAGTCATTTAGTTCCGTCATTGCCCCACAATAGCGTTCTCAAAATCCTCATTTTAGGCCACTATGAAGCTCTCGTTGAAACACGAGGATCTCAGGATGACCTACATTTACCTTGCAACGTCACAGCCCTTTGTGCTCTGATTGGTCAGTTCTATCGGGGGTAGAGCCAGCCTGTCCTTCTTCTTCTACTGTATTTTCCGGCAGGCTCAAAGCAGCGACCGCGTATTGAGTCCCCCTACAGGCCAGAGCTGGTAATGAGTGAGTGTGAGCTAGGGATCTATATACTGCTGCTGGACGAATGTGTTCCTCGGTGATGGTTTTGTGGCTAACGGACATCACAGAGGAGGAAGTGTTTTATCAGATTACTCCAATAAAAAGAAAGGTACCTCGTGTCGTCACAACGATTTAAATCTCGCTGACATCTTGCAATGACCTATTTTCAGAGGCATCAAATCTCGTTCTAGGATATCAGAAAAAATACAATATCTCATTTTTTGAAAATTAAGGGGGTGTAAGGTCTTGTTTTCAAATTTATTATATTATATGTAAGTATTAAATCATGCATCAGCATGATATGTCTCCTTTAAGCCTAGTTCAAACAGCTTATTGTTGGAGTCCAATCTTCCTACTCTCTACTTCCTTTAGTCCATCCTGTTTTGCTGCCATCCTTTTGCTCTGGTCCTCAAAACACAAAACAGTCTGACACTAATGGCCCAATTAAGTAACTGACTGACTCTGCAAAATAATTCATTTTTGTAATAAAGGCCTGTAATATTTCAGTTTAAAGTGTGTTTGTCAACACGAGAAGTTTGATATGCAACATTTTATTTTTTGTTGTTTTCATTTCTTGCTGCAGTCTGGAGTCCATGACAAGCAGATAGACACCATTCTCTCAAGTGTGCATAAAGTAACAAGAAAGAGACAGGCAGAGCTCACCTGCTACTAATTAGCCTGCCTAAGCACTGGGAGTAAATGGGTAGCGTAGCCTGCCTCTGTCTACAGTCATCAGATAAAGACTTCAGCAACTCCATTGGCCCTTTTCCACTAGCACACCTTGGCCCTACTCTACTCGTCCCTACTCGATTTGCCGCGTGTTTCCACTAGCCTGGTACCTCCTTAAACAAGCTAGTTTTGGTACCTACTCGACTAGTCGATACTAAAAGATGACGTCACTGACTGCCGGCTACAGATTGGTCAGACAATGTCGTCATCGATGAGCCATGAGTGCGACGAGCTAGCATGCTAGCGGTAGCTACCGTTAGCTTACCCTCATACGTCTTTTCTTTGCAGCTCGATTGCTCTCGTCCTCGGCTTCATTCTGTTGTATAGCTTCCAAAACTCTCCTGTGTTTCTCAAGGGGTGTTTCTTCTTGCCACCTGCAGCCTTCTTCTGCTTTCCTTTCTTACTCGGTTTGTGACAAAAAGCCACAGATTGTTGTGTCACGCTCAAAATGACGTTACCACAGTGCCCCTCACCACGTTGGGCAGCCGACTGGGGCTAATGGAAAAGCAGCACAAGGCGAGTAGAGTAGAGCAGGGTAGAGCCAGGTAGAGTCGAGTAGAGTAGAGTTGGGCTAGTGGAAAAGGGCCATATATGGTTCTGTGTGCTTCTTGGTTTTTTTCTTTTACTGTTATATATAACTTTATCTAATTTAGACTAAGATTAGCACTTAATATAATTAGCACATACAAAACTAAACCGCAGGGCACATGCGGATGTGCTTGTAAGTAGGTCAACAAAACAAAGCCTCTGCTTATGAGCAGAAAAAGTTTGGTACTAAGGAGTATGGCCAACTTAGTGTGAGAGGACAAGGATGATTTCAGGGTTTTGTTCCATGTGTATTTATTTTGAAAATTACATTAAGTGCTAATCTTAGGCTCTCTCCTAACTCTGTTTGGAGTTGCTGAAGAGTTTATTTAATGACTATAGGCAAAGGCCGGCTGACACTACTCATTGACTAATTTTGTGAATCATCTGCGTGCATGCGTCTGCTGGCCAGTCCCTGCCGCCTTCCGCTCCTGAATTCGGCTGCAGCACGGACACTAGAGGTGTGAAGGATTAGCCAGCAGGGCCACCATGGTGGAAACACATTTTCTGCTACAACTACACACCAGCGTTTGCACTCACATCATTTACCAGTCCCTTTAAGTGCTTTGGACTGTGACGGAGTACTCTGCTGCTGCTCTCCCTCTGTGATGACGGAAACATGCAGCTTGTTTAGATACTAATGCTCTGTTTGATCAATAAAATAACGAAGCTAATGAAAAGCTATTTGACTCTGAAAACAACAGCGGTACCACAAAGCCACTGGAAAATGTAATTAAGCCACTAATGTTGCTGTTTGTAAAGATGTTACTGCCCATCCCTGGGAACAGACTGATAAGATACTCATTTTAGAGGATATTTTGCATGGATATAAATAAGCTGAGCCTTGATATTACAGCTTGGTTTTAGGTGTGTCTTGGGTGAAAACATTGAAACCACTGGTTTATAGTCTACCTCCAGCTTGACTAAACTCTTTGTTGTTTCACATCTTAAGTAGAATTTCAAGAGCCTCAGAGGGGGATGCAATTAGATAAAATAAGATGATGAATATCTCCAGTTTATATGCTCACAGAGTATATGTGGTGATTCAAGTCCAGCTTTTGTTTACAACAGTTATTAAGATCTTCTTTTTGCCAAAGCTGTAAATAAAGGAATCTCAGCACCGATCAGCCGCCAAGCAGATGCACTCATAAAGTCAACGATGACTTGTCCAGTAAATCTGTTCCCACTTTATTTTAACATGCCTTTACCCACACGTACAAAAAGAAAACATGATCAATGATGTGAAAGCAGAGTGTGCAGTGGCTGGATTTTTATATCCTTGAGGTTTGGTGCAACATCAGACACTCAGGAGGAGCCTCATCAGAAAAATCTGCCCCATGGTGACCACCCCTAATGTGAGGCCCTGGGTTCCCTGTGCAAACTCTGAGGGCAGGCTGGTCCCAATGCCCCGTGAGAGTCTAATGGGACGGGGGTGGCTCTCAAATCTTGCTGTCTCTTGTCGACATTGCTGAAAGGCTGCCCTGCCTGGGACAAGGACCAAGTAGCGGGCTCGCTGTGCCGTCCCGTGGCCTTTCATTAACGTACTGCCATCTGAGAGCAGCTGTGTGAGGAGAGCCTGTTGCTGAGCAGATAAAGACGGTTCAACGTGAGAGAGGGAAAAGGGGCGGGTGTGAGCATAAACACGGGAGAAAGCTTGGGCTGGGGGCTTTGATGGTTGTGATGTATGAATAACTGCTGCTTGGTGGTCTTATCTGGGGTGCCTTGACCTCATGCCGACCCTGGTATCTTGTTAAAAATGGAGGCTGAGAGGGCACACTTGCCATTCTGAAACATTTGCAAGATTCCTCCCAGTCCTCGAGTGTGGAGATTTATGTCTGAAACAAAAGTGAACTTGTGTCCCAAAGAATGCCGACTGCATGCTCGACACAGAGCAGCACAAACACAAAGGTCTGACAACGAGCCTGTTAAGTCGACACCCGCTGCAGAATGCGGTTCGATCTTTTGTTCTTTGCCCTGGAGAGCAGGGCTGTTGGAATCCAGCGACAGATAGTGACACTTCCAATGTGCCCATCAGCACTCTTACAGGCTTGGAGATAAGACACCGTCAATCAAAGTGGCATGAGCAGGAGGGGAAAATGGCAGCTAACAAGGGGACAGAAGGGCTAGATGACATGCTGCATAAAAAGAGTTTCATGTTTGGACAAATTAAAGACAATGGATCACCTTTTTACATTTAACTACATCTTTAATTATTACTAGGGATGCATGGTATTGGATTTTGATGATATCCAATATGCCAACATTTTTTTATTCATTTTTGTTGATACCAGTACTGATATTTCTGGTCAAGAGCACAAGCTCTGTACTCAAGAAAAATGGATTTGTTTCTTTAAGTGTAACTATATATTTTTGTGAGGATCAGATTTAAAACAAGAAAAAAAGCATTTAACTCTTGCACAAATTAAGCTCTTGATTTTTAAATGTACCAATGCAGTGATGATAAGGTGCATCAGTATTGTAGATGGTACAAATATCTGCAAAAAATTCAATACCAACATTACTTTTAAGGGTGATATCAGTCTCTATTTCTTTGGTTGTATTTTGTTCTTGTGAATTAGATGTGTAAAGAATGTTTTTTTCCGATTATCTTAAAACTTTGCATTAATGTCCATATGACTACAGAATGCATGGTTTGGATTTTGGAGGGAATGGAAGAAATCACCTTGTTGCGTTTTTACACTTTGATTTGACTAACAAATCTCAAGAATAGATGGAGTTTTTTTAACTTTGTTTTTCCACATTGACTCATGGATTAGGTAGTCAGATTTAAAGGTAAGAGACCTAGACCTCATGTATTACTTGCTTGGCAACACCATATCTCCAGAAGTCTTTGAAGAATTTTCTTCAAACTATGCTGAATCGCCCATTCTTAACAAAACATTACATTTAAGGAATGTTCTTCAAATAATTTTGCACAAATGACAATTTTGTTTCAAAAAGGAATGAAATTAATCTTGGAAATCAAAAGTCAAAGTCTTCGGACTTTACGATTATTCATTGTAGGCTTGTGCTAAAAATATCGATACAGCAAATTATCGTCATGCACTTCTTTCTATGAATTCTACAGAATCAATACGACCCCAATGTTTGGACAGTTGTTGTGAATACACTTTGGGTAATATTAACAATGGCACGGTTCAAAGTAGAAGCCAAGCTACATGATAAAACACATGTTCCAAATCTAAACTTAGGTCTACCATCTTTGGGGACCTGAATTCAAGTTCTTAAGGTGAAGACTTATTTAAAACTGGTGCTTGTTCTTTTTCTTCTTGCTGTTAAAACAAAAGTTGCTGGGAAGTTCTGTTAAAAGTGTAGTCAATGTTCACAGCTTATGTGTATCGGGATACATATCCTATCGTGGCCTCAGTATCGGGACGTGTATTGTATCGTATCGCATCGCATCGCATCGCATCGCATCGCATCGCATCGCATCGCATCGCATCGCATCGCATCGCATCGCATCGCATCGCATCGCATCGTATCGTATCGTATCGTATCGTGGGGTTAGTGGAAATACCCAGCCCTAATTCCTTGTCAGAAGCACCATAACTCAAGAGATTTTCTTTAATGTCGACCCTGGCTCAAGAATGAATTATCATTCATCCATTATCTGTACCGTTATTCCCTTTGGGGTCACAGGGGGCTGAAGCCAGTTTCAGCTAACAGGGCAAAAGGCAGAGTACACCCTGGACTGGTGACCAGCCAATTTCAAGACCACACAGAGAGACACACACAACTCATGCTCAAACTTACAGCTATGTGCAATTCAGAGTAACAAGCTCACCTAATCAGCATTTTGTTGGTCTTTGGAAGAAAACCAGAGTGCCTTGAGATAACCCAAGCAGAACATACTAACGTCACACAGAAAGACCCTGGCCAAAGAGGTTGGACCAACAATCTAATTACTTTGGGGTTTTATTTTGATTCCTTGCTAGTGAACAAAAGATCTCAAAGGGCTTTACAGACGGACTCAAAGATGAACTGGCCAGATTTTGGAGGCCAAAGGTGATGGTCATTGTTCTTCATTTTGCTTGTGGGAATTAGAGGATTACTTGAAACCCGACTCAAATATCTACTTTGACCAAAGAACACATTTTAAGGTTTAAGATCAAGGTCAACTTGACCCCAAATCTTTTAAAATATCAAAAGCAAAATAATGATACTTGGCTGATTTGGCACAACCCTAGAAGAGCTACACCTCCTCTCTGTTTTGTCTTTTAAAATGGATTACTGTGTTTGTTTATATTGTAGATCTTACCTTTGTACATTTACAGTCTGGCTATAGTAAACCTCAGAAGGACAGCTAGCACTCAGGCGGTAGTTCTGGTTGATCTTTTTTCTGTGTAATTAAGTCAAAGACTTGGCTCTACTCATCCTGTAACTGTGCACTGCCTCGCTGACACCTCCCTAAAAATAGTGCCCACTAATCCCCCAGTCCTTCTCTGTGAAGCACCTCACGTCACAAGAGCCTGATTTGCAAATTGACCCAATCAAAAACTTCTGTCAGTTAAAACATTTTGAATAAAACATGGGTTTGTGGACCCAAAGACATGCAGGAAAGTGATTACCACTTTGACGCTGCAGTATCAAACTACAGAGCAGGCATGGATCCAGAGAAATGTAATCTGCCGTCTGTCACCTCCTCACTGCTGCGCTGCACCCTCTGCTGGGGTTGATGGATACAGCTTTAACAGGAGAGCCAGTGGATGGATGACTGCGGTAGCAACACAGAAAGAGCAGCAGGGATCATGTTGTCGCTGCACACACACTTAGGTGTCGGCAGGATTTTACATCTTTCTCAAGGAAGCTCTGAAAGCCAACAGGCTGAGGCAGGACCTCTACACGGTGAGGACTTTGTGAGGCTTAGTGAATAAATCAAAAACTCCAAAGGCAGATATGAGTGGAAAATATTTGAGTTGCATTACGAAGGTAAAGTTTGCGAACAAATTGGTGAAAATATGATTTTTTTAAGAATGACAGTCTCCAGTGAAGACTGCCATAATGTGTAAAACAGCAGGGTTCTGTAGCAAGTTATGAAGATATGATGGGGCATTTCCAAATCAGTAACTGCTGACCAGAGCCGTTTACGTTGACAGTGTAAAAAAATAACTGTATGCATCTTCACAGCCTTTACTTTGGTCCATAAATAAATTCGGGTTTACACATGCACCTCTAGTTTTTTATTTCTTAGTCATTCCTGTCCATTGCTAACTACTTAAGTTCATGCACATATGCTAATCCATCTGTCCATCCATTATCTGTACTGCTTATCCCTAGGTCGTGTGTGTGTGTGTGTGTGGTGTAGGGAGGCTGAAGTCTATCCCAGCTGACACCTTGAACCAATCACCTGCCAATCACATGGCCACATAGAGAGACAGATGATCATTCACACTCATACTTATGGGAAATATGGAGTCACAAATTGACCTAATGTGTATGGTTCCTGGGAACAAGCCAGAGTGCCTGAAGAGAATCCACACATGCACAGGGAGAAAATGCAAACTCCATGAGAGAGCCTGACCAGTTCAGGGATTGAACCAGCAACCATCTTGCTGTGCTGCACATGCATGACCTGCTGTCCTACTGTCCATGTACACACGAGCGCTGGATATTTCCAGCAACCTCACAACATTAGCATATCCTTTGTAAGAGGCCACAATATAACATGTATCTTAAAGGTGCAGTGTGTAGAATGTGGCATTTTATACATCCACCGCATTTTGTCAAACAGAAACGGTGAAAATAGGAGATATATGTTTCTATTTGTATGTAAAGTCCGTCAAAATAGGAGTACAATCATCCCCATAAAACGTTTTTTTTATTTTTATTTAGTTAGAAATATCTTTATTAAAAAAATTACATTACCGCGGGCCGCTGTTTCATGTAGGCCGACATATTGATCCACCCTGTTGTCTACAGTTGGTTTTTAGGGACAAAAAGAACGAAACGCGAATCTGTCCGCCGGTTCTGAAATCTACCTGGAATGCAGGCGAAGAAGAGGAGAGGATGGCGGTGGATGCTTAGAAAGTTGTTACTCCGTCATAGGGATTCAAACTGTGTGTATAAACACACACACAACATAAATTGTGTGCTGTGTTCAGGATCCTTTTTGGTCTTCACAGGATTCCGTTGCTCAGCGACGTGACGTTTTGGCTACGGTTACGTTCATTCTAGAATCCGAACGCTAGATGTCACTAAAATGCCACCTTCTACACACTGCACCTTTAATGCCTTAAATATGGATTTGACCACAACTTTTACAAACTCCAGACTGTGTGCAAGACCAAGGTTTATAGGATCCTACAACTTTAGACACTAAAATTTTAGCTCCTCAGAGATCATAGGAGGATTGACAGATTTGGAAAATGCACTTCATCATGTAGTTTGCCTTCTACTAAGCCTTTGGAGGTTATGAAAGGCTGCATCCACCAGGCAAGAGGAGGTGCACACCCTGACCTAGTCGTCAGCAAATCACAGGCCCACATACAGAGATGAACAACTACTAATACACCAGGGCAATTTGGAGTCGCCTGTTAACCTAATGAGCATGTTTTTGGCCTGTGAAAGGAAACCAAGAACTTCTGCATGAATGACGAGAACATGCAAACTCCACACAGAATGTCAGGCATGTATGTCTCTTCATATTGTACCCCTGCTGTTGGCAGTTACACATTCTTTTGTTATTTGTACATTAGTTTAGCCTTTTTTGGACTACTTTGCCAGTAAACATTATTGAAAATGAGGGCATACCCTAAGTGATCTTTACTAAGATTAAATAAAGGTTTGATGGATGAATGAATACATTTCTGTTCATATAATGTACACTACTCTTAACCACGCGCTGTACATACTGTCCCTTTCATTCATAAATCACTCCAAAATATTTACACATACCCTTAGCTATTTATACACTACTTTTGTACGTGTACATATACTTCAGTTCATTTGTACACGTCTTGTTTCCCCTGCACAAGCGCTTTTGTACATTTCCACACCAGCTTTGTCCATCTACTCATACATATACATACATACATTCCTTTTTGTCCATGCACATTTAGTTTGCTCTGTTATCCACACTTGTGTACTTCTGTTCATTTATACACTACTGTTGTCCATGCATGCATACTTTTGTTAATCTACACACTGGTTTTGTCTGTGCTAACTTATTTTCACTAGTTATACACTGCATTTGTCCATGCACGTACCTCTGTTTATTTAGAGGTTGGCTCTTAAAACCAGATTTACTTTTGTTCATTATTTTACCACTTTAGTCTATGCACATGCACCTCTGTTTATTTATGCATTCCTTTAGTTTATATGAATTATTCCTTAGTCTGGGCTCTCTTTTTTAATTGGATGCATTATTTGGACCCTCATTCAGTGCATATTCTTTCTCATTTTGGCTACAATACATGACCACATGTATATTTTTCCATTTTTGTCACAGCATTTTTGTTACAATCTTGCCTTATTGTTTTAATTTCTTACCTTTGTCATATCTGTACATCCAAGACCTGAATCTTAAAACTGCTCCTGGGTCAGTAAACTTCCTATCTAGTAATATTTAGGTGAATGTTTAGAGACAAAAAAAGATTGCAGAGCCCTCTATCATTGTGCTAAAGCTCTAAAAACAAAGTTCTCACTTACTTCAAGCCTTGGCCTCATGCTGTTTCTCCTTTATGACAAATCTTTTCCATCTTTGCACCACAGATTCATTTGGTGAAAACATCCCCCTCAGAGACTGTGAAAATAGAGTCTGTATGCATTGCTCAGAGCTTTCCATTGCATGGTGATGAAATAATATGAAGCCCACTGTGAGGTAAGAGGGCCACCAGTGCATCATGGGCTCAAATCAACAAACTGTGCTTGCTGGTACTGTTGGAGCGCGCTACATTCCACAGGCAGCTATAAGTCATGTACATCACATGCCTCAGTGATCATCGTGCAGGACTAATGTCCAGCCGTTTGATAGAAGAGGATATAAATTGCATTTTGGAGCAGTGCAGCTGCCCTGAAGGTTGGAAACAAGAGTGTGCCAGGCTTCATACTGCCCACCAGAATACAGTGAAAGGGGAGGGGGTCACCCAGAGAGTGGCATGTACCCCCTGTGGGGATTTTGTAAAAGGAGACCCAAACTGAAATGGACAGCTGAGCCAACTCACATGCCCTGTATATCAACTTGAAGGCCCTCTGGGTCCATCTCTAAATCTGTTTCCCCACTGGTTAGCGTGCACTGTCTTTAATGGCTCTCACTGGTGGTGGGACTTTTGCCCACAAAAGTTAACATACCATTAAAATTCAGTGGTAAACAAGGCAAAGTAAATGAAAAACTTTCTGAACTGTTAGATTTAAAACACATTATACAATAAGAAATTCTGTTTCAGATTAAGAGCCTGAGAATGATTCACTATGAGACTCAAGTTAGAATTGGGAACATCTGAATCCACTTCTGCCTTCATTCAAAATCCCCCTAATTTTATAAAATTGTATTTCTTTGAAATTTTACTTGTGGTTCTTTTCTGCCCATTTTTGCAGAGACAGCACAGTGGAGGAGGAGAGCATGGTGGTGACTTGTTGCTGTGCTCATGTTGGAGTAATGCTGGTCTTTGTATATTAAACTAAGTGAGGCCTCGATCTGCTTCCCTTTCATTAAGTGTCTTGAGAAGACCAATCAATCAAACTTTATTTATAGAGCACTTTTCATACAAAAATTTAGTAAACAGACAGATAATTAAAATAAGGACTTAAAGGTACTTATGACCCAAACCCACCCACCCCGAAATCCATACACAGTGTAAATAAAATGCATCATAAATAAAAGACAATAATAGAGCGGGAACATTGAAGTACCCAGTACGCAGAGGCATCTTAAAAGTTTAAAATGAGTGAACACTGGAGGTCAGGTTGAAGTGTAGATTTAAATATATCACAAATTAAAACTAGAAAAGCACTCGGAGAGCGCAGACCTCCGCCAGCACCACAGTCCTCAGCCATATTGTGATTTTGACCATAAATATTAGTCCTACTTTTATTTCATCTAAATATTTAGATTCCTTGACCATGAAAACATACCATTAGCAATTGGATTCATAATGATATCTATTTTAGTTCAGTAGTTATTCACAGAAATCACATTTTTTTATCATGGCGGTCAGACGCTGATCCGGATCAACACCAAAATCAAATCAGTTCTTCCTTTTCCCATGCTGAACATTTCCTGAATATTTCATCAAAATCCATCCATTACTTTTTTAGTTATTTTGTTCACGGACAGATGGACAGACAGACAAACAAACTCTACCGAAAACATAACCTCCTTGGCAGAGGTAATAAAAAAATAAATTGAAATGAAGTAAAAGATCAATTTAAATAAAACTTAAATAAGAAAAGGGAGCTGTAATAAGAATAAAACATTAAAAGGCAATTTAGGTAAAGGTCAGACTAAAAAGGTAGGCTTTGAGTTTGTTTTGTAAAAACATTAGCTGCATGAGGGGTGCTGGTTTGGCGGAGTGGTTAGCAACCAGGCCAGTCCCCCATACATACTTCTACTGTCCCTGGATCAAATCCGGCCTGTGGCCAGTTTGTAGAGTGTCTTCCCCTACTCCCTCTCCCCTATCACAAGCCTATCCACTGTCATTCTCTCCTATCAATAAAGGCACAAAATTCCCAGAAAATACATTAAAAAAAACATTAGGTGCAGCCTTCAGATAGATATTAATGATTGTTACCTGGAACTGCACAGATAAGCTAGAAAGCCCTCAATGAGCACGAACTTCTGCCAAGGTAGCTCAAATATTGCTGTTACATCTATAAGCAATAATTCCATGATAAAGTTACCATCATAATATGATTCCTTGACCCTGAAAAGCGACACCTAGCATTCAGAATCATGTTGATATCATCCTTTGTTAAAGTTATGAGCAACAATGACAGTTTGCTGATGGCCATTATTTGGATCACCACCAAAATCGAATCATTTCTGAGTTGTGCCATTACCAACATCTCCTACAAATTATAGCAAAATCCATTCAGTTGTTTTTGCGTAATCTTGCCTTACAAACAAACAAACAAGCATTGGCAAAAACAACCTGCTTGCTGGAGGTAACAGCAACCTCTAGAGTCCTTAGCAAGAAAAAAAAGAGTCAGAGACCAGTGACTGGACAGCTTGTCTTTAATAAGACTGAATAAACTCCCACTGAGCTCTTAACATCAAAATAATTATAGCATATACACGCACCAGCAGTTCAAACACTATGAATCCATGGATCTCTATGCACATGAGAAAACTGTGTCATGCTTGTACATGTGAAACAAAAGCAGTGTTTTACCGTTAAATAGTGGAGTAAATCCTGCTTTAAACAGGATTTCACTTCTGGAGACGTCTTGTTTCTTGATCATCAAGGTAGCATTCTCATTTTTACATCCAGTTCTGCGTACAATCAAAGAAAGCTGAGGTTTGAACAGACAGAATGTTTACACTGAAGCTGCTGCATGTGAGCGTACTTTTCGAATCTTTCCCCAGATTTCTCAGTTTTATCTTTACAAAAACTGTTACAGGTGACTTTATACACACCAGGAGGATTGCCTGGTCTCTACTCGGATCAGAGTAGCATTAAATGACTCCCTTTCTCACAACTGTAATCCTCAGATCCAGCCTCCTCTGTCCATCCCAAAGTTCATTTACATTATTCACAAAAATGTACCCAGTCGTCTTGACATTTCTCTTTCAGTTAAATAACTAAAGAACAAATTAAAACAAACACATCAGCTTTTTGTAATCAGGATTACTCAGCCGCTGTCATGTACATAGGATGATGCCACTGATTATTGAGGTGCTTGGGGTCTGTGCTCAGGATCACGACTACTGCTTTGTTTCCCTCCTGATGCTTAACCGTCACTTTCGTCATCCTCAGAGAGAAGTAGGTTTGCTTTCAGAGGGCGTAGAAAAAAACAGGCTGATGATTGGCACAGGTAACAGTTGTCCCCATGAGAGCGTCGGCAGGGCTGGGAGGGGTCGGTGGCCTGAAGGTGACGGGCACTTCAACACCGGAGCATGTCACAGGACCTCTGTGAGGGAGGGAGAGGGAACGGTTAAAGATCAGCAGCCCTGGAGGATTCATCAACACGTGCTTACACACTGAAAGGACTTCAGTTTGTGGTCACAGCAGGGTCACGCTCTGATCTGAGGATTTACACGGTCAATCCATGCAGACAACCACAAATAAAGCTGGGCAGTTTATGAAGATTTAAGGCTATGTCCACACAGGCATGAATTTTAAAAACTGAAGACTTTCTGTCCACTTTGTCCTTCTGTCCTCACTTTAAACAATATTTAGGTCATTGAAAACGTATGTGTAAGTAATAATAATACATTTTATATGAACTGCACTTTACATTTTTGTAATCTCAAAGTGCAACATGGTAAGATAAAAGTAATTAAAATTAATGCAATGAAAAAAAAAGATAAATGAAAACATAACTCTTTTCCAGTTTGGCAGAGGTCATCAATAAACTCAGGGATATTTAATGTTTAAATAAACCCCAGAACAAATCAAATCATTGTTTCCATTCACATTTCAGGGAACAGAGATAACTACAAACAAACAAAAAACATTCAGTTAGCTTCAAAAAGCTAACAGCTGATTTTGTGATGACATAAAAATGCACAAATATTTAGGCCGAAGTCAGTTAGAAAAAGCAGAAATGTTTGTAAATAAAATAGTGCTCAAAAATAACTTAAAACAGATTTTACTGAGTTTAAAAAACACAAAAAATGTTTGATGAATAACAGATTATTTACATATGGTATTTATTAATCATCATATCAGTAACTGCTCAAGTTTTACAATAATAATGATGGTAAAAATAATTATAATTACTTATATAACTAATTATGTATCTCCATCTGCCATCTTGTATATTTACTTATAAATATATTCATATACCATTTTGGTCCCAGAATCTTTTATGCATTTTTATACAATCAACTCTCAGATTCATTTGCATGCTACAAGACATGCCATCAAACTTCATACTCCCTTTTGCCGTACTTCACAATGCCAGCTTTCTTTTACTTACAGAGGTTCATCAATTTGGAATTCATATTATCATTTAACAAAAGCATCTACATCTCTGACCAGTTTTAAGTTCAGACTAAAGTCATATATAATACATTAAGATCCCAAAGCTTCTTTTTGTTCTCATTCATAATTCATTCATTTGCTTGTTGTTTGTTTTTGAGTTATTTTGAGTTTATTTCATTTTATTAAATTTGATGTCTTTTTCTTCTTATATTTTTATTATAAACTCTATTTGGGGAGATATCTTGGAGAAGCTCACTGTGTTTTTTTCACCTCTCTAGCACTATCTTGCATTTTTTTATTTCTATGTCAATGTAATTGTTTCTAACTTATGGTGCAAATAAATAAATAAAAATATATTTTTTAGCTTTTTAAACCTTTAATTCACACGCAAAGAAAATACCAGTCCTGTTGGTTTGTTTGCTGTTTTTTCTTGACATCCTAAAACATTGACAGAAATAATGTCTTGTTACGTATTTTTTAACACAATTATATTCCCAAATTCATTGATCTTTGCTCAACAGCTGAGCTTGGATATAAAGGGTTAAAAAGAAGAACCTATAAAACATGTTTGGGAAACTATTTTTTTTAAAGGCAGGTTTGAATGTTCCGTTAAATTCAGAGTGTTGATAACTGAACTACTTACAAGCCAACACAGACTTCCTGACCCTCCCGTACTTTTACTGTGGATCAAAACTAATCTGAAAAACACAAAGACTGCTGACGTTTTGGATGATACCTAGTGTCATTGTTTCACTGTGTGTGACTGGTGTTGACACAGCCACGTACTCTGAGGTTGCTGCGGTTACAGCGGCTACAGAAAGAGTTAATATTTGATCAAGATTATCAGATATGTCTCAAATTGAAATATGAACAAATACATTTTTACTCATCACTTTTGCTGACACCAGTTAACACAGCTACAACTTAAACTGTAGCACCAGTCAGACATGGTAATAGAAGCAGAAAATAAAATAAAAGAGCCATTGCACAGAAAAAGAAAAAAAAAACATGCATATCCTGAACATGGTTACAACCTTTACAATACATTTTGTTTTATAATTTATCAGAAACTGAAGACAAATCTCTTTCAGTTTAAAGTCTGAGATTCAGAGAGTAAGTTAAAGTTTTAATTCTTTCACTTTGATCATAACTAAAAAAATCAAAACTAATAAGTTGACCAATATTGGTGCATTGGTGTAGCAAAGTGACCATCAACTGGCAGCGTGAAGGCCACATCACCACAATCATCTCAAATGATTTTTTAAATTCGGCCTTCATAATGTAGGTCGAGTATTAAAATGGCCCTTGGACAAAGCACCTCCGGTCGAGGACAATAGTTCTCAAATGGTGTGGTGAGACACACAAATGAGTCATTTGTTTCTGCTCAAGCCTACACATGATGTTTGTCACACAGCAGTGTTTCACTTCAGTGAATTACCGAGCTATAAAGAGACTTTCGGTTCATTAATTTCTTTTTTAGACCTATTAAAATCATGTTCATTAAAATATTCATGATATTTTGCTTGACTGAGTATCTAAACAAAGACATTTTCTCAAACACTGTCCACCTTTAAAAATGATCTTTACTTACAACTTACTGTTGTAAGTAACACAGTGAGCTTAGAAACACAGGTCTGCCCATAAAGAAGTGACTTTTTCAGAAAAGTGACCAATGATTTAGGCCTGGGCAAAAAAAATGTAAGATTTACAAATCGAGTTGGCAAGTCAAATCAATTCATATTTCATGAAACTTGAGATTAACGATTGTTTTTTTTAATTCAACCCGTTCATTTCACATTCACACTTTGAGGCACTTTTCTCATTACTTTATACTTTTACATTTTTTTAAATAAGAATTAAGTTTTCTATTAAGATTTCTATTTTTTTTTACAACAAGCAATACCTCAGGCATTTTGTTATCTTCATAGTTAATTCAAAGTTCAAACAAGTGTTTTTTCAAGTGTATAAAACTACAGTGCACAGTCACTTTGTGTCAATTTCTGTGTTGATCTTTTTGACCTGAAGACACTTTTAATGTTTATTTTGGAAATAAATTTACAGTGAGTAGTTATTTCATTTTTAATGGGGCAGGGGCATCAAATTGAATCGTGAATCGAGTTTGTTTTTCTTTAAATCAATTTTATTTATTTATTTTTTTGGGGGGGGGATCGCCCAACTCTACAGCGGTTGCAAGCTCTCAGTTTATCTGTGAAGTTTAAAGGGGGGCTTTCCTTTCCTTTACCCTCCGTCCTCTTGTGTGTTGAGGCTGAAGTGTGTCAGAGAACATGCAGATTTAAAGAAAACTGACAGGATGATCCATTTAAGGCTGTTAGTCAAAAAGCTACAGCATTTATCTCCTTGAAAAAAAGCATCATACATGAAACTTAGATTAAAACATTTTACATTTAGTTCCGACATAATTCATGTTAAAATTTGTGCTCTAACTGGCAAAGTAAAAGTTAACTTTCAAACTTGACTACCTAATGTGGTTGCATTAAAATATAATAAAGATCAGCTTTGAAAAATGGCTGTTTTATGAGGATAAAAAAAGGTGTGACTGTGATGTGTTTAAATGTAATATTAATAAAAAGACAATCTCTTATTTGGTATAAGTCTGACATATCCAGTTTAACTTATTCAACAACTAACACAGTTGTTTATCTTTTATCTGGCAGGGGTAGATAGAAATTAACATGTACAGAATAAGTCACTGCTGGATCACTGAATTGGGTCTTAAATTGTATTTTTAATGCACCTTCGGCAAAATACTTACCACTGGTTTTGGGCAATTAAACAAGTACTATTGAAACAGTTTGTTTTTAGCACTATCATTCTGGCACTGGAAAACCATTTGTTATTCTCTGTGGGAAAAAAAATCATTCCTCACTGCCATCCACCCAAAAAGAAAACAGTTAGTGACAAACATTTACTATCCTATGAACAATGGAATATTTGGAAACAAAAACAAAACTAAGAAAAAAAAATATTGTCAAAAGCAGCTGAAATGCAAACTAGTTCACACTGAATGATCTGACTGACATGGCCACATGTGCTCGCGCCTGAAAAGTATGAACATTCAAATAAACTCGGAGAGGATGCCTGATAATAAAATGAAGTCTGATGGAGTTACATTATAACATTCGATTAGTCTCACATTTCGATGGTGACTCTCTTGGTAAATGTCCTGCCTGCTTAAAGGCGTCTCATGTGTCCACATTTACAAGAGTGAAAACGGCAGGAGAGAATGTTTTGCTCTTCTGTGCCTGACTTGAAGCACAAAGAGGGAAAAAGAGGGAAGTAAATGTATAAAAAAACAAAGGCGACAGACTCCTGTTTGTTTTGTGGGTTATTTATGCCCTCTGGCTTGTCTTCAGGCTATCAGCTGCAGGTCCAGATCTCGCAAGAAGGGGAGAGTAAGGTGCTGCTGACGCTGTCGCGGGGTGTTACTTGACTGAGGGCCGATATGCTGCTTAATTGCCCGGGGTCTTGTTTCTAGCCCCTGGCCGAGGAGCACTTGTGGATAGGGTCTCCTCGTCACCTCGGACATTCTGGGAATTCCTCACAGGCCCCCTGTCAGAGGGGCTGCTGAATAAAAGCTGTCATCAGTATAAAGATACCCCGCTCCCCTTCACCCCTTTCACTACACTATTTCTCCTCCTGGCCTGTCTCTGGCCCTTCGTGGGTGTAAGTGGAGTCCCGGCTCTGTGCTCTGCTCGGGGTGTGGGATGATCTGCACGTTAAAGTTCAGGGTTTGGTTGCCGTGTGCAGCTCTCTGCTTCCTCGCACTTCAGTCTCGTTGTTAGTAATGAGAACTTGGCCGAGTGTTAAACTGGCTCAGAGCTTTAAGTCCACAAGTCTGTTTTTAATGAACCGTGGCTTCATTTGCCTTTTTTTATGAGGGAATGACAAGAAAACAAACTCAGTTTGGCACATTGGTGCTTTTGGCTTCACCAGATGATGTCTCATAACACATGGCTCTTCGCCCCCTGGGGTACGACTCTAACAAATCAAAGGAAAACTGTTTTATAATCACAGATTTGGTCAATAATAAAAGGTTGGTTTGTTGCATTTACTGCATAATTTGCAATGTCTTGTTTCTTAGACTGTGCAAACACAACAATGCAATTTTATTTAACTCTTTTAATGTTGTAGCTTGTCATGAATGCTGTTTATAGTGTGGTCATATTTGTAGCTTCATCTTTTTTTAACTGACATGTAAAACCACACTGTCATCACTTATCCTCACATGGACATAACATTTGATTATAATAAAAGTATGTCATGTAAGGACAAACTGAAGTATTAACAGAGTATTAATCACACTGTGAAACCTCATTTCTAATTATTTTGATCCTCATGTCAAAGAAAAGCTGTCAACAGATGCTCATGAAGAGAATCATGTACATTTTTTTTTTTGCAAGTTAAACACTAAAGCAGTTTCTTCTACTTTCGTTGAGTTCAGACCTAAAAAGGTGATTATCAGGATTGGCATTTTTGCTGATATTTTGGCTGGAAAGAGTACCTTCAGAAACCCCAAATACTGGTTGTGATACTGGCAGAATTTTTCAGGTATACCATCATTACCTCATCATTATTGATGGTCCACTTTATAAACCAAAGTATAATAAGTTAATAATAAAGGGTAGATTCAGTTTGATATTCCTCATTCATGTTAAAGATGGGGCTTCTGTGGTGCAGTCAGATAATGTGCTTGGTTAGAAGGTTGCAGATTTGAGCCCAGCTCTGGGCGTCACATGACGATGTGTCCTTGGGCAAGACACAAGACCAAAAGTTACTGCTGTGTCAGTGACGTGCAAAACCACATGAAAGTGTTGGTTGGTACTGATGGACAACTGGCATGTAAACTCAAACCATCAGTGAGTGAATGTGGGAGCAAACGGGTAGGCATGACCTGCAGTGTAAAGCTGCTTTTAGTAGTCAGAATTTACCATTTACAATACTAGTCCAATAACAAAAAATACCTTCTGTTTAAAACAAGTTTTGAAAAGTAAAAAAAAAAAATTACTTTTTTTTTGACAGGTGATGTTATAAATTCATGAAGTATTCTATATTGAGTATCGCCATTCAGATAAAAAATATTGAGATATACATTTGAGCTGAATTTTCCAGCCCTAATGCCAACCATACAGTAAGAGACAGAAACTTGATAAAGACTCTGAAAGACTGTAGTCTGACACTCACTGTGAAACCTGAAGTTTTTAGAGACTAAAGGACTGTTTACACAAAGTTTTCTTTGCATTTTTGCCTTTACATGAGAACAGCGCCTGGATTTCCTGAATCTGCAAACTTTTGAAACCAGAGTCCAGAGTGGCACATTTTCAAAATGTATCGCGGCGCCTTATGTAAACGGGATTCCGTGTTTTATGGTGAAACGCTGACATCACTGCATGTGCAGTACTCTGTCACATGAAGGCTGCGCTCATATTAGGAACAACAACAGCTTCGGCCATCTACAGAGTAGCATGTGTGCCGCTTACTGTGTTCAGTTTGTTATCCAGACAAAACTATCCAGGCAGATTTGTGGTCAGAGCTGATTTGTTGTCCAGATAAGAAACTCCTGCATCTTTATGCGTCCACCCGCCATTGTTATTTGTGAAAATTTTTTCTTCTTCGAATGTGTGTTGTAACACCGCTGTTTCTTTGCAAACCTTCATCGACATCTACTCGACTAGCGTGCACTCTACAGCTTTTTCAGTCGTTCTCTTGTCTTCATGTGGACGCAGATCTTGTTTAGAAGGCGCAAAGGAAAAACTTTTCCATTTCTGGTGAAAATTTTGTGTAAACATGGCCTAAGATCAGATCACAGACTGAGATCTTGCAAAGACAGAGGATTTTGCAAGGTTACTTCAACAAGACCACGTCTAGATTTAACATATTTATTCTGATAGATCCGTCTGACAACTATAACAACAAACACTGTCATTAACTGTCATATGTTTTATGATATCTCTTCCTTAGTTCTTCATGCTGTGAGTGTGGTATGACTATTGGAACAGCAGCTTTATTTATATGTGCATTTCTTTTTCAGTCTAATTAAACTCAGATGACAGCTAAGCCCACAATGACTGTTTCCATGGACACTATCTGATCACAGTCTGTACATTCAACATTTATCAGGATAAAAACATTCAGGCATGGTTCGAGCTGCCTGAAGGTCCAACACAGAAACAGCTGAAGAAGCAGATGTTCTTTCCTATTAAAACAAACGAAGAATTTTCTCTAACTTGTGAAAAAATTAGTTCTGGTCAGAATTAATTTGTTGTGAAAGTGTACAGTAGCAGCAGCCAGCAATATGAACTCATAAAGAACACTGAGTCTCGTCCACGTTTCAGTTACTGAGTCAAGTTCATAAATCTAAATTCTGTGGTTCCACTGTGTGATTATTTCTCATTATGCAGTTTTACCTTTAAATAAAAATGCTCCACTCATCGACTTCTCTGCTAATAAAAACAAACACTGCTGTCCGTCAGTCCTCACGTAGAGACAGGGATTTTATTTCAATTTTTTTATGTCTTGTGTTTTACAATCACTCTGTAATTTGTTTACCTGCAACGTGTTGGGGCTTTATGGGACCAGCTTTTTTCATGAATGAATCATCGCTGTCGAAAGACAGGATGGCTTCAGAGTCAATCCCACTCTCAGAGTTGTCCCTCGCTCCGTTGGTGGTGTTGCCGTGATTTGTAAGATGGAGGATGTCCCCGAAGTGGCCGTTGTCTCCTTTAGTGGGCAGGCCGTTCTCATGTCTCACAGGCTGGACCCCATTGACCACTGCAGAGGGGCTGCTGCGTAGGGGGGACACAAAGATGGTTTTGTTTGGTAACTCTGACTCACACAACAAATGAGTCATCTCAGCGTTGTCCATTTCAAGGAGTTTTGATTTTCACTCTTCAGTTAACACCAGTTCTTCTTTTTGGCATACAAGTTTTGTCTTTCAACATGAGCTCAAGAAGAGTTTGAAGTCAATAACAGAAGAAGTGTTACCTCTCTTTGACGTGTGTTTGTCCGTTTTCTGTCTTGTGATTGGGCAGGTTGACTTCTGGCTTTGGCTGAAATTCAGCAGACACTAGAGGAAACAAAAACATCAAACTTTTAGCCAGAGTAAAAAATACAAATCAGCACAATTGTCTCAGTTAATCAGCCTTTGAATGATCATCTACTTTAGGATGGAACCAATAAACTAAATCAGGCTAACTTCCTTTAGCGGTCAAAGACAGCTGAATTCTCCAGGGGCGTCCTTCCTGTGTTGTCCCCTCACCCTGCTGTGCTGAGGACACGGCTGTGGTTGAAACAGATCCCCACAGACCCGACTACAATGGAGACCCGCCTGCCAGCCCTCCAACCACATCAGTGGCTGGATCATGTCTTCCTCCTGAGGTGCTTGGCCTCAAACAGAATCTCTCCCAGACCACACTAATCCCTTCATCTTACTCGTCTACCCTATGTGACGTGGAGGTTCAGGCGAAGAGGAGGGCCGTGTTTCACGCCTCTAAATTTACTTTAATTTGAAGCTCTAAGATCACACATGTCCTTGTAGGAAAGCTTGTGTCAACAGTAAATATCTGATATCTGCTGCAGGCTCTTCCTCTGAAAGTCCCTCAGTCGTAACACTTGGATGAGAAAGCACACATGGGTTTGATCGAGCAGAGGAGAGCTAGTCACGGAGCAGCTGTGCAGGATGTGATGCACAGATATTTAATTGAATAATCCTTTTTTAATACAAAAACCTTCAGATCCGAGCTGACTCACGGGAGAGTAAGAACAACAGTGCAACAAATACCTGTGACTGCTTTATCTCACATATGGAAGAAGTTTGAGGGGTTTTGTTGATCTAATATATGCCTCCAAGGATGAATAATTAAGAGTCCTTTGTTTTCCTAAACAGCAATCAGGCACTGGCTGGATGCAGCAGGTTCAAAGTGAGGCTGTGAGAACAAATCTCTGCAGATATGTATGATGTCTGAACATGTATGATATGACTATAAAATCTGATGTTTCCATTTAAGGTATCTAATTTCAAGGTGATGGTTTAGTGGACGGGGTTGCAATAATCCATACCCTTCTCTTCCCATTTTAAACCCATCTGCGTTTTGTTTACACCTTCTTTCTCCCCTTTTCTAAGCCCATTCACTGTCTCTCTTTAAGATGGAAACTAATACAAATTGATTGATACCGATGGCATTACTAATTCTGCTGTTCAATCAGGTTCTTTAACAATTCCCCAATTGATTCCTGCAGACGTTCTCACCTGTAAAAAGCATAAATCAGTTTCAAGTGGCAACAATGTCAGACACATGTCACCTCAAATATAAAATGCTATTCTGCATGAATACCTCCACAAGTTGTTGGTGTTCATGTCCACTAAATGTTGTGCAGTAATCATCCTTTTACTAAGAATAAAGCTGCAATTTTAACCACTTCTGTTCCCTGTCTGCCATGATCATATCTTAGATTTCGAACCATTTTTTCTGACAGCCTCTGATAAGAATGTGATGTCCTTGATTTGCAAAGCATGCAGACCAAAGGGGAAGGAACTGAAAAAGGGAGCTGTTATATTAAAAATGTATTAATATTAAATCTTTTTGGTCTGTGAAGGCCAAAAAGTAGCTTATAAAAAAGTAATGTTCTAGACAGATCTCACTGCTAATTTTATCTACGACATAAATGAGGGTCAAGTGAAAAAAAAAATCTCCAGTGCGTTTCATATTGCTGAGAAAAAATAAACATATGTGTCATATTTCAAGCTTCAGTTCTGACGAAAAACATTGTGCTTCGGTAGACTTGGGAATGACAAAAACTGAGCAACTTCAACTGTCAGATAACTGAAAGGGGCGTTGCAAGAGGGTCCTAAGCCGCTGTTGCTCAAAGAGTATAGAAAAATGTGACCCTCTAAAGTTTAAGTATAAAAAAATAATTTATGATACATCTGCCTTTGAAACAGACTAGAACCCTGTTTGTCTTCTTAACATGGAACAGTAACAAAACTTCTATGACGAGCCTCAAGTGGACATTTTAGGTACTGCAGGATTGTAAACCTTCAGACTGACTTTGGCTTTCAATAGAAGAGATCTCTGCTTGGTTTCTGCAGGTTTAGCATTGCAAGTTCTGTCTTTAGAAATTGGTTGAATCCTTACTAGTCCCTCTTTTGAAACTTAAGTTCTGATTTGTTTGTATTGTCATTGTTTGATTGATAAACAGAGACATATGGTTTATAGATATAATGTAATTTGGCTGATCAGTTAAAGAAAATGAATTTGAATGATCTGTTTTTTTAAAATTCAGTGTGTCACAGTTGCTTAAATGGCTAATAGCTAAAACATAGTCTCTAGTTACTGAAGCTGATGCTCAAACAGCAACAAAGTGTGTGGCAAAACACTAATATCTTTTGGTTTGGGTGATAACTAAAGCATGGGGCTTCATCTACACCAAGATAAAAAAAAAACAATGCTTTTGCATGTGCTGCTTCCTACTAGGTACTTTGGCTCCGTCAGATTTCCCAGGATTCTATAACTCTGCACACTTAAGTCGATCACTGTGTTGGCAAGTGAGCCTGTCATCTTCCACAGGGCTGGTTTGGGCCACTTTGCGGTTCATCCTCCCACCAACATTCTCTACAAGCGACAGGCATCTGCCAGTCAGAGTAGGATGGACCACACAGGCTGTGCTCAGTGCAGTCAGGGCAAACAAGCAGATAGCCATAATGGCTGCTAATAAGGGAGTTTAAAAAAAGGAAAAAAAAAATAACAGTCGCCCCTTTCACATGTATGCTAGTGGTCGAGCCCTTTGGTACGTTTGGGTTGTTGATCCCTGAGTTAGAGCGCATCTCCTCACATGACCACACTCCATCACATAAAGAAGTTCAACAAAAAGCAGCTGTTTCCTCACCTTTGCTGCCCTCTGCCTCTTTTTCATTCCCATTCATAGGCGGGGAGGACTTTGTCTCTTTCTATGAAGATGTCAAAAAAAAGTGTTAGTTATGTGTGAAGATAGGCTAAATAACGTTTTGTGTGTTTACTTGTTTAAGGCTGAACAGCAAATGTACCTTGTCGCCTCCATCTGTCTTGCGTGTCCTCTTCATGATCTCCTCCAGACGCTGTCAAATAATAAAAAAAGAGGAATGAGGCAAAAGGAAATGCCACAAAGACCAAAGCTAAATCAGAACTTATTTTGTGTTTGTTTTTAGAACACAGGAAGTAACCAACACATGAAAGTATTCATTAAGTAACACCAGTCGACCAAAAATGGCAGTATTTGATTTAGTAAAAATAGATCTAATTTCTGAACAGGGGGTCAGACTGGGCCCACACATCTTGCCAGACTAATGTTTCAGATTTCACTGTTCATTAAATCTGCTGAAAAGCTGGTATCTGCTGTAAAATGAACAGCCAGTCTGAGGCCCATACGTCTCCAGGTGGAGATCTGTGTCAACAGTGGTGAAGCAGCTCGTGTGTTTTCAGCTGGAACAGTGGCGTAGGACGGTTGAACAATGAGCAGTGAGTGTGTCTGAGCTGCACACCGCACAGAGGGAAAGACTTCACTGAAGATCACGACCTTCATTTGAGGACACAGCAAGCCTAAGACGGCAAGACCCGATTTGCAGCTGCCACTCATAAAAGTGAGACCGCTTTGAGATCCAACATTTTTCTTTGATAACTCACACACTTATGCAAACTTATTCTGATTCTTACTCAGGCTGAAAGATTATTCAAGCTTTCCTTGTTTTCCTGTTTAGGGCAGATTAAACACCATCTTTGAAGACCAAATGTTCCTCTCTGAGATGAGCATGAAGGTTGATCACTCGGACATGAATATTGAAATGTGTCTGATAAAGGCTTTTGAAACACAATAGCTCTTATGTCTTAATGTTATAAAAGAAGCACAAGGCAGAAGAAAGAGTTATCTCCTTTCCAATATCTCCTCTTTGACCCTGGCTTGGCTGTTAAGCTGCAGCAGTCGTATCAACTGAGACTGAGCTGTGTTTTAGTATTTCTGATCACAATCCTCTTTTTCTGAATTTTACCACTTCGCTAACCTAAAACACCAGATTGACTGTTCAGTATATTTCACTTGTCTATCTCGAAAAGAGCCCATAAAAAGTGTTTGGAAATGGGCAGAACCTTTCAAAAGCATATCCCGCAGGTGAGGTTGTTCTATCATTCACATTTATTACAGGCCACTCAGATAATATACAAGACAAGCGCTACTGCCTTGGCGTGAAGAACAGAATGTTAGCCACTTTATAAAACAAACTCCTAGCATAACATGGGAGAAACCAATCAAAAATATCTTTACTAAAGACAGGTTTGTTGTGTTGTTATTTGATTTTCATTTAATAAATAAATCTGATCAAATAAAACTGCTTCTGAAGCTGTTAGCATCTATGCTAATCTCAGTACAAGCAGTTGCTTCCTGCTGTCATCTTGCTTGTAGCTCCCATCTCTTCCTTTCTTAAGGTTGCTGGTTGGGACATGCTAATGTGGACCACTTGTATATTGGAGCTTGGCAAGATGGATTCCTAATTTCGGCCACTGAATCAGGCAGATCCATCTGCACTGCAAGCTTTAACATTGAGCATTGCAAGTTGGTAAATATCTGGCTAATCAGAACACCACTAACTCCATGACTAGAAGAGGGTTTGATGTGATTTTGATTTTAGTCAAAGGAGCAGCTTTGATAACCACTGAACAAACTCCTTAACAAATTGATGTCATCTTACTTTTTGCTGAACAAGTCCCTTATCACTGTCGTGTGTCAGATCTTTAACTTCAATGAAAATCTTAAAGGGAAGTAATTTTCCTACAAATGAATTCCTTGTGGTCTGTGGAGCAGTCTGTTGGTCTGTAGCAATCTTTGATCAAGTGTGACTAAGCAGGGAGTCTTCGGCGCAGAGGACATGCTGTACTAGGGGGCTAAATCCAGCACAGAGCCGGGCTCAGGCGGTCTGAATCAGGCCTGGCAACCCCAGATAAGAGCCCCTCACATATGGAGCGAAGATGAGGAGGGAAAGAAGGCTTAGTGGGCAAACAGAGGCAGATGTGGGTCGTTTACTCGACTAGATGGTCATGGTCGCAGGACACACATCAGCACTCGTGGATGTGCACAGATCCACACGCAGATGATTGGCACAGCAAGGCCTCCATTATTACCGTTTAAATATAGCTCCTGCTCGCACACAGGCTAAGCCCTATTAAATCATGGCATGCAGGCGGCCAATCCTGGGTAAGCCAAAAACATCATTCATCTTGGTTTGAGGGACTCGACTTTCAAACCTGCTGTTGTCATGTCGGGAGGCAGACCACAAATTTATGTACCCTAGAATATGATACCTCATTCACTGAGGGGTGCTCATTGCAGAAATATGACTGCGGAGTTAATTTTGTGTTACTTTCACATATGTGCAAAGCAGAGATGGGACTTTTAGTAACTCCCATCAGTCATTTTGGACATTTTAAGGTGATTATAATCCCTAAAATTAAAGTCAAGGACCTACACAATACCCAAAGACCCAAAGGTATTTAAGTTCCCATATTAAAAGAGATGACTCTGCTGAAGCAACACTGATGGCAGGACAGATGTGTCCTCCTACCTTTTTCCTCTCCAGCCTCTCCTGCTCCTCCTTCTGGAAGTGTTTCTCCCTCTCCAGACGCTGTTTCTCCGCCTCCTCCCGAGCTTTAGCCTCAGCCTCTTCTTTCTGAAAACGCACACACCGGCGAGAATCCAACCAAAAATTTAATGCAAGCAGAGTGAGGGAAAAAAAATCGCAGCCAAAATAACATGCCTCTCATGTATGAGGGGTGTGGTTGGACACTGCAGTCACTGTTTATGGCCACAAAAGGAGTATTTTTCTGCGCCCTCGAGCCAAAAAGGTCTCTTTTCAATGTTTACAACCACGTGAGGATCCCTCAAAGTGAAACACAATACTTGCTTAATTATGGCTTTGCATGAGTGTGTTGGATCGTGTTCAACCTGAAGTGACAGCGCTGTGAAAGGCCACAAGGGGGCAGGAAAGAGCGAGAGTGGACAGTGTTGGGATGCTTATGATGCAAAAGTACAGGATAAACATGTTGTACTTACATTTAAGTTTTTATTTAGATTTAGTACTTTCTTTATTGTATGCTTTAATAACTGCTTTTACTTTTAATTCCTTTTTATCTGCGCCAGTTTTTCATTTACTGGGTTCATTTATAAGAAACAACGTGCCTGCTGTTTTTACTTTACTTTGGCTTCCACCAAAATCATATTCAAGACTCTGAAGACCTATTAAGACACGAACTGAGAAAAAGTAAGATCAGCTGTTGCACTGCATCAACATGTGAAAAATCAGAATTAAGACTTTAAGACCCAAAGAAGGAAAAATAGTGCCAATTTTGATCAGCATGGAGTTTGTGCTTTACAGCTTCAAATTGGGTCAAAAGTGTTTAATTCCTATGATCATAATTCTAATTTCATTCATCTGTTTTTTCTTGCATATGCTGCAAGATCCCCTGATGATGTTTTTTTCCCTGTTATTCCCTTATCTCCTCCCTTATAAGCCGTTCTTTAGACTTGCTTTTTCACATTTGGTTCTTTTTCTTGAGTGATGAGCTAATGTGATAGCTGCTAAAAAAATGAATTGTTACATGAGCGAGTTATTACACAAGAAAAGTTCTAAAAAACTGTGTTTAGTTTACCTCAACCTGCAAACTTTCTGAGACAAGATTCATCTAAAATGTTAGAACATGCACAGGCAAGACTAAACATATTAAAGCATTTTATTGAAAAAATGGTTAAAGACTTTCAAAGGATTCACAGGGACTCTACTTTTTATTATTTTCTCATGTGCACATTTACCTCTTTGTTTGCTCAGGCACGGGCTCAAGTGTATTTGCATGAACTTGCGCATGTTGGTTTATAAGTGTACTTTACAGTTTCTTGGACACACATGTCTAATATGCAAACTAACAGACCTTGTGATTTTACCTGGAATGCTCTCTATGTCTGTGCAGCATTTTTAATTACCTTGTGTCAAAGGCTTGAAGACATTACCTCATTTTACCTTGTGTAATGCATATTTGTTTGTCTGCTTTACATCTGGGATTGATAAATTCATCTTTTATTCTGTTTTATGAATGGTCTCATTTACCGACAATCTGTCAAGCATCATGCTGCCTGCTGAACTCGACCAAATTCTGTGAAGACGAAACAGCTTGCGGCCTATTTTAAGACATGAAACAAACAGAGCATTTTTCTTTGCCCCACCCCATCGGGTTGGATTAATATCTTTCTGGAAGACAATGATATCCGCATGGCCCCTGGTACTTGTTTTTGTCTGGGCATGTTATCAGAAAAAAAAAGATCAGTGTGAGGCGAGCAGCAGAGCTCAAGGAGTGAAAAAAACAGGTTGTTTGCTCAAGATAGAAGAGCATGTTAGTTAGTGGTTTTCTGGCAGGGTGTATGGAAATGATTTCAGGATGCTGTGGTCATTTTTACACCAGTGCTTTATGGTCTATGTCACTGTTGCAGTTCTAAGTAATCGTGAGTTACTATAGCACTTATCTGACTTCCAGGGCCTGTCCACTGACTAACACCACCATCCAACAACTTCCACGTCATTTACTTTCCTCTTTATGGTGCACTGTAATCCAGCCTACCTGTTTCTGCAGACGAAGGTTCTCCTCCTGCTCAGCTTTAGCTCTCTCCTGAGCCTCCTTCTCCTCCTGCAGGCGTTTGGCTTCGTCCCTTTTCCGCTGCTCCTCAGCCATAGCCCGGGCTTCTTCCTCCCTGAGCCTCCTCTCCTCGGCCTCCCTCGCTGCCCGCTCCTCTTTCAGGATCCTAAACAGTCGGAGCATAAGACAGAATATAAGAACTCTGCCAAAGCCTGGATCAAACTTCAGAGGCAAAAGAGGACACGTTTGCACACATTCTTTACTCTATTTTCCTGTGATAGATTAATCTTGATATAAAAATGCTTGGACTAGTGTCAAGAAACAGTTTAGAATGATAAGATTGATTTGGTTGAACCACTTTAAACTAAATATGTCACATTTAAGCTTTCCTTCTACTTTGTCCAAGAAATAGCCATATTAATGAGTTCCTCTGACTAAAACTGGAGTTTGAAATGCATTAAACATTGTTAGTCTAGTTGATTATTATGCACAACCACAGCATCTGTGCCAGGCTCTGACCCAAAATTCAAACAGCACCAGTGCAAAGCATCCCAGAGGTCCCTTTGTCATCTGCCTATGCAGAGAACCATGAAATATAAGGTACAAAGTACATCCTTAAAACAACTGCAACGTTATCTGCAACCAACACTCTGTCTGAAAGCAGCTTGCTGAAAAGTGGGTGCATATCATAGAGCATGGTGGAGTATTGTTATACTTCCTTCAAGAGATTATCCTCTATACAGCATCTGTCCTGGTACAAGATCAGAAGTCCACTTAAATGCCCTGTTCAAGCTAAAAAAAAAAACCCTGGTCTGACTGAACTGTACATGTAAACATCCTGCTCCAGCAACAAGTAACTATTTCAGGATATGGAAACAAGCAGAGGTATGAATGAGTGCCACCAGGAGATCCTGTTCATTCCTGAGCTGTAAATAGGGACGCAATGCGGCAAGAATCAGTCAACAGACTATCACATTCTTAAAGCTTCTACACAACAAGGTCTGTGTTAAGTGAGGACTCACTAAGACAAACGTCTTTTGAAAGTAAATGCAGCTGTCCTGCTATCATAAGCTAACATATGTCTTGTTTCTTATCATGGAAAATACATAAAGCATTTTTAAAGGTAAAACATTCATTAGAGTGTTACTAATCTGTTATTTTTCATTGACATTTACAAAAAAGTGTCAGCCATTCTTAAGACTGCATACTGTAGTCAAGTCCCATTAGATCCTATATATAATGCTGAAGTCACCACAACATATTGCCCCTTTACAGCGTATTTACACAACGCACAGCTCGAGACATTTACATTACTTCCATTAGGACCTAATATCTGTGTCAATTCTGGTATGATCCACGCGCTCCCCATGCACAAAAAGGCAGCCCACATGTCCGCCTCTCTGCAATATTGTGCCTATGACACTACCGAATGTGTTCCCAGCAAAATTGTTGTATTCCTTGTGAAGTTTTAGACACGCTTTCCATGAGTGTGTTCTGGAAGTTTTTAAGAAAGTTTCAGTTTCAGTAACATGCACAGACTGAGTGAGGAAGGCTCATACTAAGAGGCAAGCAGGGTCATATCAGGCTTAAGTCTGAGAGAAAACCCTGCTGTTTGAGATCCCAAATGCAACTTTCATCATCCATCATCTATACTTTCAGAATCACGGAGGTTCCTGGATCTATTTCCAGCTGACATAGGGGGGGAGAGGTGTGGTCAGGGTTGCAGGGTGGAAAATCTCCAGTACATTTCCAGAAACGTTCCGGGAAGTTAAACTGGGGAATTTCTTAAAAAATTCCAAATCAAAAACTTTTAATGGAATTAAAGGGGGTCAGCTGGAAACTGGGGGTAATTTAACTGACCAGTATCATATCTAAACATAAATATGAATTTTTTGTTTTGCTGTAAGCAGACATCCATGCAAAATAATACAATTAAATACATTACATTTCAACAGATTATTTCATTGAACAATCGATTTCAGCTTCACTTTATATCCTTGGGCTCATGTGTGTCTTCAACAGTCCAGGGTTCATCTGTTCGTATGATGGACTGCACAGTGCATGCAGAGGACGAGGCCTCATTATCCCTATGGTAACCAGTTAGCTATGTGCATGTGACTAAATATGAGATATTCTTGATTATACTTGCATTGAATTTGATTGTTTAAGTCAAGATCAAGTTAAAACATATGTTCCCCAACTATATATGAAATCCTTGTGAAGGGTCAAAATAAAATGTGTAAATTCCAGGTTTACTCCCATTTATTCCCAAAAAATCCTGTAAATTCCCATAGAAAGCTTCCAACCTATGAAATAACCGGAATTTCCAATCCAAGTGGTGTACACCCAAAACCAGCCAATGCAAATGCAGCTGAATCGAGTAAATTTAGAAACTTCCTGGGGTTTTTGCTGCATGTCAAATGTATAAATTGGATTAGAGCCTGATCTTAGCACTAGCCTGAGCCTCTCTATATAATATGCATTGCAACAAAGGATCATTAACTCTCCCCTCATAGCCCACTTTATAACTCTGACAGATTTGGTCTCTTAACTGCCCGTTACTTATTTTCTCCTGAGTGGAAACACCGCCAGGGAATAACCGACCTTCAGCTTGGACAGAGACTTGTTTCCAGTCCGTGCTCTCCCTCCCTGATGTGTGTTGAAGCAAATTATTCACATTATCCACTGACCTCTCCTTCTCCTCCTGTTCACGTCTCTCCTGCTCCTCCCTCTCTCTCTGCTCTCTGGCCTGTCTGCGTTTCTCTGCCAGGATGCGAGCAGCCTCCTCTGGATCGTTGGTTCCTGCCATGGGCTTAGCTGACGGAGAGGGTGCAGGTGATGCTGCAGAGACAGGCGGAGCTGAGTGCACAGGCTCGGGTGAGGAGGACGCTGCAGTGGTTGTGACTGTTGTGCTTGGTGCTTGAGGGGAGGAGGTGGCTGAGGATACTGTGATGGCAGGTACCAGAGGAGAACCTAAAGCAGGAGAAACAGCTGTTACAGAATGAACTAAAACACACTAATCCTGTGTTGTTTATCTGAGCAACAACCTTCTAAATAGTGCAGATCAATCACAGATTAAAAAAGAAGTACAGCCCAGCAGTCTCTCCTCTCTTCACACGCTGCAAAACATTCAGTCTGCAGTAAATGAAATCAGCAAACAGCCCAATCTTCAGCCTAAAAAGTCAGTAATTACATAATTAAGTCTGATTAGAGCAGCCTCTCGGTGCCATGTGACAACACGCCAGCTGTGGAGCTGTGTGTGGCTCACTAAATACATTTGCATGGCTAATTAAGCCTGATGTAATCTCTGCCTACTGGCTCTTCAAAGAGGCTCAGATTTCCAGACGCTTCTTTCCTTTTCCATTAGATTATTTCTTTTGGCCGGTCATAGGAAGAGACCAGGCCAGACAGTGAAGCACCATAACAATAGAAGACAATAACAGAGAATGACTCAGATGTAGAGAAGGCTACTGACAATTACTGAATCACAGGGCAGGCAAAAAGGAGAGAGACACTAACCTGCTTCAAGATGCAGAGTATCATGCAGCAAACTGTTCCCGAACATGTACTTGTTGATTATTATTATTATAAAACATAACAGGGGTGTTCTGCATCATTCAGAGAGGTTTTATGGTCTCTCTTCTGCAGATTTTTTAAACACCCAATTCAAGCTCCTTTCAAGGTGCATTTTCAACGTTTTAAGCACCTTACAGCTGTTGTAAAGTGTAACTCTGTATGAAATACTCTACAGCAGTGCTACTCAAATGGTAAAGCAGGCATAGGAGTTCTTTGGGAATTTGTACAGCCACTGCTTATCACTACAGTTACTTTACAACAAGAATTTTTAGTCATTCCTTTGTAGGCATTAATTTCCATGCACAGCTGCAAACTGTTACTGCCATCAAGGAAGCACTGTACTCTGCAACTTAAAGAAAGAACAGATGGAAGGGATCAATACTTTGCTGATTTCTGTTTGTTTACTCAACTCTTTCTATCTGTTGTTGCTACATTTATTGAAGTTAATAAGGAAACATTTTCGTAAACAACTATGTTAATGTTTCACTAGTTCCATTGCTGGATCATATAAATAAAGCACAAAACTGAAGACACAATATCACACGTCAAATAAGCTATTTTGCATCGATATGAATGCGTTGTGCCTTGAGACTTTGGCTTGATCCAAGATGTGAGCAAAACAACTGAAAATTACTGACTAAAATAGACTAAAATGATTGCTTTAATTTAATTATTCATCTAAGAGAGGACAGTGTAAGTTCACTTATGTCACCATACCACAAAAATTGGCTAATGTCCACCTGTTTTCCTTGAAAGATGCTTTCTGTAAAAGAAAAGCTAAAAAACGGGTTTATGATAAAAACATCCAAGACGAACAAACATAACATAACTTTAACATAACACAACATAATGAAACATAACGCATGTTATTGCAAATTCTCCTAAGTATATTGGACATTAGCGTTTTAAATTAGATAATGGCATTGTAAATGTATTTCATTACAGCAATCTACAGAAGGTGATAAATAACAACTAAACTTAAGAAAGTCTCTTGTGTTAAAGTTTGCTAGCTAGACTTTGGATCCCTCCTTACCAGGCTGGCTGTAAATTAGCCATTCAATATGATTATGCTGTATTTCTAAGCAGTTTAATCCCCACATCAGAACAACTCAAACCTTAAACTATTACAATTTCAAAGCACTCAGTGAGTGCAAACCTCCATCAAGGTGGCTCACATATAACTGTTAGATCTATAAGCAATAGTTCCACATTAAAGTACCATCATAATGTGATTCCTTGACCCTGCAAACCCACACCTAGCACTTGGAACCATGTAGATATCATTACTAGTTAAACAGTTATTGAGCAAAAATGATTGTTTGCCAATGTCTGCCAATCTGATCACCACCAAAATCTATTAATTTTTAAGTTGGACCATTATCAACATCTCCTTAAAATTTTAGCGAAATCTGTCCAGTAGTTTTTGTGTAATCTTGCTGACAAACAAACAAACAAACAAACATATCCTGGCAAAACACAACCTCCTTGGCGGGGGTAATTAAAGCACCAGTATGACACCTGAGCTATCAATTGAATGCAAACCTCTTTTATTCTTCTTGGGAAATGTATGCCCATTATCAATCTTAATTTTGTCCATGTTATTCCTGAAGCTGAATATCAAAACATTTGCCGGGAAGGGTTAAAAATATGAATTTAACTGAAATGACTACACACAACAGTGCCAAATTTCGACTAGCATCTGGAGAACTGACCAATAGTGACCCCATTAAAAAAAAAGCCAATTCATACCTGCACAGCCTGCCTCGAAATGATCACAAGTTATACCCAAACTTAATACAAGAATGGGTGTCTTTGTAAGGAAGACATATGCTAAAATGAAGGCTGCTGTTGGATGACTAACAAGATGTCCAGTATGATGGTACAATAACAATCTTGTGCCTATATGTCCCTGCAATCTGCAGTGTTTAGTCAAACCCACATTGCCAGAGGAGAAAGAGCTAAGAGGAAAACACTGGTGAACAACAATCAAGACAGCTTCCTGAACTCACCCTTTCTCTCCTCTGGTGTCGCAGACCTGCGAGGCTCCCTCACTCTCTCGAGGGGGGCGGGAGAGGATGTGCGGTGGTCTATCCTGGCAGGGGTTCTGGCTCTTTTAGGCCGACTTTTAGGTGTTGACGGGCTTCCACGTGTGGATGGAGGCTTAGGGGAGGCAGCAGGGCTGGGCGAGGCCGTTCTGCCCTTAGGAGTGGCTGGAGATGATGGCCGTTGTCTTGATAAAGGACTGGGACTACAGAGTAGAAAAGCAGGGTTAAATATAGTCTTGGGGACAATGTTTCAACAGTAAGATCTTCTCTTCATTTTTTAAACCAGGGCTGAAATGTTGACCTGCAGTGACGTGACTTCAGCAGACGGATTCACGGCAGACTAAGCAGCCCCTCATTACATCATCCTGTTAGTGCTTCATCAGTCAGCTACACTTGAGGAACAACATGCTAAAGATGTTTTCTCTCCCCCCTCAGGCACCGGCAACTCTGCCAAGCTCTTTGTTGCCTTTTTTATTGAATCAAAAGACACTTTTCCCCCCTTTTCTATCCCCTCTGTCGTGGAATGTCATTTATTTCAGTGGCCTGAGGATAAGAGAGGAAATGGCCACTCGTCCCGGGACCTTTAACTCACTGCCAGCACTAAGTATGATGTCATAACAGTGCAGACGTAAACACAGTCGGCCTGGCTCACCCGGCCATGAAGCAAAAACAATCTGAGGGTCAGGGGGACGTAAGGTGAACCTTGTTTACTGTAATACTTCAGAGACTTTGCTTGTATGATGTCTTTATTATGGATCTGTCAGAGTTTTCCAGCAGTGCATAGGTCACTTAGGGTAACAGGATGCTTTTAAAGTGGGGATGGTAGCTTCAAATGGATATTAACTTCATTATAAGGTGAAGTGTGTCTTAAATTAGTTTTTATAATGTACATCTGAGACAATAATCAGGAGGACAGATTTATAATCTGGGCGTCCATGGGGTTGACAGAATAATAATTTTTTAATTTTAAGTCATTTGTCTCTGCCTTGATGGATTGCTATTAGAATGTTTGTAGATGTACATAGTGTATATATATAGGTGTATTAATATACGTATGTTTATATGTATATATGCACGTCTATAAAATGAATAGTATGAATTCAACTCGATCTATTGTAAAATGTCTCGATGTAACTCTTACAAATAAGACTGACTGATTGATTCATTAATAATAATCCATCTTCTAACACTTTCAGGGCTGTGGGGGGCTTAAGTCTATCCCAGCTGACTTTGGGTGAGAGGCAGGGTACACTCTGAACCAGTCACCAGCCATGTACTGTATACAGAGCCACATTCACACTCACACTAATACCTGCAACTTCGAGTCACTAATTAGCCTAATTAGGATGTTTTTGGAAACCGGAGCTTCTGGAGAAAACCAACACAGGTACAGGGAGAACGGAGAAATGTTCTTGCTGTGAAGCCCATCTTAAAGGGTTAAAAGATTTGCTTGTTTAAAGTTAAAAGAGCAAATCCACAAAAACTGAATAATGTAAGACCCCTAAAAAATTGGATCAAGACTTTTGCAACTTTTATGACCAATTGAAAAAAAGTCATAATAACTCATAGAGAAACCTTGTGTTATATAGCAAATGAACAGAAAAAAGGAATTCAATATGAAGTGATTTTTACCTTGGATCTGGTTTGTGTCTCATACTGGGTAGAGACTGCCTCTTCTTGAGGACCTTCTCTTTAGAGAGAGCACTCTTCTCTTTTTCATTCTCCCGCTCCTTGTCTTTCTTTTCTTTCTTGTTTTTGTCCATCTGTTTGACAACAAGAAGAAATATTGAGTTGACGAGTTTAAGTCTCTCCATGTACATTTGAAAACAGCATTATAATGAGAACAGAACAGATCACCACATCTGCTTTAGGTTTGGATACATGAAGTAGAAAAAAGAGGAAATGTTCATGCATTAAATTGATTTCTGCTGACAGGTACCTCGACATGTAAGGGAAGAGTAAGCTGTTATGAGTTTCACGGTCATTTATCTACGCTCTAACCCTGGGGAACGGCTTACTGTAAACGTCTGTAGGTAGTTAATGACTGTTGTACCCCTCTAAAGACTTTGACTGCTGATGAGGCAGACTTACAGGTGTGGAGCTCCGTCTGTGATGGCGCTGTGTAATGTCTGGCGTGCTGGACGTCACCCTCCAGCGGTCGGAGCAGCGGTGGTGGGGCTGGTGTGCGCACAGTGTGAGAGGGCTGGCTGAGGCCGAACGAGGGCAAAGAGGAGAGTCTGAGACAAAGAGTGCCATACAATTTAAGCTCACTGCTGTTAATAATACTAGCACGTTTTGATCTGGTGTATATCATTTCCTGATGTTTCAACTTACGACCGTCTTTGCCGTTGCTTAGAACACTGGCAGCACTGCGGCTTCTGGCAAGGAAGGAGAGCGTTGGTGTCATCAGACGGTCAACTATGCTGCTCTCCCATGGACTGAGAGCGAGACCACGGGCTGAGGGGAGGAGAAACAGATCGATGCATACAAGATATTTAATTAAAGTCAAATGTCTTTTTAAAGAAATAGTTAGGCTTATTGAAGTTGTTGTCACTGAGCATATACGGCCCAGTCTTTGGTAAATGATTAATTTTCTGAGTAATTCCAGTTTATGTCTTCAGAGAGTGTCCTCAGTTCAACCCAGTGTTAATTTTGGCAGCACTTTCTAATTTAGTTGAAGTCTTTTGCCTTAAATATCTTTTAGTTTTAGTCATAATTTAGTTATCTTAATTGTTTTAATTTTTGTCTAGTTTTGGTTGATGAAATTTCATTCTAACAATTTAGTGGACAACATCTACTGGAAATGTAGTCGACTTGAATATGAATCAGAAAATGTAGGGCATTTTAATGTTTATTTGAATATCTAAAGTACCGGTAATGTTTTACACTTGATCTCGCCACCATAAAGCTTAGGCAGTTGTGACTGGATGTTGCTCTTAACTAATCCAACCTTTCCACAACCAAAACAACTGTGATTCCGAACTTGTCTCTACTTTCTACATGACAAATTAGGTCTGATTGGATTTAGCCTCTGTCGAACATTTCAGTTATTTGTTGATGATTCAAGAGCTTTATTCTCTACTGAACTGGCGCTATACAAATAAAGATTGATTGATTGATTGATGAAAACTGTCAGTTAATATAATTTTAGTTTTTGTCAAAGTACACTTGTTTTTAGTTATAGTCTAGCTTTTTTCAGGGGAAAAAAGTTGTTCTCGAAAGCTATGACAAGAATAATTGGCCCACAAAACTAACACTGGTCTAACCTGAGGTTTATTACAACTATATAAACCCAAATTTCAACAAAACGCTAAATATACAAAGGACAAATCTCACATCAGTCTTTCCAAAACCTCCTGCTCAGACCCAGAAGAAGACAGCAACAAAGTACCGCTTTAGATGTGACCAAAGAGAAATAAGATCAAATAGGGCACATGTACCAGTACATCCACAAGCCATAAAACCCAGATCACATCCACAAAATTCCAGTTTGAGACCTCACTGCCACCCAAAGAGAGCATAAAAGAAAAAGTCAGCTCAGTGACTGTCTGCTGTAAGCTTGGGCTGCAGTGGTACCACCTAAAACAGAACATTTTTTCACAGCTCGTCTAGACTTTGAGTTAGTTATTTATAACCACAGCCCTGGGCTTACAAACAGAGAGGAAAAGAAGAAGAGAGTACTCTGTATTTCATTTTTTATGGGACACACCTTTTCTGGCTTGAAGGTGTACCCTGACTATTTCACACATATTCATCTCCTCGAATTGTGTAGAAGAAGTTTGGAGAGTGGCAAAGAAAAGTTACCTATCCACTCTTTTTTAGAGGTGCACCACAGGAGTGGTACCTGCTGCAGGGAGTTTTTCTGAATACATTATCTCCTGAAAAATGCTGACTCACTCTCTAACTCAACTTTTCAAAGTCAGAAGTTTCTCATCCTGTGCAGGGATAGCAGCGACCTGGTTAATTTTAGAAACATGAAATAAAGCAGAACATCTGGAACATTGAAAGAGGATGATTCACAGATTTTGACCCCATTCAAACTTTGCATTAACATCTGTTTTTTGCATGTTGTTTGTTTGTCCACACAGAACATCTGCAGTATGTCTTAAATGACAACCTGTAATTTAGACCTCATGTGTTCGCTTCTTATGCAAACAACAGTCCATTCGTCCTTTCCCTAGTTGTCAGGCCTCATATGGTATTATTGTAATGTGTCCAGTCTCTCTGGTCACTTCTGTATAAAACTGACTAGTAGCTGCATGCTATGTGCATATTAGCTTTGAGCTAAAAGGCTAGCTCTGCCACTATGCTGACCTCCAAAGTTTAGTCATAAGCACGCTTCTTAAGTGACAGTTATGATAAGATATCTAGCAGATGAGCGTTGTGACATACTGGTTGGATTGAAATGACAGCTTAATTTAGGACAACAAGTTCCATTGGAGTCGTGATGTGTTGTACACAAATGAGTCCAACCTGAGAAACGGCTCTTCTAAATGAACATTTAATTTGTCCCATTTAAGAGCCAATTTCTTATTTTCACTGCTATTTCTGAACTACATTTGAAAAGCCAAAATGGTTCCAACTGTGTAACCATTTAGACCAGCTCTTTTTCTGAGCTGAGCCACAATCCTTACCACAAAAAGCAAGGCCGAACACATGTGAATAAACCATACTTTTTACTTGTTTAAGATTACCACAGGTTACATGAGTAAATGGGGTCACTTTACTATGTACCAGTAAAACTGAGTCAACACAACCAAACCAGTTCACACGAAAGGCCTCCACAGTTTTCAGGATCAGATATCAATGTCATTCTGCACACACTGTGGAAAGCCCACACTTGAACCCAGATAATGTTTCTTGTTCTCTGTTCTGGTCAGATGTTAATGCAAAATGTAAACAAGGTCTTTGAGTGATCAACAATCAAGAAAGCATTCAAGACAATATAAAGGACATCCCACATTCAGTTTGTTGAGATGAAAATGAGCACAAAAGAATCACTTTGACGATGCAAACAAAGGAGAATGTCATTGCAACATAATGAACCAACAAAAAAATCAACAAAATCAAAAATGAACACCATGAATATCCATTTTTACAATATGAGCATGCAGAGCATGTCAAACAGAACCTTGACCTGATTCTGCAGAGTAAAAAAAGAGGAATCATAGTGATTTTGGAAGATGGAAATGGGTCAGCTGTCAACCATCAAGCACAAGAGACGGACTGAAATCAGAGAGGGGAAAAACTGAAAAAACAGAAGACAATGATGGACGGGTTCGGAGGTGTTGGCGATCAAAGTGATGAACATATTGAAACGGGAGGGGGGAGGATCATTCCAGGTGTTGTCTTACTTCTGCTGGGGGAGTTCCAGAGCGTGGCAGAGGACTTGGACAGTCGCTTGTTTATAACAGTGTCCACGTGTTTGGGCAGGTTGACCGTCGACAAAGAGCATCTGCCTAAGGAGCCAAGAGAGCGCCACACAGATGTTCATACAGGTCACATTGTAAAGAGGAAGAGGGGGGACGTCAGTGGCGTCCTGTGTTACGCTTGAATCAGGCCTCTACAAACACACACCCACCCACACACTGCAGAAGAAACTTCTTTTATGAGTCTGTAAGTAAAGCAACCATGATTACAGAAAGTAATATGTCCTGGCTGTTCATACACCAGCAGGCAGACATGTATGGCACAAAGCATGTCTAAAAATAATGTCTACTGAATTATTCTGGGTGTTCTGGCTTCAACTTCTAAAGAGTTTAGATAGATTGCAAAAAACAAAACAAAACATGAAACAACAAAAATTTCAATCACTGTAATTCCAGATTTTTGATAACTAAACATGATTTACCCTGGTTTCAATGGCATATTTGTAGTCCTAAGCTTTTTGCATACCAAAAAATAATGTTTAACACCATATGTATAATATATTCAATCATGTATGTATAATGTATTCAAGCCCTGTTACACCAGAGTGGTCTGAAACTATGACTTTGACAGGAGTTCATTTTAAAGTGCCAGTTATGTCCGATAAAGAGTTAAAAGCTGGTTGACATAAGAAATATGCAGGGGTGCATGTACAAAGTTACACATTTAAGTCAGTTTAGTTGCTTTCTCTGTGTAGGTATCCCACTTAAGATTAAAAATGGGTGGGGGATTCTGCCAAAAAAATGTTTATTTAAATTTTTCACTTTTTAATTTTCACTCTCTTGAGCTAAAGATAATTTCAGTTTGAAAAAAAAACTAAGATAAATTAAATGAATTGTCGGTAGAAACGTTCACCTAACAGGTGACAAACAGCTTGCAACAAATTCAAAAGTAAGAGAAAATAATCAAATGAAATTAAAAAAGCTAGATAATTCACATTGAAAGGAACAGATTATTTTTTATTTGTCCGTTAAACCATAATTTTAAAACAGAAAAGACATTTTCAGCAGAGCAGTGTTGCTACTGATGTACATCAGTGTGAAGAAGAGAGCTAAGGAAAACCATCATGATAGCTCAACGGCAGTGAACATGAAATGACAAAAAAGCTTGATGCCATTGAAAGACAGAATTGTTGTAATGTTTAAGCCTGTGTTTCATTACATTAGCAGAATAATGCTGGCAGTTGTAGTTTTCACATATCCAAAGACAGTTGTGGTTGTTTTACACAAACACAAAGAACAAAGAGGTAGAATTAAAGCAAGGGGCCATTAAATAGTAGCACCTGCCACATAATTTAACATTTGTATAAAATAGAAAACAACATACCATAGAAAGAAATATATAAACAAAATGCACATCAGATGTTTTCCAAGATGCTTAATACACTATGTGGGGGTTTCTGTGGTTATTATTGATATATGATGAGTCGCATGACCTTGGACCCGTCTCTACATTTACTCTCCTACTGCACAAAGTATTAAATATCAATAAAACTAAGGCATAGAGGTTCTTCAGCATTTCCAAAAAACAGCTTAAACACCGCTGATACTTGACTATTTACCCACACTTCAAAAACGATCACATCAAGTTACACCACAGCTGTAAGTGAAATATTCTCTGTTATAGAAATTTAGTTTTTGCTGCCTTAACGACCTTTATATGCAGCATCTCTCCTTGAAAACAATACAAATAATTCATATGATCCTGTAAAATGTTTCCACTTGCACTCTTCTTCTGGGGTTGCTCATGATTTATTTATTGGAAAGTGCTGAATGTTAATCTTCTTAAATTATCCAAAGTCATTTTGTAGTTAATGTTTTAAACTGCATTTTTCAATACTGAATAGTCAAACTTACTTAGCTTTCTGGAGATCCATTTAGGATTCTTTCTTTGGTTTTCAGTGGGATCCATTTAAAATCTAGCTTTTAGGATTTCCCAAGGGTTTTGCAAAGTTTTTTTTTCTCAGTCAAAACAACACATGTAAACATGGACGGTATAGTTCAAGGTTCAAGCAAAGAGCAAGAGAAGATGCTTTAAATACAAAACAACAAGAGATGGAAAAAGGTAGCTGGAAAACATTCACTTAATTCACCATCATGGCATGGACTGGCACTTTGAAAAGGGCAAAATGTTCAATCCTCAAAAGCATCTTTGTTCAATACTTGCACCTATCCCAATTTTGTATCCCATTAATACATTTCAATTCTTGGAGCACTCTTCTTCCTCCAGATGTTGGGCAGTTTTAGCAGGACTTTTCTGTTAAATTTCCATTTATGTTTCCATATTAGCAGACAAGCTTGAAAGATGAAGTGTGCTCTTCGACAAAAGCCAAGATGGGTTCTTGGTCCATTTCTTAAATAACAGCTGACTCTGCCAGTCCACTGTCGCCTGTTTACACTTCAATAATCTGACAGAGAACAGGCGAGGGATGGAGAAGGGACAGAAGGGATTGATAGAAGCTGGAATATGGCCCGGTGATAAAACTCTGGACTCGAAATTTAAAGCTCCAAGTTGGAGATGGCACAGGGAAGCAGGGGCATCCATCAAGCTGTAAAATATCATTTGCTATGTAAAGTATGGCCTCTAGAGACCCTGACAGCATCGACAGAACCCTGTGTACGGCAAACTATGCAATAATGCAGCAGAATATATTTTTAACTGAAGCGATCAATACAGGCTGGCCATGATCAGGGTAATGACCCTGGAGTAATTTTTATGAGGCAAACAGCCTGTGAGAACAAAACAGTAGGAGGTAATACACCAATTGAAAGTGAACTTTTAAGGCTGCAGTGTGCTGTGAAGGCACTTCAGGTTTACACATTTTACTGATGAATGTGTAGTATATATGTTTGTGTGTTGCTGCCATTCTTGAACAGGTCTTCTTGGAAAAGAGATCTTTAATCTCAATGAGACTAACCCTTCAAAATAAAGGTTAAATAAAATAAAATCAAACAAAATGCATAACAGGGGAAATGCTTACCATTTAAATGTGTTTTAGATAGTTGACTGTGACTGCATATGCTAATCCAGGCACTGTGAATAAAGCAGTGCATGCTAAATATAGAATCTACTTGGGTTGTTTGAAGTCTTTGACAAGAAGTTTCGATGATTTTGGTAAAATCCTTATCATGGCAATTTTTTCAGCTGTATCTTACAATACAATACAGTACAGAACAATATGAGATAACACACCACAATAGATGATTTTTGTGAGCCACCAAACTGTATTTTCTCTTCCCTCACACTGCCATAGCATGACAGGCTAAGTGCAACAACACGTTCTGTCGTAGGGGACAAAAACAAGCAGAATATTTTCTTGGTTGTTTACACTGAAAATATCTGGAAAAAAATTCACTGATAGTGACATTCTACAAACACAAATGGAAGCATTTTTAGGATTCTGTTCAGTGAAAATGTTTCTTATCTTGGTTTTCCAGTTTTAAAAAGTTTTGATTAGACATTGTAAGGACTATTTTTGGACAAAACCTACATTTAAGAAATAATATTGTGTATTGAGCAAAAATGAATCACGTCAATGTGACAATCTGCATAAAAATGACAATGATGTGATACATCAAAAGCAAAACTAGACGTGTTCCAGGTATTTCTGGCATTGTCAGCCCATTATTAGAAAAAATGTAGAAAACTTTTTTTGTTACTAACACTTTAAAAACAATCCTGGATCCACATCCAAACACCACCAAGATACAATCACTTCTTTCTTGGGCAATGAACGTCCCCTGAAATCAATTTGGCCGAGAACTTTTTTCTCCCACTGTTAGCAATTGTGGGATCTGTACCCAAGTTTGGATCACGGACAAAAGCAAATCACTTCTCTCTTGTACCAAGACCAACATTTCCTGAAAGTTTCAATAAAATCTGTTGAGAACTTTTGCAATCATAAGGGAAAATGTGGAAAACTGCAGTTTCTCATAATGTTAGCAAATCCTTTAAGAAAATCCTGCATCCACATCACAGTTCAGATCACCAAAATCCAATCATTTCTTTTGCACCATGATCAACATTAATTCTTTAAAAGCTTAACCAAAATCCACTGAGAACATATTCATTTATCTTTTTGACAGGCAGATAGACAGACAAACAAACTTCTGGACAAATGGTGGCAAAATCATAACCTCCTTGGTGGAAGTAAAATCAGAAAAAAATATCCAAATTTCTAATGGTCAGTCACATAAAAGACATTTTTTAAGTAAATAGAAACATTTGAGAGGACTTCAGCACAAACAATCCTCTGTAAAAACACTAAACATGAGAGAAGATAAATGTTGGAGTCTCCAGTGATTTCATCATGTTAATGATGCTGTAACTTGAGATTTGTAAATCACAACAATAGACCTCATATGACAGAATCTTTGCCCTTTAAAACGGTTGAATGTCCCACTGATGCAGATAAACTGAGACTTAAAGTGCTTACTACCGATGTGATTGATTACCTAAGGTCTGCAGATTCATGGTTTTAAAGTACTCACCTTCCTTCTGGTTGGAGTTCTGGCTCAGGGCTCCAGCCCAGGACCATCTTTGCTGGCGGATTTCTGCCCACGTCTTCTTGGTTGATCTGTGGATGGCTGCCTCATAACGCTCCTAGGAAAAAAACAGAGATATTGTTCCTGAAAATACCACCTAGCAGTCCAGCTTACTGTTTGGCAGTAGTTTTGTACAGTTTACCCGATCTTGCTTGAGTTTGCCTTGTCTTCAGGTTGTGACAGGGGCACATTTGGTGTGGTTATACTCTGTGCAACTTTCTCTTCACCACAAACTAATATTCTCCCAAACTGAATTGGCAATGTCTTGAGATAGTCATGTACAAAGCATGGTTTAATTAAATGTATTGATGTTATTGATTGTTGACAAAATGGAGAACCATGAAGAGAAGTTGTGCTGTGATCCCTCACGCCACTGAAGCAGAAAGTGGGAGGAGCTTGTCTGTATGGTTGCCATTTCAACAGGGGCAAGACAAAGACGAGTGTAATATACTTGTGAGGACCATGTTTCAGATAGATGAAGTAAGTGTTTTATATGAAATTAAATGAACGTATATGTATAAGTCCACAGCCTGTTATAAACTACTAACAGCAGTGGCTCTTTGAAAGCTCAAAATCTTGTTGCTGTCATTGTCAATAAAGTTTTTGGATGCTCAAAGCTATGCGAAAATCTGCAGCACACGGCGAGAAGGAGAACATCTTAATGTGCGACGCCACACTGGCACCTGCCATCAGGCTGATGTGTCAAGCATAAAAAAAGGCTTTACTTGGCAGACTGCAACTACCCTTTAGGGCTGATAGAATCACCTGGTAAACCAACACAAGAGTGCCGAAAAGTAGAGCAGAATGGATAGAGATACATGTATTTTGACACATTTATAAACATTGGAGGTAGAAGCAAACCTACATTGACAGAACTTGTAGTGAATGGACCATTGTGTATGTAAGACAGGACTCAGAACTTGAGCTTGAATCTAACCACAGCATTTACATGATTGCAACATATCAGTGGCACTCCAACATCACAACAACTCTTTTAAATCAGTGAAAATCAAATGATCTTTTGGGATTTGAATATGATACTATTCAACTTTTCACTGAAATTGTAAAAACACTGATTAAATGTGCTACTACTACTGCAAGCGTTCTCATCCAAACCTACTTTATTCTTCTCCAGTTTCTGTTTCTGTCTCTCCTCCAGGGCAGCTCGTCGCTGTTCCGCTTTGATCCTCTGTTCCTCGAGTTTCCTGCGGCGCTCCTCCAGCTGCTGCTCCCTCAGCTGCCGGGCCTTCTCCTCCTTCTCCAACCATTGTGTCTTTTTAGCAGCTAAGATGAGACAGAAACACAGTCAAGAGAGTCAGACTTTGCTATCAGAGCAGTGGACCCTTTCCCCCTCTCCCTCTCCCTTTAGAGCACTGTTGGTATTGTAGTCATTCACATAAAAGATCTTTAATGCCTATTTTAAACATCTGTCGATCGTTCGGTTCAATCAACCAAATATTCACCCCTTCTCTGACACTGTATTGAGAAAACAGGTTGCCTATCACCTCAGTTGTACCATATGTGTAAGTTAATAAATTAAACGACCTGACTTCCCTCACAATACCACAATGATGAGTTCAGATATAAATCCTCTGAAGTGACACTTTTGTAGCACACTAATCGCATCGAGCCTCAACGTCAGCTTCAATAAACTGCACACTTTGATATGGAAATCCTCTTCTTGTGTCTGAGCCATTCAAAGACGGCATACAGAAGCCCTTTGCAGCTGCCGCTCTGTGTACACAACTTGCCATATTTCTTTAAACTACAAAAGGAAAACCTCCATGAAGAATCAGCCTCTGCAAAAGGCTCGGCTCAGCTCTCTGAAGCACTTGATGCGACAAAAGCAACTGGTTGTGGGTTTCTGAGATGGATCATTGCAGAGATGCTGGAGGGCAGGAGGGGGGAAATTTATTGGGAGGCACCCAGTTTGGCTTTTTTCATCTGGTAAGAGAGCAAAGAGCTGAGTTATACAGGTCGCTGTCTGCCAGCACCTTGAGGCAGAAAGAAAATGTGTGCTGCAGTGGGCATCTCATCTCATATCAGCGTTTTGCCCTCAATTTGAGAGGAGGCGTACGTTTACCATCCAGAGATACAAGGCCAAAAAGATGCAGTACCAGCTCAGTGCAGGAAAAAAAACTCTATTATTTTCTAGCAGGGCTGTGGGGTATAAGACAAATCTATTTCAACTGCACACATACATTGTGTGCTTTAAGAGAGCTGAGTTGACATGATAGTACCAAAGGGTGCACACTGCTGACAACACGACCTGGTGCAGCATCATAGCCTCTACAACAAAGATGGTTCATCAACACCTGTGCTCGAGAGCCTACGTCCAGCATCATGGTGTTGTTCAGTAGCTGATCTGCTAGAGCCAGCCTCCTGCGCCAGGCTGTGAAATCTAGACAGACGAGGTAGCAGCCTGGATCAGGGAGCAAAGGACTAACGTTTCAATGCATCCTGCATTTTGACGCTGCCGATTAACACGGTAGTCCTTTGCACCTGAATAAAATATCTAAAGTGATTTGTGTGCTCCAGTTGTTTGGAGACCTGCCTTTCTTTTTGGAATCCACTTATTACATTCATATACACTAAATGCAGACGCTCTGGAGCAGAGAAACTTAAGGCGATTTTTATCTTTTTTTTTTTTGTTTACAACATAGTGGGTGCATCGTCAAAGGGGCCACTTTCGCTCATAGCAATTTGTTATCCTCTTCCCTATTCTTTTTTCTTTTTTGTTTCTATTTGATGTATTTTTGTGCCATGTTCATGCCATTTTTTTATTTCCTTCTGTCAATTTTCTTTGTATTTAATTGACAGAAATTACATATCGTGGGTTCTAAATTAACAACTGTCTTTAAGGATGTTGTTGTAATCACAGTCAAGCATCAGAATCAGAATTTGTATTTATTGCCGAGTACATCTGCAAATACAAGGAATTTGACTTGGTAAATTGGTCCAAGAACAATCAACATATAATTAAAACAATAATTAATATAAGGGTGAAGAGGAATAAAGTACTATAAATATAGGTAGAAAATAGTGTAAAATTAACTTGGGTAGGCTATACATGAAAATATACAAAATATATAACAGACACAAAAATATAGGGGGCATGAAGGTCAGTAAAGCACGTTTTCAACAAAACAAATACTGAATCAACAGAAGAAGATGATTGTGGACTGATTTTCCCAAATTTAGAACCCTGATCAAAAATGAGCCTCATGAGCCAAATTAAGAAAAGAGGCTTGTACAGATGCAATGGAGGAAGAACCACAGGAGGCATCTGCCTGCCCAAGAGCGACAGAGCAAGAGAAACTTTGATGATGAACAGCATTTGTTCATATGAATCTATCTGACGACGAGTGGACCATAGCCTCCTGCCTTTCAGAGGCCGACCCATTTCTCTGGGCGGGCCTGGTTCTAATCACTGAGTGAAGCTTTTGAAAAAGTGTCTACGATCTGACTTTGCGTAATTAACATGTCTCATTCTGAACATCTCAAGCTGACATTGTTTTAAAATTCATCCCTCAAATCTCCTCTCAGAATAATCAGTGCTGACATGCAGCATCAGGCCCGACAGTAGTAAGATCATGAAATAATCATAAAGGCAGCGCTGCTCCTTCTCTGGTACATCAAGTATTTAAAACATCCCACCAAAGACAGAGCTGGAGTGAGGCTGCTGTGCATATTCTGATCACTCCATGATAACCAGTATCTCAAAGGTTCACTGAAAACACAACAAAGACATGATGCAACACATCAATTCAAAATCCCTTTTTCAACAACCTGGTAACACATTTGGTGATGGAGGATGGGATTTCTCTTAAGCTGATGTTGTAAACACAAGCTTTTGAAAGGTCTCATCTTTTATCCAGGTCTGGCAGAGTATTAGATCAGAGCCGGGCCATCTGGCCTGCACGGTGATCGCCCAATTAAGCAGATGCACACTGCAAAGTGTGTCAAAGTCATCCTAATGCTGCCCAAAACACACAGGGGATTAGACAACATGGTTTTACTGAAAGGAGTATAAAACTTTAATAAGTCAGTGCAAGCTGAGGATACACCGTATAACACTGCTCAGAAAAGCCTCTTACTTTAAAAATAGAATTTAAGACACATGTTTCAGGATCAATTGCTTATCTATCAACCTATCTCTATCTAATTTCATGTAAAGCATTTTTAGAATATATTAGAGGTTGTCTCAGTCTTGTAAGACTTTATTTTAACAACTGGAACAGTGAAAATAGCTCAGAAGGCAGATAAATATCTATCAAAATAAGGCTGCTTCGGGCCAGATAACTCCGTAACATGACAATCATAGAGCTAAACCTGAACCTAAAACATCAGTAAAGACAGCTTGTTCTTGACACTTTAGCTGACATTGGTTCCCTTTAAGACGGAGGTTGCACCAGCTACATAAGTGTGTGGCACCACAGCAGCCTGACACAGGGCAGCACACAGAAGTGGAGCGTAAACACTGTAAACTAACAGCAGCAATGGAGGACTTCAGGCCCTCTAGTACCTTCAGCATCCTTTTCAACAACAGTAGTTTCTAAATTAACAGGTCATTTAAACATGGCGCAGGATATACTCTTGTTTTTTAGGAGCTAGCGTGTGATTATTCCCCTGACCAATATATAGACTGCAGTGTTGTTAGCTCCACCCTTTAAGGTTGACTCAGTACGTGGGACAGCACGGATCAGTTATTCTTCTCCTTACTTGACTGTGGAAATTTGTAATTGCGTACCATACTGAGCTGAACCAAACTTGGTGGAAAAACACCATCTGTTACTAAATGCATCTTAAAGCATGAGACTGAGGTTGTGTTTTTGCTGGTGCATGTTTGTCTGTTTGTTAAAAAACTACTAGACAGATTTGCAGAAACTTTAAGGAGATGTTGGTAATGGCCTAACTTAAAATATATTCGATTTTGGTGGTGATCCCCATACCCGCCATAAGCGAGCCAACATTTTTGTTCAATAACTATCTAAAATTATATTGATATCAGTATGATTCCAAGTGCTAGGTTTGGGTTTTCAGGATCAAGAAATCATATTATGCTGGTAATTTTATCATGGTACTATCTATATAGCTTATAGATGTCACAGCAACATGTGAGCTACGTAGGCTCTCTCAGGGCTTTCTAGTTTAAAGTTACACTACCTCCACATAGACACAGCTGTACCTCCAGAAATTACTACTGTATAACAATAATTTTCATTGTATATAAATTGATTTATTTCCTCACAGGTCTGATTCTTAGTTTGTACAGGTCTGAGTTTAAATTGCAAGAGCTTTGATTTTATCTTTGTAGGGTTGTCCTGTAACTGTTCATGCAGGATAACACAGGAGAGAGAGAGACAGCGGTTGTTGGGTGTTACAGATATTTTGAAGATAAACTCACAGTTTAGATAAATCTGGCTGCAAACATATCCCAAACCTACAATTTCTCCACTATGATGGTAATCATAGCAGGCTTGTGGCATGTGGCTCAAACGTCACAGTTAAATTCAAAATCCGGGGAGTTCTGTGGCGTCTGCAGCACGGACAAAAGGGCGAAGGTCAAACTCAGGGCATACAGCGACATCGCCTGAAATAAACAGAGCTAAAAAATCAGTGATCTTGCTTTGGGGAGTTTTGTTTAGATTGGTGAAAAGATGTTAAACATTGGGGAGAGAGGGTAGAGATTGATGCATAAGGAGCCACAAGCCAGATTTAAACCCTGGCTGCCAGCTTAGAGGAGAAAAACTTACACAGGGACCTGCAGAGATAACTTCTGACACCCAACCAAGTCCTAATAATTCATTAAAAATCAGTGATTGATTATTTGATCAGTCTATTCTACATGATTTGTTCTCCATGATCACATTGATGATGTTTATGTAGAAAGAGGTTAAAGTACAATGACATTTCTTTGATGAAAAATATTTAAAACAAGAAAGAAATATCATGTTTTTTTTTAATTATGAACACAACAGAGATAAAAATGCATGATACAGCTGTTGGGCAAATTGACCAAAACCCACTATTACAATTCTTTATGGACAGAACTGACATTTGATCCTTTATCAGCGCTCTGATTCACCAATGATCCACCAATCAGAGCAGGCCTTCTCAGGGTCTCAGGGGAAATTGTGAGCTTGATTTGAGTAGCATCTGTTAAAGGTGTGCTGGAGTTTGCTCACAATGACACCAGACTTTTGTGAGTTTTAGGTTTATTGCCCAACATTTTTAAAAACTACTGATCCTTGTTAAAATGAAACAGCCATATGAGTCACAGTGATCATGGGGAGGGAGGGAGGGTCACCATCACCACCATCACCACATCCACAGGGGTCAGTAGCTTACCTTGTAACATGCTGAGCTCTTCTGCAGGGAGCAAAAAGTGAGAGAGAAGACAGAGGCAACTGTCAATCATGCAAAGCAGTGTACGTGCAGTGCGTAGCTGCCTTGTGTGAAACAAATACACAGACTTAACTTAAGCAAAGAAAAGCAAAATCAGCTGACATAACAGGTTCGCCATGTCAGCTGTTGTGATAAAAGAGCACCACAGAGGTTAAAAAGGAAACAAGAGCACTGAACATATTTGTGATGTTTAAATCATGAAGAGATTCAAGCCACTTCTAATACTTTATATTTTACTTGTTCCAGAGTATCCTCTTCTCATGAAAAATTACTCAAAGACATTGAAAAAACAAAAGCTTAGCAAAACAGAAATAGACAGCAAATATCTGGGCACAGCTGGTGAGTGTTACAGCATGCAGTCTGAAACAAAAATGCTCTCTGGTCTGTGATAAAATGGAGGTTTGGCTTTTTGCTCAATTCAGTCACTTTTGTGCAGAGGCCCAAATAAGCATTTTCTCTTCCCTCAGCAACATGTGCATGCCATCTGGAGCCTGGGGTCATACCACCCAAAACCTGGCTGAAAATGCTTCTTCCACCCCGACACTAGGGGGAGCTCTCTTCCTTTGTAGGGAGTAATGCCGTTTCACCCCTCTTTTCCACTCACCAAGGTATTTGGCCTTCTCTTCTCTCCTCTCCTTTGCAAGCTTCTGCCTCTCCTCTGACTTCATGATATCTACAATGACATAGGAAAAAATAAAGTTAAAGGGGGTTACATTAGAGCCAGTATACTGTAAACAAAATTAGGACCGATCAATTTATTCCAACTACTTGCACCCACAAAGTATTTATTTTAAATTGTCCATTAATGCTGAAATTTCTTCATCAAACATTAACAGACACAATATCAACCACACCACAGCATCTAGAAGAATCCAAGGTTTCTTTTGAAATGGAAAATTGACTTTTTAAGGATACAAGAAACCAAAACAAGTCAAGCTGCCTTTATGGAAACCTCACATATAGAAGAATCTCTGAATAAAGAGTCTTTGTCAGTTTAATCCCAAACAAATATATGGCCTCAACATTCTTACATTCAACTTAAAACTCCAGAGCAAACATTATAGAAATCAGAATCTATTGATAACACATTTTTAACCACAAACATACGAGCCCCGTGCACCTATAGGAATATTTGGTTAATTCTGTCAAACTCCTACACTCTGTCCAAATTGGTAATTATAATATTGATTTGCTACAGATGTATTTGGAAGCTTCTGTAAACAATAACAAAAGAAAGATTGTTTTGCTTACATTTTTCAACTTCATAACGTGCAATTCTTTAGCATTAGATTTGGTAAACGTACAAATTTGACAATGTTCCGTCTCTTTTCGGGTTAAATATACCATTGAAGAGTAGGTTACTTTGTCAACAGCAAGTCCTCTTATCCAGTGTATCCTGCTTTAAAATGAAGGCTGCTACCCTCTGAAGATGCCCCCTACATCAGCCCCAGAAAAAAAGTGGAAATAATAATTTAAAAAAATCATATGTATGGCATAATGAGTTGAAATGAAGTTTTGTGTTTTACAGAAATTTCTAACTAAGGCATCTCTTCATCCGAAGTGTTTCTTTATCAATGTAATGAGAGGGGATTCATTGATGGAAAGACTATTTTGAACATTAGTAGTGGCAAATAATTGAGCAATTATCTTAAATTTCCCAGACTGTGCGGCACTGTAAACAAAAATAGATCAATACAGGTGGCTTAATATTGAACTTTTTTCAATTTTAGATACCTGGTATGCGGGTTATGATAACGTACATACAAAAGATTCCAACTTCAACCGAATAAGAAACTACAGTACTCACTATTATTACGACTTTATCAGATCTGTTAGCTCCACTCATCTTGATAAGTGTTATGACTTCAGAAAAAAACCCTTGTTGACAAAGACGATTTAAGGAGTCTGACATACTTCAGTGTTTGTAGTGGGACAGGTCTAGTAACTAAGCTCATTCATATGATACTCTTTATATGAAAGCTATAGTTGTGTTCTGGAAATATATCACCTTCAGAATCCATGCTGTCAATGTAAAACTGATAATTAATTAAACAAAATAATATTTTGTCTGATATGACAGCTTCTGTCCAACTCCACCAACTCAAAACCTAAGCAAAAGTTCTCAATAATTCTTTTGGTAGACTTAAAAACAAAGTTATCTGTACAGAGACTTAGTCACTGCAGCTAAGTCTTTTAACTTTTTACACCACAGGAACACACATGCCTCCAGACAATGACAGGAAACTGACACCATCAACATTTCCAGCATGATGCTAACAAATGACTGCAGACAATGTTGACTTTATTTTCCAGATTTTTGTTGAAATAAAGCACACATGAGCTTCATGGTAACCAAAAAGCTGCAGGAGGTTTCAGCCTCAGTGAATCTGCTCAGCCATCTGGTGGAGAGTGTATGTTTTTGACTGTGATATGCTGTGACTACAGGGTGCACTTACATATATCTCTCCTCCCAGTGAGATCCCTGGTGTGTGCTCATACATAACATTCTTTCCAAATACCTCAGGGGAACCTCTCAGTCAAAAGCAAATGTGGAGGGGAATGGCAACACAAGCAAACACAAGCTAAGCCATTTCAAAAATGCAAAAGGAAGCCTTTCATGATTGTTTATTTTTAGTTGGTAAAAAAATGTCCTGACATACTAAAAGCAGCATGTCCTTTAATATTTCATATAAAGATAAATAAATAGAGGAAGGGCTGGGTAACTCGGAACCAAAAGCCATATTCCAATATTGTCAAGCGGTTTATTAACAACAAATGGTTGTCATAATATCAGAATCACAAATTTTGCTATTTTTCTAAACGTCTGCTGCATACAATCAGCCTTCAGGATTAATGCATACTTTCATTAGACATGCATTCATTATAATCAAATTAAACACAGTTCATCACTCTTTTTCTGATAAAAGTCAATTCTTTAAACATATCTTGTTAATGTTCACCTCATTAACTTTTATGGCCTCAGTTGGTTAAAATTGATCAGGATTGATCAGGTTTGTACCTTTAGAAAGAAAAAAAAATCTTGAACTAGTTTTTGCAGCTGATGTGAGATCTAACTTTGAGACAGAGCTGGACAACAGCGGGGTTGACATGTTACCTTAACCCCTGTCGAGGCCTGTAAGTGGATACTGGGGTGGTTGAGCATATTGTATCATTTTAAAGACAGTCTTGTCTCCTTCTAGGATGCCTTACAAATTACCAGCAGAGAGTCTAGCATATCCAATTTTAGTCCTGTCACCTACAAATTTTGTTTAATTCATGTAAGAAATTTCACGCAACTACCACAGGTGTAAACAAACCAAACAGCAAAGCTAAGAGAAAAAATGAATTGTTACTTCATAATGAAACTAAATGATACAGAAAATGTTTGTTAAGCTCTTAATCACCAGTCCTGCCTTTAGGATGTGTCATACATAAACTAAGACAACAATACATAACCATCCTGTGATTTGCCACTTCCTTTCAGAAATCATAAAGACAAGATCTTAATTGTGTTCAAGCACATGCATCTTATTTTCAGAGCCAATACAAAAAAATGATTTATAGTTAATATTGCAACCACGTAAAAAATAAAATACATTCGAGTGTTCAACTACTAACAAGCTTTCCACCTCTGGAGAACTCAGGCACACTCTTCAGTCTTGATCTTCCTGAGGTCTTAATGACGCATCACCCCCTCACTCCTCAGAGACCAGATGTTCAACATCAAACATAAAGAGAGCTCAATCTTCAGCGGTGTCTAAAAGGTGGAGGCGTGAATCATAAACATGAAAACAATCTGCCATGAGGCCCTCTCCAAGAAAAACCTCTGACCCACTTTGATATTTATAGGACGATGCAGAGCCTGTGTGTGTGCCGCCTCGGCGTGATGTGCTGCTGTTAGCAACTCACCAGCAGCACCGTGTTAATCATAACGTCACATGCACAAAGCTTCAGAGACAAAAACAGACTGGCCCAGAAAATACTGTCAGGTGGGATGTAAGCACACACTGTCATCTTTTCAAAATGTCAGCTCTGTGTTATTTTGTTTGCCTCTAAAGAAAGGCGCTAAAGCAGCAGTGAAGGGTAAAACACAATATACAAACTGAAAAACTTAAACAAAGCAATATTTTCTTATTTTACTTTTTTCAGTACTTTTTGGAGGCTTTAATTTCAACCATATGGATTAATAAATTCTTATAGAGACTGTAGACAAACTTGTAAAGCGAGAGATAGTACTAACTTTACATACCAGGTGGACGGTTAACATACTTCAAGTCCATCTAGGAGAGAGCTTATTGGAAGTGTTTGGGAATGTGCAGAACTTCTTAATAGCATATCCAGCAAAGTCCTGCAGAGCAGACAGACCTGCCTGACTCATTTCTGCATGTTCGTCTTGCCAACTTCTGTTTTCCAAAAACTTGGCTAAATGCTTAGTGACCCAATCAGGGAAGAGAGGCGGGAGCTGCGGACATGACGATAACAGGAAGTGACTGCATGTTTGAAAACAATGGTGGTCTCCACTGATGCCGCAATATCTGTGGTTTTAATCAGAAATTGACTCATCTTTTTCTTTAAAAGAGAAGTAAAGGCCATCACTTAAACCTTTTCTTATGGAAAATCATGTTTTGGGATCACTGCTGGCAAACTGGGGGAGAACATGGAAAGTCTCTACAGACATGTTGGTGAGTCTTTGGTCGTCATGGTTATTAAGTGATACCTGGTGAAATCTGGTCTACTCAGAAGTTTACGGAGAGAACTTGGTGGGCATTGTCTTTAACGAGGTTCATGTCACAAATAAGTGGCAAATTATATATATGTGTGGTACATAATATAATGTAGTTTAAGCTAATGGCAAACAATCAGGTAAAGTTGTTATGTCATACTGTGGATTATTCTGTGATGACTGTGATGAGCAGAACCATCGTCCGTCATTATTGAACGGCTCTTTGGCACATGGACAAGTGAAATATCTCCATGGTGGACATATGAAGCTGTCCTTCTGGTGTTTCAGGTTATATCCAACACATGACTGTAAGATCTCGAAATGTAGTACGCAAGCGCGACAGCTGTGTTGTAAAGGACTACTACAACAAACTCACAGCAAAATGAGAGTGGAGTGACAAATGTCCTTTCTATAGAAATGTTTGTAGTGTTGATACTTGTTTTTAATTCAATAAAGAAATGCTGCCCAGGTCTGATAAAGCTGCAACTGAAACTGCTAGCATCAATGCTAATCACTAGTCACTTCCAGCTGTTGCTTTGCTCATAGCTCCCACCTCTTTCTGCGCCAACGACACTGATTGGGCCATCCTGCTTTGAGACACTCACAGTCCATGTAGATTGGAGCTTGGCAAGACAGATCTGCCTGATCACAGATGTTAAAACAGGCTGATCCATCTCCACTACAAGGTTAAGGGAGTATGGTAAGACAGGTGGTAAATGGGCCTCAGGTGAAAATCAAATCCGGGCTGATCTTACAGGGTTTTAGCCTTCACTTGTAGTACCTGCATGGTTGCTACGCACTTCACTAAATCAGTTCCACTTTTTGTTGTATCATTACAAAGAAATATCAAGATATATACACCCTAGTTCAAAACATGTTGAAAAGTATTTTAATGAGTGTAGAGTTATTTGACTAACTCTTCCAAATACCGACAAAAATCATCTACACCACCTACACAAGGGTATTCTACTGAACAGAAGCAATGGAGCATTTTTACAAAATAGGAATATGCTGAGGAAAGAGCTCCTTCGTGGACTGCAAGCCTTCCTGTTTCATTTTACTAATTAAAAAGACCACTAAGTGCTGTTCATCTTCATCATGCTCCTCTGGGTGCAAACCTCAAAAGTAAAAGGCTTTACAAAACCAACAGGAAAGGAGGACAAAAGGGAAGTGTGTTAGTATTCGGAGACTAAGGCTCCAAATATAAACTAGTATATCAGCTTAAAATAGACTGAACTGTAGAAAATAGAATGAGGGTATTGATAAATTAGTTTAAAAAAGGAGTTTGTTACGCTTTTGGGAGCAGTTTGGGACTGTGGGGGTTATCCCTGTCACCTCACGCTAAGGGAATAAAGACCATGACCACCGAGAATGGATTAATGGATAAAGAATAAAGGAAAGAGAGAAAAGAAGCTTATACTCCAAAATCCCTCAAACATGCTCCTTAGAGTTTTTATGTGCTCTATGCTGAGGCTGCAAGGAGTTCAAGCAGTTGCATTGTGGAAATATCTACAATAGCAGGTCAAACCAAATGCTACTGCCCACTGAAATGAGGCTACTAATCTGGTTCCCTTTTGCCCACCTTTCATGAGGGCACAACGCATGGCAGTGATTAGCTCTCCACGTACCAGCTAAGCTTATTAGTCCTAATTTTACTGGCACATTTTCTTTACTAATTCAGTTCTGTCTGAAAACTTTGATCGCAAAGCTTTCGTGTTTCCTAACAGCAGCTTCTGTTCTCTGTTTTGTTCAGACACTTAGAGATAAACTGCAGCGGCTCTATTGGATTTAGCTCAGGACTGAGAGCATGTGGTCACTTTTAGTCAGATAGTGGAGCATTATCTTTCCTCAGGAGAGCTGACTGAACCCTGTTTGACTAAAGACGTAATGGTACCACTGGAGGAGAAGCTCCAGGTGAGGCTAAATATAGTATCTACTTAAACTTTAAAGCAAGCAGAGATCAGTCAGGTCCTCTTAAGTCCAATTTCCAGTCTGGTTTTTGTTCACTCCTGGACAAGACAGCTCTGGCAAAAGTCACAGATGTCGTGGGGCATAAGATCCTCATCAGGCAGGTGGAAACAGAGGTGTAGCTTTAGGCTAGTCCAGTGGATAAGCTGTCTTTTAAATCTTTATCAGTTGAATTTATATTTTTCCCAAGACCCCACTCTGTGTGGCCCCCAGGGCTCTAATCTTCTAAACTCTTCTAGTTCACTTGCTTTCACTTGGACTGTAAATCACTAATTATCACATTCAACACATCTGCCATGCTCATGATGCTAACATGTTAAAGCCAGTGTTCAGCTGGATGCATGATAATGATATAACATACTCTGTATAACAGCAGAACTTTTATCATCATTGTTGCCCACTTGGCATGTGGACGGCCTTGGGATTCAATTGCTTTGAAGGAATCTGAGTTCCAACAGGTTTAGTAACGTCCTCTTTATTTTGGACTGCTCTCTGGGCCTGTCGTATATCCATTTCAAGAAGTTCCTCTGGTTTCCCCCACCTTTACCTCCATCCATGAGCACTTGCCTTTGGATAGAATCATGGACAGACGTGTGCAATGTAGTTCAGATTCTGGATGTAGCAGAAGGTGCTCTGGGAAAGATTTTATATCTTATATGCTAAAGCAGCTGTCCTTCAAATTGGGAAGATATGTCGATGCCCCTTTTCACTTGCTTTTAGGATTTATCCCATATTTGTTTATATTTTTTCAATTGCACTGCCCTGTAGGATTTGATCTTCCATATATTTTGTACCTATACTTCTTACAACTTTTTATACTTCACTTTGTGTTTGTTTATCTGTTAATCTGAAAAGGGAAATGCTCTCCAATCTCATTGCACATTTTGTATGATGACAATAAAGGGCCTTCTCATACTGATTTTGATTCTGAAATGTTTTTTCAGACACCCTCTGAAAAAACATACATCTCTGCTTTTCTTTTTATTGACAATACTGAAGTGACTGTAATTTGTCAAAATAAAATTTGTGTAGCTCTTGGAGACTGACTTTCCCACTTTCCCAGTCTGTTGTTGCCCCTGTCTCCAGTTTTTTGGAATGCGTTGTTGGCACTAAATTCAGAATGAGTGAATATTTGCAGGAAAAAAGTTTCCTGTTTTTTAGAGAATTCAATTAAATATAGATCTGGAATGGTTTGCAAATCATTGTATTCTGTGTTTATTTCTGTTTTACACGGCATCCCAACTTCATTGGAATTGTGGTTTGTACAAATAGCAGATAAAGCAGGACTTATCACCTCCAAGTTGCTGGCTAAAATAAGTTTGTAAACATCAGTTGATCAGATTTAAGCAAAAATCAAGCATCATGCATTTGTGACTTTTACTTCTTTTATTAATCCAAAAAGTTGGCTGTGTTTTAAAGCAATGCAACCAAATTATCAATTTAAAATATTAAGATAAGTGGTGTTGTGACCACAAAAGCACATGTTGGTGCCACTGTTAAAGCCTTTTTTCCTCGTTTAATCATAATACCACATTCAAAGAAAAATGAAACATAATGTAAAGTAAGTTGCTAACTAAGCACTTATTTGTATGAAGGCAGATGGCAGAGAGTCCATCACAATAACACTTTCATGCTGTGAGCTAGTTCAGGCAGTCAACTTAAGTTGCACTAATCTTGCACCTGACAGGCGCAAAATCACCTGGTAAACAACACTTTAATTAGTGGGCTATTAGGGCTGCAAGACATCTACTTCTATTTTTGCCTCTGCCAGCATTGCCTGCATCAATACCGTGCTCTTGCTTTCGACCCTTTGCCATCACATCATAACAGAAATTACATATTTCAGACTCTAAAGATTATAATAAAAATAATAAAGCACGGATAGCTCTGACATTTTTCTTCCTCTGGGGTACTCCACAAACTGATTATCTTCTTATGCAAATTCTTTTTTAGCTTTTCTAAATTTGAAGATGGTTATGTCTGACATCTTGTCTTGCTACCAAATGGATATCCAACAATTTCTGAGTCTTGAGACAGCAATTGATAATTACTTCAAACTCCTTAAAAGTCACTGGTCCCCATATACCTGGTTTAGTCCCTCTGTCCATCAATGTAAAAAACAGAGGCTAGAATTAATGAACTCCTGTTTGAAAAGGTGATCTAATACATAAAGCTGTTGTTACTGTTAGCCATGAAAGTTTCTGTTTACCTTCCTTCCTTTTCGTCCTTGTACGAGGTGATGCAGGCGACCCAGGTGATCGAGGCATACTGTCAGATTTTGTTGGGGTAGCCAACCTCCGGTCTGTATCTTTCTTAGCTGGTGACTCCATCCTCTGTATGATGGTTTCTGTCTTCGGGGGGCTGCTCTCCCCCTCTGGATCAGGCCTCGTTGGGTTTGTTTTCAGATCAGAGAAGGGAGCTGAGAGAAGAGAAGGACAAAGAGTAAAAACAAGTGAGAGAATGACGAGGCAAAGGGTAAGACAAGCGCAGAGAGATGGGACTCAACCAGTTGGTCCTCATTCCTCTCACGGCTGGGCCTATGAAGTAATTCACACCGATGACGTAACTTCCTCCAGAGCAGCATGTGTCGAGAGTGAGAGGTGGAGTCCCCAGCTGGATTTTTTTTCTCTGGGAGATTGCTCAGCTTTACAAAGGGACTGTGCATCAAAGCCAGAAAGCATATGTTGATCGTTCTAGCAGACAGGTGATTGACAATATTTACCTTGATATTACTTTTCTGTGTGGAAATAGCAAACAGTTTCTTACATAATCAGACATAAATATGACTCCAAAGCAAATTTAACGAACATTGATCCCCATTTGATAGTACTGCAACAACAGCAGAAGTTCTAGATGCCCAATACTTGGCAGCTATTTGCTTTTTAAGATTAAAAACTAATAACAAACTCCAACACACTGCATCGCTGATTCAGCCAGTAATTAGAGGGTTGCAGGTTCCAGCCCAACTCTGGCTGTCACATGCTGATGTGTCACTGGGCAAGACACTTTACCCCAAGTTAGGGATGGGAATTTATAAGATTTAACTAATACAAATCCTATTAATCAATCTAATTCTTTAACGATTCCTTTATTGACTCCTGCAGATTTTCAATGTGTGGGCAAATGTTGGCCTGTAGATTTTTAGTGGCAACAATGTCAAACACATATCAGAACATAGATAATTGCTTCTGCAAGTTGTTGGTGTTTCTGCTCACTTAAGGTTGTGCAGTAGGCCCATTTTTGTAAATAAAAAAGTTAGCCACTACTCTTTTGAACCCCGTCAGTGGAAGGAATTGATAAGGGAATTGATCAGCAAAAAGACTCATGCTATTGATTCTTTGATGGAGCTGTTAACGATTCTCAACTGTAATTGGTTTTCAATTCCCATCCCCCAAGTTGCTCCTACTGCTGTGTCATTGGTGTGTAAATGGTTTTGGGGGGATGTGGATGCATTCGTTAAAACGGTGGAAGAATCACTGAGTGGATGTGAGAGTGAATTTTTGTGAATGGACAGATGTGACCTGCATTGTAAAAGCACTCTGAGTTGCCAGAAAGACTAGAAAAGAGCTGAATAAGTTCAAGTCCAATTACCAAAAAGCACAAATTCTTATATATTATTAAATATTATAAAATGCTAATTCAAATTCAAATCAATACAATGAAAACCCTCACATTAGCCATAACATTTGTGGTCAAAAAGCATGTTATTAACTGTAAAAACTATTCAACTGAAACTTGAAATGTTTTTAAAACATTTGCCTTTACCATTTTCTCATTGAAAAGTAAATATCTTAATACTCAATGATTTGGCCAGCCCTGCCCAGTAAGTGGAACACAGGGCTAGGAAATATGGCTTTAAAGGTAAAATCCTCCTTTTTTCCCCCACAATACTCTATTTACAATTTAGGATGCTGTATTATTCCTGTTACATAAATAACCTGTAACTATATAAAACAAATTTTTCACAATGTAGTTCTGTCATCAAATGTCATTTTTCAGTTTAGACATACACAAGCTTGTCCACAATAACACTGAAAGCTGCACTATTTTCACAGCATAAAAGAAAATTAGCAGTTGCAAGTCTAAAACTTTGCTTCAGCCAAACCTTAAAGGGCTTTATGAAACAGTGTTAATTTTTAGTATTTATATTTTCAAACTGGGCCACAACTTACTTTCAAACTTCCATTTGTAAAAATAGTATTTGAAATAATCTAAACTTAACTGTTCAAGCACCCAGCCCAAATGAAATGTGAGCACAGCTAACTTTACAGAGACAGAATCTCAGCTCTAAATTTCTGAACAAATTGTTCACATCATCCTGCAGACTTTGCATTTGCTCAGAGGCAAAACCAGACAAATAAAAGCTTTAAGCTAGTCCCTCAAACTCTGCATCCGAAACCTCTGCACAACTGATTTATTGACAGAACAGCCTCAGCAAATGGCTCGACTCCCTGGCAGCAGAAAACACATTAATTGCTTTTTGGCATCCTGATGATTCTATTGAGGTGAAATGAAGTGCTGAGGAAAACAGAATCCGAGTAGTCATCTTCCCAGAAATCACTGAGCTACTTTATAGCCGAAAGCGTTTCAGTGTGAGCCGGTTCATGTTCATGAGTCATCTGCACTGCCTGAGATTCTCTGAGTTATTAGATAAAAGAAGATCTGTGCTGGTTTGATGGGACAGCCGCTTCCCTCAACATGACTCACATTTGGCAGGCTGCTGCTGAACTTGAATCTCTTGCTCAAACATTAGTTAGCCCAGGCTTTGACGGCCAAACAAAGACCCTCATGGGAGGGGGCACTTGGCTTTGTCCACTCAGCACTGTACCCCGTGCTCCCTGTGGAACGGTGTTGGAGTACAGACTCTTCTGCATAGTCTCTGGAGGTAAACACTGGGGCAACATGCTGTAAATTATTCAGACTTTGGCTAAAAACAACACAGACAGTAGGAGGCTGTCAGCGAGGGATGGTGAATGCACTGAAGATTTACTTCACAAATGCTGCGCTATTCAACATTTTGCAAAGATGAGAACCAATGAGCAGCGAGACCAGTGCTGTGCAGCCAGACAGAGACTTGTTTATTGCTTTCTATAGACTGTACTGTGTTTCGGCAGCTAAAAAAAAACCTTGAGGAAGCCACCCAGTTAGCCATTTTTTCATTATGGATACTGGAACTGCTGCTAGTTTACTGTGGGGCAAATTGTTGAAAAAAGTACATCAATTAAGGAGGGTTTCCTATGAGAGAGTAAGAAATGTTTAATTTATTACAAAACTGAGCTAGACAATTGGTCAAATAGGATAAACCAGTGATTCCCAAACTGGGGTATGCAAATTGACGTAGTGTTTACATGAAAACCTGACAGGTATCGTACAGCTGTTTCTGTAGTTAAAGAGGACATATCATGCTTGTTTCTCCTTTTCACTATGCCAGACTAGGATGCCTGTAAAGCATTTCTGCCATCAGTACAAGTCATTTAGTTCCTTCATTGCCCCACAATAGCGTTCTCAATATCCTCATTTTAGGCCATTATCAAGCTCTCGTTGAAACACTCGGTCTCAAGGCTGACCTAAAGTTACCTTGCAACGTCACAGCCCTTGTGGTCTGATTGGTCAATTCTATCGGGGGTAGAGCCAGCCTGTCCTTCTTCTTCTACTGTATTTTCCGGCAGGCTCAATGCAGCGACCGCGTATTGAGTCCCCCTATAGGCCAGAGCTGGTAATGAGTGAGTGTGAGCTAGGGATCTATATACTGCTCCTGGACGAATGTGTTCCTCGGTGACGGTTTTGTGGCTAACGGACATCACAGAGAAGGAAGTGTTTTATCAGATTACTCCAATAAAAAGAAAGGTACCTCGTGTCGTCACGACGTTTGAAATCTTGCGGACATCTCGCAATGACCTATTTTCAGAGGCATCAAATCTTGTTCTAGGATATCAGAAAAAATACAATATCTCATTTTTTGAAAATTAAGGGGGTGTAAGGTCTTGTTTTCAAATTTATTATATTACATATGTAAGTATTAAATCATGCATCAGCATGATATGTCTCCTTTAAAGTTCAAATGGGCAAATGTTTTATAGTGAGATTTGATAAAGGCATGAAGTGTTGGCATGGAGGCTGGATTTGGTGAGGCATCTTGGAGAAAAAAATCTGTCCTGAATTATCTAAGATTCTTACAGTAACATAAGTTTAGTAAGACAGCCTTCTGATTAAAGTTGTGGTGAGTTTGCACTTAATGATGAAATATTCCAGGAATGTTATTTGTTATGTTATTTTTTTCACAAGTGAACTGGTTTTGCCCTCTAAAATTGCAGGAAAATAAATCTATGTTGTGAGAAATAATTCACTTTAAGAGATTTTATTTGTGTTATGCATGTTTAAATGTGGGGTGTGGGGTGGAAGCAGGCTTACAGACATATATTTTTTTTCTAGCTGCTATAAGTGCGTTTGAGGAGGGGGTACATGGCTGGAGGGAAGGCGAGTGTCTGAGGAGGTACAGGCTGTGAAAAGTTTGGGAACCATTGGGATAAACCATTTCTACACCGGTTACCTTGAATTTTCAAGCACACTCTGGGATAATTTACCCCCAACATTTTCTTATTTGATTGTGCGCACTTGCTTGCCCCTCAGTTGAGCTGCATGTGTGGATGCAAACAGAAGAGTATTTCACTCAGGCCTCATTTACATGACAGCAGAAACTAGAGTTTTTATTGTGTTTCTGTCTTTCGTTTGCAGATTCTCTGAAACTACAGTCCAGAGTGAAAAGTTTTGAAAACGTTTTGGTATCCATGTAAACAGGAGTCAGCAATTTTAGGAAAATTATGACACATGGAGCATGTGCAGTACTCTTTCAACAGCTTCTGCTTACTGTACTCAGTTTGTTATCCAGACTTAATTATTAACCCTACAAAGCCAATTGTATCATATTTGACACATACTTTTATAATACCTCTTTCTACTCAATATGATCAACAAATTGATTGGCATGCACGCTACAGCATTTTCAGTCGTTCTTGCATCTCCATGTGATCACAGCAGGCTATTGAAAATGCAAAGGGAAAACCTTTCTGTTTCTGGTGACAAAGTAGTCAAGTATATGGGGCCTAAGACTCTACCCCAAACTCTACCTGTTGACCTCCTTAAGTTCCCGATGCCTCCATTAACTAGCAGGTAAACTGCAAGACAGTTTCCTGCAGTGAGAGACAACTGTGTGAACAAGTAAGGCAGGGAAATTTCTGGACAGGATGCCTAATAATTTTAAGAAATATTAAGAGCAGGAGACCACAGGATCAGCTCCCTGGACTTGCAAAGTCTCTCAATGTGAAGTTTGTATGTCCTCTCAATGCATTCATGGGCCGTCTAAGGGTACTCTTTCTCATTCAGATCAAAATAGCCCCTTAGGTTAAATGGTGATTCTGTGTTGCCTCTTGTCATTTATAGGCTTAGTTGGAGAGCTTGTTGTCCCTCATCTGAAAGTGTGATAATTAGATCACCAGTTCCTGCAGCCAGAGGGTCAGTTTGTTCCTTTGGGTGACACCTATCCCAGATTTCTTACGCTGCTGTCAGTGGCTTTTAAATGTGAGAAGTCATCTTGCATAGCAGCCAATAGTGTCAGTATGTGGATGTAGTGAGAGTGTAAATGACAAAGTTCTTTCAATATTCACAAGCAATATTTATGGTACATGAGACATCTGACCCAAGGCTTACAATAAAAAAAATCATTTTGTCCTTAGAGTGGACAATTGAACAAAGTTTGAAGTAAAATCCTTTTCAAACAAAGCTCTTGAGATGTATTAGGTTCACAGTAATGGTTCAACTCAACAGCACGACAACTCAAACCTTGATGAATTGGATCCTGCCTATTAGTGGCGCCAAGGCATGAAAACTGATTATTATTGACCCAAACGGATGATGGGAAAGCCAAAGATCTGCACGAGTAGCTGTAAGCAAACCAAATAAGTGACCTCACACTTCTACAAAACGTTTAAAAGCATTCAGTAAGATATGAAGCCTTGCGGCACAAGCTCATCTGCACACAAGAACACTCTATGTCATCACCCTGGGGAATGAAGTCTGTTCATGATGACCCTGAGCTGGACAAAGCCTGATGGCCGAAGAGAAAACAGCAGTGCAAGTCCATGAAAGAGCTCATGTGGGAGACAAGACATTGTGTTTCCCCTGCAGGGGCATGCCACTATTAAACAAGCATTCCTCGGGCGGCGATGTGCTCTGACAGAGAGGGGCCATTGTTGTGGTCTCTGCATGGCAACGGGACAGCAGCCAAAACATTGCAATGACAGCAAGAGGAGTGGAGAAGAGAGAAGAGAGGAGAGGAGGGGGGGAAATGACTGTGAGATGAACACTGGAATGGGTTCAGTCCAATTTAGTGACAAAATTCATCTCTGTGGGAAAAGAGCTGAGTGCTGGAACCAGTGATGTATTCAGGGATGAAAGATTAAAATATAAATTGTTCAACACAGGAAAGATGCAGTGCTATTTAAAAACAGCTCTCAGGGGCTGAAAACAGCTTCATTTAAACATCACTGAACCAGGTGAAACTGCTTGCTCTTGGATTTAATCCTCTAAGTCGGCAAAAGCCATGACTGGAGGCATCATGTTTTCTAAGTAGTCTATCTGTACCTGTAACATAACCTGAAGGGATTTTCTTCCAAAGTTGCATAAATGTTCACTTCTTGTAAATACAACATCTGATGGATGCTCTAAGAAGTTCTCAAACTGAATGACTGTGTGTAATACATCAGGGATCAGCTGATTAGATTTTTAAGTCATAGGTCAAGGATACTGCTGTTCATACCTTGCTTGTGATTGTCTCAATAATGTTTATTTCTAAGGTTTTACACAAAGATGAACCAATCAAGTTGTGCAGGTAATAGTTAAGGTTTAGGTCATTGAGTCAATTTCACTCCTTGCTTACAGCTTAAAACTTAAAGCATACTTGATGCAAACATGATGCACACATGTCCACTCTGAGATCCAACTGGTTTGTAAAAGGTCAAGACCAAGGTCATTAAGATTTTATGCTAATAACTTGCATGTTAACACAATATCTTAGGAAAGCCTTGGAGGAAGCTCTTCAAACTTTGAACAAATGTCCCACCTGTTCAAGGACAAACTGGTAAGATTTTGGAAGTCATCACTACAGCTGATCCCTTATGGGGTCGCAGGAGACAGAAGCCTATCCCACCCAACTTTGGCCGACCTACCTGCTGGCAGTTTAGAGACATCATTGAACTACTGGCCCTTTTCCACTAGCCCTACTCTACTCTCCTCGACTCTACCCGACTCTACTCTACTTGCCTTGTGCTGCTTTTCCATTAGCCCCAGTCGCCTGCCCAACGACGTGCGGTGACGCTGTAAACAGAGAGCGGCTCTGTGGTGACGTCATTTTGAGCGCGACACAACAATCTGTGGCTTTTTGTCACAAACCGAGAAAAAAAGGAAAGCAGAAGAAGGCTGCAGGTGGCAAGAAAAAATACCCCTTGAGAAGCACGGGAGAGTTTTGGAAGCTTTACAACAGAATGAAGCCGAGGACGAGAGCAATCGAGCTGCAAAGAAAAGACGTATGAGGGTAAGCTACTGGTAGCTACCGCTATCATCCTAGGTGGTCGCGCTCCTGACTCATCGATGACGACATTGTCTGACCAATCAGTAGCCGGCAGTCGGTGATGTCATCTTTTAGTATCGACTCAGCCCGCTTAGAACCAGAGCGGAGTAGGTACTAAAACTAGCTTGTTTTAGGAGGTACCGAGCTAGTGGAAACACACTGCAAATCGAGTAGAGCCAAGTAGAGTAGGGCCAAGGCGTGCTTGTGGAAAAGGGCCATGCATGAGAACATTCTGGTTGTTGGGAGGAAAGTTCCAGAAGAAAATTCATGCAGAGGACCTTCTTTGCCAACCAAAAGTTAATCCTCCCCCATTTTATTCTGTTAATGTTTTTACAGATTTATTTAAAGCTTCACAAAAGAGTCCACTCTGAATTATATAGAACTAGGTTTTGGAGGTCATGTGTCAAAGCCTTGGGCCCCATGTTCATCCCTCACTTTGGAAAACCATTTCTCAAGAACCCTCCAAGATGCATTCTTCCAACTTAATACAACTGTCCACTCCGTCTGTGATTAACTGACTAAATTTTCGAGATCTTCAGCCAAATACGAAGCTCAATGAACCTCATCTTACCATCTGACTTGTAAATTTGACCTCTGAAGAAATGGCACTGGAGAAATTACTTGAAAAGACCACACACCTGTCGATCTCTAACTTCAGGATAAACTTATAAGATGGTCAAAGTCTATTTTCTCCAGCTTTATGTTTATCCCTTGATTTTGATAGGGTTTCACAGAAACTTTACACAAATATTTCTTCTGATTTAAAGAAAACTGGATATTTTTAGGCCCTGGTAACAGTCACTGAAACTACGATTATCCTTTCTTTCGACTCACCATGATGTTATCACTGTCAGGCACTTCTGTGTTCCTAACACTTTTTATGCAAACAAACAAAGCTACACAAAACCAACCCCTCAAGTGCTGATTCACACATTTTAGTCCTTTCATCACTATTTTCTCACACATCCCTTGGGTATATTTGCCAGCTGCTCTTCCAAAGGTGTTACGAGTATGTGCAGCTTTGACAGACTGGTGTTTTGTGTTGCTTCATATCCTGTCAAAGTTACCTACACACCTGAGAACAGGAGTTACAAAGAACTGGCTCACTGACAGGACTGTGGGCGACGGTCAGACAATCACTGTGATCTAGACAGTCAGTGACGAGGAGAATGAGAATGTAACACACTCTGGTATGTTGGTGGCACCGACAATGAATACCAATGAAACCTGACGCTCTCTGGAGGGAGATGGGATGGGAGCTGAGGGAGAGGACTGCCGCTGTGCTGCGAGAGACTGAAACAAGGGCTGATTGATGAAGCGCTCTGCAACCACGGTCTGTTATACGAGACTACAGGGAGGACCGAGAGTATGATCGATGACTAAGAATTTGACTTCAAAAATCAGAGCATGCACATCACATCTTGAGAAATGGCCAAAATTTGCCATTAGTTCCCCCATTGCTTTATTTAAAGATAAATGTTTTGATTTGTCAATTCATTCTTTGTTCTCTGGGCTGTAATATAGAGTGTGACGAAGCCCACCTTAACTTCTCAAAATGTCTTTAAGCTACAGGTTTTTTTACCAATAGACCATGCACAGGCCTGTCCCATGATCAGAAGCAAATCTGCAAAGCATTGCATCTTTTACCTATTTTCCAAATTAGTCCAGTTTTTTTGGAATACTTATGTGTAACGTAAGTGAAAAAATGGTATGAGGTTTAGTTTTAGTTCAGCTAGGTTTCTGTGGACTTTTAAACACAGTATTCCATGGTCAAGGTCTATTGATCAACTGCAGCAACAACTTAAACAAACAAGAATTGCAGTGCCTCAAGAAGTGCAGTTTGAAGGCTGCAAACATGTACGCTGGTAAATACAAATATACATCCGACACTTCTAAAAGATTTTCACAAGTGAATATTGTCTGTCATACATTTAAAAACACAAATTAATATTAATGCAGAAAAATACTCAGTGCATTAAAATGCTGTCCAAATTATAATGCATGTGTTTATCCAAATATATACTGACTTTTAAACACAGATTAGCATGATTCATTCAATTTCTCAAATTTGGTTAATGACCTTTGCACACGTATTTGCACTGGACTGGACCCTAACTGGCGCTGGGCACTTTGATGCTCTTTCTTTTGTGGCACTGGCTTAACTTGGCTAAGCTTAACTCAGTTTTGTTATGACTATTTTATTTTCTAGTAGTATAAAGCTGGACAATTAGTCAATGTAAAATTGAGATTACTGTTACTGCCATCCATAATGATTAACTAAACAATTTCACAAGCATATTTATTTAAATTGTCCTTTCTTTAATCTTAAAAATGACAGAGACGAAAGCAGGCACATTCAATGGAAGCATGTGGTGCATGTTTTAAAATCAGGAAGTAATTCATGTTTATAATAATAAAGAATTTTAGATTTAATAAAATAATCGTTACTATGATTTTTGCCATATTTAAGCTGCCCTACAGTACAGTATTCTAAAGTATCTCCTCAGCATAGGTGGGGTCTTTATAGCCTGGCTGTGCAAAACTGATGTAATGCCTGAAAACAACAACAGTGGAGTATAATGAGGCCTTAGTGCGGCTGGCTCTCAGTCTGAATTATTACCAGTTATTACCTGTAGGGAAGCACATCACCAACCATATGCATGTCAGACACATCTCTACCAGTAGATGAATGCTCCTCTGGTTCCTGTGTATCAGGGCAAGGTAGTGGTCTAATTACAAGTCCTACTAAAGCAAGAACCAGGACTCAACTTGTGTATACAAATGTAGTGACAGAATGTACTGTGACTGAATAAAGTCAATGTGAAATGACTCTGATACCAGGACTCTGTCTCTGTCCTGGGCTGATACAGCATAGGTACAACTGTATTTGTAGAACTTTGCTCAGACATCCTTTGAAGTAAACCGAGCTGGTATGTTTCATGCAGGGCTTTGAGGAGAGCGGTTGAGTAATATTGACACAGATGTACCAAATGACACAATCTGCTCAGTAATCCATGGACTCTGTGTCCAGAGCATTTGTCACAGACAAAAACAAACAAGACTGGAGCTGAGCTGATCTAATTACTGAGGTAATTCAGTTATTGAGAGCTTGAAATCATCACGTAGGGTTAGAAAAAGACATCAGTCTCACCGGAACAGCAGAGGGGGTCTGTCATTGACACTCCAGTGCCCTATGAGAGAAACAACCTCTTAAAAATATTTACACCTCAGCTTCCCAGAGGTGCTGCATCCACAGGATGGCTCCACCACAAGCTATTAGACCCCCTCTCCCTCCCTCATGTGACATCACTTACAGTATTCATAGTCAATGCACATCAACTTCCTCTGAGACAGTCCAGTCTCCACACAGTCTGAACACGGAAAAACACTTTACTGCAGCTTATTATTTCGCTGCAGGGAGGAAAAAACACAGTTGCCATAAGGTCAGCATCTCCCTACTTTGATAATATCCCAGTCGTGTGAAAGAAAAGTGTGCACAACCAGTTCATAGGAGGCCTGAAAGACTGGTATTTAAATTAGATGTTATTGTATGCAAGACGTTACGATATGTGTCTGTCACATCCATATTCTTTGGTTTATATCTGCAGCCTAAACAAGCATCAACATATCAACACTGAGAATACAATTTCAGAAGGTGGGTTGGAAAATATATCTTTTTATAAAGTATGGGCATATTTCTAAGTGTATACGGTCAGGTAAATAGCGTTTTGTATTGTAAACAATATATTAACCACAAGATAATCTATTTAAATAATCTATTTGAAAAAATACGTCTACATAGGGAATTTCTGGTTTGCAATTTGATTTAATTCAAGTAGCATTCGACATTTGCTTTGCTTCACCAGTTTAACCCACTTTCAGCAATGCTACCAAAATATCTTAACAATTTCAACAACATCCTCTCTCTTTTTTTAAAAGACCCTAACTCAAAATCATTATGGTTCTTCTGTATTATGCCACAGACCATAATAAGGAGTCCAATGGTGTCATCAAGGCAGAATGTCGCTGGCCATCACACAGGCTCCATCATATCTGATAGTAACAGGCTTCATCAAGTCAAACTGTGATCCCAAAGTTTCAACAATTGCAGTTGTTTGTTCCACATGTCAGTGTGTAGCAAGGTGCTGCTCTCGGCACCAAATCACTTAAGCTCTTTTCACACATGCAACCCTGAAATTATCAGGATAATATCCAGACAGCCCGCTCAGGTAATTCATTGATATGCTCGTTCACACTTGCTTCTCTCAGCAGGGAGTAGTTCCTACTGGACAACAGAGAACTGGTTAAGGTGAACAGGGGTCACATCAAATATACGCAAAGGAAGTCAGTGTTCAGAATATGGGATCAGATCTACAATTTAAATCACAGCTAACATCCTTTCCTAAGTGTTACATGTTGAGTGTTTTAGTAGCATCAACTTAAGCGAAAGATCACTGCAGCACACAGAAGCCTCACTCAGTGCACTACAATTACCGCAGAGAAATAAAGTTTTAGTTCCATCTTCATATCCAACAGCAGCTCTTTGGATGTAGGAGAGACTCAGTGGTGATGGTTTTGAAGCTGATGTACTTCAGAACTTTGACGTGCCAAGGAAACAAAACTTCTGATCTCCTGAAGTACATTTGAGTTTGTGATTTCCCCATACAATCAGATCAACTTTTCCAGGAACAGCAATTATTTTTTATCCGTCCTGTCAAGTTTTCCTTTTCTTGGTTTGTGCCAGTTGCACAGCATGGTGCCATTTGCTCTTCCCACTCACCCTCGTGAGGTACCTGGAGGTACTTGAAATTAATGCAGATAAAATACTATAAGGGGCGGGGGGATTATCAAAGTAAAGTCCAAGTGCTAAACTTGTCTGTTTGCATTCACATGTAACTCGCCCAGATAATGTCTGGATCTTTTCAGGGTTTTTTTGAAAATGTGTCTTTGGTTATTCAAGATGAGACAGGACTTGTCACTCAGGTTAAATATATTAGTCATAATTTGTGTGAAATAATTGCCTGAGTGTAGTTTTTGAACTTTATGATAGATATTTTGTAAAGTCTAAAGAACAATTAAGAGAGACATATGACCTGTTTAAGTGTAAATCTTAATAACTAATTTAACATGCCCAACTTCAGTGTTGGATTATTTGATCATTTGGAGATTTTATTGTTGTCACACCCAGGCCAGCTTTAAAGGGTCATGCACTTGCAATGTCTGAGACATGTAACTATGAATTCACATTAAACCCAATTTATTACCAGGAATACAGAGCAAAGAGGTATGAGATGGTTAACTCTCTTTTACAATATGATTATACATGTTGGTGATGTAAGGTAATAATTAGAGCATCTACAGGCTGTGGTATCATGACACTGTTGGTTCACAGAGTATCAAATGTGACCTTTACAGTAGCTACAGTATGAGAGCCTTCAAAGTGGGTCAGGAATCTACGGCATGCTGTGCGTGATCACTCGTTGACCATCACACTGTCACCTTGCACCACAGCTCAGTTAGCCCCATCGTGCCTCCCCATGAGGCCTCTCAGGCTGCCAATGGCAAACAAAGCCGGAGGCACTCAACTGAACCCATTAACATGTAAAAAAAACGCTACAACAGAATAAGATATCCCAGAAAGTCAGCAGAAATAGAAAAGGAACCCCTGCAGAGGTGGGTGTCTGCATGCATGCATGAGCACAGAGAGGGAGCAGAGAGGCAGGTTGAGAATCAGCAGGTAATTAGCACAGACTGTGTGCCACTTTTCAGTTCAGGCATGTTAGGTTGGATAAAATATGGGCAACTTCAAGGGCTGATTTAGGGAAATGTAGCACAGGCTCTAAAGCTCATTAAGCATTCACTCCCCAACAGCAATCACAAAGGAATTCAGGACTTTACAGCTCAGCTGATGACATTGGGAGCAAGGAGCCAGGCTGAAACTGGGACAACTGGTGATAAGTGCCACAGCGAACGTGATTTAGCAGAAATCCAATTTCACAGCAAATTACTCTGTATGCAGAGTTTATAAACACAAACTGTTAATGGCATGATTCTTTATGTCATGAATCCTCAGTTTCAGATAATTAGACTTTTAGAGTGACCTTCTAATCTCTGGAACATGAGAGCATTTCAAATGTAAACCTCTGAGTAACAACAGAGAATAAATATTAATGTTCCAGTACAAAGAGAGACTGTAATGTAAACTGAATATGACTTGTTGTTTTATGTGACCTGGTGTTTTAGTTAGAGATGCATGATGTTGGATTTTTTGCTGTTAATTAATTCTTAATCCCAGATACCTATACCGATATTTCTGGTCAAGAGCACAAGCTCTGTACTTTACAAAAATGGACTTGTTTATTTCAGTGTGCTACTGTATACTTTTGCAAGGAACAGATGTAAAACAAGAAAAACAGGATTTAGCTCTTGTAAAAAAGGAACCCTTTGATTTTTAAATGTACCCTCACAGTGATGACAAAGTGTATCAATATTCTACATTGACATTTGCCAGACGATATATGGCTGATGTATCGGGTGTAGACAATAGTCGCGAGTACCAATTCTAAACTTTTTAGGCTAATCAGGTCTCTCAACGCCATTGGAAATGAGAGCACACTCTCAATGGAATTTTGAGATTAAATAAAAGAAATGAAATGAAATGAAATCAGTATCAAACCGATACTATCCTGCATCCCTAGTTTACTTGTATATTGTTTGACTTGTTTACACAAAACAAAACAAGCACCCTATTTTTTCATGCTTTTTACTAGGAAAAACGCTGTATTCAAATATAACACACACCCACATTTTGTCTCACAAACAGATGCTGGAATACCATTTGCTTCACTCATTACTCGATTTCTGCCTGAGCATGCTCGGTCGTAGTGTACCTACCAATAAGAGAGCAGCAATTTTGAGCCCCTTGATCACAAGATGGCAGCGCCCAGTGTGTTTACACACAAATGAAAAGTTTAACAGTCAGTTTAATAAGAATTACACAAGTTTGGCAGTAATGATTTGCAGAGAGAGAGAATATTTTGGGTTTTTGTATCAGATGTGCTGTGATCACAATGTCGGTGATACTAAACATTTTACATATTTATAATAGCCACCTGAAAATTAGACATTATTTTAAAAATTGTGTAATGAATGGGAAATTATGGTGATAAACTAAACCAACCGAAAGGACAAAATTATTTAAAAGAGCATAAATGAGGAAAAGAGAACCATGGTCTATGAAAGCCATGAGTAGTTAATTGATATCAAAACTGTCCACAATGTTTTTGTCACACAAAATGGATTTTTGCAACTTGATTTTTGCAACATTTTGGGCTCATAAGAGACTTGACGAAAGCAATCTTAGCTAGAACCACCAGCCACAAAAGTGACTCACAGGCACAGACTGGGCAGAAATAGATGGCATGAAAGCATGTGATATACACATCCAAAATACCACAATCCACATGCCAGTAATGCACCATGGAATACTGCACTATATAGTTCAATATTATAATATATAATACATTAGTGCACTTGCATCAAGCATTTGGCACCTTCTTGATGATAATAAACAGTTTATCTTTTCCTCATATAGTGATTTTAATGAAAATGCTCATCTCTGCAGGTTGTTTGGTCTGACAGGCAACTTTTTGTTTTTTTCCCCTGATGTTTACCAACCTCACATGGGACCAGTGAATCAGGTTTAGAAATGCTTGTGTCTTCAACAGCGCAGCAAACACATGACTCAGAGTATGACAGTATCAGCAAACTATGACTGCACATTCTTATGACAGCGTTTGCTCATTAACAGCTTAGGGAGGGATCTTCTCGGCTGACTGGAGCTGTGAGAGGACAGCAGTGTGTAACAACTGGATACTAAAGCCAGCAGACATTCTCCCTGCTAAACAGATACAAAGAAGTCATGGTGAGTTTTATTTGGTTATAGTGGCCAGTCATAAAGATTAGAACTTTTAAAACTGCTGCTTCATTTTAATGCAGCATCCAGAGCTCTGCAAGTCTTTCGAGACACTGTGCAGAGTAAATATGAGGCAACACATGGAATATTTATGAGCACAAACACACAACCTTCTCTGTCTCCAGCCGAACAGATAAGATGGAGAGAGGCTGCACTCTCAGACTTCAACAGTAACTAACTGGGCTGGGCGGGACATTAAGTTTTCATTATATGTAGACTTATTTTTAAATAAGAAAAGAAAAATTGATAAAGTAAGTGCTGATTTATAAAAATAATGATGCCAGGACCAATGCTGAGTAAAAAGCATTTTCTCAAGAAGTATGCTTATTGACCACCTGATGATCTGTTAAGTGTAATCAGTGAGAATCACTGTTTAAAGTATTTAAAGATGTATTCCTAGCTCTTACTGAGTCTAATCATATTGACATGTTTATACCAAACAACAAAAAGGGAATTTCCATCCATCCACCTTTTGGTTTGGTTCCCAACCTTGTTTGTCTTGTGTACACCCTAAGTCTTTTTGTCATATTATGAGTATCTACTCACTCGTAGGTATCGATGATTCCTCAAAAGTAGAATGTGCCACAGGAGGCAAAATAACCTGTGCCACAGGTTATTGTGCCAATCAAACTCCCCTTTGTCGGTCACTAATGGCAGTCGGCTGTCGCAGTTCAGACCAAGCATTTGACCAGGATTATAAACTTTATCATAGAAAATAAAAAGGAATTGTTGAAACAACCTTAAATGTGGTGGTGTTAATTAATCTATCAGACATATTCTGACCTATTGACATGTTTTGATCATCGAAATTCCAGGAAATTTGACAGTGGAGAGACAAATTAGGTACAAAAGTTGCCAGAAACTTGGCAGTGTTAGGTACAGTTGGCTGGATAAAATATAAGAAATTGCACAAATATGGTAGCAATATAGGAAAAGAAGATGAACAAGAATTCATGATAAATTCATCACCAGTTTCGTCCACTAGTCCAGATGCTGCCAACATATTTTGCAGTTTCAACAGTTCTTTGGCAGCACTGACTTTAATTATCAGAACATTTAAAGCTGTAGTACTTTGTAACTCAGATTGTAATTAAATTTTTAAAATACTAGATATCTTATCATTTTGAAATAAACTTAGTTTAAAGTAAATGAAAATGTATACAACCTCAAAATCTTTAAAAGCTAACAGAGTAATTATACAATTTAAGACCAGCTGGTTCATAAATTGTGGTTGAAAGACACCATATGATGAGTTGCAAGATGCTCTTAATACAAAACGCCGGTAATATAAAATGGCATGTTTAAGCCATTATTTAAAATGATTAGAAATATAATTAAGTTGTTGAATTAAGTTGTTGCTGTTGGCAGAGGCCTTCTATTTCTAAACCAGCTTCTTTTGGAAACATGTAACATTACTGAATCAATTATTTTTTATATTTTCCTTCTTTAAAGAAATATCTAATCTTACTTGGTTTGAAATTTGTACTAAAAACATCCACGAAAAATGCATAAAAAATGTGAAAATTGCGCAAAAAAAAAAAAAAAAAGGATAAGAGGTTTGTGAAAATGTTACAAGTTCTTTTAGGGTTGAAGGCTGAACATTTTGGAACACATTATTTTCAGAGTTTGTAGGACTTTTTCCACATTTTTTGATGATTAAAAAGAGACACTGATTTATTTTTTTTTTCATGGTTTTAAAAAGTTTAGTATCTCACTGTATTTTCACTAGCACTTATTCTGATCCCCCAGCACCATTAACAAAACACCTAGAAGTGGAAATAACAAATTCCCAGAAACAAATAGTTGTTTGAAGGGTTAAAAAATGAGGAATGTCTTCTTGAAAAATGAGAATGACTTAAACAAATGGCAGCGATCCAGAGTGGAGAGTGGAATCAAAAGACTGGGAAAGGAAAAGGGCGGTAACTGTGGATAAAGAAAGCAGGAACTCAGAAAACAGTGAGAGAATGGATCTGCATCTCATTTGCGATGGGCAGAGGGACTAATGAACTACCTCATCGCTTACCCCCCTAACCCGTCGCCCCTTCACCCCGTTGTGTCCCTCATGCACCGAATAGGGGTGATGTAAGCGGGGCAAAAGGGGGCCCAGACACACAGGAAGCACAGTGTAAACAACAAGCACTGACCCTGTGCCAAAGCAGACCCTGTGTGTGTGTTTAGAGAGCAAAGTTTTCATTACGTGTGCTTACAATGCAACACTGCCATTTAAATGGAAACTGTGACAAACAGCATTTATTTTTGAAGGTAAAAAGGTAAAAATATTCATACAACAGCGGAGGATAAGATGAACGGCAGCAAATCAAAGCATCTAATAAAGCCGCTTTACAGTGATGGTTTCTGGGGAAGTAAAGGCTCGTGTCTCTCTCTGTCAACATTTTGACATTCTATCTGGTAATTTGGACTTTTAAATTACATCTCAATTTCTGCTTTTAGACTAAGTTCTTGACACTCTAAAAAATCTTGGCATTTGACTTTTTTTTACAACTTTCGACATTTTGTGATTTGATTTTGCAGAAATTAAATTTTCTCACCACCCTTTCACCTTTTTCAGACATTTAAATGTTTCTTTTGATGTTTTTTTACACCAACGTTTTTGTTTTTGTTTTTGTTCAACCTTTTGTTTCACATTTCCAATTGTTTTCCATCATTTACTTCTTTCTTGAATATTTTTATTGACCTTTTCTTGACACGTCTACTGTCTTGGCATGACAGCTTTTCCTTTGGCCTCTTGTTTTGCGTTTTGACTTGCTTCTTAACTCTTTGAACCTGTCATTTGATTTTGACTTAACCTTTTTTCTTCAGTCAAGACAGTTTGACTTTTCTCTTAACATTTGTATATTTCCTACACACTATTGTAATTTGATATAACAACTGTTTGACCTCAACAATTAAACCCTTCTACTCTAAACATTTCGACTTTTTCCCACAAATTTTAATTTTCTCATCTTGACAATTTCATCATTTTTACAACTCTTTTGTTGTCAACATATCTTAACCTTTCTTTTTTAAACATTCAAATTTTGCTTTACCACATTTTTTCCAGTATTTTCTCATGATTTAAGTATTCAATTTTGTCAAAATATAATAATTAATTCTTTTCATTAGGGCTGGGAGAAAAAAATGGAATCACTTAAGTGTCGAGATTTTTTGTTTGACACTTTTTAAATCGATTTTTTTGTTTAAAAATCAAATTTTTCCACATTTAAATGCTACATTTTAGCCACTTTTAAAATGCAATCCAGGCTTTTGAAGAGAGAGTATAAACAGCTGGTTAAAATATACTGCTGAATAAATGCTAAAAACGGACTCACTTGTGGGATCATCATCGTTCATCTTTTTCGCTGGTGTTAAAAGAGCTAACTAAAGATTGTAAGAATCGGCAATATCTTAGAATCGCAATTTAAATCAAATTGGCACCTAAAAAATCGTGAAAAATCGAATGGTCCAGCGCTACTTTTCATGTGATTTTTTTATATAACTTACTCCTCCCACTTTTCCTCCAACATTTTGACTTTTTACTTCGCATTCCGACATACTTTTATCCTTGGTTTTAGAGATATTTTACTCAGAGAGTTTAAAACAAAGGACAGCATTTTGCTCCCATCACCTGGTCTGAGCTGAGGACAGTCCTCTCCATCATCTGCTGCTGCTTTCCAAACCATCTCAGCACTAATTCCACCTCCCTCATGAAAGACCTTCCTTAAAGCAGCTCCCAGTACGCTGCACCTGACACCAACACACTTCAACAGAGTTGAATAAGGAACCCCGACAGTCCTACCACAGGTGACCAAAAGTGTCAAGAACCATAGAGCTCCAGTCTTTCCCGATGACATCAGAGGCTACACAGCCTGCTATTCACAACATGAAGCACATAAACATACCATCCCGTCGCCCCTGGAAACCAGCTCAATGTCCCTTTGGGGGGTTGGGAAGTGACAGTGGGATCTAATTCTCACTGATCTCAGCAAGGTTTAAGGTCCCACTAGGATTAAACCCATTTGTACCATTTGTTGTTGAGGACTCTCATCTTTAATGAAAAAGTTATTTGCTGAAAAAATGATTGTTAAGAGGAATCATGCTTCAAATGTTCAAAGAGGGAACTAAATATTATAGATTTCTACATTAACTCTGTTGTTGGGACATGCTGCACACATAAACGGAGTAAGAGCAATGTGAGCTGGATGTCTAACTGATTACAGCCACATGTTGAAAGTGAGAAAGAATAAAGGCTTTAGGTATGAAGTGTTGCCTTGCACTATCCACATGGTGCCATAGTGGGATGCAGTGTTGTCAGCAAACATCACCATCAGTATCTGCAGAAAATAACTTCTAAAGGGAATCACAATAGTATTGGCAAGTATATCATTTTTTGCTAAGTCAGCCGTACATAACAGCATTTAGTTTGTGCTTTGTTTGAGCAAACTTGTTTAATTTGGAATAGAAAAAGCCCAAACAATAAGAGTTTATTCAGACCCATGTACTCTTCAAAATCTGTCAGCAGGTTGTTAGAGTTCTGCTTTAAGTCCTCACAAAGTCAAATGAACTGGGTTTTTGCTGAAACCTTAAGACTACATTTTAGCTATAATACACACATAATGGAAAACTCACTTTCAGCAAAATCCATTAATTGTTCAGGCTGGAAAAGTTCACAAATGTTAATGGAAGATAAGGATAAATTTGTTAGACAAGTTTCAGTCCATTATTTCTCCCTTTTGATCATGTCAGTGGGTACTGCTTTTGATTTAATTGGAAAAACGGATTAGTCTCAAGGTACAACCGGCATTCAGTGAATGAGCAACACAGCTGAATGTGTGTGTAGTAGCACCTTAACATACTGTATGTGCTGAAATCCTCTCCATCCCTGGAAGAGGCTCTGTTTCCTCAGTAAAACAAGGGTGAGGAACTGGTCTTCTTGGTGTGTTGACTTTCTCCAACGTCCACTTAGCAGTCTGCCATTGACTTCCCCAGTTTCACAGACTTGATCCTAAGTTTGAGCCCATTGCTCCTGGATTAAAAAAAGGATTGGCTTTTCCTGTCATTTAGAGATCAAACAGGCACAAGCACCGATTGGTTGTATTGAAAGCAAAAAGTGACGGCCAGCCTCTGACAGGCCTACGACTGACTACACTTTAAGTGCCTATCCATTTTCTTGAAAGGTTCAACCCTTACTTTCTTTTTTCTATAGACTGTTGGTAACATGGACTTGAAACATATCCCATAGATATGCCAAACAGTCAGTCTGGTGTCTTAGTTTACATGAGTTCTGCAGATCAGAGGAAAAAATGAGCAAATGCTGCATGAATGTGAAGATACATTTTAAAAAAATGAAATCAATGCCTTTATATGTCTGCTTACTAACAAGTGGTTAACCACACATCACGTCCAAGCTAACATACATCATGCCTGAGATACCTCGAAAAGCTGACAGAACAGTACATTGTTATAAAATAAAGCAGACCCTGACTTGCACTTTGAGACACACCTGGCTCTGTGCTAAGAAAAATAACAAGCTCCTATAGAGGCTGAGGTCACATGACCTACTTTCCAACCTTGGAAGATGGGTCAACTGCAGCATTACACTGAAAACTTTATGAAGTGCAGAAAGAATGGGCGCAATTGCCTGAAAAAGTTTAGCACTTTGACTCAGAAATCAGTAATTACAATAAAACTACGATTAGAAAAAAACTTAAAAAAAAAAAAAAAGACTCTGGAGTAATAATTCTCCTCTCTTGAATACCCTGTGATTTATGAGTAGATCTGGGTCATACAGTCTGCAGCATTCTTCACCAGGACAGCCCTGTTGACATTTCAGAGCTGTATCTGTGTGTGTGTCCTTGTCTGGGGGAGCACACAGTTGATGTTTGTCACTTTTCCAAAAAGCTGTTTCTGTAAACACTACCTAAGGTAAAATCAGGCTGAGGTAGTAATCTTGTTCCTTTTAACATACAATTACCCCTGACAATATCATTAAGTTGGATTCGGCCTCCCAAAAAACAGACCTTTACTGCATGCAGTAGGATCCAGACATGGGTTTCATGATAACAGGTATCCCCCCTCCTATGGCGATTTCGACTGATCAAAAACATCAGACTGCAAAGACCTTAATATTACAGGCCCGAGCTAACTGTGAAACTAAGTCACCCAGTGGCTCCTGATGATATGTAGTGCATCTGCCAAGGATTGTGTATGTGGTCCAGCATGTGTTTACAGAATGAGAAAGGCGCCCTTTAGCTGAACAGGGACGGATCTAATATTAGCTGATAGGTCTGGTGACTGGATCAGTCAGACCAACATGGAGAACAGAGTGACTCGTCTGGGATATTTTCAGACTGGTAGATTTCTTTGGAACGAGCGACTCAGTCCACATCCGAGACTCTCCAGCTTTTGTCCTTCCTCTTGAGTCTCAAGGAGAAGCACGTTACAGCTGGCTGAATGTAAATTTAGGCCATAACACTGCAGCATCCGCCTCACTGCTGTATGTCACAGTGGAGACTGAGAGACAAATGGGTTAGGAGAAGCAGATGCTTCCCACATGTGAACACACGTGTGGTTTTCTGGTGCTATAGGAGGGCAGTCAGTGGTAAAAACAGCATTTTTCTTCTGCATACCACCACTTTTTTGAGGCACTGCTGCAGCTGGGTGCTGTGTCTTTGACTAGAGATCAGCCAATATCCTTTGATTTTGTTTTAATGGTATCCAAGCAGCAGTCAATAGTTTTAAGGCTTAAGAAATAATGCTTAGAGTCTAAAAACTGATTCTGTTGTAAGATTGTCAAACATCTGGATGCATAACATTATGTATAATGTGCAAAAAATGTCAAATATAATTGGATCAGCTCTGTCATTATTTAAACAGTAAGCTTAGGGCACTGTCCAAACTGAAAATAAACACTGGTCATGTTTCTGTGCTAGAATTTTTCAGCAGTTTACAATGTGAAGGGGGTTATATTGACAAAGTATTTTTTGTAATTAGAGTATAATGGTAATCAAAGTGAGTAATACTTTTGCTGCCTTGGTATTGAAAAATGCATTGACATAGATCATTTTACAAGAGTGTAATTAGGATCAGAATATCTGATATAGAGAGATTTCATTAACACCACGGCATTGTTGTCCCCTTTGTGCAATTCTTTAACAATTCTCTACTTATTGATTTTATGTGTGAAGGAAAGCAAACCTAGGCCCTCAACAATGTCAAACACATGGCAATCCTAATATTTCATACTGTTCTGTGTCAGATAATGCTTTGTCATGTTGATCATCTTTTTAACTCTTGATTAAAAACACACAGACATTGAATGTCTTTCTTTTCGCTTTATATTGTAAAAAATCAAGCCACATCTGGCCATTTCTGTCTCCAGTCTGACATTTTTACTTGCTGTTGTTCATGCTGACTAGGGGTGTGTTTTGGCAAGAAGATAGTGGCATGATACATGCAGTGATACGGTGGTGATGATACGATACATCACAATACATCACTATATTGTAGGCAGGGCATTATATCACCCTTTTTATTATGTTAAACTGCTTTTCAGTATTATATGACTGCAGTGAACTTGCTTGTCATATTTTAATACTTTTGCAGACTCTTTTTTAAGCAAGTCAGTGGTCATACAAGTTGTCTTAGAACCAACTTTGCCCAATCTTAAATCATATATAGTAAACAAAATGGCACTGTTGGCCTAGCTGTTAAGACTACGGTCCACCAAGAGGACAGCCTGTGCTCTAGTCTGACCTGCAGCTTCTTCCCAAACATCTCTTCTTTATCTCTCTACAATTTCTTCTGCAAAAAGCAAAAGAAATAAAAAGCCCTAGAATATGATAGTTTATAAGCTGTTTCTAGTCTTTATTCAGGTGTTAACTTCATAAAAGACGAACATATTTTCTTTTCCTGCAGTTACAGAGACAATGTTTTTGCGAAATAGCATCCATTTTTAAACTCGGATATGTAATTGTGCACCAAATAGTTCTCCAAAGGATCCTTACAAACATGACTCGCTGCAGCATCAAACACCAGAAGGTCTCAAGTTTTGCTTCTGCTTTTACTTCTTAAGCTCAAAGTCATCACAGGTGGTCTTTGTCAAAGCTGTTGCTCCCTGAATGATCCACTGTATTCAATATCAAAGGGTCTTGTTATGAGGAAAGGCCACAGGAGCTGAGGAGCTGAAGACAGGTTATAGATCATAAAGTTGTTCATCATTTTCAACAAGTCAGACTATAACAAGTACTTTTGATCCATTTTGGGGGAATATGTACAAACATTAACAGCCTAAAGTAATTGCAATGTGACTTATAATGGTTTAAATTGGGCTGTAGAAGGAGAGACCAGTGGTCAGCACAACAGCATATTATTAAGTTAAAGTGAGCTTGTTAATTAATTGACCTACATTAGCATAATTACAAGGTGAAACCAAACAAACAGGCTCTGTTGTTTTTTTAGCTCCATTGTGAAATAAATTTGTTGGAGGTTGTTGAAGGTGGCCACACACGCCGCTAATCCTCTCCAAATCCATGTTTTCAGAGTAAACACCAAGTTTTATCCCAAGAAATTAGGTTATGTCTGTCTTTCAGGCTCTCAGACAAAAACATGGACTCTCGCTGATGTGTGTATTGACCGCTTTCTGCAGCCATTCCCAGTTCCAACACTGCAGAGAGGGGTTGAGACTTTGTACAGTTTGAGTGCTGGCTAATGGTGAGGCTTTCAACATTATTTGCTTTTCCAGAGTGCCGGGTTAGAGATCTATCTCTAGTCCCTCATGAGGTCAGTCTGTCTGGGCGGTGTGATTTACACCATCTGAGTGTTAGGGGGAGAGGAGCAGCGCTGACGTGATGGCTCCTCTATGTGGGGAGTTTACACCTGAGGAAAGCCATTCATGTTTTTGTTCATTTTTCATATGACTGTATAGCTTATCTTCCTCTAGTCCCTGTCTCCCTCGATTGCATTATCCATCCCTCTTTTGTCTCTGGAAACCTAATGGAAGAGGACTATCCAGCAGAAACCAGTTAAGTTTCATGAATTTGAACAAAAAGCAAATATCAGCCCATGAAGAGCCCAAAATATGCTTCTTTTAGGTTTATATGCCTTTAAGTGTGTTTCACACATCTTCTCCTTACGATGGAGCACTTTGAGGCAAAAGACAAAGGCCTATGTTATCAGGACTGGTCTTTTTCACTCTCTATACAGCACCAGTAGCTGCTTGAAACTAATTCCCCTGGTTCTCCCAGATACATCTACCAGTGTGAAATCCTATCATTGTTTCTTCTGTCGTTTAAGTCCATTGGCTCATAGTGCAAAGCCTAATTTAGAGCATAAACCATAGAATGAATACTGAGCTGTTGACAACATGGTGCTACCACAGGACCATCCCCAGGACGATTCAATATGCATCTCGATATGTAGGCTACGGTACGATACACTAACCATTCACATGAAGCATCTATCAATTCAGGATGATACGATTTATCTTCCTACCATGATGCAATAACGGTGCAAATCTGTGCAAATTCAACTTAACTTTATTGTTCCTTCAAGACCACTTCAGACCACTTACAGTAGGCTTCTTAAGCAGTCAGGAGGTGTGTTTGTCAACATAAAAAAGTAGGCCTATTTCACAAACAGGGACATAGGCCTAACAGTAGTGGAGCTCAGCCTTCAAAGCTGTCATTAACAATTTAGACTAAACATATAAACAGTCAGGAGCACTTTCAAAAGGCTGCCCGAGATTATTTGTTAAACATAAAACAGTCTTTCCTGTCACAAACAGGTCTGTCATAACTAAAAAAAATAAAGACTAGACCTACTTAAACAATGCCAGCCTTGCCATTATCATAACAGAAAACTTAAGACAAATGTCTTTTTTTAAGGTTTTTCTTCATGAATACCAACTGATCTACATGTTCAGGGGCAAGTAAACTGCGCTGGGCTGTGACTATGTCCCCTGCTTTGCTAAATACACGCTCAAGAGGTACTCGAAGCCTTCGCCCTCCGTAGCACTGTACGGCTGGATATCTTTGCATATGTAGAAAGCGATGGCTTTAGTTATTACCTTGGTGTGGCCAGAGTTTCCGCCCAGCGGAGTTTGGAAAAAATTACTGATGCTTGGCTGTTGTGTGTTGTTAGCACCGCTGGAGCTAGTAGCATGAGTTGAATCCGATGCATGATCCGAGGGCGAGGTGCAGGGGGATTCATCAGCCACACTGTGTCATCGCTTCAGGTGAGTTATCAGGTTGGTTGTGCTGCCTGTGTACTTTATCGTAAGACGGCAAATCTTACAAATTGCCGAGGACTTGTCAAGGTTTCCGTCCATTTTGAAAAATCCAAAGTGACGCCAAACATTGGACTTGTATGTATGGCTCGGTAAACTATGAATTTGTTGTTCATCGTCTGCCATGTTTACCGGTAGCCTACTTTAACACGAGTTTGTGTACTGGAGTAGTCCGGATGTGCTTCTTCTTCTTCTCTGGCATCCTTCCCCGGGTGTTGATGCTCAGTGACTAGTGACGCCTACGTCGCCTAGAGGTGACTGTGAGTAGGTGAATCAGAGTGTGTTGTCGTTCCGCAATAAACAGTCCACTCGTGGGAATTTAACGGCTGAGAGATAATTATGGAAGTGAATTGACTCAAAATAATAATTTTAAATTTTAAAAAATATATATATAACATGATATCGGATTTTACCGATGCAAAGCTTTTACAAGGCGATGCATTGTGGTTTCAGCCCAGTTTCTAATCCGATGCACACCACTCCAACCGATGCAATTTACCATAGACCCTTGCATCGATGCACTGATTGCGCATCGGATAAAATGCCCATCCCTAACACAGAGTAGACCAGTCAACCAATCAGAGTGAAGTGGACTCATGTGGTGATAAGGACTCTTAAAGAGACAGGAGCTCAGACAGAGAGAGAGTACAGCTAGATCAGGGGTACTTAGTATTTGAAAACCATAGTTGTTGAGGGTTCTTTCTGGTTTTCTGGCTTTTAATAATATTTTTTGTGACAGCTGGAGGGCTCAGAAAGAGGTGGTGAGAGCAGGGGAAGACAGACAGCAAATGGACCCCAGGCGGGAGTTCAACCCAGGCTGGCCTACAAAGCAAGAGCACTTACATGTGGCGAGTGCATGGTAGCTTAGCCAAACCAGCACCCAACCAAAAGAGTTTCTGAGTATTAATAATTGCAAACATACTCATTACAGTCATCAAAAACTAATGTACACTAGAGTCAAGGCAAATGTGGGTTCTTTAAAGGCTCCTGACTGCAAAAGGAATGATACTATGACACTTGTATATTTGGTACACAACTTCAATAATCTATAAAATACAATAACATTGAGTGCTGTCACTGGCATATTAAGTTTTGTGTTGAGGCTAAGTAAGACTGATCTGATTCTACATTTATCAGACCAACATACAGTGAACAGAACATCCTCAAAGTTTCATGTTATCGACTTTGCTGTTACATTAAACTGTACACCCAATGCACCCAAGCCTACTGGAGCCAAAACCACAAAAAATGTTGTTCTCTTAAAAAAAAACCTGCAGAGCAGATTTAAAAGCAGATCCCAATGCCACAGTGCTGGCAGGACTTCAGACACTTCTTTGTGACTCCGATGTTCTGTTCCCTCTCCCTCTCTCCAAACTTCACAGGGGACAGGGTCTAAAAGAAGTGCTGAAGTGGGCTTTGAACTAATCTGAACATGCAGCAATTGGGAAGCACCCCTCTCTCAGTCTGTTGCACCAACAACACCACCTGAAGTAGCTTTGCAGGAATAATCGATTAATCTATACATCAGAGGAAAAGTGCCGTCTTGTGAAAGAGTGTGATACCATTAATCCTTTTAGGCATGCACTCCTGGAAAAAAAACCATTTGATTGACAAAGCAAACTGTGATTTCAGCCGCATACAGTGTATTAAATGGATTAGGAAGGAAGAAGCCTACACATGCACTAGCTTCCTTTGTGTGCAGCACTGAGAGATAATGAGATTAAAAATAGAAAGAATGGGTGGATAAATGGGATGCTTGAGCTGTCTCTTTCTGATTCTTCGTTTTCCATTATTTTCTCCTCTGAAAAAGATTATTTAACCCAAACTTCTCCAGTGAAAAAAATAATGGTACAAGTGAGGCATAATGGACAAGTACAGGCTTTAACTGATCTTAAAACATAGAATACCACAGATAGAAGGACAGTTTTTTACATCATTATACTCCAAAAACACACCTCCCTATCAACACACAAGGACAAACTGAACCAAAGTAGCTGAGAAAAACAACTGCGTTTATGTTTGCTACCCTGCTTGTGGCTGTAAAACTATTGAAAAATAGGGAGCTTACAGTCTGCTCGCTCTTATTTGGGATGACCTGACCCTGTCTGGAGCAATGAAATACTAACACTACACACTTGAGGATTATTTGAACAAACAAACACTTGTGACAATCCTATTTAGGCTATGCCCTCCACCCCAATGGGGAGAGGGGCAGGGATAAATTAGGCACAAAACTGGGTTCAAACTGTCCAGTGTGTAACAAGATCAAGTCTGTTATATGACCTGAACAGTAAGACTAACATCTAAGCTGCAGTTACAGGTTAAGTGCAGTACTGCTAGAGTAAGAAGGCATATAGGTCACGACTGCATCTATTTTTCAATCAAACATGGTGTGGATGATGCACAAGATTTAACATGAGCAACACCTGGTAGATTTAAACTACATTTCTAAGTTCATAAAAACACTTCATTGTGACACATGTCAACACTGCAGTGCCCGCAATTATTCCTGAACAAGAACAATAGCTGATCCCATTATCATCCCGCTTCATTATGAGCCAGAGAATCTTGGGAGGCCCTTGGGACCCTGCCCACTGCTAATTTACAAAGACACCAAAGCAGCTATCTAGCCAAAAAAATGGGACACGCTCTCACGTATTCTCCTGATTACATAACAACTTCTGCAGCCGAAGATGTGTGGCTGACTGATCAGTACAGACCTGACAGCAGAGCTGCTGGGTTCTTCTATTTAACACAATAAGACAAGGACAACGCCGTCTGTCTGCCTGATAGTCTGCTGAGCCTCTTTATCATCTGTAATGATGTTGTAAACCAGCTCTCCGTTTGCAGTTTTATACAAAAGTTTGCATCATGACTCATTAATTATTTCTGCATCTTGCACACTCAGTGCAGTAAAATAGAAGTCATGTTGATTAATTTAACCAGAGAACTGTCCTAGGCCAGTATACAGGCACACGGGTGAATCAATTTATCGACAGAGGAAAGTCTGCTTCTGTTACTGAGGGGGACAATCCAGGACTTCCCTCAGGAGTATCATATCATTGGGTGGCTGGCAGGGGTGCTGAGTGAGGCTCTGTTTAAACCGAGACTCTCTGACCTGACACGCAAAGGTTCTTCCTTTTACTTCAAAAAGCAACCCGCGTTCAGACGGAGATACTAGAAACGAATGAAATGCTGTAGTGTGCAATGCCAGTCCACTAGATGGCGATGTAGGTTTGCAGAGAAACAGAGGTGTTACAAAACATGTACGAAGAAGAAAAGCTTTTCACAAACAACAATGGCAAATGGACGCACAAAGACACATGCTGATTCCCATTTACATGAAGCCAGGCAGAAATGCGTTTTCATATCTTCCCATCCTGGATTCAAAAGTTTGCATATTCAGGCCCTCCAGGCACTGATCCCATTTAAACCAAAGCCAAATCACAATGAACACTTTTGGGATTCGGCCAAATTTGGCCTCGTGTAAACAGGGCCTGAGAGGGTCTCGTGCTATGACCACACCAGATGCGAATTTGCAAAGACGCGCGTTGAAATTCCATACAAAGTCAATGCAAAGACACGTTTGGATGCAGATTCGCCCCCAGGTGGTGCGTTGGATGCTTTTGGCGGGGCGTGTATGGAGCGTCTGGCGCGTTTGGGGCATCAAACGCCTCTACGCTCGAGTTGAAAATATTGAACTTTAGCACTACGCGCGTTTAAATACCCCAATTCGCGTCCGGTGTGGCCGTAGCATTGCAGTTGCACTTCATTCCATATGTTCACTTTTTGTGTCTGCTTTTTTGGCAGTCTCCATCAGCAGTGCAAAAGTCGCCCTAATGACTTCATGGATTTTAAATGCTTTCCTTGAGATTCCATGCTAAAAGTTGCAATTGTGCAACCATCATGTTTTTTGAAGGAGGCTGTCTCAACAGTAAACACTGAGTGCCAAACCTCAGGATAACGTCAGCATCAAGCAGCTGCGACAGGCTACCCCATGTTTGTTTTATGTGTGGACAACTCTACATTATGCCCCTCTCAGCTGGGTGCTGTGGACCTCCTTCCTTTGACCTTGCAATACATTGGCATGCAATAAACTGGTTCTTTGTCAAGTAGTGAAAGTCTACAGAATATTTACAGCTCTGTATACTTTAAACATTGACTGCAATGCATGTTATCTATACAGCTTATGGGACTTCACTATGCTAAGCATTTATGTCTGTGCATTTCTGGATTAAAGCCCTGCACAGAAGCTGTAGAGCAGGGATGGGCAACCAGCCACAGGCGGACCTCCACCTCTCTCAGCACAGCCCAATCAGTTTCAGTTTTACTTGAAAACACGTGAAGAAGAATGAAGAAATCTGCTGAGAGAGATATCAGAGGAGTTTCACATTCTCACCACACCTACAGATCAAATGCATTAAACATGGTAAAACAAAAATGAGCTACAATAATGATATTTCCAACTGCTTTTATGATAATGTTTACTTATATTAATAACACAGTTGTCCATAGTTTTCCCTGTAAAAGTATTTCCTTATGACTTTAATATCTGTTTAAAAAACTGAAAGAGTAATTTATATTTTTTTACATAGCACTGAAAACCCCCTTTTGTCATAAGTTCACTTTTTGTGTTTGTATTTAAAATTATACATTTTGATTTACTATGTCTTAAAGACATTTTAAATTCTCTTATTATTTGTTAAATCATGAACAATCTTGTTGAACATTTCCTTAGGTTTAGAATAAATGGTGCTCTGGCAGTGAGAAAAGTACTAACGTGGTCCTCTTCATACCCAAAGTTGCCTATCAAAACTGTAGAAATGTACTTATTAATCAATCATAACCAGGTCTGAGAGTCAAATTTCAAGAAGTTTAAGCATCATTTTACTATTTTACTAACATTTACATCAATCTAACATCCACTGAGTGTCATGGTTGCATTTTCATTGTGAGACTTGTCAATAAAAAACAGAAGTACTTTGTAACATATATTTGAGTATATTGTCCTTCTATGCAATGCTAAAAAGTCAACCCAGTTCTCATGTTTGTGGCCAATCGGGGCCTGAAAACATAAAATCTGAGATCTGTTCATAGTCCAGGCTCCTCATGACCCTCACTGTGAATCGTTAGAGTAATCACACCTCACCTGGTGTCTCCACTCAATCCAAGAGCTGAGAAGAGAAAAGGCTCATTTGCATTTAAAGAGACACATACCAAAACACAGGCTTCTGCAAAAGGCTGTTTACAGCTGGTGTATGGAGGGTTAAAGGCTTCCTCTAATGAGAGATGTAAATTGTTTTGTCACCAAAACATGGCACAAACACTTTATTCAGATCACCTGTGACAGTGTTAAAAGGTGAGAAAATGGATACTTCAAACAAAGCTTTGCTTCATCACTCATTGAGTTTTCTGTACTTTATAAACTGTTTGCTTCCAGGGAGAGTCTAAAATAATGTGGGACTACTTTCATCAAAATACGCAGTGACAGGAAACCAAAAGTTTCTTTTCAGCCGTTCAGGTATGGGGATTAAAGGAAACAACTGAACAGGGCTGACTGACAAAAGATCGACAAAACAGAGTCAAGAGCACCGAGAAGAAAGCTGCATAAAGAAAAGAGGGATTAGAAGATCTCCTTAAAAAAGTCCTGACAGCAGATTTTCACAATGCCGGGCCAGACTTTCAGCAGAGAAGTTTTCAGGGCTACTTTTCAAGCCTGAGAGATCAAGTGTATTTTTATTCCTGCATTCAAACAAAGAAGGACTTTTCCAACCGCCCCTGCGCTTAAATGTAGCTTAAATAGAATAAAAATCAACAATATCAGCACCCTTTATTCAGAGTTGTAATCGGGAGAAAACAGGTTTTTACTTTAGGGTTATTAACTGAAGATACATTCTTTATTGCCCTTCACAGGAGAAAGTTATAACATATAAACCTACTTCTCTTGGGAAACTAATCATGGTGCTTTAAGCTTGAAAAATGCACGTCTAATGCTGGAACTCAGTCGACCTCTTGACCACTTGTGACTTACTAGAAACAGCTGGAAAAACATATTTTGGTTATTTCCAGTGAGAACAAGCATAACACTCTGGCTGACATCACATGAAACAAAAGCCAACTCCTTCTGCCCATGAGTCACTACATACTGTATATGCTGCCTTGTTCTCTGTCATATATACATTATGGTACTCAGTTTGAAGACTATTCAGTCTGCTGGATTCAAGCAACCAGGGTGGAGTGTGTTTCTCGTCCTTATTGATGCAAAGCCAAAACAAACTGACCTCCTTGCATGAAGCCACCATCGACAGGAAGGAAGTTTTTTGTTGTCAAATAGAGAAGAAGGTCATGATTTTCTGTTTACATCTATTTCTAGAATGAAGCAACGTGCCAAAACTCTGGGGCTGTTCTCGTGTCACTTTAATAAATGTGTCTTAAGATGCTAAAGCTGGGAAATATACTAAGCCGACCATTTTCCAGCACCTTTGCGAAAACATGTGCACTTCAATCAAAAGCAAAGACACCACTTATTGGAAACTTGGATCTTTTGTGCCTGAATATTAGGGATGGGATGAAATATCATTTGGCAATATATCGCGATACAGTACCTGACGAAACCCATCGGGTTTAAAAAAGATGGATCGCGAAATAAAGACGTCACGTCCGGTAATAGCGCATGTGACCAAAAGTGACAACAACAAACATTAGCACCAACTACCTCGCCTCCAAAAAGGCCGAATGATAGAATCGAATGATGTCGAAATTGAGGACGCCCCGCCTGGATACATCTGTCTTGCAGTATTTTGGCTTTCTCATTGAAAAAGACGAAGACGGCGAAAATGAGCCTACCGCTTGTTAGCATGTACACTCTCTCTAAACTCTCTAGGGTTAAAGAGAGTATTGTTGTTTGTGTGTGGCCTGTTAGGCCTTGTGTTTTCCTGTGTGCAACTCAAACAAAATTCTCAAAGGAGAAGAGCTGGGTTCACTGAAATGTCCCACTGGCAGCTTTTGAACATGTCCAACTGGGTGAACAGACATGAAAACAGCTCTAAAACATGATTATAGTGTTTGCAGTTACACATATAAAGTTAGCATGACCTGATGAGTATGATCGGAACTCCTGCACCTGACTTCGCCTCTATTCAATATTTACTTTCTTACAGGAGTGTTCTGACAATGTATCTTTGTACCAGAGGATGCACCTGATCAGACAATACTACCAACTGCACTTGAGAACATCCCGTGGTGGAGCAGTAGCAGAGGGAAGATGTGGAGGAGGATGCCAGATTGCCTTCAAGGACTGCATCACGTTTAGTAGTGAGCTGAACATACCATACGGAGGGGGATGGGACTCGTCAGATTACCTCATCTAGCGCAAATTGTGTTATTATAACCCTGTTGACTGAGCAGTGTCTGAGCTAGTGAAGAGGAAACGCGTTTTTTTACAGCCATCTATGAGCAATCAGCTGACCATCGCGCCAGTGTTTTGTTTCCCACATTTTAAGATCAGCGAATTTATCAATCATCTCCTATTGTCATCAGATTAAAATCCTTGAGGCTTGAGCTTTAGGTGTTAAGCTTGCGGACAACATGAAGGCTGCATTATCTTTTGCAAGCTGCATGTCTGCATCCGCAGCACATAACAGACTATCCATAATTCATCAATCACATTTATTCCAGACCACACTCTGTGCTGCTTCACCTTGATTGCATCGAGGGGTTTCAGCCCTTAAATTAGTCTGACAGGCAACTTTAAAGTTAGCACGAATAGTTATTGCAACCGTGCATGACAAGGCAACCTTTGTTTTGTTCCTTCAAACAGATTTAAGGGGTCAAAGCAGCGCCAAAAAACTTACATGTTGCTCCAGGCAGAATATTTTCCCCCACTTGGGCGGCCATACCCTCGCTTTCTTCTCTTTTGTTCATTCAAACATGCGGCTTTTTCCTCTCCGGCACTCCTCTCATTCCTTCAGGCTGAAATGGAGGGGGGAGAAACTTGGTGGAGTCACTCCAGCTGAAGTCCAAAATGAACCGTGCAGGAACCCTCACGTCCAAATGCGACGATATGATGAAACAGAAAAATAATGCTGCGCCAGTGTCTGTTACCACCTGCTAACAGAGGTGCTGGTGGCTGCGTAGCTCCTTGAAGAAGTAAAATAAAAATGTATCAGTGGGTGTTTTGGAGAGAGCCCGAGGAGGAGCGCAGAGCGAAGTTCTCACTCTCCGGCTCACCACAGCTGATGCTCCGCTCGTGCGGGTGCTCCCTCACTGGCCTCGGGAATGGACCGTACCATCAGCTACGAGGGGGGTGCTTACAGAGTAAAGTATTGGGATGATTATATCAGCAAAGGTTTTGAACGTCAAATAAAAACACAATTACAAGCACGTTAGTTAAATATTCAAGTGTAATTTTATTCAGGGTTTTGTCAAATATAACGCATTTTGTAATGTAAGAAAATTGACTCCCCCCCTCCGTCACGATTGGTTCTTCCGCCCACTAAACTCCAACGCTCTCACGGTCAGTCTCCTCACAGTTCACAGTCAATTTTAAGTTTTCCAATGTAAATACTTAACAACTGAACTTATCTTCCCTTCTGTTTTTTGTAACTTCCAAGCTGCTACAAAAATACAAAGGAAAACAGATGCAGTACAATAGGTTTCTTATAAAGCATATTTGCATAAATTAAAGTCCAACCCCGGTTGTAAACATAGGCATTTTTAAACATTAGCTAACGTGTGCATTAGGGCTGGGTGGGCTGGGTGCTTCCAGCAACCTAGCAATATGATACATATCCTGGTATCTGTAGATAATGTGGGCATTTACCACACCTTTAGCAAAATTTCTGTCAACTTTTGCTATTTTGTTTCAAGTACAAGAACAACATAGACAAGGTTAAAATGGTTATTCAACATAAGACACTAACAACTGTATGTCCTCGAAGATCTTTAAAGTAGTTTAATATTTGGAATGTGTGCTGCATCATGTAGTCTAGCTCCTACTGCCATCTCTTGAACTGAAGTGTCAATAAGTCGAACAGTTTTTCTTCCCAAAAGGCATAAGCTGATTCAGTCAAGGCATATTTACACTGATTTTTAATTTGCTTTTTTATCATTAATTGTCTGGTTTGAAATTGATCTCATTGTTATGTTATTACCTTTTAATTATGTTCTGTTTTTATAATTATAAAAGAGATTTGTTTCAAATGTATTATAATATCTGTTAATATTACCCAAGGTGTATTAAAATCCGAAATAGCAGAAACATTACAAATCCACAAAATGAGTGTTACCATTTACTGACATATCCCAGATTGTAACAATCCCCCCAGAAAATAAATCATTATGCATTCAAATTGTTGGGAATATTGTATTTTTTTAACATACTTAAAAATACTTGGATACTTGATTGATATGATCAAGCCTGAATTGGATTAAAATATTTAAGAAGAATAGAGTGGAAAAAGAAAATGAGATATGATACTTTTAGTGCAAGCTTTTTTTTACTATATCAAATGTCATTTAAAAGACATGGTGCACTAGTTGATTGTTTCAATATGTCTGGGAATTTTTAAACCAAAAATTATTTACACAAAGACATTTGGGAGCTTTTTGAAGGGCTTGGACCTTGATATTGAGGTAGTGACTCTTTTAGATATGCACTTAGTTGCTGATCTGATTTACTTTTTCCCTAAATGTAAAAATTCTAGAAACGTCCACCACACTGTCTGATGCAGATGAAATATTGATCATGGTGGACAAGGCCAATGCAGTAGCCTTCCATTATCCAATAGTTAAACTATAGATGATTACATTTCTTGTGACAAAGGCTTTGCCTCGCACTGTAGGCAACAGCCATCAAATTAGACCAGCATACCATAATCTAAGAAAACTCTAAATATAGTACTTAATAGAGGGCAAAAGTTAGCAAAAATACACTGAAAAATGGAGGATTCTAAACACTGACATCTTCCCCTGTTTAGTCTTTATCCAGTCTAGAGTGATTCTCAAATTGTTGGAGAGGATGCATTTCCATTTTACTTTGTTTTTGTAATTGAACCAAAATGAATTACATTTACTTTTGCATCTTGAGAAATCAGACAATGACAAGCACACGACTGTGGGACTCCTTGACAATATGCAGTGTTAATGTTTGTCAGAGCAAAAAGACTTGTATATGCATGTAATTTAAGTGTAACAAGAACACTGGATATTCCTGTCAGGCCTGTTTTGTTTGGATGATGGATGTTTGATTCGTTAAACAAGTCACTCTACCCTGAAGTGAAAAAAAACAAAAAAACATCATGCTTTTTTATGTTTTATTCTAAGCCAATGCCAGAGGCAGCATAAACCTAAACCAGGCAGCACAAACAAGCTCAAAACTTAAAAGCTAGGGAAGAATGTTTGTTACGTAACAGTTTTAAGTACTAGAGAGGGTCCACTCCTCTACCACCTGTGGATGTCTCGTAGCATCTGCCGAGGTGGGGGCAGGGCCAGGGGCTGACCGGCACGCTTGAGAGTGGACAGGCCCTCAAAAGGACCCCAGTGGGCTCTTTTGTGCAGCTGCTAAGCTGAGTTACCCCAAACCCCCAAGAGCCACCTGTCACTACTGCAACTGGAAAAGGAGGGGTGCAGAAGGAGGTGGGGGTTGGGGTGTAGGTTCTGCAGAATTAAAGTCTAAAGAGAAATTGTTCATGTCAAAAAGTCTACTTGGACTCATTTTAACAATTTCCCTAATAGTTCTTGATTAATTCACACATCACATTAGGGGTTTTATAAAAGATCCCTGCCTCTCTGAGGTCATGAGTCTTGATTATGCAAAATTGATTCAGAGCATTAGGGAACTTGAGTTGCTGAAACAGGGGTGCAAAAGGGTAGAGTTTGAATTTGTGATGATTTAAGGTCAGAATTAAAGAGGGTGCATGATATTGAAAGCTACTGCAGGCCATTCTTCATTGCAGCAATATTTTCTGAAGAAGGACTTTGAATGAGACTGAAGTGAAAGCAATTTAACTCCACATCTTTCAATGGTTGTGCTTCAATCAACACCTTTCCCTGAGGCCAGGACTGTCCAAACTTTTTACATCGAGGGCCGCATAAAGAGGAATACAAAGACGACTGAGCCACTTGCTGCACCTCACTTTTGGTGTACTTAAGTTAAAGTTTTATGGTTTAGGGGTGGGTTATCACCCTTCAAGAGGCCCCTGTAACCCGGGCTTACACTGCATTAACACTTAGTCAGGGCAAGAATGACCTTCTGAGCAGCAGAGATGGGAAACACTGACGGCTTATTGTCCCTGTCAGACACAAAACAAGAGTAAACTGCAAGAATGTAGGAGCTTGAGGATGAATATACTTGTAAATGAGTCCTTGTGACAAAGTAAATGTGGCAGAAAGTGTGCATGATTGATGGTATTTGCTGCAATGATGAGCCTGAAGTATAAGGTATATGTCTTAAATTTCTTCCAGTAATTTAGACTTGCATTTGAAAGTACTGTGCACTGTCTGAAATGTACAATTTAGTTGGCAATGTATTAGCAAGGAAGAAAACTGAAGAGGGGTAAAGGAAACCCACCTAATGTCAAAAAACATGTTTGCTATTTTTCGGTCAGTTTTCGATAAATGTAACATGTAACACTTAGACAATAGTGGACAAAAAAATAAAAGTTACATGAAGGTCAGAAACGGAGTTGAAACTGACTTGGTGATTTATACCAAAAGATATGTTTATAGACTGTCCTGCAGGAAAAAAACATGACCAAACTGACAAAAAGAGAAGTTGGAGCTGAACTGCCAACACAGAGGATGTCTTCAAGAACCAACCATTAGCTTCACCTAGCTGTAATGCTGCCTGCCCATTATCCAACGTGTTTGATTACATATATGTCATGTTTGACTGTGTAAGATTACAAGCTGCAAGAGTAGGGACTCTAGTTTTTGGTGAGTGAGTCTGTTGGTATGTGGTGTGCATGTGTTGATTATCACACTGCGCACCACTGCAGTCATGTGTGGGGTCTCTTCACAGTTTCAAAATCAGCTAAGGCTTGGAAAATATGTATGTGTGCCAGACTTAAACAGGGGAGGGCCTCAATTTAGTCTGAAGCCCTTTTCATATATGCAACCCTGATATTAACAGGGCAGAGCAGTGCTTTCCACTATGATCACAAAAGCAAAAGACATATCAGCAGCCGAGGGTCAGACGAGCACTGTGGCATGCAGAGGTGAATATGAAGCAGCATCACTATGTTCACATTGATTACAACAGAGAACAAAAGCTGCAGAGTTATTTGATGATGTGCAGTGGAAACAACACTTAAAATGTTGCACATTTAAGTTTTTGTTTCTCTTCTCACACTTGGATAAACCTCCCACAACAGCAGCTGTTTTTATCCATCCTGTAAAATTTCCCTTTTCTGGTTTCATGCTGATTGCACAGTATGATGTCATCGGCCGTTCCTACTCGCCTGAGTGAATTAACCAAGCTATTCAATGCTGCATTCACACCTCAACTCACTTGGACTTTTTGTGAGTAAAATACTAAGGGGGCACAAGAAAATTAACCAGGTAAAGTCTGAGTGAAAAAACTTGTCTGTTTGCATTCATACATACAGCTCACATTTAATTTCAGGTTTATTTTTTGCAAATGTGTAAATGGGATTTATGATTTGGGCCTGAAAATAACTAAAATCTGACTGGCCATGGACAAATACAGAGACTCTTAGAATATAATAATTGAATTAACCTCTTGACTGGCATTGTAACCGTGTGGTTGACTTTTTTTTTTGCAGCCTGTATTTAAATATTTTATTTTTTTTATTCACCAGTGTTTGTAACACCAATATGGACCCACTTGCTGTCACCGCTGTACTTTAATACAATTGTTTGAAAACAAGGAAAAAATCAGAAGTGAATCGTTACTGTGTAGCTCCTCAAAAATGTAACAGTACGAGCTTACATCGGAGTAATAACTGTCATTTTTCCATATATTTCTAGATCCTCTAACAGGCATTATTTTGTTGAATGAAATATATTTGATAATAAAAACAATGTACCTATGATTCTTCAAGTCAACAGCTAAATGTAGCCTATACATTTTGCTCTCTGTGATGTTTTCATAAAAAAAAAAGTTTTTGCAGAAATGGAAGAAATCCATTCATGCCTAACCCTTAACAGACAAGCCAAACAGCAGGCTGACCAACATCTGCTTCCCGATCGGGTAATCTGAAAAATAAAACATGAAATGTTGCTGAATGAAGAGGAAGGAACACAATATAACCAACAAATAATTTGTTGCAAATGTATTTCTTCGTTTGTAAATCAAAGGCTTAATCTATCCCTTGCAAGACAAAACTGGAAAATGTACATTCACAACAGTCGACATGGTTGATTTTTGGTGAGTCATGACAGCCAAAAGGTGACATCAGAATGGGTTTCGGAAGTTTTTCTAAAACACTTTTCACCAGTAAAATAACTCTGGTTTTTTTGAGAGAACTATGAAGCCGTACCAATAAGTCATTTCTATTCAGCCCTGCGTAGTCGACAGCAGTTCAGGTGCCTGAGCCTGCAGTCAGATAGGAAAATTAAAGGCCTCACTCAGGATAAAAGCATACCTTAGAGCTGGGAGGCATGTGTCTGTTTATCACAACACTGTACCATGCCGTGGTAATGAGCTGCTCAAAATAAGGTGCTCATGGATGGGAGCAAAAGGCAAACACAGTCCAATTTAGCTGCATTCAAATGCACTGAAAAGATGCACATCCTCTGCGCACAAAGTCGACTGATTCAGATTCATTTCAGTCAACTTAAGTTGCTTTATCTTCCTCTTTTAGCCACTCCTTTAAACTTGAAATTCTGCTAAACTGCAGAAACCTGTAAACGTGTCTCATGTCCATTTGTGAACAATTTGTTCAGCCTCACTGCACACAGGAAGCAGGGTAACCCCTCCTCCTCCTCCTCCCTCCATCCCTCAGTGCTCAAGAAAGGACTTGATTTTGGGGCTGCAGCTGCACTCCTCAAACTAACACACACAGAGACCCCCATACATACAAACACACACTCATCTCATTAAAGTGCCACTGATCACCATGAGCACCTCATAACTCAAAAAAGGGTCAGTTCAAGGAGATGACCGGGAGTGGAGGAGAAAGAGAAACCAATTTCTACAATGAGATGTGATTGAATCAGTGGAGACAAGGGGAAGTAAGCAGAGAGATAGGAGAGGTTTGGTTCAGACATTAGCCTATTAGTGGTGATACTGTAGAAGAAAAGGAGCGTTTCTAATGAGGAGTTATCTTTGGGCCTCCTTTTCTTTTGAGCCCTTCAAGTATTTGAGCAGGAACAAAGAGCAGGATGAAGGAAAAATGTGACACAATGAATAAACGACATACGCGTGTGAAACCTCATCTGTTTTTTGGTTGAAAGAGTTGTGTAATATCCTGAAAAGGTGGAAATGTTTTGACCTCACCTAATTCATTTACATGCACTGTAAGCTATGATCAAACCTTGATAAGGTGATCTAATTGGACTAACTAGACTTGTATGAGGTAGGAGATAGGTGTGGGACTTTGCAAGATTTCTTTATTGACATGTATTATTATAAATGCTTGCAAGATGTAGGTTATATGATAGTGATAGTTTAAAACGGTAGAATGATTGTGGCTGAATTTCCTACAGAACAGTGAATATGTGTACACAATATAATCATTAAATAGTTTTTTTATTTCAAATATGATGCAGTCAGAGCTATTTTCTGCAACTTATTGCAAGTATTACAAAGTGGAATCTCGCTTTCAGTTTGAAATAACTTTGGCAATGCTGATGATTAGAGGACTTTAACTTGGTAAAGAAAACATTATTTGTATTGTGATAAAATGATTGGTTTCCATTGATTTAATGCAGCTCCCGTGGAAAGAGAAAAGACAGTTTTAAATAGTTTACTGTATACAGTGCTTAACAAATTCATTAAATCACCTGTCATAAAACCAAGAAAACCATCCAGCAACATGAAGAGCTAAATGAGGACTTCAGGACTTTCAGTGAGCTACCACCATTTTACCATTTTTAGCAGAAATTAGGAACTTTACACTGAATTCACCTTTTAATACCCACATATGAGCCACTCACTTAGCTTCTCTGAGAAGACAGAAAATCATCAAGCATGAGATTAAATCACTACGATTTTTTTTCTGTTAAGGAATGCTTTTTTATTAATATGTTTATAATGGTCAGGAATGCATGTAAATAACTATAATTTGACATCTCAATTAAGAAATAATGAAGCTCTTTACTCTTTTTAAGTCCAGTGAGGTGGCTTAAATTTGGGTATAGAAAGTTGAATTCAGTTTGAAGTTCTTCATCCTGTAAGAAATGTTTGTCTAATAACACTTACAATTTCAGTGTTGCACAAGTTTTTTTTAAGATTTCTTTTTTTTATATAACAGGTGGTCTAATATATTTGATAAAGACTGTATTCATTAATATTTTGTTTTAAATTCAATTTGATATAACTGTTTGGTAGTTTAGATCTATTGGACTTTTAAAGGCAAATACATAGAGCAATGTGACAACCAAAGGTTAGTAATGGTGCAGACTTGATCTGGCTTTGGCCTGATCAGACACAGGTGTGAATCACTGCAGTGATAAAGAACACTCAGGACTGGTTGAGACAGACTTAATCTGTGGGTATGACTGTAGCAGTGGGATAGTTCAACTGTGGCTGCATCACTGAAATTTTTGCTTCTGTGGGCCAATCGGGTTGTGTTGAGGCAGGTGTGGTAATGACTATGGCTGTGAGCACTGTTTACATGAGGTGTAACAATAACTTCATGTTGCATCACAACTTAAATGAAAATGTATTGCATCATCACAATGCTTTACCAAGTACAATCAGCCTGCTGAACTTTTGCCAGGATCTGGCGTCATATTGTGGACCTATATTTTCTTTGGTGATTTCTTTTTAGAGTTTTTTTTTTAGTATATTATTTCCCCGTTACTTAGTCACTTGTTACTTATCAAGTTCAGATATTGTGCATCTAAAGTCTGTTCTCTGTTATTATCATGATGGTAACTCTTATTTTAAAGTTTTAGTAAAAAAAAACTTCCTTAGCCAGTAACTAAAATATGGACTTCAGTAAAGTGCACATTTCCACTGTGCTATCTGTAGAATCTTCTTTGTACCTCAGCCTGTGAGTTTATTAAAACAGAAGTGAAGAAAAACCCTTTATTTTCTTATTGCAGATTAGAAACATTGTCCCCAGCAAAGGCTCTATTTAGAGCTCAAAATGTACCCACTTTATTTTTTCAAGTAAATGTGCTTTATCCAAAAAAGCAGTTCAAGCACATTTCAAGTACTGGACAATGACAATATCAGGGATATTTAACTCATAGTTTACGTGAAAAGATTGCCTCTGTGTTGCTGCTTACTTTTATGATATATTTGAGGAGGAATTTTAAGAATAATTAGATAAAAATATGTTGTATTTAAAGGATGAAATCTCTGTTAAGGATGCTGGAACAAATTCCCCCAAAATATTTTCTCTTGTTTGAAAATAAATCAAAAGGTCAAATTAAAATAGTTTAAAAGATAAACAAGTTAATCAAGGATTTCAATTTTCTTTCATTAATTTGGTCATATTCTATAGCCTAATTAAAGTTCATATGCAATTCTTGACAATCAATGCAATCCTTCAGGCTAAAGCTGTCACCACCTAAAGTAAAGACAAAATCTGTAAAACATTTCAAACATACAAAAGTTTTACAGATTTCCTAAATCCCTTTTTTGGATTTGGGTTTTAATTTGCTTATGTGTACACTGAAACTCTGGACACCCCTACAAAACCATTGTGGGGTGCCATTGTCTTTCAACAGTTTGGGTTTGTTTTTTGCACTTTCACTTATGCTTAAGAAATGACTCCACCTTTTATGCTCCACAGAAGCGCCGCCTGTAAGTTGACAGGTCAGTGGGACTAGCGTGGCTAACCCTCGACCTTGTAATGAAACAACAAAAGCAGGAATGTTCAGAATGTCCCCTGAGAGTAAAGACAAGGTCTAAGTTATAGACCTCTGAATGTGTCATCTCTGTTTTTAGTGAATTGTCCGGTGCTGCTCCTCTGAAGGGTGGATGTGACACTAATGATGGATTTACTGAGGAAACTAGCTTGACTGTTCTTCCCTAATCTATTCTGGTCAACACATTGAATGGAGTCAGATCTGAACATGGCATTATAGTGATGCTGTCAGTTTAATTTGGGATTCTGGTTTCTGGCTAAAGCAACATTTCTTGTCAGCAGGGTCAGAGGCCACCTGCACCTGTAGGGGGCACGCAGATGAGATCATTTACAACCATTTTGTCCTTTGTGTGCTGTTGTGTGATTTAATCACATACTACATCACATACCACGCTGGAGAGATGTGTGTGTGTCTGACTGAGCAGCAGAGAGAGACAGACTGTGGGAGAGTCCCCTGTGTCTTTGTGTGTCTCTCTGGGGTGCTGGGAAAAAGGGTCCTGTTTAGTATGAATCATCCAAATTTAGTTCTGTCTTTAAATGTGGTGAGGGGTTTTGAGACAAGTTGGGAGGTCTGCTGAGTTGTAAGACTCCCATGTCTTGGTCTGTTCTACTGTTTACATCATGTCTCGGGTGTCTATTAAGCAAAGATTTCATTCAAGTTGAATTAAAAATGAGATATGTCCCTGCAAAGTGATGCACACCAAAAACCAAGACAAAAATAATAATAAGTCCCACTACTCTTTTAACATGGGCAACAGTATCTGATTATTCTTGACATGTTTATTTACTTTATCAAAAAATATTTTAAAAAATGATAAACAGCTTTATTTTTTATAAATATTTAAAATTGGATTAATTAAGGTCACTTCCAAAAATTGGCTTTGCTTCATTGTCATATTTTATCACATCTTTATGTCAATTAATTTACATTAACCTAGCAGTCATTTTTCTGAGCCCACCTTTAACATAAAATGAAATCATATGCCAGCTCATTTAACGAGAAAATGAGTGATAACTCCACTTATTTCAACCGCTATTTTAATATTATATTCATATTTAAATTGAACAGAACTCAATTATTACTCTCAAGATGGTAGTCAAAATGCAAACATTGTTTAAACATTACATTTTATTTTGCGCCTTGAAAAATAAAAAAGTTATAGAGCACTTCTCTTGTTGGAAATAGTTATGCTGTGTTTCTGCTCTTGCAGGTGTTTTTTGATTTTGGATATTTTGGGTTTTGTTTCATTTGTTACTGTATTTATCGTTATTGCATTTGACTTTTGTTCTTGCAGCTCTTAATTTCATTTGCACTGCATTTTCCAAGTTTGTGTCGTTGTTTTAAATCTTCTGTTCTTGAAGCTGTTCTCCTTTTATTGAACCGCATCAAGCTGTTGCCCTTGTCAGCCACGGTAGATAAATCTGTATGAATAACTGATAGATAAATGAATACATTTTTTAAAAAGCCTTGCCAGCTTTTATGCAAAAGGAAATTGGATCTAAAAGAGAAACTGCTTCAAAAATGACATTATACCATTAAAAAGCCATAAAGAACAACAACCAATAACAGCAATTAACAATATTTAAAGCACCTTTAAAAGTATGAAGTTTAGAAGTGCTTTGATGGATAAAATTTGGGAAGAAATGAAGAATAACAAAACAATTAACTCTTAAAGGGGTTAGGCTTGGTTTTATGGGGTAGAGCTGAGAGGCTCATGGCCATGGTAAATATGAGTGCCATTTTTCCATTAAAAAGGCAATAATTCCCAATCAAATGCACGGCATTGTGCTAAAAAGAAACCAAAAAAGTCCCAAATTGTCATTCAACCAGCAGTGGGTGTTTGCTATGTAGAGTTAAGCAATGAATATCATTACCAGTCTGTTTATTGGGTTAAATTAAGTCTGTTCTTTGAAGTCACATTGCTTTAAACTGTTCTCCATATGGTATCCTAAAGTTAACCCAGCCCACCACAGCTCATAAATGCTAATGCACTGCTCTTCCTCGAACAGTCTTTCTGTCCTCTCCAACAACAGGTGGTATCACCCCGGGCTCTCTCCGCCGTCTTCCATGAGGAATGTGATTCCACAGCAGTATGTCTCAAACAGCACAGAGCCCGGCAGACCATGACGTAATGCTCTAAAACGTGCCATCAGTTAGAAGCAGGGCCATAACACGTGGAGTTAGCCCCTCTCTCTCCACTCGCCCCCCCAGGGCCCCTCTCTATTCTCCTTTCCCCCATCTCTCTCCCTCTCTCTCTCTCTCTCTCCCTCGACCCCACAGCCCCTCCATGTCCTTCTGCTCCACCGCACTCTCTGTTTATGAGTGCATGAATTGCTCCATTTCACTATACCCAACTCCCAGCCTACTACGAATCCCACAACTGCCTCAATAATAGAAGTCCCCCCCTCCCCATGGTTTCATTTCCATGACAACCAACAATGAGAAGAGAGATGGCGAGGGAGATGGAGGGAAAGAGCAGAGGTAGGGGGAAAAAACGTGAATGAGAGGGTGGGAGTGCCTTGCCTTGACCCCTGGTTCTGTTGTTTGGAGGGAAACTTTCACTACAACACACAAAGTTTCAGGGAGGTTAAACTGACCAATAAAGAAAGAATCAGCAGCAGTACAGCTAAGTCACAGTAAAAGCTAAAGCAGGATTGTTAGCTTAATTTAGTTTTTATCAGGACAAAGTACTTTTGAAATTAAACAAATGATGGAAAGGTTCAGAAAAAGGGGCAGAAAGAATATAACAAAAACTGCATCCTTAGAAGTTAAGTTATTTTGTTCTAAAGAAGCAAATGCTAATGCTAACACAACCATCCTAACATCCTTATTCTAACACTTCTAGCATGATAAAGTTCATCAAGAATTATACAGGGGTAAGCATTGAATACTGTACTCAAGTAAAAGTATCGCTAACAGATTAACTGCTAACCTTTGAAGAACTGGTTTAGGCCTACTCAAGAGACTTTTTATTTACCATAAGTTAAACGAAAATACTGTTGAGCAAACTCAGTGCTTTATGATAACGCTGGCACCTCACATGAAGTGCAAACGTAACACTAGATTGTAAATTTCTGCAAAGGTTTTTTAGTTTAGGATCATTTTTGAAATTAAGTGCAGGGAAACTACAACTTGCCTGTTTCACATTTCTTTATATTTTGAGGGCAACACAAGGTGAGACCCCTAACTTCCTCAATATCAACATCCATTTCTGAAGAATTGTCTAATCAACTGCACGGCTCTTTGTTGCCACAGCATTGGCACTTTCAACCTCTCAGAGGCTGATCAGTGAACTCTGGTGCCCCAGAACTACCCCCTTCTGTGCTAACTCTCACCACCCACAATGCCAGATTAATTACTACTTTATCTTGACTACTCTACCACATGGCCATAACAGCCGAAACAGCATGTCGCCTTTAACAGACTCAGGCTCCATGCATGCAAGCTCGAGGTACTTACATGGTAATACTTTCTCTGCTGGTCCATAATCACCCCACTAATCAGAAATACTGATGCTCAATATTGCCCATTAAAAATGTACATAACATAGAAAGCTTGGATCTCTCTATTTGCATTTTCAGTTTGTATGATTTTTCACTTATTAACAGATGTATAGTCAAATGTTATGAAGACAGCTAGTCCTACTCTAAAATATTTCCAAGTTAAAGTAAAATGACAAATTTTAAATATAATATTATTTATTTATAAACTTTTCACCCCTGGTTAATGTCACAAGCTGTGTTCAGTAAGTTAGTATGCTAAACTAGAACTGCTTTTGCTAACTGAACAGTCATTAATTGGCTATTTCAGATATTCCAAACATTTTTGCAATTGATGACAATGCAATATTGTGGAGGCCATCGTTTAACACAATCTTTCTTAATATAGGTGCCTTCTAGTTTTGTCAGGGCTAACTTCTAATTATAGGAACATTTGAATGTGTTGTTATGACAAGTGGGTGATTTGTGACAACATTGTCTTGTATGCTCTTGCTCCTGAGGTCAGAATTCAACAGGCAGCTTTGGGCATTGGTGGCTCAGTCTGATAGTGTGCTTTATAAGTAATCAGAAGGTTGCATGTTAGAGCCCAACTCCATCTGCCACATGTCAATGTGTCCTTGGGCAAGGCCCCTACTCCAAGCTGCTCCCACTGCTGCATCAGTAGCATTAAAATAACTTGCATAGTTATCCATCAGAATTATGAAAAAAAATCAGCAGTGCATGAATGCGAGACAGAATGGATGTGAATGAGTAGATGTGCCCTGCAATGTTATGTGCTTTGAGTAAATAGAAAGATTAGAAAAGTGCTAAAAGAACTCAAGTATATTTACTAGGTTCATTAGGAAGATTATTATTAGTCTCTATAAAAAAGAGACAGTTGACAACTTGACTTTAAGGTTTATCCTTCATGGATGATAAAAGTCTTAAAACAGTTTTGTGAAATTACCGTTCCCCCATGGGTTATAAGAAATTAAAAAGAAATATAAAAAAAAGCTAAGAATATAAATTTAATTAAAATCAAGGAAATGGCAAAGAAAACCTGAGCATTATTTGTTCACAGAGCAGATATGGTACAATCAAGCATCATTACACACAATGAGATACAAAATGACAGATTATGATGTTTTTTTTCAAAATATATTCTGATATGATACAGTTTCATAAAAAATATTCATTTATCATGAACAAAACAGACAAAAGTAAAGAAAATAAATTAACTATGCAGTATGTGCCACATGATACCATTATAGAATCAAAACACAAGATGCATTTAATTCAATTTTAGAAAATATGTGCAGTCATTTCTAATTTTCGTCATGTTTCACTGCAAACTGTCATTTTGTAAGAGGTCTCGTTAAACGAAGGCCAGAAGTCAGTCTGTAATGGCAGTCATTGATTTGTTGTCATATCATTGATGGGCTTCCGTCAGAGCGAAACAAACACACGAGTGATAAACAATGGGTGAGGGGTCTTAAGGTCAAGCCCCTGAGAGGCTTTGTCACACACACATATACTCACACATGCTCTCCCACACGTGAATGCTCCAACACATACATCAGATTAGTTGTTTTAATTCAACCCCCCTCTGGTCTGGATTACAGCCAGGATTATTTCTATGTGCCTCAGAGCTGCCAGGGGAATATTTCTCCACAACTGTAACCATCATAGCCGCCCATCAGTGAGTCAGTGTTTTGTCTGCCTCACAGTAACAGCAGCGGCTCCTTATCAGCTCCACTTTAATGAGCTGGAGCGAAGTGGAAGAGATAACGTAACACTATTGGCTTCCCTTTATTAAAGCTCTGTGCTGCAGTACAGAGCTGGAGGCTTTGGGTTTTAAGACGTCTGTCTATGTGGGCTTGTCTGAACACTGGATCTAAAGAATGCTTTGAGGGATTTTCTTCAAACTTTGCACTAATGTCCACTCTGAATCAAGGTTGATCTGTTTAGATTTTTGAGGTAAGATGTCAGAGCTAAAGGTCATTATGCTTTCATACTTATCTCACTTTTATACTTGATATTGAATGATATGTTGAGGTTGTTTTCTTCAAACTTTGCACTAATGTCCACTCTGAATCAAGGTTGATCTGTTTAGATTTTGGAAGTTAGAAGTCAGAGCTCAAGGTCATTATGCTTTTATACCTATCACAGTTATATACTTGATATCAAATAAAATCTTGAGGTTGTTTTCTTCAAACTTTGCACTAATGTCCACTCTGAATCAAGGTTGATCTATTTAGATTTTGACGGTAAGATGTCAGAGCTCAATGTTATTATGCTCTCATACCTATCTCAGTTTTATACATGATATAAAATAAAATCTTGAGGTTTTTTTCTTCAAACTGCAATAATGTCCACTCTGAATCAAGGTTGATCTGTTTGAATTTTGGAGGTAAGAGGTCAAAGCTCAAGGTCATTATTCTAACACCCTTGTTTTTATACTTGATATCTAATGAAATCTTGAGTTTGTTTTCTTCAAACTTTGCACTAATGTCCACTCTGAATCAAGGTTGATCTTTTTGGATTTTGGAGGTAAGAAGTCAGAGCTCAAGGTCATTATTCTAACACCCTTGTTTTATACTTGATAGCTAATGAAATCTTGAGTTTGTTTTCTTCAAACTTTGCCGTAATGCCCACTCTGAATCAAGGTTGATCTGTTTACTTTACAGAGGTAAAGGTCTTGTTTTTTTAAACCTGCCTCACTTTCTTGATAGCTAATGAAATCTTGAGTTTGTTTTCTTCAAACTTTGCCGTAATGCCCACTCTGAATCAAGGTTGATCTGTTTACTTTACAGAGGTAAAGGTCTTGTTTTTTTAAACCTGCCTCACTTTCTTCATGATTTTTTAAGAATTCTTAAGGGTATTTTCTTCAGACTTTGCACAAATGTCCACTCTGACTCAAGCTTCTTATGTTTAGATGTTGGAGGTCATTATCAGAGGTCAAGATCAACTTGCTTTTATAACTCCCTCACTTCTGTACTTGATATTTAAAGAAACCTTGAAGGAATTTTCTTTAATCTTTCCAGAACTGTCCACTCTTACTGAAGGCAGTTTTGAGTAAATTTTGGAAGTCATAGGTCAAAATAATGGGACCTCCAGCCTACCTTTTTACTATTTCATTCAATACATTGTATGTACTTTAAGGGATTTTCATTTTATTTCAATTTGACTCAAGGATCATTTTTAGATTTGGAGGTCAAAGCTCAAAACACTGAGTCATGTTCATCCATTACTTTTGAAGGCAATAATTATGATTAGTATGAGGAGTTTTTATTATGCAAATGTATATTGTGTGTTAGTGATCAAGATACAGAACATTTGGTCGTATGTCCAACCCTTGCTTTAAATGTGTTTTTATTAATTCTTATAGACATGTGTTGTTAGAATTTACAGATACATCAAATCGGTCCCAAAGATAGTGTAGTCATTGTTGAGGATTATTTGCACAAGAGTCCACTCTGATTCAACCCACTATAGCTTTAAAGGTTTAGATTTTGGGACTTAAAGATCAAGAACATTGGGCTTTATGTGCATTGCTTGCCTTTGCATGCAATATTTTGAATATTATTTCAGGGGTTCCTTCCAACTTTGCACAAATGCCCACTCTGATTCAATGATACATTTACTTTGGAGATTGGATGCCAAAGGCCAAGGTCACTGGACCTTGTGTTTAACCCTTTCCTCTGAACATGTAAACTCAAGACCAAATTCATCTAAAGTGGGTACATTTTGGAGTTCAAAAGTAAAAGCTGCTTCACCTAACCTTGCAGTGCAGATGGATCAGTCTAATTCAATGTCTGTAATCAGGAGGATCCATCATCTCAAGCTCCAGGCTATAACGACTGTGAGCGTTTCAAAACAGCACGGCCCAATCAACATCCTTTTAAGCCGAAAGAGGTGGGAAGTATTAGGAACAACAGCAGAAAGTGACTGCTTGCACAGAGATTAGCAAAGATGCGAACAGCTCTAGTAACAGTTTTATCAGATCTAGGCCACACTTCTTTTTAAAATGAAAACAAAATAACTTCTCAAAAGGAAGGACATTTTCACTTTACGACCGACATGTTTGGTGAGAGTTTAAGTTACTAAGTGCATGTGCCCTGTCCTTTACATTGCAGAAGTAGTGCCCGCCTACTACATGATTTGATTGGTCCGTAATAAATGTGATTTATAGAACAATTAACCAATCAACTGCCAGATATGCTTTTGAAAGGTTGTGCCTTTTCTCAAAAACTTTCTATGGACTCTTTCCCAGATGGACTAGTTATAATAATATTAAAAGGCCCATCTGGTGTGTCAGGTTATACTTCACCTTATATCAGTCCAGATATAATTAGTACAATACCCTGAAAATATATTAAGAGATTTTTGTCAAACCCTACAGCTAGACTCAAGGATGAACTGATTAGAATTTGGAGGTTTAAGGCAAATGCAACTTCACGCTATCAAAGAGACCCCTCCAGCCCTTCATCTTAACCCACCACTGAACTTTTAATATGCAGTGTTTGCATATAAGTTTCAATTGAGGAAGTAGCTGCAGGCTTCTGTAGCTCTTAAACAATGATTCCTTACTTCAGATTCAGGGAAAGCCAACAAAAACAAGACAAACCTGGGCATCAAAATTTGGTTAATTGAGCAACCAAATACCAAAGAGTCTCATGTCTCTGTGAGGTAATCTAAAATGTATTAATTCTATTTATACACAAGTCCAAATTCCAACACAGGTACGTGTTGTCTTCAGCTACAGAGGGAGGGACAAAAATGCAAAGTATGAGCTCCTAACCTGACGTCTTTTGATCTCATTGCAAACACAAACAGCAGTGTAAAAAGTAAATGACATGGTGTGGAAAGAAATGCAGAGAAATAATGATGGGAATAGCCCTGATGTAATCTTTGTATGCATGTACTGTATGATCATATGTAAGCACCTGCAGGCATAGAGGTACATTAATAGAAACACAACAGCTTGTGAGTGATCCATGTTATTAAAGATATATTATGAAACAAAAGAATATGTAATTAACTTGCTCTGGTGCACGAAAGACCAGTCTTTGGAGCGGAAGCAAATGTGTGATTCATCCTCTTACCCCTCTGCTGCATATTTAATCAAAGCCTGCAGAAATGCTTAAATTTAGCTTCCACCAAGTTGAGTTCAGAACAGTGAGAGGATATGATCTGTCCTTTGGGACGTTGTATGGCCATGCAGATGGGCCCAGATTCATATCTTTTAGCTGAATGGTAACACAACTTATATGTTTAAGTATTTTTCCTGTAAAGAAATAAGAAAAAGATCCCACAAAACCAGAGTTATATACTTAGCCTCAAGTAAAAAGTATGTGATAGGTAACAGTGTGATAACACTGCAACAGAAATAGAAATCCTCAGCTCCAGTCCCATGTATGGTACAGTCCTGAATGTTAATACGAATTATTATCACTAAATGGGTGAGCAGCCTGTGTGTGAACGTAAAGAGCAGGGTTTGACCCCCAGATTTTATCCCAAAAATACCCTTTGAAAGTAGCCCCTTTCACACATGCAACCCTGAAATTTTCTAGAAAATCTCTGGCTAACCTATTCCCAAAACTACACGGTGTGCTTGCTCACACTTGCTTCTGGCAGCAGGAGGTTTCCTGCAGTTTGCACGTCTGTCAAATGGAAGGATGGGATAAGGAGATCTGCAGGCAAAATACAGGCTTAATTTAGCTGTTTTTTATTTTAACTGTCAGGTGAAACCTTGTTTCTCCCAAATTTCTACTTTTTAAGGAAGTGAAAAAAACTTTATTTAAAACAAGTTTTAATAAAGAAAATTTTTGGATGTAAATTGTAATTTTTGCCTATGTCTCTTTTGAAATAAATCACTTTATCTTTCAACATTAATATATTTCCAGCCTTAGGAGCTGATAATCAAAAAGAGGGTGAGCTCAGTAATCCCACAAAGGGTTCTGGGCCTCCCAGTGCAGTGTCCTCAATCCCCCCAAGAGCCTGTCAAAATCCCCCCTGACAGAAGTCCTCATTACTTGCCTATCAGTGATTTAACCCTGCCCTCAGACGGAGCAGAGATGGAGGGATTTACTGTCGAGATGAAAAGGAAGACTAGAGAAACCATTAAGACTATACAAATTCCCTCAGATCCCAAAGGTCCCTTTGAAAACTGCGTAGAAACAAAAAAGTATGATGATGATGATGAAAAGAGGGCTTAAGGGGACTTTTGAATAAAAGTGATTGTCAGTAAAAACAATGAGAACACACTCGCCCCATGGCTCTCTCCATTGTAAACAGATTTATTTCCTCTATGAGCCAGTTGAAGTGACTTTGTCAGATAAAAGCTAACTGCTAGCATCCTATTAGCCAGACAACCCTAATGCTATTGAGTTATAAAGCCTATTAGAATAAGGGAGACTCAGGGGGCTGCACTTACATTACATTCAATTATCTGCAATAGGAAAAGAGTTTGAGGTGACAGCTGCCGCCTGCATGGTGGCTGTGAGGCAGCGTGAATCACAGTCAGTATAACACATTAGCATACGTTAGTCAAACACAACCAAAGCTACCGCATGTCTAATTACATGGAAAAAATAAGTGTTTATCAAAATTTTTGAAGGAATTTTATGCATCCATACCTGGAACAGCTGGTGCTAAATGCATTAGGATTTTGGGTTCTCCATTCATAGGTACACACGGCCAGTTCTTAGGAAGGTGATGTCTAAAAAAAGATTTGGGGGATTTATGAGGATGAGAACCAAATTCGATGAAGTATCAGTGCCAACTCACTTGATTCCTTCTGCTGTGAATCACAACACATGCTTTGGTCCTTCTTTTGGTAGCATTTATCGAATGCCAGAGCCAAAGACCTTATCTGCTGTTTCCAGTTAGTGAGTTTTCCAGTACTGCCTTCCAGATAAAGAAAAAGAAATGACAGGAAAAAGAGGCTTTATCTCACCGGACATGACAAAAGTAAACATTATTCTTTGTTCTTGTCAACTTAATAACTATTCAGGTAACGCGGCGACATGTTACAGTTTTGAACATATAAGTATAGATTTAGCAGAGAGGCAAACTATACTAAACCTTACTCATATGTTAAAGTTCAAGGTCGCATTCATCCCATGAGACTGATATCTTTGAAACACTTGAGGGATTTTAAACCAGTTTTACACAAAATACTTCTATGACTCAACTTTAAATCAAATAGTTTTTCAAGAAGATGATGTTCTTCTTTTGCTTGTGAATTCAGTCTTGTGGGCCTGATGTTTCATGGTGGCCTCTGGTGATGTTTTTTTTTTAAACTTGCACTCTCCTCCTCAAGTATTAGACAATGAAGCCTAACATTTATCTCTTACTATATATGACATATTTAAAAAAAAAATTGGGACTTAAATGGTTAAATGTCTTTGGGTCTCAACCTTTGCATAAAAGTTCTACAAATCACAAAACTACAGTAATGACCCAACAACAGCTAGTTATAAGTTCTTTTAGTTCTAGGACAGTCTTTATATTTCTAGGATTATGTCAAAAGCAGCTCACTTATTAACTTTACGTTTTTTTACTCTTAGGCAAAAGTTGTGACCCCATGCTTTTGAGAAAACTAGTTTGCATAAATTACTTTATCATAAATGTATTTTACTTTTTTAATGCTGCCATATTGCTGTGTTTGAATCTCTGAAGCCCTTTTTGGCTGTAAATCCTAAATCACCTTATTAAATAGTATATGTAGAACCAGTTATATCAACTGGGTTGCCCTTCTGTACATGACAATCATTGTCTGGCAACTGTGGAATTAAACTGAAGCGAGTCTGTGATGGCTACTCACAGAGTAAGAGCAGGCATCCAAGCAAGAGAAATAAATCATTTTTGCAAATGTAGTTCTTAATGTGGACACCTACAGCAATGGCTAATGTGCAATGATTGTCTCTATAAGTGCCCTAGAATAAACAGAAGCACAGAAACACACAAGATTATAAGTAGTATTTCTATTTATAACAGCACTAATTCATCACACAAACAACAGTGAAGCGCGGAGTGGACTGAGGACACAGGATGCTGCCAAATTGAATGTCGTCGATAAAATCTGAGTATTAATTTCCCTCCTGACACCATTCAAGGACAATGGAGGAAGATGCCTGACTTGATTTATTAATCCTTCTCCCTCTGATCTGTTTAGCATTCAGGACCTTTGCAGAGGTAAAATAGTGTGGTCCTAATCGTGTTTCTAGTTGACACACGTTTTTATGAGTGCAAGACTCTTTTTGCAAATGTTCTTAAATGATTATCGTTTACTTTTATTCTCAATCTGCCTTAACCCCATCTTTCTTTTTTTACTGTAAAAATGAAAGTTACGTATCTTTGTGTGTACTGTAAAACATGTTTAATTGGTTTTCTAAAGAAAAGCTTGAATACACAAATAACAAATGCAAAAAAAAATAAAGAAAGGCACTATATAAACAGCTCAATTCTAAAGACTCAAAGTGCGTTTGAGAATGGTCTCCTCAAAGTTTTCATAAGTAATTATAATGGAGACCCAGGACTAAAAATAATTTCAAGAATATATAGAGGACTTCACAATGTTAAAAAAATACCTTACTCATAAAACAAAGATGGAAAAGGAAAATAACTCGCTAATCTCAGAAGAAAGCTGGGAAAGATATTGTGAGAGTCAATGGAAAATTACACATGCAACCTCTTTGAGAGTATTTGGGTGGAAAAGTATCGTTAGATATTTTATTACGCCTGTACAGAAACTTCACCATACAGGCTTTTCCACCTGTTGGAGGAATTGTGGATCCCAGGAAGCCAACCATTTTCATCTGTTTTGGGCTTGTCCCACAGTTAACAGGTTCTGGCGAGATATTCATAAAGAACTGGCGGATATATTTGGACAGACACTACATTTAACTGAGAGCAACTCTTTGTTGTCATCAACAAATAAGAAAACCAAGTATTTGTTTTCAATATTGAGCATCGCTGCCCGGAAGGCAATTACCAAAAATAGCTCAAGTTAGAAGCTCCGACTTTAGATGAATGGTACAATATTATTTATGAAATATATACAATAGAAAGAATCCCTTTTTCATTGAGGCTTCAAAGTAAAAAAAATTCATGAATTATGGGAAAAATGGAAACTATACATCCTCCCTAAACGCCCCTTTTTTGTTTAAATTCATTTCTATTTTTCAAGACACCTACTGGACAACATGTATTTTTGTTTTATTAGATAAGAGTCACCCCATGTTTGAATGTTAAGTCTAATTATGTGTGGTTGTTTTTATGTTATTGTGAAAATTGAAAAATAAAATAATAAAAAAAATTAAAGAAGACGTTTTTTTTAGTCTTGGTGTGCTTTGGTTCTGAGCAGTCAAGTCCTGTCTTTCAGTAAAGGTGATATGTAATGGTTTTAACAAACCTCTGTTGCCTTATCAAAATGATACTCATCCTCTGATCTCACAAAGAATCACTGAGATCATCAGGGAATAATGACACACTGGAACATCTGCTCTTACGTGAAAACATTTTCAACAGCTGCACTCTGATGCTCTGATCCTGACCTTTATATCCTCTTATGTTCCCACATTTAATATTTTCCAAACTCAACTTCTGACATCTTACATCCTGAGCTTCAACACTTATCTCTACCTTGAAGACGTGAGGTCGGGACAAAAAGCTTTATCAGAGAAATCGCATCACCCAGAGACTCACACAAACAAAACGCTTCACAACAAAACACACATGTACTGTCGACACACATAAAGCACGCTTATGTCACCGTTTCTAAGGAGACGTCAACATCATGAAAACAGACGAGTGTGGAACAAAGACAGCTCACTGCTACATCACTCCTTCCAGCTGACGTCCCTCCCTGTTTAAAAAACCCACTCACTCACACCGCTGCACAAAGATAACAAGTCAGTCTGAATGAAAAAAGGTCCCATTTATTATCCAAAAGTTTTTTTGACAAGGTGTAAACGTTTCTGTTCCTCCTGGATGACAAGACATTCATCTTAAATACAGTTTGCCCTTGTGAACTTAGATCCTGCTAAGTTCCTGATAAAACACATAACATCATTAAAAGGCACAGATAAAATTCCTTTAATATATTTGCAGTTACCCCACTCTGTTATTTTTGTGCCCTTATATGTATAGTCCCAAACTTAAGAGCCCTGAGAAATGGTAAGAAAAATTATGGCAAGATGTAGCTTAAAGAGAACCTCCTATAGAACACTTAACCTGCAGAGAAACCGGAAGAACTAACATCTAAAGTACATTCAAGGGTCAACAAGGAAAGCAAACTGTGCCCTGTTTAGCATCACTGTCAGTTCTGTTCTCTGCTGCCTCACTTCCTCCAGAAGACAGGACCAGCCTGTCAATAAAAGTCCTCTGATGCTGAACATCAGCAGCAGCCGCTAAAGCGTGGTGTCCTCACTGTCCTCGTCGTGTGTGCTCAGCTGTTTCCTCCTGCGAGACGTGATGGCCGCCCAGACTCGACACAGCATCCCACCTCTGAAAAAGGCAAGAGATTCGGGGTCCATGGCGGGGAGTCTTAGTCAATATCCAATATCCAATCCACTCAAATCCACTTTATTAATATAGAATATTAAAAAATATAAGTTTACCAAAGTGCTGCACGGTATAAGATAATAAGATCACAATACGACAGAAATACCTAAATAAAAAAACCTATGAATTAAAACCAAAAACTCAAGTATAATAAACATATAAGAACTAAAAAAATACATAAAATGAAAGAAAACTTATTTTTTTATTAAATTTATCATTTGAATAAAAAATGAAAGTCAAGAAAAATACATAATAATTTAAACACAGGGACATGACAACCATTATGATGAGTTAAAATCCAATGACTAAAAGTATGTTTAACAAAGAGACTCAGAATAAGGACATCCTGATTTCAGAGGTAAGGACATTCCATAATTTAGGGGTCTCGACAGAGAAGGCTTAAACAAAACGAACCATTACCTCCGCCAAGGAGGTTGAATTGCTGCCAAATGATTTGCTTATTAGCTATGAAGTAGCCAGTGCTACTCTAACTTATTTTTTGTATCTGCTTTCCCCCAATACCACCATCCCTTTCAGACTCGAGCATTTCAATCCCTTTTTTACACATCAGCATGGACTGATGCGAGCCTGATGCAGCTCTCACCTTATTCCACAGTACATCAAATCATCCCTGGAGGCTAAGTGAAGGAGACAGTCCAAGGTGAACCCATGAGCGAGCAACTGCAAAACAGGTTCACAGAGAAGTGGTTTAGAAACAGGTATGGGAGTTTGTCAACCAGCACGAGGGGTGAAAGCCGAAAAACAAGAGCGCTGTTGCTAAGGTTACCTTGTCCATAGTGTCTTGATCTACTGGGACATTCTTGAGCCAGCGCACCAGAGATTTCACTTCAGGGTTAGAGCTTCTTTGGACAGCAAGTTCTCCATCTATGAAAGACAGAGATATCAACCATCATGACCCTCTTGTTCAGACGATAGATATACTGTTAATGTGTGATGTTGTGTTTCAACAGACACTGAAAATAATCGTTATTCAAACCAACAAGTCAAGTTTGAGCTGATTACTCAATGGTCTACGCCTCTGACACAAACCAGTCAGGCAGAAATCCTGCGCCTGGAGCTGAGGCGGGGTGGGGATTGACTGGTTCAAGTGTGAGGAAACCATAATGAGGATCACTCAGTGTGCTGATAAACTTAAGAAGGGTTGGGTCATTTCATGCAACAGGGGTCATGCTGCAGCTTGTGTGGCTTTTGTCAGACTGAAGACTGAGCTCTTAACACATTAAAACACTTGTTTACTCCTCATGAGATCGGAATATAACTTCAATGACACTAAAAAGACTCAAAACTTGTCTGTGTTTCTGTAAGTGTTACTAGCAAGTAGAAAATACAGTTAAAATCTATATCTTGTGCAGCCTAAATTAGCAATACTGTAGTAAATGATGGGCTTATTTGGATGGACCCACGTTGAAACTGAGGAGGACAATCAACACAAGACCATGTTATAGCCATTTATAGCATAACCAGATAGTATACAAGATATCAGATCCCAAGGTTGGATGTTCTGAACTGCTTTCTTTTGTGTGAAAGTGAGGTTCCCTTGACAAAGTTTGTCAGAACAGTGGAAGTATAAGTCCTATGGAGAATCAACAAAGGGCAATAATTAAAAGCTAACTGAGTAGAGATGACAGAGCGGGTTCAGTATCTTTAGACCTTACAATCTGAATGATACCTAAACAAAGCACCTAAATCTGTGATGTGGTTGGTCGAAAATGGTTGTACTCATATTAGTTCTAAATTGGTACAGTGTAGAGCTCTCCTGCAAGTCTTGAATTATCCTACATAGGGAGGCATAAAGTAATTCGTTTATTGTTCTTCCAACTGTTTTTATTTTGTGAAAAACATTTTTAATTTTAGTTTTATTGCTTTGTCTATGTAACATTAGCAGTGCAGAGTAAGAGCTTAAGATACTGTTGCTTATTTAGCAATAACTTACAAGTGAAGAACACAAGTTTCAGCTGAGGTCAGAGCTCTCATCTTCAATTATATGTGTGTGTATATATATATATATATATATATATATATATATATACACATCTATCTATCTATCTATCTATCTATCTATCTATCTATCTATATATATATATATATATTCTTCAATATATATATATATTTATATATATATATATATATATATATATATATATAATATATATATATATATATATATATATATATATATATATATATATATATATATATATATATATATATATATATATATATATATATATATATATATATATATATATATATATATATATATATATATATATATATATATATATATATATATATATATATATATATATATATATATATATATATATATATATATATATATACATATATATATATATATATATATATGTGTATAAATATATATATATATATATTCCTTATTAATGTACAAAAGATCTATTGACAGAAAAAAAACAGAATTTTAGAAATTTTTGAAGAAATATAAGAAAAAACACTGATTTATTAAAATTGAAAACACTTATTTTTAGATGACAGTTATAAAGTATTTAGCATGTAAAAAGATTCCTACAGGCATTTCTATTCCTACATTCACAAATCGATAAAAGTAAGTTTTAGATAACACTCAGAGCAATCTATAGTAAATTTTTAGAAATCATGAGCAATCTAAAGCCAATCATTTTTTACATGTTCATGCATTAAAATCTATCATCATTGTTCATGCATTTTTAAACTGGCTGTGGGCCACATTGAGGGAGTTGGAGGGAAACAAATATCCCCCAGGCTGCCAGTTGACCAACCCTTGTCTAAACTATGATTAACCTATAGGCACGTATTAAAGACAAGGACACTTGGCATGACTATTAGACACACAGTTAAGCCGAATTTCTATTCAACTTTTTAATGGACTTTTTTACATTTAAATTTTGGTATTTAGAAGTTTTCCATAAGACTGATAGTCTTGCTTCACATTTTTTCCAGTACCATCTACGTGTCTACAACAAACCTTCAGCAACAGCAGCTTTCCTCAGAGCATCAATCTGTTCCTGTTTCCTCTGCACTGAGCTCTTCAGCAGCTCCTGGTACTCTCTCTCCTTCTCACTCAGCTGACTCAGCAGTCTGCAACACAAAACACCCTCATTACTCAGCAAAAGGCAGTAACTCAAAATTTCTAATTAATCACTGTTTACTGCCTAATACAGAAGCTGAAGCCACAAGACAGTGATAATATTTCAGTCAAATAAAAAGCCTCTCTCCACTGTAATTAAAAATCATGAGGATGGTATTAAACCACCAATTATTAATTAGTGTTGCACAAACTGGGGGGTTTAACAATAATTAAAATAACTAAAATCTACCGTTGTGTTTCTAGCCGCAGGTCTCTCAGTTTCTCACTGAGGGGACAGCTGGAGCTGAGGGTGATTTCTGTGGGGGAGTTTGGGGTCTCTGCAGGCAGAAACTCGTGTATGGTCACTGCTGGCTGAAGGTCTACTGGTGCCACCTGCTGGTCAGGAACAAGAGCAATTGGAGTTTCTGGGTCGGCCAAAGGCTCATCAGGGTTGCTGTCCTCGATCTCAAATGACGACTGGAGCTGGATTTTGAGTTCTGAGAGGCGACAGAAGAGACACAAGAATGGGAAAGAGGTTAATTAAAAGGTTGGGAAGGCATAAAATAATGCAAACAAGCACATAAATGCATGAAAATTAGAGCATTAAGGGTTCAAATGTAGAGAAAGATAGACAAAACACAAGCAGCCACATTCACAATCAAGTGTTTGGTTGCAGCATCGGAGTCTGACCAAAATTACTGAGCTAGTTGAGGAAAAAGCTTAGAAATAGAGAGGTAGAAGCTAAAACCTGTCTGGAAGGAGTGGGATAAAGAGGGGTTATATCCATGTGTTCAGTCTATTTAATGTAAGAACTGCAGTAAAGTCTGTACATGATGGTTAGAGAGATGTCAGATCTGCCACTAATATCGTCTGTGGATTCTAATGAGAGGTAATGATGCCAGTTCAGAGTCAATAAACAGGTAGGAGAAGGCCATTTGTCCTTCATTGTTCATTTCTCTTCTCTATCACTTCTTCACTCCTGAAAATGTGGGGAGAAAACAGTGACCTGACACACCAGATGACTCATTCAATATACTTCACAAGTCCATCTGGGCTAATCTCTGTATAGAAACTAAGGCCGCCTTTACATGGCGCCGAAAACGGTCAAATCCGATAAGTTTTCATTATGTTTTGGCCTTGTGTTTACATGGAAACTCGTTGAAAACGGAAACTTTTGAAAACAGGCAGTGGAAAGATTTGAATCCGCTCTCCATTTAGCTCCGTGTAAACCTGTATCAGAGCGTTTTAGGGTGAAACGCTGACGTCACCGCATGCGCAGTACTCTTTCAGATGAAGGCTGCACGCGCCAGTAACAACAACAGCTTCGGCCGTCTTCTGAGTAACGTGTGAGCCTCTTCACGTGCTCGGTTTGTTATCCAGACAAAACTATCCTGACAGATTTGTTGTCCAAACTGATTTGTTGTCCAGAAAAGAAACTCCTGCGTCTCTGTGCGTCCATTCACCATTGTTGTTTGTGAAAGTTTTTCTTCTTCGTTTGTGTGTTGTAGCAGAGCTGCCTCTATGCAGACCTACACCGCCATCTACTGAACCAGCATGCATACTACAGTGGATTAACTCGTCTCCGAGCGTCGTGGTCTGAACGCAGAAGAGTTCTAAAACGCAAAGGACAAATCTTTGCGTCTTTAAGTCAGGAGTTTCCATGTAAACGTAGCCTAATTTTCTGCTGTTCTTTCTTGTAGCTCCCACCTTTTCCTGCTTTAAAAAACGCTGATTGGATCATCTCGCTGTGTCACAGTTGCTGTAAATCAGAGCTTAGCAAGATGCTTTTTTTTTTTTTTAATGTATTTTTTCAGCATCCTGTGCCTCCATCGACAGGAGAGAGACAGTGGACAGGCCCGTGAAAGGGGCGAGAGAGTAGGGGAAGACACCCCGCAAAGTGGTCACAGGCGGGACCCGAACCCGGACCGGCAGAAGCAAGCACATGGGGCGCCCGGCCGCCAACCACTCCGCCAAACCAGCACCCCAGCAAGATGCATTTTTTAAATACAGACATTGTATAAGGTGGATCCATCTGCACTGCAAGGTTTATTAGGTGAAGGTACAGCTCCATTCTGCAGAGATGGGCTATTTCCCCTCATCGATGCTCTACTTCCCACATCCTCTTTCCTTCTTCCTGTGTGCCTTCCTGTCTTCTTTTCTGTTCCCTTGGCTGTGTTTTTTCTCAATGAGGGCATACATTAATTTAAAATGCAAATAAAAAAGTTCTTTAAAATTGGTTTGGATCTCATCATGAAGTGGTGCAGTAAGGATTAAAAGTAAGGGTTTGTCTGGAAGAAGTGGGATGCAGAGTGGGATTCACAGCAAGTTTTGACTACTATGAGAGCTGGGAATACAGGGAGAGTCTGCAAAATCCAGTAAAAGAGCAGTCAGACAAGAGGTTTAAAAACAACTTTTGGATAAGAGAGAATGAGGAGAATTGGGGGCATACATATTTCTTGTCTTCAGTAAATGAAGGAGGAAGTAGTTACATGCAAGTTTGGCTCAAATGAGGTTGTTTCTTATTTGTAAAAGAAAGACTATGGCCACAGGCGAGGGTAGGTAAATAAAAGTGTTGCTTCCTTTGCCTGATATGGTTTGCCTCAGTCAGTTGAAATGCTGTTTGCATGAGTGGGGGAAAGCAAAATAAAGGAAGGCTGTGTGCTGGTATTGCTGGCATCAGGTGCTGGTATGAAGAGGAATTTGCTCTGGCATGCTGGAGCTCACTGTCCACCCTCCCTGTCTTTGCACTGATTCTGAAAAGCACCAGTAAAGGGAGGGACCCACGTGACAACCCTGATGATGTGCTGTCTGTGGCTGCCATCACTCTAGAAGGCTATGCTGTAGAGGCGAATAAAGAACAGGATATTTGGGTTCTTTACTCGTACCGCATCTTCTGTTTAGAGCACATGTTGGGCAAAATGAGCGCCACGTGATGCCCTACCTGGTAGGAGCACAGTGAGGGCGTCTTGCACAGCCTGTCGGAGCAGGTTGTCCAGAGCAAACATCCAGTGAGGTTTCACCTGCTGCTGCCTCAACACCTTCTTCACCTAAACACAGAGCACATTGTTTTTACATTATGCCATACCATTAATCATCCAAAGCTCTTTTCTGTAACCGATAAAAAAAATCTGTGTTGATTGAGCTACTTACTGCGTCTTGGAAGCTGAACAGCACCACCTGCAGGCTGCTCATGGGGACTGAAACAGAGATCAGCGTAGCTCTGAGGTCCAGCAGGCTGCTGGTCAGCTGCTTCCTGTCTGGGGAGCGGATGTTGTCCCTCAAACACTTTATGAGCTCAGTGATGTGGTCGGCGGTCAGGGGTGATCCCTCTCCATGCTTTTAAGAGAGTGAAGGGATTATGAGTCAGAAAACAAATAATTCTTTTTGTGAAGCAATATCTGGGAACCAGGTTCTGGTTACTTTATTTGTGCCTGAGGGTTAATTTGTTCAGCAGCCAGAGAGATAGAGACACCCACCGTAACACACAGATTACAAAACAAATGTAACACAGAGCAACATAACACAGGAAAAATCTGCATGTACTTCCAATAAAAAAACATAAAAACTATAAATTGGAAGTTCTTGAAGCTCAGAAATCAGAGCTAAAAAAGAAAGAAATATCAGCTCATAAAATTCATAAATATTAAGCCAATAAAATCATTTTTCTGGAGTTATCACTTGGTATGTCTGGGCTGTAAAGCATAGCAAAGTTTTTAGTAAGGGGGGTGGGATTGATTCATATAAGTATCGGGATTTTTTGTTTGATGATTTTTTAATGATTTTTTTTTTTGTTCAAAAATCGTTTTTTTCACAAATTTCAATGCTTCATTTTAGTCATTGCAATCCAGTCTTTTGAAGACAGAGTATAAACAGCTGGTTAAAATATAATGCTGAATAAACCATAAAAACTGACTCACATGTGATGTGTATCATTCCTGATATAGTCTGTAGGCATCATCATTATTCATATTTTTCGCCAGTGTCAAAAAAGCTAACGAAAGACTTCAAAAAATTGGCAATATCGTAGAATCGCAATTTAAATCATATCGACACCTAAAAAACTGTAAAGAATCAAATCGGGAGAAAAGCCTGTCGTCTCAGCCCTAGCCAATAGAATGACTTTTCTTGAGTAATTACTTGATATGTCTGGGTTGTAAAGCATATGAATTCATAATTTTCAATACTGAGACATTTTTGGAACACTGTTTAACTATTTAGCCATTTTGTTAAGTCAAACTCTCTTCAAAACATTCTAGGAGTGGAGAAAAAGATATCCTCACTTTAGAGAAGTTCGTAGTGTTGGTATCTTTTTTTCATTTGATTATAAAATATGGCCAAGATCTAATACAACTGCTTCTAAAGCTGTCAGCATCTATGCTACACTCCATACAAGCAGTCACTTCCTGCTGTCGTCTCGCTAGTAGCTCCGACCTCTTCCTGCTCTAAATTTTTCAATTTTAACCTCCATTTAACCCCAGAGGACCATCCTGCTTTGGGTTGCTCACAATCATTGTAGACTCATGCTTGGCAATGGATCTGCCTGATTACATACACTGAATCAGGCTGTGCAAGGTTAACTATCCACTGTCTCTCAACTTTACTTAAAGGTGACATATTATGCTTGTTTCTCCTTTTCACTATGCCAGACTAGGATACCTGTAAAGCTTTTCTGCCCTCAGTACAAGTCATTTAGTTCCTTCATTGCCCCACCATTGCATTCTCAAAATCCTCATTTTAGGCCATTATCAGGCTCTCGTTGAAACGCTCAGTTTCCAGGCTGACCTAAAGTTACCTTGCAACGTCACAGCCCTTTGTGCTCTGATTGGTCAGTTCTGTCAGAGTTGCCGAGAGGGTAGAGCAAGCCTGTCCTTCTTCTGGCAGAAGGACAGGCTAGGTGTGTGAGTATGAGCTAGGGAGCTATATAGTGCTGCTGGGTGGATGTGTTCCTCGGTGACGGTTTTGTGGCTAACGGACATCACAGAGGAGGAAGTGTTTTATCAGATTACTCCAATAAAAAGAAATGTACCTTGTGTCGTCACGATGATTTAAATCTCGCGGACATCTCGCAATGACCTATTTTCAGAGGCATCAAATCTCGTTCTAGGATATCAGAAAAAGTACAATATCTCATTTTTTGAAAATTAAGGGGGTGTAAGGTCTTGTTTTCAAATTTATTACATTATATGTAAGTATTAAATCATGCATCAGCATGATATGTCTCCTTTAAAGTGCCCCAAAAAACATATTTAAAGAGATGTAAAGTGGAGAACTAACGTCATGCTTGGTTTAAACTTCACTTGGACTCAAAACTTTGGAAATATTCTTGTTAGAAAGCGTTTTCTTTTGGTCATTTAGATAGGACAGTGGATAGCATAGGAAATCAGCCACACCCCAAATTTGAACCCTGGTTGTCTTTAATAAGAACCTAAGCCTCCATGTCCTCCCCATTTAAAATTCAATTTAAACACACTTAAGACTGCCATGCTGTTCAGTTGAATTTAAGTTCTTGTTTTTTGGAGCAACATGTCTGGGCAATTTGTGTAATACCAAAGAAGTGATCTGCATACCAGTGTAATAGGCTCTGAAGTTCATCAACAGAAATTTCAGAAAGCCTGCTGCAGAAATCTTAATGAGTTGCTTGTTTACACGTTTACCTCACAGCATGATAAAAGGATATAAGACACACACTGACTCAACAAAAACTGCTGCATGTATGACACCATGATGACAGTTTGTAAAGATGATGAGTCACTGAGTTTATCAAAGTATCTACAAGCAAGTTATAAAGAAGAACATTTCAGCAAATGAACCTGAAACTGAAATTATGGAAATGTTGGTGACTGGTCATTCAAATATATAGTATAGTATAGTATAGTAAGAATAAAGTGTAGTAGTATATAGCATAGTATTTGTATAACTCAATTCAGAACACCCAAAAATAATGTGGCCTTTTTATATGTAGATGATTTTTTATTTAAAAAATAAAGGCTTTCTTTTGCCTTTAAATAATGTCTTTATGGTAAAGCCAGTAAATTGTGGACTTATTAAGTAAATAAATACTAAATATCTAAAATGAGATGTTTTAACAGGAAAAATATAATTGCTTGGACTTTACTTTTTTTCACAGTGTTATCTTAACCCCTCAACTTCCAGCTCAACCGTTTGGCAGAGGTCAATAAATTCAGGAATATTATAAGTGTTAAATAAACATAACACATCATTGTTTCAAACCAAAAAAACTGGTATTTCGTTTGCAGGATTTAAAGGTTTAAATAGCTGAAAGCTATTATTATTATTACGATCATTATCATATTAAATACTTAACCATTACAATCATCTATTTTAATTTATTTTGGATTTTTTTTTACAGACATGCCTGCCTCTAATTGATTTTTGTCTCAAATATATTTGTACATTTTATGTCATTACACAATCAACTGTTTGCTCTTAAAACCTTTCAATCCCACACCAAGAAAATTCTTTTTTTGTTTTGTTTGTGGTTTTCTCTGTTCCTGGAAGTGTTACTGGAACCAAACAATGATTTGATTTGTCCAGGATTTTAAAACATTAAATATCCATGAATTTAATGAAGACCTCTGCCAAACAGTTGAGCTGGTAGGTAAAGGGTTAAAGGTCTCATCTGCTCTTTTTGAAAGTGAAAAGTTTCTGTGTTACAGGGCCTGATTTCATAATGTCTCTAAGTGTGTCAGTGTATCTGTCGTTCACCCACCTTAGGCACAGAGTCTTGTATATTAAAGACGACCAGACTGATGTAGTCTGTGAGGACTCTGTGCAGGGTGGCCCTCCTCTCGCTGTCCTTTCTTAGCATAAACAGGCCCACACTCTCTTCTGTGGAGGCTGGGCTGCACATTTCTGATGGAGAGTCCTCTGGTATTCTGAAAGGAACAAAAACATTAACCGCGTGAGATCAACTAAATGAAAAAATAGATGTAAATATATCATTGTAGTTTGTTTTTTATTTTGATGTAGACTTCAGGTGTTAAAGTGGCATTGTGCCCTATTTTCATGCCTACACAGGAAACCTTTGTGGTTCAGTATTGACGTAGAATCCTGTAAATCACAGTGGGGTAGCCATATCATGTAACTTTTTGCTTTACTAAGCAATAATCAAACTCACGACAGGAAGCTGTGAGCACTTGGAGGGCTCTCAGAGATTTCATCTACAAAGCGTGCTGAGAGGGGCCTTCTCATGTCCAGAGAGCAGGACAGGTCGATGGATCCGGAGTACGAGTCAGTGTCCTCCACGAGGATGGAGATGGGCACAGATAAGCTGCGCTGATAATCAGCTGTGAAAACCCAGCAAGATTTGAGTTCAAAATAGTTAAAAGCCTCCTAACTGGTGTAAACTAAACAGATAAAAAAAACATGTACCCTGCATTTAGGAGCAATACAGAGTCAATGTGAGCCATTCTAACCTCCAGATAGGCAGTCTTTAGGTTCAGGTTCCTGCTGAGCTCTAGGCTTCTTCCTTGAAGAGGAGCGGAGGAAAGTGTCATTGAGCAGCTCTGCAGCCGTGGCTCTGTCGTCAGGGTTCGGCTCAAAACAGTTCATGATGAAGCCCTTTGCCTCGTCCGACATGCACTCTGGGACCTTTGGATGGATCTTAAACATGCCCACCTGAAAGGGATCAGTCAGAGGTTACTGACAAAGTTAGACGATTACAGCATTCAGTCTGAGTTTTAAATGCCACACTAGACAAATATTTGCACATAAATATGTGTTGATAGCCTGTCTACAATCCCATCCTTTCTGTCTTTTGCTTATGTGATATATAACACAGTCTCAGTATTTTTAAGAGCAAACTCAAGAGCTTCATTTTGAATCTAGCTCATGCAAAATTTCTTCCCATTTTTACAGTTTAACATGTTTTATTGAATCCTAAATTTAATCCTTTCTTGTTTTATCATTATTATAAAATAGTCTTTTATTATTTATCTCAATCTATTTATTTTGATTCTATTATTTCTTATATTGTTTTATTTTTTCACTTTTATCTCCAACGCTTTTTTACTTTTTCATGCAAAAATGAGTAAATGTATTTTTCAGCTCTTACTTTTATGAAAAGTATTAAGTGTTTTGTGATCTCTTTTTAGTAAATTTTACTAAGTTATCTTTTGTGTTTGTTACCTCTTTTAGTATATTTTTCAGAGTTATCTTGAGTGTTTTATCTTTTTTAAATATATTTTACTGAACTTTATATAATGTTCTGTTTCCTCTTTTAGTATATTTTTGATGAGTTATCTTTAGTGTGTTATCTTTTTTAAGTATATTTTACTGAGTTATCTTAAGTGTTTTTATATATTTTATATATATTATGTAGTGATTGTTCATGTTTTGTGATCTATTTTTAGTATATTTTGTTAAATTATCTTCTGATGCTTTTTCTGTCAGAAAATCATATTGTGCTCAAATGACTGAGTTAACTTAAACCTATACTTTCTATAGTTGTTTACCCTTTCTTTTATATTTAATTTTAAGATCTTTTTGTCAATTCTTTTATCAGTGCCTTTTTCGTTTCAGACGTACCTGACAAACATCAGAATTGCCTACCACATTCCCCACGTGTTGGCAAAATTTGGCACAAATGTCAGTGTGTGAATGCAGGTAAACCCTGGGAATAAAATGTGGGTTGTGGGGAGTGCATCATTTTGCATTAATAGAGCTGAACAAACACAGTCAGACTGATTATTTGAATATAGTACAGCCTGTGTTCATCAATAGCATCGTCAAGCCTATGGCGATGTTAAAGGAAAATCTGGGGCATTTTAAGGACGTGGAATTTGTCCTCTGGGGAGCTGTAAATGTCAGTGTAACATTTTATTGCCATTCATTGCACAGGTTTCTCCTTTAAGAGTGACTTTTATGAGGCTAGGTCGCTACCACTGAAATAGAAAATTATGACAAAACACCAAAGCTGGGACTCCCCTTTGAAAGCAACACGTCTGCTTTGTACAAACATTATCACAGATTAAAAACTCCTTTTCTTACCTTAAACATGGCGGCCTGAGGGCTCCCCAGCTCATGAAAGGGGGTTTTGCCGGTTGCCATTTCTATTATAGTGCACCCAAGGGACCAGATATCAGCGGGCTTCCCATAACCCCGAGGCCCCTGGTCTATGATCTCTGGAGCCATGTACTGAAGAGTTCCTATTGAAAAACAAAATCATAAAGGCTGCAGTTTTTAAGGTACATCTATAAGACAAGAGGATTTCAAAGTATGTGACAGAGTGTTTGGGAAAGTTTACCAGCAAACGTCTCCGTACACGGGTTGATTCCTGCTAATCGTTTGGATGTTCCAAAGTCTGAGATCTTCAAAACTCCACTGTAGGTGTTGATCAGGACATTATCACCCTGCAGCAAGAAAAGATTGAAAGAGGATTTTAAGACACAAATAGAGATGAATCACATGGACAGAATAGAATAAAATCACACCTCCTTCATTTCTTCCTATGTGGAAATTCACAATATATCTAAAGATATGAAATAGATAGATAGATGGATGGACAAATGGATAGACAGACAGACAGACAGACAGACAGACAGACAGACAGACAGATAGATGGATAGATAGATAGATAGATAGATAGATAGATAGATAGACAAATGCATAGACAGACAGACAGATAGATAGATGATAGAAAGACAAAGGCATAAACAGACAGACAGACAGACAGACAGATAGATAGATAGATGATAGATAGACAAATGCATAGACAAACAGACAGATAGACAGATGATAGATAGACAAATGCATAGACAGACAGACAGACAGACAGATAGATAGATGATAGATAGACAAATGCATAGACAGTCAGACAGATAGATAGACAAATGCAGACAGACAGACAGACAGACAGATAGATAGATAGATAGATAGATAGATAGATAGATAGATAGATAGATAGATAGATAGATAGATAGATAGATAGATAGATAGATAGATAGATAGATAGATAGATAGATAGATAGATAGATAGATAGATAGATAGATAGATAGATAGACAAATGCATAGACAGACAGATAGATGATAGATAGATAGATAGACAGACAGACAAACAGATAGATAGATAGTTGATAGACAAATAGATAGATAGATAGATAGATAGATAGATAGATAGACAAATGCATAGACAGACAGACAGATAGACAGATAGATAGATGATAGAAAGACATAGATAGATAGATAGATAGATAGATAGATAGATAGATAGATAGATAGATAGATAGATAGACGGACGAATGAACGAACAGACAAACAGACGGGCAGGCAGATAGACAGGGAGATAGATATACATTCATCACTGTCTACAAGTCTGAGCCATTGTCATTTGACAAGGTTTGAAAATAAATACTTCATAGATTTAACACATTTAAACAAACCTTAAAATAGTATTAAAGGCAAGAACAGAAACAGGCGTTTAGTGTCAGTTTGATAGCGTTTAAGGTGGTTATCACAGTCAGTACGAAATGTTCTTGTCAAAGTTTTGCCAAACACAGGGACTTAATAACATTTGCCTGATGACTAAAGGAGGGGATGTGGAGGGTCTTCTGAGATCACAGAGGAAGTTTGTGGTGGAACAGTGATTTTCTGGCTTGATCAGCTATGCTAGAAAGATCTGTTTTGATGCTTGCAAGGAATTTGTACCAAGAGAAAATACTGGTGGTGATAATGGATTCAATCAGTGAGTGGTGAACCAGAGTTCAAATCCATCCAGTGAAATTGAAAGTCCCAGCTTCCTCAGCCAGTGGGGGCACTGTTGTGCTTTTTCATACACAACGTTCATATGCTGTTCAAAAGGAGAGAACAGTGTGCACAGCCGTTCACTGGAATGCAAAGACACTTCCAACACTTTGGTTCAGTTTTACTGTCAACATTCTTCATAGTTTGAATATGTGTTTTAAAGGGATAGTTCAGTTTTTTTTTTTTTTTAAGTGGGGTAGAAAATAAAGTGGATATAAGCAAACTGTAGAGCGGGATGCTGGTTTCATGACTTGTTTTCTCCCATCTTTTTTTTTAGTTAAGCAAACATTTGACACCATGTATGGCAATGAATAGCACTGGGGTCTATCCTGAGATATTCTGAAAAGAGAGAGAACTGGGCTTTGACACTGTGGCACATGCCATGAAACTGAGTGTCTAGGACGTTATTTTTTGTTACCTAGGTATTTAACTGGGGTCTATTAATTAATTAAACAGATTAACTGCACAGTAAGTAAAATGAAAATAATTTGGTAATATCTTCACTTAGACCAAATATTTCAACAGATTATCTTGAAGCAGATATGTATATTATTGTCAGTGTTTCTTCCTGCAAACAATCTTTTATTTCAGCTTGACCTGAAACATTTTTGTGCTGTTGCACCAATAGTCAATTGTGGTCACAACTGTATGTTGTTTTAGCTAAAAATAAACCCCTTTGTTTGGGTATCTTATTTGAAAATATAAAGAGAAACGTGATATATTTCTCAGCATTGATCAGCATTGATCATAGCTAAGCTATTATTTAACTATTCCAGACGTGAAATATGACTTATTTACTGCCAGTATCTTTTGTTACCTTAATATCTCTGTGGACAATCTGATGGTCATGAAGGTATTTGAGCCCCTCGAGGATCTGCTTGGTGTAGAATATGATTGTTGGCTCATTATCCTTAAGAGGGCCCCATTTGGATCGGAGGAGAGATGACAAACTTCCTAAAAGCAGAAAAAAAGAAAGTTAATTTCATCATCAAGAAAGAGTAAAATAATTTTATTTCATTTCCAGAAAACAGTAGGAAGTAGAAATTAAAAACTTATCATCTCAGCATCATGAGCATTATAAGATCTGGGTGATTATTGATTGTGAAACCTCTACTATCTTTAGAAACCTTCCTGACAATGAAGTCATTGTCTTTGGAGATTATTTTCTGATGTTGCTTTAACCACCCTCCATCTTAACTCTGACTTTCAGTTGATATTGCACAATCACAACCACACGCAAATCGACATACTTGGCAGAAGCTGACTTCCTGAGCGCTTAATAAAGGCTTCCCCTTAAAACAAAGTCTCATGGTCAGAGAGGAAATGCAGAGTTGAAGCCAGTCGGGCAGTGTCCTTGTGTTTGCACAAGGAGAAGTGGCTTGTCTGTTCTCATTCCAGGATAAATACTCCAAGAACATTTAATCATCTGTTGACCAGATAATAAAATGTACAACACAGCTTTGAAGAGATTTCCAGGAGAAGATAGGGGTCCCCATGTAAGGCCCAGTTTCCATGTTAAAAAACTGGAAATACTGGGGGAAAGGACTGTAGAGTGTAAGCCTGAGGAAGAGGTCATTATCCATGCCCTAACATTACTCCTATTCCAACCAAGCATGGTCATCTCCAGAACACGCATCATCCCATCCCGTTATAGGGCACACAAATGGCTTTTAGTCTGCAAGTGAGGTCAACGAAGAACAAAAAGAAGAACCTGACTGGAACTTTACAGACTTTGATGGTTATTTTATATTGTTTTTGGTCATTTATCAACCTCAAACACTCCTGGATTTCTTGTTTATAAAAGATGATGATTTTTAGTTTATCGTGCCGTGTCACGTTCACATTGGAATTCTGGATTGTGCTCATGCATGAGCAATCATAACAGGTCTCCTTCAACTGTGCCAAGGCCAAAGAAGTGTACCAGGCTTTAACTTGACATGAAGTGCTCATATCAGTCAAACTTGACTTCTGATGTGGAAAATGCTTGTCTGCCTTCTGTGAGTGCACCTTAAATTAAAAGGCATCAGCGATTTTAAACAATTACAGAAACAGGAGGATGCATAAAATAAAAAAGGACTGAAAGAAAATGTGGAGCTTTGTATGGTCATCTTAATCTGTACGAATACCCTTTTCCACAGTGTAAAAACAGACTAAGGCTAACTGTGCTTTACAATATATTAAATAAAAACATTTTTCAATATCTTTCTCCTTTAATCTCCTCCACTTCTGCATCATCACACCACTACATTCATGTAGGCCTCCAAAACAGCGCAGCAGGTCTTCTTCTGACAGTTGTCTCCTCTGTCTTTCCTAACTTCTAACACAGACTCAAAATTTGATGAACTGTCTTTATACCGATGGGAAAAAATCTGCTCTCATTTTACATCGAGTCATCAAAAATCTGCAGGATTTGTTCAATCTGTTGAATGTTTTCAGAAGTTCTTGAAGTGCATGTGCGCCCAGTATGGTCACTGTCTTGCTGTCCTCTCCGCTGTCACAAAATTCATAGAGCACATGTGACATGCAGTGTTACGCAGAAACTTCAGCTAATGCATGAAAAGATTTGGCTGCTGTTTTGTTTACTTCCACTAAAATTTTCTTATTAATTCACTGATCCACTGTTAAGCTGGTCTTTGTCAGACACCCAGTCAAAAACACATGCATTTCAATCAGTAGCTAGCAGTGAACTGAGGATGTAATTTTTTGGAAACTTGTGGCAGTTGTGCATGAACGCCCAACCTTTATTATATAACACTCATTATTTAATAGCCATGCCTTGTAGGTTTGAACTGTCATGGCTGTGGGGAAATGTAGACTGTTTAGATACTACTGCACTACTTGGTGTACAATATATTTAAGCTACTGAAAACAATGTCACTAAAAAAAAGCCACTGGAAACGTAGTTAACAGCTAATGTCTGTATTTTTAGAGATTTTCATACCCATCACTGTGTGTCAAAATGTATGTGGAGCTTCCACTGTGCCATGCACTCCAATGCTTAAACAAAATGTACATAAAGAGACCAGGAGACCAACATAACACCTTTCAAAACCAGTATTTATGTTTTAAGGCCTGATGGCAGTGGACTTTTGTTAATGGTGTAACTGTGGATGTGCAGTATAAAAGGACTAAAGTTAAGATACTTACCTCCTGGCACCTCCTCCATAAATATCTTGATAAATCCATCCTGACTGACTGAGCCAAGATACTGAACAATGTTTCTGTGTTTGAGTCGTTTGTGCAGCGCAATCTCCTCGTGAAGAGGCTGGGAGTACCTAGAGGAGAGTGACAAAGACAATAAAACATTTAAGAATTCAAAATATGCAGACATTGTGTGACATAAATGTGTTAATGCAGAATTCAAAAAACTACATCATCACCGGACACGTAGAGCTGTGAAATGCATCAGTGATAGTACAGGCTACACTTAATCTCAAGTCTTATCTACAAAGATTATATTGTTGTCATCATTTAATGTCTTCTCATAAGAGGGAGATCTCTTGCATAAGCTTTTACACGAAATGTTTGAAACATCCTATAATTACAAGAAATGCTGAGTTAACATCGCACAAAAGGGGAATTCCTTACTCTGTCAACTATGAGCAACTATTGCCTTTATGATCTTTGATTAAAAACCAGATTTAAGAGAACTTCAGTAGGTAGAACTTTAACCATTTAAAACAATAAGCTACCCAATAATGGAGGTCAGACTTCTAGTATGTTGTGTGGTACCAAACCACTTTAAGCACTACTTAATTTGGAACTAATTATTAAAGGGGACATATCATGCTTGTTTCTCCTTTTCACTATGCCAGACTAGGATGCCTGTAAAGCATTTCTGCCCTCAGTACAAGTCATTTAGTTCCTTCATTGCCCCGCAATAGCGATTGGTCAGTTCTATCTGGGGTAGAGCCAGCTTGTCCTTCTTCTTCTACTGTATTTTCCGGCAGGCTCAAAGCAGCAACCGCATATTGAGTCCCCCTACAGGCCAGAGCTGGTAATGAGTGAGTGTGAGCTAGGGATCTATATACTGCTGCTGGACGGATGTGTTCCTCGGTGACGGTTTTGTGGCTAACGGACATCACAGAGGAGGAAGTGTTTTATCAGATTACTCCAATAAAAAGAAAGGTACCTCGTGTCGTCACGACAATTTTAATCTTGCGGACATCTCGCAATGACCTATTTTCAGAGGCATCAAATCTCGTTCTAGAATATCAGAAAAAATACAATATCTCATTTTTTGAAAATTAAGGGGGTGTAAGGTCTTGTTTTCAAATTTATTATATTATATGTAAGTATTAAATCATGCATCAGCATGACATGTCTCCTTTAAAATACCACACTTCAACAAGATCCTCTCATGGCCAAAAAGCACATTGCTGTTAGCGATTCTTGTTGTAAACAACCTTTGTCATGAGCATTTGGTTTGCAGTTTTTTGGCTTTTTTTTAATCAGTTTTTTGTCATAAATGGCCAGATGAAGTCAGAAGAAACATGAATTAACTGGCCACTTCCAACGTTTAACCGCTCATTTTTACAAATATCTAATCAGCAATTCACAGGGCAGCAACTCAAATCTATTAGGCATGAAGACGTGGTCAAGCTGACCTGCTGAAGTCCAACCTGAGCATCAGAATAAAGAAGAAAGGTAATTACAGAGACTTTGAACAGTGGGGTTTGGTGCCAGATTGGCAGTTTTGAGTGTTTTAGATGCTGCTCATCTGCTGGGCTTTTCACTCATAACCTCCTCTAGGGCTCTCAGAAGGACATTTCTAAAATCCACAACAGGTCAAATCTTTCAGTAGATGTGCTGCAGCAGCAGAAGACCATAATGGGGTCAACCCTGTCAGTTCTGAACAAGAAACTGATGCACCAGCTCACCAAAAATAGACAAAGGAAGACTGAAATAGTGTTGCCTGTCTGAGGTCATAATTAGGCGGAAACAATATAAAAGCATGGATCCACCCTGTTGTGTATCAAGGGCTCAGACTGGTGGTGGTGATGTCATGGTGTGGGGACTCACTTTGGGCCCCTTAGCAGCACTTAAATGCCACAGCCAACCCAAGTACTGTTGTTGCTGACCATGTCCTTCCCTTTAAGACCGCAGCAGACTCTGGTACTTCCAGCAGGATTACACATCATGCCACAAAGCTACACACTGCTTTCTTGAACAAGGCTATGAGTTAACTGTACTGGAGTGGACTCCACAGTCACTGGATCTCAATCTTATGGAGCACCTTTGGGATGGAGTAGAATGGGAGATTCTCCTCTTGGATGTTCTGTTAATAAACAAACAGCAACTGTGTGATGCTGTCATGTCCATATGGAGCAAAACCTCTGAGAAATGCTTCCAGCACCTTGTTAAATCAATGCCGTGAAGAATAAAGGCAGTTCTGAAGGCAAAAGGGGGTCCAACCCAAAACAAGCAAGTATACCTAATAAACTTGCCAGTGAGACAAACACTTTATAATGAAATGTAACTATAAAGCTGCTCCTGATATCTTCTTTTAAATGTATAGATTTTAATATGTAACATTTCTTGTGTTGGGATATTTTGTTCTCATCCCTTGGCAGTATGAGCCAAGGCTTTCTGCAGATTACAGACTACAAAACAAAGCATAAGAAGTCTAAACACTCCTTAATCTCTCGTGAGTTTCCTAAAAAGCTCTTGGAATCCAGAGCATGCCAGTGAGAATCATCCCTGCCAAATCGTCCCCCATTAAGGACATTATGGAAAAAGAATACTCTTATGAGAAACAGAGCAGCTGTGTGTGTCCCTGCAGAATGAAAATATCATGTGTTGAGTGCTTGTTTCTCGTACGTGCAGTCCTTCTCTGGGATTTCCTTAATGGCAATGCGGACTTGGTTGCTGAGGTCCCTCCCTGCATACACAACACCATACGTGCCTTTACCCAGAACCACCTTGTCCCCGTTCTCATTGGTCTCATAGATGTACTGGAGAGAGACACACACAAGAAAACATAAATGTGTGTGAAAACAGACAGTAGAAACATCAGGGGGACTGTGAGGAACTTTACGAGCAACCGCATCTTATTTTACAGTACAAGAACAGATATACCACTCACATCCAAAACAAAAGAATTCTGTTTATCTATCAAATTAAATATGAATGAACATATTTCTATTAAAGACAGATGTTAAGGCAATACTGTAAGTTGGGCTGGGGTTATATGAAATAAAAAAACAACAACATGATTTTCACTCAATTCACAATGTTAGTAGACTTTAGTCCCTCTGTAAAATAAAATAAAAAAAAAAAACCCTATAACTAACATAAAAAAGACATGAATCAAGTTTTGCCTTTATGTTGCCAATATATAATCCCAAACCAAACCAAATTCTCTCTTTAAAGTCTCTTTAAAGTGTCATAAAATGTTGATTATGTGGTTAAAACATAGGCAGGTTGTCTACATAAACACTGAAAGCTGATCTATTTTCATTATTTTTCCTTTCCCCATGCTGAACATTTCCTGAAAATTTCATCAAAATCCATCCATAACTTTTTGAGTTATTTTGTTCACAGACGGACGGACGGATGGACGGACAGACAGAGACAGACAGATAGACGGACAGACAGACAGACAGACAGACTCTCCTGAAAACATACCCTCCTTGGTGGAGGTAACTAGAAAAGCACTCGGAGAGCGCAGAGCTCCGCCAGAACCACAGTCCTCCCCTATATTGTAATTTTTATTTTTTATTTTTTTAATGTATTTTTTCGGCATTTTGTGCCTTTATTGGTAGGAGAGAGACAGTGGATAGACTTGTGAAAGGGGGTGAGAGAGTAGGGGAAGACACTCTGCAAAGTGGTCACAAGTGGGATTCGAACCTGGACCAGCAGAAGCAAATACACGGGGTGCCTGGTTGCTAACCACTCCGCCAAACCAGCACCCCCTATATTGTAATTTTTACCATAAATATTAGTCCTGCCTTTATTTCATGTAAATATTTAGATTCCTTGAAAATGAAAACATACCATTAGCAATTGGTTTCATAATGATATCCATTTTAGTTCAGTGGTTATTCATCAAAATCACATTTTTCGTCATGACGGATCCAGACGGTGATCCGGATCAACACCAAAATTGAATCACTTCTTCCTTTTCCCATGTTGAACATTTCCTGAAAATGTCATCAAAATCCATCCATAACTTTTTGAGTTATTTTGTTCACAGACGGACAGACAGATAGACAGACAAACTCTCCCTAAAACATAACCTCCTTGTCGGAGGTAATAAAAAAATGAAACTAAAAAGACTAAATCATCAATCATGAATCACAGGTACGTAAAAGAAGATTCAGACCTCATCACATCACCCTGAAATGTGACAATAGAGAGCAGCTTCTGTGACCTCTTCTTTGAGTTTGTGAGCATGATGAGTTTTGGTTTAGTCAAGATTCATTTTTAGTTTTGGTTCCTGCAGAGTTTCCTGTACAGTACTAAAGGACTCCTGCAAACAACAGAGCATCTGATTCTGTGCAGGAGCAGAGCAATGAATAAAATAATTATTTATCTTTACTTGTTCTGACTTAATATTTTTAAATTATTATCTTTTGCTTAGTAAAAATAATAATAAATTATTATCTTTTGCTTTTGCTATTGCTGTGTTTGTTTGTGGTTCCAATCTCTTATACAGAGCATCAGGTCTGGAACTTATTTTTACTATCAACATCAACTGTAGGGGCAACATGGTGGTGCAGCATGTTAGAGAGCATGGCTCATAGCAGGAAGAATGGTGGTTCAACCCTCCACGTGGGTCAAGGTCCGGAGTTTGCATCATCTCACTGTGCCTGTGTGGGTTTTCTCTGGAGACTGTGGTTTCCTCCTACAGACCAAAATCATGGTCGTTAAGTCAGCTGGTGACTCTTCATTGTCCTGAGGTGTGAGCATGAATTGTTGTCTGTAACTCTGTGTGGCCCTGTGACTGGTTGGCGACCGGTTCAGGAAGTTCCCTGTGTTACACCCAATGTCAGCCGGAATAGGCTCCATAAGTAAGGATGATGGATGGATGGTTATCAGCTAAATTGACATAAACATTTTTGTCTTTTCTTATATTTATGTGAACATCAACAGCTCTAAACTCAGCAGATCTAAGCATAGTGATGCTCAAAGGTGACACAAGACACAACATAAATGAATGTTTCCTTTCTTTATATCCTAAAATTACCCAGGGCATTAGAGATGTTTATTTTCTACTTGTTCTCATGTTTTTTCCTAAAATAGATCAGACTGTACATCAGAGAACTTAAGGACTGAGACTGACCTCTAGTATCCCCTCACTCCCATGGTCCAGGCTCTGCTGAGTGGGGTCTTCAGCCTGCTGCAGCAGAGAGTTGACCAGCTCACAAAAACTATGGAGAGAAGATGTATGACAACACACTGCTATAAAAGGAAAGTTTGCTCTCAATATAGCATGTGGTTTTAAAGATGCTCAGTTTAAGCACAGCAAACACTAACAACAGTTGATTCCTTCTGGAATTTTTTATTTTGAAACTTTATTTAAAGTCCAACCACCATATTTGGAGTAAAAATACAACTTTGGTTAAAAAAATAAACATCAAGTCACTGTAAAGTTTTGACAACTTGTCATCCTACAGGAAGCAAAGATGAAAATTATATTCAAGAAGAAGTGTACTTCTGGTTTTGACTTTTTAGATCTATCTTTCAAAGAAAAGTTATGCACTGCTGAGGTAGGCATCCTACTTCAACTGTTTAAAAAAATAAACCCAATATAACTGCAGTTCAACTAAAAGCTGCTACATTAAACTCAGTCCTCTCCACCTATAATCATTATACCTGTATATGTTAATAATAGAAGAATCTCTATTTAATGATTGTTGTACCTCCATATTTCATACATTTACAGTCGTATAGAGAGAAGGACCCTCTTGATAATCAATGCCACATCACAATGGGATGACCTTGAATACATTTCAATTTAAGAGAGAAAAATATGATGAGGACAGATTTATGGTGTAGGCATCCATGGATTTGTCGGAATCGTGGTATGCCATAATTTTATTCCCCCTGTGTCTCTGCCCTCTTGCTTAAGTTGACGGTCCAAATCCATTTGTGCATTTTTTTAATATATGAGCAATTTTTGGGCAAATATTTTTTCCCAATATACAGCCGTCTTCCTTTTTTAAGCTGGTAATGATGTGGCAATTCCAAAGATTCTATTAGCAAAAGCAAACTTGAAATCAAACTATGCCAATACCCGTTTACATACCAGGAAAAAAAATAAGTCCTTTGCATCCAATATTTGCAATATAAAAGTACCATTTGGTTGCTTGGAATAATGCTACATACAGGCTTTCTAGGGTTGCATGGACATGAATGACAAGTCCAATTCACACTGTCATTTCCATGAGTAATGTTTACCCCCTTGTGGTGTTTCATGGAAGAGTGGACCTTATTGCAACACGAAGAGGCTACAGTCACGTGGATTTAATTTGATGTGTTGAGATGTAAATAAGGAGACTCATTGCTGTGCTGTTGCGTAAAGACACTGTGAATTGGGCTAAAGAATTCAGTGAAAGGGGAAATTCCAGTTTAAAATTGGCTGGAAAATATTTTCTTCAAAAGTATCTTAAAAACTACATTTGGTTTGGTAAGTGAAGCTAGATTCCAGTTTAACCTTTTAGATGACTGCTTTTACTGTCATTTAATTTCTTTCTTCAAAGGACAAACTGCCTGTAAACATTGAAAACTGCAGCATCCTTTTTAGAAAACAGTTTGGAGTGCCATAAACAAAAGTGAACTTGTTTCCACCAAACAAAGCTCTTCTCATCTCTGTCATGGCAAAAACAAACAGAGATGAGAAGGAAACAGATTATCTTTTGTGATTTAGGTGGCCTAACGTGTTCATTGGGTTTTTCCTTGAAAGCTGTGAGGAAATCTTGACTCACTCAGAGCAATTACATCAACGCCTTTTTCTCCAAGCCACTGACTAGACTCTGAGAGCTCGCCTGACCTTCTTCATGCAAACTGTGATTATGTACTGTCCGAGTCTATTCAGGTCAGAAGCGGGGCCATGAGCATTACCTCACACAAACTTAAAATACACAGAACGTCCCACCCTGCTGCGTGTTTGCCAGTGTCACTCACCCTTTACAGTGAAGCTCAGAGGGGAAGCAGAGCTGGAAGTCATCAGAGTTGTAGTGGACATACAGGAAGCAGCTGCGCTCGTCAATCTTAGATGCACTTTCAACAGGAAACAGGAAAAAATTAGACTGGGCTCATAAAAAGCAAAAATACCTCTTTAGATACAAACATTCACAGTGCATGCAAATTGAACTCTGCTTCATATAAAAGGAGTTTCACAGTATGGATGCAATGTTGGGGGATACAAAAAAGTGTACAAAAGCCATGTGTTTCTTATTTAATACCAGTGACTCAAGAGGGAGAGTGTGAAAATAAGAAAAAGGAAAATTCTGCAATTTTGCCACTGAAGAAAAAAAACAATCATAGGGCTGACAAAAATGTCTAAAATCCCAATTGATCATTAAATTAATCAGCAGAGTACATCTGATCCCAGTTTTATAACTACATTATTTTGCATCTGAATATAAAATTTAATACCACATTGAAAATTCAAAGCAGTTCATGTTAGTGATCAGTTTGGTGGGGAGAATAATACCAAAATATGTATTTCTGATTCTGACTTTTCAGATTTGTTTTTTAAAGGAGACATATCATGCTTGTTTCTCCTTTTCACTATGCCAGACTAGGATGCCTGTAAAGCATTTCTGCCCTCAGTACAAGTCATTTAGTTCCTTCATTGCCCCACAATAGCGTTCTCAAAATCCTCATTTAAGCCATTATCAAGCTCTCATTGAAACGCTTGGATCTAAGGCTGACCTACAGTAACCTCACAACGTCACAGCCCTTTGTGCTCTGATTGGTCAGGTCTATCGGGGGTAGAGCCAGCCTGTCCTTCTTCTTCTACTGTATTTTCCCGGAGGCTCAAAGCAGCAACCGCGTACTGAGTCCCCCTACAGGCCAGAGCTGGTCATGAGTGAGTGTGAGCTAGGGATCTATATACTGCTGCTGGACGAATGTGTTCCTCGGTGACGGTTTTGTGGCTAACTGACATCACAGAGGAGGAAGTGTTTTATCAGATTACTCCAGTTAAAAGAAATGTACATCGTGTCGTCACGACAATTTAAATCTCGCGGACATCTCGCAATGACCTATTTTCAGAGGCATCAAATCTCATTCTAGGACATCGGAAAAAATACAGTATCTCATTTTTTGAAAATTAAGGGGGTGTAAGGTCTTGTTTTCAAATTTATTATATTATATGTAAGTATTAAATCATGAATCAGCATGATATGTCTCCTTTAAAGAAAAGCTCTGCACTGCCACAACAATCATCCTACTTCAACCATCAACAGAGATGACATTTTAAATATATTCAAATTTTAAACCCAATTTGACTGCAAGTCAGCTGAATGCTGTTATATTAACATCTCAACATTATAATCAATACAGCTGTTAATGTTGATGATAGAACCATCTCTATCCACGACTGTTACTGATTATACCTCCATCATAAATACTTTTACAACCATATCAAGAGAGGATCGTCTTGGAACTGAGATGGCACATTTCAAGGGGCTTACCTTTATTATTTAACATTTAATAGAAACAAATATAACAGGGTAAGGAATCCATGGATTTGCTGCTTTTATAAATTCTTATCCCATCTTCCTAAATCTGCACACTGACTCTCCCAGCACCTGTATACAGGTCTGTTGTAAAGCATCTTTAGTTATATATGTATATCTGTGTGTGTGTCTGTACGGGTTTGTAAAGCAAATAGTTGTTTTAAACAGGCAAGCAAAGCACAAAGAGGGGAAAATGCTGATAAAGAGCAAACCAGCATCAATGATACAAACAGAAAAACCTGACGGAGTGGTATCTTTTTGCTTTTTGTTTACAAGAGGCAACAGCTGACACCCATGTAGTAGTTATCATGGAGGATAATCTGCAGACAAGTTAAGGGTAAAGTCCACAACACACTGATCAATAGCTTTAGATGATCAACAAAAGCCAAAAACAACAAAGAAGTTAAACTCGAAAGCAAAGGTCTGCCTGACAGCCAAGATCTCCCAGACAACCAGCATGCTTTGGGTCCCCTGGCTTTGCTACAGGCATGGCCACACCCAGCACAGAGAGAGCTGCAGATATCTGAGAGATGTTAGCACACGCTGTAGTTCACCTTACCTCACTCCCCGGATTGCAGAGGCTGGGAAAGTCCACTGGTGTAAGCCTTTCTGTGGAATGAAGGATGAAGTTAAATCACAGGGCAAAGACAGTCTGATATGACGAAGCAGCTGTTATTTGTACCAACGCACACATGAAAGGGGAGAGAGTAAACAGTCCTGGGTCCTGATGTATGAAGTAAGACAGTCTTTATACACAGCCGCGAGGAACACGCCCACACACACTCAATGGCTTAAACATTCACTGGAGCATAAATCACTGACTCAAAACGTGGGTTCTTCCTGTTATTGTGCAATTTATGAAGATACAAGACGTAGCTGCAGATACAGAAAAAACATCCACTTAAGCTCAAAGAGCTTTGCTTGTTCAGTACCACTGAGATATAAATTGAGCCCTTGTTGGCTCTCTGACTGGTCCACCAACCAACCAATCAGGATCAAAGAGCCCCATTTCAAAGCAGGACCTGCAGGGTTACACCTGTCAGGCAAACTTTGTGTTGGCAGAGTCTTTTTCATGTGCTGGGGCAAAATTACTAGATTATTTTTGTAACTTCTCCAATGACTATCACCAAGATAAGTTTATTACTTGATGTAAACAGCAGACGATAGATGACATCCCCAAGAAAATTCATTATGAATATTTTAATTTTCTTAACAGATACATATGGACTTTTTGTCATTTTCTCAGTCAGCATTCTGTAGTTTAGTCTTTATTCTTTCACTTAACCTCATTTTAAAGGGGTTCAAATTAATTCAACAAAAGTTAGTCAAAAATCTTGCTTTTTTTAATGACTAAGGAGGATGGGGCTTCATCGAATATCACTTCCTGTAAAGGGCGGGGCTTGACAAAGAGTCATTTGTTTTTTTGTATTTTTGTGCTATGTTAAACTGTTGCAATGATCAGCTTTTAAATGGGCCAACACCTTTTTCAGTCAGCATGTGGAGTACCCCCCACCCCTTACAGTATGTCTTAAACCATTTTATTGACCACTCGTCTCTCATAAGTTCAACTTGTTGTTTTTCTTTTTTTATATATCTTCTCTGTTCTTTTATATAAGAATACGTTCATATTTTTTTCAGGTTTCTTCTTTTCTCTGAAACTCTCTGTTTCATGTTTTATTGACTTTACTTTAATAAACTTAGTGTCATTTTGTCTTTTTTAAGTTTGTTAAGCACTCTGAATTGCAATACAAATCAATTGTGCGACATAAATTAAGTTGCTTTGCCCCAAAGTGTGAGTGTGCTTCAGCTGGTTTACATACCTTTAAAAACGTGATGTGTTTCAACTGAACGGTGCGACTTTCATCCTCTTCGCTCACACACACAATAGCTGGTTGAAGGACTTTACTAGGTTCCAGAATAAGAACCTGAAAGGCAGGGGTAAAGGTTTTTATGTTTTTATTCTAAGTGTTTATGTTAGCTTTTAAACTTATTTCAATGGAAGATGAAGACAGTACTTTCCACATATTTGCCTTTTAAAAAGTCCCTTCAAATTTTTTTGTTACTAAAAAAGGCTTCTAGAGCACAAATCTCCACCAAGTCTTCTCCAACAGTGTCAGGGAACATCGTCAATAATGTGGAAACCTTCCTTATCTCACACTTTGAACAAATCCTTAAAGAAAATCCTGGATCATCATCTGGATTAAAATTAAAATCAAATTCTTATCACTTCTCCCTTGTGACATGACCAAGATTCATTGTAATGTCCTCCAAATCCATCGAGAACAAATTGAGTTATCACACAAAATGTGGAAACTGTCCTTTCTCTCAATGTCAACAAATCCTTTAAATATATCCCTGAATCCACATATCCATGATGCATTAGGATCACTAAATGGTCCTTGGCACATCCCTGACACATCCTTCAAATTGCATCAATTCTGTTGGTAACTTTTGAGCAATCCCATTAAAGAACCAACAAACAATCTAAGTAAAGCCAGAAAAAAACATAACATCATTGGCAAAGATGATAATATGACACAGGGCATGCAATATCAACAAAACAAAACAAGGCTAGATCATGTAAATGCACCAGATTAAAGGCAGGGGCTGGTTCCTACTCATTCCTCAAGTACACCACACATTGTTTACAAAAGGCCTACTACATATCTCCTTAATACAGCTGAGAAAAAAGAACATTAAATTTTCACAAAAGACATTGTGCATTAATATGTCTTTTGCCATACTGTCCATACTGTGCATATTTAATAAATAGTATTGCATACAATCATCATAAAATGCACTCAAGTCTTAAGAATACTATTGTGTTGATGTGTTTAACCCTAAGGAGCCAGTGTTTTACCTTAACTCTAGTTTTGAAGGTGTAGTAATGAAGGTACCCTTAACTCAATATTATGTTGTAAAACTTTTTACTCTAAGTGAGACTTCTGCACCTGTCCGCATGTATTTTGGCCTTCTCCATGTGAGTAAAACTGCTCCAGCTGTCTCAGGTTTGAAGGGTGTCTTCTCCAGACTGTATGTTTCAGCTCCTTCCATAAATGTTCAATAGGAATTAGAGGAGGGCTCACTGAAGGCCACTTCAGAATAGTCCAATGTATTTTGTTTTTAGCTGTGTTATCTTGTTGAAGGGCCAGTGACTTGCGACTAAGACCAAGCTTTCTGACACTAGGCAGCACATTTCCAGTCCAGAATGTCTTGACAGTCTTGAGATTTCATTGTACCCTGCACAGATTCAAGACACCTTGTGCCAGATGCAGCAAAGCAGCTTCAGAACATAAATGGGCCTCCTCCATGTTCCACAGAAGGTACAGTGTTCTTTTCTTTGCATGCTTCATTTTTGCATCTGTGAACATAGAGCTGATGTGACTTGCCAAAATGCTTCAGTTTTGTCTCATCTGTCCAAAGGGCATCTCTCCGAAGATTTGTGGCTTGTCAATATACTTTTTGGCAAATTCCACTCTTGCTTTTTAATGATGTGCTTTCAACATTGGTGTTCTTCCATTAAGTCCACTTTGGCTCAAACAGTGACAGATGACGTGATACTATAATACCTTGACCTTGGAGTTCGCCTCTAATCTCTTTGGAAGTTTTTCTGGGCACTTGGGTCACCATTGGTATTATCCGTCTCTTTAATTTGTCATCTATTTTCCTCTTTCGGCCATGTCCAGGGAGGTTGGCTACAGTCCCGTGAACCTTAACCTTCTGAATATGTGCAACTGCAGTCACAGGAACATCAAGCTGTTTGGAGATCTTATAGCCTTTACCTTTAACATGCTTGTTTGTAATTTTCTTTCTAATCTCCTGAGACAACACTCTCATTAGCTTTCTGTGGTCCATGTTCAGTGTGGTACATGCCATGATACCGAGCAGAACAGTGAGTTCTTTTCATCTTTTAAATAGGCAGAATGACTGATTACAAGCTTGAAGACCAATGTGATGCTAATCACAGGACAGTTAGTTTAACATTTCCCTATGGTCAAATAATTTTTAATCTTTTCAGACTGACAGCAAAACAATGGTAGGATGTCACACTGGTAGGCAAATTCAGGGTGGAGAGGGAATGAGCTGTTTCATGCAGTCTCTGGTTACACAAACAGGGAGAGAGAGAGTTCCTGATGATCTGGACCTTTTTGTTTTGTGCATGGAAGTGCAAAGGAGTCATGGAACACACCAAATGGCAAATAAAACTCAAAAAAATAAATGCTTGGGTTCTCTAAGATCAAGTGAACATGGATGGTTCTTCATCAGCCTGTAAATGAACTGTTTATGTTTTTTTTCACAGTTTCTGTCAAAGTTATTGCTGTTTGCTTACCGGGCATCTGTCTGTGGAAACAGTGGGTTTACACGTCTGCAGAAGCAGCTCCATCCAGAAGTCTACAGTGTCCTGTTTGGGCAGTTTCACCTCAGGCGGCTTTGTGAACTGACGGTACAGGATATAAGTCTCCATAATGGATGCCACATACCTGAGAGAATATTGAAAATCTCATTCAGTTCTGTACTCAAACATACACTTCAGACGTGAATAGCTGTAAAGCTTCTAAATCCACAGGAGGTTTCGGAGTTTTTAATCAAAACAATCCAACTCAACACTGGTGATGATTAAGGCTTACCAGACTGGAGCATTGAGTCTGTAGAGCTTCTCAGCACCCTCAATGACTTTCTTGTGTTCATTAGCAAGAATATTTGCTCCCACGTAGAAGCCCACATCCCAGTAGTCCTTCATCTTCTCCAAACTGCCCTTTCTACCAAGCAGAGTGCTCAAAGTCACTCCTAAAAAAACATTAAGACATAGAAAGAATCAATTCACTTAAATATCTGTAAAATCACTTCAGCATCTCTAACATGACAGGCTAAAAAGTGCAACAACACATGGTGGTGCTAGACAAAAAAACTTGCTCATTAGTCTTCCAGGATGTTGAACTTGGGCAGAAACAATGTCACAACACATTCCTGCAAGGAGTGCCATCCTGCTTTTTGCATTCTTGCATGGCATTCAATCAATACGTCACTCAGTCTGGAGTTCAGGGCTAAACCCTCCTACGTGCACTATCATGAATACACAGCTCATCTTACATTTAGCTGTAAAACATGCACCTTTTACAACGATTTACAGAATATGGTTGATTATTTTAGGATAAACAAAATATTTCCATGCTTCGCTGCCAGCAACAGCAGAGGCTTGAGGAGGAGTTGTGTTTTTGCTTTTGCAGTGTCTGCCAGGCTGTTACTGTGCATGCAACATCGTAGGAACACTTTAAGGGGTCTACTTCAAACTCTGCACAAATATCCACTCTGGATCAAGAACAGACTGACCAGATTTTCAAGGTCAATGGTCAAGTTCAAAGGTGACTGGGTCACTTGTTTATTTCTTGCTTATGACCCAAATATCTCCAGCAGGGTTAGAATTTTTGACTAACTTTATACAAATGCCTACCCTAACTCGAGAATAACTTGATTAGAGTTTTAAAATCAAATATCATAGGTAAAGTTAACTGTAATTTATGTTCATTCCTTGCTTGTGAATGAAGTTTCTTAACCCTTTAACTTCCTCAAAATGTCTTTTTTTTATCGGGGTACTAATGCAACCTTTTTTTTTACATTCTAAATGTTTAAAAACCATTAACCTTCTCCAAATGGTTGAAGTGGAAGTTTAGAGTCAAAGTGTTTTCATTGTAAAAGTGAAAAGAGATCAAAAACCAGGTTAAATGTCATTTTGAAAAATGCTTACAACTTTATGGATGTCATATTCAATTCATATAAGCCCTTTTTTCTTTTTCTGACCATTTTTTTATAACACTATTTTTACTTATCTGAGAAATTCCCCTCTTTGATAAGACATAATGCTTTTTTCTTGTGTTCAACCCCCACAAAATAGATGGCATTATCAGGTTTAAGAAGTTTGAAGCATTTATGAATAAGACACAGTCACTCCAAGTTTGGTCTACCGAGTGGTTGAGCTGGGAGTTAAAGGGTTATAGGTCCAATGTCCCTGTCTGTTTGATTGTTTACATCATTTCATCTTTTCATTTTTCCTCTAAGTAAACTTATGACCTGATAGTATATAGATATTATTGGTCACTACAAGAGATTTTTATAGCCCTTCAGTATAAAGAGTAATGCACAAGTATTAGAACATTTATAACAATAATATCCAATCCACTTTATTTAAATAACACATTTGAAAACAATCACATCTGTCAATGGGCTGCAAAGAAATAAAAATGGAATAAAATATGTGTGTTAAAGTTATTTACCAATTTTTCGCAGTTCAATTGAAGTGTCAAATTCATGCCCCGCTGCCATCAGGAGGACCACGTTGTTGATGCCTGAGTGAAGAGTTGGCTCTGTCTCAAAAGCTTTTCCATACCTGACACAGCAGAAGGATAGCAGTGACAAAGGAAACAGCAAAACAGAAGGATAAATCAGAGACAAAAAGGCAACCACAAGCAGCTACATTCAACATTCAACCTAGAAAGTGCAAGTGCATTTTCTGTTTGAAATATTAAGACAAAAACATGTTATTTTGTCTAAAAAGGATAAAAAATCACTTCTCTTATAGATCTGTTGATGTTATTTTAAGGATTTTGTTTTGTTGATGACTGTGGAGACCTATGCTTGGTCAATAAGGATTTCATTGGGAGTGTTGCAAAGTAGCCTGCTCAACCTCAGAGACTTGGCTGGCGAAGTTTCAAGTAATTTATAATAGTCAGGTTCTGAGGTGTGCTGATACAGAACAGCACAGCCCACACCATCAACTTCAGAGTGAATTTGAGCCTCTGCCCTCTGGCAGTCACTTCAGGACACATGCGAGGAGGACTTAAGGACTCTAGGTCTTATTTAACCTCAATTTCTCAAGATATTTTTTGGCATTGTTGGCCTTTATTGCAGAGTAAAGAAAAGAGATAGACTCAGAAATGGAAGGAAGAGTAGAGGAAGACATGAGGCATATGGGCCTCAGGTGAGAACTGAACCTGGACTGGCTGCTCAGAAATTAGAGCCTTTGTATACAGTGCGTCCATGGTTCTCACTCTGCCAGGTTAAAGGTGTTGCCTTTTTTTTTTTTTGTGATCAAATGTTTTCTTTATTTATTGTAAATCTGATCCAGAGATTACAACCATTTTGAATATTGACAGTTAACCTGAGAAAATAAACATAAAACCCATCTCTTCCCACCCACCCAGGTCCAACAAAAAACTAGCAGACAGGTCCAAAAATTAAAAGTTAAAAACAAAGCAAAAAATGACAAGTAATTCTGTGACAAAGTTGTAGGTATATCAGACCAACTCCTTAACCTTCTCAGCAATGTGCGACCATATATTAACATTATCTTCCCTTGCACCATGCAACCGAGCAGTAGATAGTTCAAGGTATACAATGTCTAAAAATGTGAGAGCCCATAAGCGGAATGACAGTGTGTGAGGGGGCTTCCACCTCAAGGCTAACAGCTTCTTGGCTGCTGTTAGTCCAGAGAAGAAGACACGTTTCTGTATAGTCCTTAGTTGAAGTTGGGATACATCGTTCAACAGTAGCACTGATGGGGAGGGGGGAATGACGGTCTCCAGAAGAGTTGAGAGTTCTCTCGCAACCATAGCCCAAAAGTCTGTAACCCCAGGACACTCCCACATCATGTGGAAAAAAGTCCCCAGTGCTTTTGAGGAGCATAATGTACAGTTGGGACTGCCCAGTAGCTTCATAGCGTGAAGTCTGCGAGGAGTCAGGTATGTCCTATGAATAATGTTCAGATGGATCTGCTGGTGGTCAGTTCCTTGATGTAAGTGGGATACTGTCCCAGACAGAGTCCCAGCTGAACTCTGGGTCCAGATTCGGCAAGTCATTCCTCCATGCCGTATCTAACATCAAAGGTTCATAGCTATGTTCCAACAAGTACAAGTATAACTGTGATACTAGACCCCTAGAAGACCTAAAACTATTAAATACTTCATGTAAAGGGTGCATTGCAAGTGGAGTTTGCCAGGGGACCCCATAGGCTTTCATAGATGATCTCAATTGCAAATAAAAAAAGAAAGAGGTACCCGGTAAATTAAAACTCTCCCGTAAATCCTGAAATGTACGTAAACCATTCCCATTAAACAAGTCCCCCAAAGTGTGAATCCCCCTAGCACTCCAGCTCGGGAACTTAATAGGCTGTCCACCTAGAAGAAGGCCAAAATTATTGAACACAGGAGAGAGCAGATTCCATTTTAAAGAGATCTTACAGAGTTTCTCTGCAGCTCTCCATACATTCAATAATTGGGAAACTATAGGTCCAAAATGAGTCCTGCATTGTTGAGTGGTTACATTGGAATATAAGACGTCCTTTAATTCACTGGGATGCACCAAACTTTCTTCGAGTTCTCGCCATGAGACATTGGCTACTGGGTCAAGCCACTTAAGAAGCGGGCGTAATGTGAAGGCCCAGTAATAAAATTCAAAATTAGGCAACGATAGACCGCCATGAGCTTTAGCTCTTTGTAATAAGGACAGGTGTTGGTGTTGCCTTTTTTTAACTGTCTGTAGAGTGCTGCCAAAATGTACATGAAATACAGCCTATGGATATGTAAATCAGTCCATCTGGTTTATCAGATGGATTCATATACTGAATGGTTGTCCCTCTTGCATCATAATGTAACCGAACACACCATATGAACCATTCAAAAGTATTTCAATAATCCATCTGGTCAATAGCCCACAGAAAGTATTTGGAAATGGGAATGGTTAAAAGACATATCTGTCATGTGATTGGATGGCAGTGCTGTCACTCATTTGTTACGGGTGATGATAATGCTGTAGATGGCCACTAATGCTGCGATGTAAAAGACAAAAAAAAAGCCACTGTGTAGAACAAACGTTTGCCATAGCATGTCAGAAGGGGAGCAAAGATATCCTTTCTATCATGAAATGCTTTCAGTATTATTTTTTGTCATTTACTAAAGAAATGTGTTTGCGATCTGAGAAAACTGCTACACTTGCAAACCTCAAGACTACAATTCCCAATACTTTGTATAAATTAAAATGTCAGTGAGAGCCTTATCTAATTTTTTGCTGAAGCTGCTGATACTTTTAGTTTATAATCTGTTTTCTTTCTCATGTCTGACATCATCTCTTTAATAATGCTGATTCAGCTCTTCACGATGCTTTGCTACAGAGCAAATGATCAGTCGTGGGACAATGAACATACTGTGAATCTGAAACACACAGCTAGCTTAAAGTGGTTTTACCAGTAACAGGCCTGGTCCCTGCTGTCAGCATCAGTGAACCCCGAGCTCATGAACATGTCTTTGTAGATGCGTCCACACAGGCAGTAAACATCCGATGCCACCTTTCCCCCTGACTCAACGATGGGTAGAATAACCTTCAAAGCTTTATCACGATCTCCAGGGTGATTCCTCCTAAAAAGAGAACATTTCATAACATCAGCTTTGGAGGAATTTGATAAACTTCAATAAAATCCATGCAAATAGAGGCCAGGGATTACAATTCAACCAGCAAAGAGAGACTAAGGAAGTGGATATTAGATGTATAAGCTAGCAGCAGGAGCTTTGTGCTCACCTGTTCAGGGCAAATATATAATGAAACTTAATATTTTGATGTCCTGCTACCACACACATAGGCAGGTTGATCAGATTCTCCACCAGTTTGATCATGGAGTCATAGTCCTGTTGAAAGAGGAGGCAAGATTACAATGCATGTTTCACAAAAGTATAATCTGATATGGAATGCTGCTTTACAACATTCATTTCTTACAATTATCTCTACTATGTAATTTCTACACCATCCAACATAAACTTCAATCTTTCAGGATGTTTATATTCAGGATCCAGATGTGGCAGTTAGATGCTGTCAGTATTAACGATTCACTAAAAATGTTTTTGTTTGGAAAACAATGATAAGAGGTTGTTTATATGACCTAATGAATGGTGCAAGATGAAACTTTAGTTTGATAAAGTTGTTCTGTAAAAGTACGTCCGGATGAAGCTTTATGATTTATTTCAGACTTTATTTCTTTTGTTCTATAGACTTTATTCTGTCTTAAGTATAAAATGCTGATACGGGTGTAGATATGGGTGACTTCAGCTGATTGACTTGTTAATAGATTTGTAATTTTTTTGCCCTATATTATACACATCTTATACTTACACAGGGTTGCAAAGACGTAGAAACTTTCCAGAAACTTTCCATGGGTTTGTCAAGATGGGGGGAATTCTGAATATATATTCCATGTGGGAAATCTTATATGGGACCTATGGGATGGGAATCATGGGAATTTAAAGGAATTAATTGGAAATTGGAGGTAATTTGAATGACCTATATCCTATAAAGAACATAAATAAACATTTATTTATAAGGTAACTTAATCAAGTTTTACATTTATTATTGAACCGTTTTGCTTAATTTTATGTTGTCCAGGGGGTATACTGTGTGTCCAATAGTCTTGTGGCCTGGGCTCAAAAATGTGGCCTCAGTAGTCCAGGGTTCTATAATCATCTGTGCATATGATTGACAGTGAATGTAGAGGGCTCGGCCTCAATACTTCAGCAGTAAGCAGTGTGCTACGTGCATGAGATTGACAAAGATATTCCCAAATATTCTTGCATGAAATCTGGTTGTTTTAGTTGAGATCATGCTAAAATACATTTTCCTTGGCTGAATTTAAAATCACTGCTAAGGGCCATCCTTCAGGTCAGTAAATTCCAGCCTTATTCACATTTGTTTCCATGGAAAGTTTCCAACTTGGAACATTTCTCAAAATTTTGTAACCCCACACCAACAGAATCAATTGCGAAAAAATAAAAAGGAAATGATTAAACACTGGGCTATTCAGCAAACAGTTTCTAAGTTACTTTAGAAAATGATCATTTTGCACCCATAGGCCATTTATTCTCTCTTTATATCTGAATATTTGCCTGCATGCATTCATAAACACACACCCGAATGTCCCTGTAGGACAGCAGCAGGTTCATAACTATATCCGGTGTGAGCAGCTCAACGCTGTCCAGTCTTTTTTGAATCCGGCTCAGCTCCTCACTGAGAGTCTGCCCGCTGAATCTCTCCCGTGCAGTGCGGATCTCATGTCTGATCGACTCCCGGAAGTACTCACTGTCAGCAGAACGAGCAGAGAGGTCATAGCATTCTTACACTTTACGATCATCAATAAAAAAGAGCTGAGTGAAGCTGAACATGAAAGAGCAACAACACAACCACGTGTAACCTGAGACGATAATGTTTTTGTCAAAGCACCCTCTGTTTCAGTCTGACCTGGTGTGAACGTGGACACTGTTGAGCAGATGCACCAGCCTCTCGACCAGTGGGGTCAGCAGGGGCTCCAGCTGGAAACTGGGCTGCATTAACTCTTTAATGCCCGTCATCATTGTGGCATCACAGGCAAACACTTTCCCCTGAGGGGACACTACGTACGGGATCAACGTATAGCTGCCACACTGCTCCTAAAGGGCAAAGGACAACAGATGAAGAGCAGTGGTCTAACACACATGTAGACATGCTCACAGCAAAAATTCAAATAAAAGCTGAAGGTCATACAGAAAAAGACAACCATAAGACTGTAACATCAGAGCATCAATAAGCACATTTTCTTTTTACTTTAATGATATAACTATTATTGTTTTGTATTTTGCTCAAGCAAACTTGAAAGATTTTCTCTTCATGCATCTTAAGCCACAAAATGCAAATGTTTTTCTTGCAAATAAATGTTTCCCTCAAACTCTATGAAATAGTATCTTTAAAAAAGTGAGTAACCTTTTCTTAGCTTAAACTGTTTCAAACATTTCTTCTTTTCTTTTCTGATAACTTTTTGTATATTGAAGACTCTGGGGAGAACTTTTGCTTTTTGTCCATTTTTGCACTCCTGTGGACAAAATGCAGCTTCTTATCTCTTTCTGATTTCTCCAATAGAGTTGTTTTTAAAATAAAAAAGTATTCATAACAGGCTTTCTTTAAAAAGTAACATGCCTGGTCAGTGCACACTTTTGTTACTTCCTTACTAGGAATTTTTAGTACTGCCAAATCAGGTTATCAAAAGAAGGATGAGCAAACTACTAATTAGCATAAAAAACAGGGAGAAAAATAATTAAATTCATAAATCTAAAATGGGGGACATGTCAGCTTAAATATTTAAATACTTGTTGGAAGACAATCACAGTTGTAAATGTTAAGTTACATTAAAGTGAATAGTTAATGTTTAAATGATAAAAAATGGCAATATTTCAGAAATGAGCATTTGGATTCAACAGCTTATCAGCAGAGTAAATATCCACAAAATATTTGTCTTCACTTGCCATGTACACCAGGGGTGGGCAAATGGCAGCCCAAGGACCATATGAGGCCTCCTAGTTACTTGATTTGACCCGCCAGTGAACTTTAAATTTTAGCCATGAATTACTTCAGTGTAATTAACCACTGAAACACCGTGTGCAAAGGCAATATGTACTAAAACATGTAAAATTTAAGGGTGCACAATTCGGTCTCTTTGCTGGTATCTGAATTTGGATATATTTCCAAAGTAATATATCCGTAATATATACTTTTATCAAAGGCAGGAAGCAGCCACTTAATTAAAATGGACCTGTTCTATTCATGGTTACAGTCCATTTGTGTACGAAATTGATGTAAAACAAGAGATAGATTTGTGCCCAGATAGGCTGGATCACTGCACTGAAATGCTCAACCCCCTGTAATTCCATGTTACAGTTTTAAACTTAGCTTCACTCTTTACTTTTGAGCATAAAACAAAAAAGTTTACATGACAAATCCAGATCAAGCATATCTGTTAATATGTACTTTCAACAGGATCACGTGCGGTGAGTCTGTCTGATTGAGTTTATCATTCAATTTGCATAAACCAAGCCCATGGCAAGTGAGAATGACATCACTGTGGCCCTCATATTGATCAAAGTTGCCGGAGGGTCTGAGGCCCTCTTCAAATGAGGCAGCTCCATAAGTTCTGCTGTTACTGTTTTTTAGGTATGTTCTGATCAATGGATGTGAATTTTGTTACCTTGATCGCCTGTAGGTCACTGTCTTTCTTGTAGCAGTACAGAATGATGTTATTGGTCATGCTGAAACTCTCTCTCACTCCAAGGTGATAGAAAAGTGAAGGCTGGCAGAAAGTGTCGCTCATCTCCACCACTGCTACATCTGTCGGGAAAGAAAGGCCGCTCTAGTTTGCGTAATTTGCGTAATTTTGCGTGTTTGTGTCAACCTCATTTCAGCCCCTGCAGTCAGCAGCGTGCCTGCACTTGCCTGCGTTGTAGAAACTATCCAGGATGTCTGTGGTGCCCATGGAGATCCTCTCAAAGGAGATGGTCTTGAAGACAGCGTGTGCGTCCGCGGAGGCTTCCTTCAGGCACTTCAGGGATAAGTTCTCCTCGGTTTGCGGCACAGATGCGTCCTCGTTTATGATGTAAGCCACGGACACGGCTCTGGTCTTAGTCCGGGGAGAGACGGTGTGTTTACCGCCGTTCAGGTCGATGGCCACAGAGTCCTGCCACAAACTCCCAGCTGACACCCAGACCGGGTCTTTCCTCTTGACTTCATGCAGGCTCATCCGCCTGCGCTCCGTCGTGTACATGCTGGAGATTCGGCTCTGACTTAATGCACACAGTTCTTCTGTAGGAGATCCTCCATTAAGAACTCACGGTTGCTCTATCTGGTGAATCCCCAGGTGCGACACCGCCTCCTCTCACACCGAGTATCCACTAACATTCCCGGGTACTCCTCTCCACACGACCCGCCCTCCTCTCCTCCCTCCTCCGCTCCGCCCGCTGCTGACATTTTCAGGCCGAAACTGAACACCAACACCAGCTCTGACTCTCTCATGACCCCTGCTGTGGAAAACTGCTCCACTGTGAGCAGAAGGGATGGGCAACTTTGTGTGCTGTGTTTATTTGACTCATATTTTGACTTGATCCAGAATTAGAGCCTATTTCAAGGTGGAAAGAAAGTTCAGTATGTTAGGTTACTGGAACTGAGCAGCTTTGTAAAGGGTGGAAAAGTAAGGGAGATTCTAGGGGCCGATGGGTGTTAGGGGCCCCTGAAGAACATTCAAATACCTGTAATATTTTGTTGCAGGTGCCAAAATGTATTTATGCTTAACTGACTGAATAAATGCTTGCTTTAATGTTTTTTCATTTAAAAATATCATTCTGGCATCTTTGGCTTTGCTGAACTTCCACAAAATCTTGTTTTTCAAAAATAGAAAGCAAATCAGAGGGTATTGTCTCTGTTTGAACATGTCACGGTATAACTGAGAAGTGAATATGAGTAAGTGTAGGCAACACAATCAGGTTAACCTCACTGAATCATATGTGAGTGTCCAACTTCCTGGGAATGTTGTGTTGTGATGCTGTGTGACACGACCACTGTTTTTGCCTTGATGCCACGTCTCTATTTTTCTGCTCTATCCATCACAGCCAATAAAACCTCTGAATTTGGAAGTACTGTTATTTTTGATGGAAGTTTTGTCAGGTTTCTCCCATGAACATACATATTTTTTATTTTATAAATGACTAAAGGAGTAAGAGGCCATAGGATTAACAGTGTCCATCCCTCTTTTACACTAATGTACAGCAGTGGCTCTTAGTCATTTTTCCAAAGAGACCTACATAAAAATAAATGTATCTCTATTTTAAACAGACATAAATATTGTTTTTGCATATATATTCAATAAAGAAGGTCTTAAAACCACATTCCTGTGCAAAGACCTTTGTTGAAACTGTACATTTACTGTGTGAATGTAACCTTGCACCCCCTGAGATCCTTGTGTGTCCCACTTAGGGGGACATACCCCAGGTTGGAAGCCAAGGATATTTAGTATACATGCATGTATATTATATTATAAAGTTTTTGGGATTTCAAAGTGACTAAAAATAAGTAAATAGGGTGGATGCATTTTCCAGCAGCAAATGATATCCTACTCATTTAGCATCCACTTCTCTTTACTTTTACTCATTAAATTGTTCTAGGAAAATAATCAATTCTTGTCAAGACAGGCACTATACATTTTTGTTTTACTTGACTTAACTATTTTTATTTAAATTTTAATTCATATTTTAACTTTTTATTGTCATTAATGTCCAGTCCTGTATATAGCGATGTAAGATACTCATCTGTGTTTTGGAAGCACTGGTATGACTGCCTCTTAAAAGTTTAGAGGTTTTAATTGTTTGTGTATTTGTTTTTTTAGTTTCTGTAGTGTGGACCATGAGTCTGGTATAAAGTTTGTCTATCTATCTATCTATCTATCTATCTATCTATCTATCTATCTATCTATCTATCTATCTATCTATCTATCTATTAATGTCTTTTGCTGTCTTTGTGATGCTCTTAGGGTTGTAGATGTCCTCATTTTCTATACTTTGTGTATGAACCCTGCTCCTTTGTCAGCTTTGCCTTAACTTGTATCTTCACTTCAATAGTAAGTCAAAACAGTCTGAAAGAAAAGTTGGTTATTTTTTTCTTGTTTTGTTTTTTTGCCTTGGTCATTCACAACATACCCAAAGTATTTTTTTATTCATGATTTTTTTTAAGTGAAACAGACATGCTATAGTTTGCATCCACCTGCTTTGCAGCCAGTAAAACTGGCCCTTTTACTTAGATTGACACATTCAGCCAACTATAATCTAACCACTTTTTCTTATCCCCTAAAACTGTCCAACAGGAATCTACAGGACTGGATGCCATTTCAGCACAGTATTATACTGACTGTATTTTCCATCCACCTGTTTTATGGCTATGAAGAAAAGGACAAATGTAATGTAGTTAAACGTATATTACTGTGGAGGAAATGAAGACCAGCGTGGTCAACCTGCTGCTGTGGATGCACCTGACTCAAACTGCTGTATCCAACCAACCCATCCAATTCAGAAACATTATTTCACTTTTAAATCCATCAACCTTTATTTAATGGCACTAAACAATTAAGACCAATTCATTGATTGATTAACCTTTTGGCTTGGCCTCGCAAACAAAGACTGTGAATGAGATGGTCCACGTCAGCTGTAAGCTCGCTCATGGCTGAAAAGTCCAATTAAGGAGAAGGCTTGGTTGATGGTGTGATGCCAGGTGTTGCGGTCTGTGGCTAGGGTGGACCTCTAGTGATGGTCAGCATGACAGGCAAACAGGGATTTATTAAGACAGTCCTTGTACCTCTTCTCCGGTGACGCCATGATGTCTGGCACATCAGTCTGTTCAAGAACTTGAACCTTTTTAAAAAGTTACTCCAGCGTATGATGAGTGTGGTGTGGAGGCAGAGCTGTAGGAAACACTCAAACTGTTCGAGAGGATGGTGGTAGATGACCCACGATTCAAAGCCAGAGTGGTCAGAACAGCTCAATGCACCTTGTGTTTGTGCCCCTCTTCAGCTGTTTGTTCCAGTCTGCTAAGAGCACCATTTGCCTTCGGCAGTCTGTTGTCGATATCTCTGTCAATCTTTGCATCAGCTGAGATAGTGCACTCCAGGTGGGTGAGCTCCTGAACTTCATCAGTTCAGTTTGTCAATGGTGATGTGTGGCATACAGTGCTCAGTCCAGAGGGCAGACTGGTTTAAGACTTGTGAAACAGGAAGTGATGTGTTGCAAGAATCTCTGTATGGGCAACAAGGGCAGCATTGTCTGTAGAGATCTTTAATAAATTGCTCCAGGCTCTTCCCATGGGCCTTTAATCAGCTAAGGTTGAACAGGCTGCTATCAAGCTGGTGTCTGATGTAAACTCTGTCCTCCTGTCCATCAAACTGCTTTTCATGCAGCTACATTAATACATGAAGGGAATATCCAGGGACCGCTGTTTGACGATTTGCCACATTTCTCTTCTGCTCATGGCGTCAAACACTTTGGTGAGGTTGAGAAGTTCACACAGTCCACTTTTTTGTAGAGATGTTCTAAATCCATTGTCCCTCTCAAAACACTTGTGCTGTGGGCCGATACCGAGTACAGATCCGACACCAGTATGCTGTAAAAGAAATATATTACGCCCTCATGACTGTGATATGATTATCATTGTTGTAAGGTCTGGCTCAGGTTAAACAATTTGGAAAACATGAATAAATACAGCAATGATGCAGCATAATCAGGCTAGTTAGCTTAGCTTCAAACCTTGCATCAACCGGCTCTGACACACTTGTGTCTGTTGTGTCTGTGTCGAGTGATTGGTTCCTCCAGGTCCCTGCAGGTTGCACCACAGCACTGTTTTGGTTAAGGAGAACTGTGTCAGAGTTTACCAGTGCTAAACAGTAAATAGACCACTACGTTAATAAATTAAATGGTAATAAATGGTATTAGATGGTGCCTGGACTCTAGTACTCGCCGATACCATTTTCAGCAGCATCGGAGCAATTTCCAATACTGCTATCGGATTCAGAACAACGCTACTCTTTTGCTCCCTGCCCTTTTGGAGCTGTGTGAACAACTACCATGTCTGTGGCACTCCTATTTGCTCTGAAGCCACATTTGCTCTCTGGGAGACGGTCTCAGGCCATGGTGGGTACTTTCCTGCTTAACACTTTCTATAACTGGAAAAGCACTCGCAGAGTGCAGACCTCCGCCAGTGCCACAGTCCTTAGCCATATTGTGATTTTGACCATAAATATTAGTTCTACCTTTATTTCATCGAAATATTTAGATTCCTTGACCATGAAAACATACCACTAGCAATTGGATTCATAATGATATCTATTTTAGTTCAGTAGTTATTCACAGAAATCACATTTTTCGCCATGGCGGCCAGATGCTGATCCGGATCAACACCAAAATCGAATCAGTTCTTCCTTTTTCCATGCTGAACATTTCCTGAAAATATCATTAAAATCCATCCATAACTTTTTGAGTTATTTTGTTCACAGACGGACAGACAAAAACTCTCCCGAAAACATAACCTCCTTGGCGGAGGTAAATATTCAGGAAAACATAAAGTAATAGATTTGCTTTGCACACAATGGATGCCAAATTCAACAAAAGGAGGCGTTTCCCCAGCAGAGTTTTAACCATTAGTCAGCACAATTAGAGAAAATAGATTGCGTCATAGATATGCTGGAAACAAAATATCATTTTGCTTCAATGGTATCCACTTTAAAGAGAAAGTTGAGGTTTTGAGTGGGGTACAATGCAAGAAAGAACAAGACAATCCAAACTTTCACTGTCTTTATTCACAGTACATAAAAGGAAAGAGACTATAAATGCTGTGGGCTACACAAAAATAAGAAAGGGAAGTTGTAACACAGTACAGAATCAACTTTTTCCCTGCACTACAAAGCAACAAAGGCAACATCATTACAAGTTGAATGTCTGTCATGTTCAATTCTGAAAATAAACTACATGAATCTCGAGTTCACATTCCACATATCAATGACAATGACATAAATAGCCCATTGACCGAGTTGGGTTTCTAGCTAAACTTTGTACTCTGTGCTGGAATCTGAAAATATAGTTGACTATTTTGCTTGGCAGGATATCTATCTCTGTCCGGCAACAAGCACTTTATACTGTGAGCACTACCTGCAGATCAGTCATGCGTCACACCGACATTACAAAAACAACCTGAGAATAGGAAGTCTTTTTTACAGACAGCTGTGGCAGGTTTGAGCAACAGTTCGGTAATTACATAATATACAAACCAGCCGCGTTCCACTGTTTGATGAAGTCCACGTTTAATAAGGACGCATTGTTCCACTCCCTGCAGAAACACCTGCTGGATAAAAGGTTGGTGATGTTTTCTGACCTGAATGAACTTGGAAAGTTTATACGATTCTGATTTTTACTCATCGACGCCCTCGTCTTCTTCCTCCTCCTCCTGCTTCTGGTCCACCTCGGTCGTGTCGGAGAACTCGTGCAGGAGGACGTACTCGCGGCTGCTGAAGCCAAACTTGAGGACGTCCTTTTCTTTTAGCTCGTAATACCGCTGGGCTTCGATTCGCTGGTTGTTCAGGTAGGTGCCGTTGCCGGATCCCAGATCAATGATGTAAGGCCGAACCCTGCGTCCAGTGGTGCCGTCCGCTCGTGTAAACTCCACCAGCCTGAAAACAAAGACAGAGAGGGCGATATTTGTACAGGTGAAGTTTTATGCAAAGAGATGGCATTTTTACACTGTAAAAAACTTAAAGGAGACATATTATGCTTGTTTCTCATTTTCACTATGCCAGACTAGGATGCCTGTAAAGCATTTCTGCCCTCAGTACAAGTCATTTAGTTCCTTCATTGCCCCACAATAGCGTTCTCAAAATCCTCATTTTAGGCCATTATGAAGCCCACGTTGAAACACTCGGTCTCAAGGCTGACCTAAAGTTACCTCGCAACATCACAGCCCTTTGTGCTCTGATTGGTCAGTTCTATCGGGGGTAGAGCCAGCCTGTCCTTCTTCTTCTACTGTATTTTCCGGCAGGCTCAAAGCAGCGACCGCGTATTGAGTCCCCCTACAGGCCAGAGCTGGTAATGAGGGAGTGTGAGCTAGGGAGCTATACACTGCTGTTGGGTGGATGTGTTCCTCTGTGACGGTTTTGTGGCTAACGGACATCACAGAGGAGGAAGTGTTTTATCAGATTACTCCAATGAAAGAAAGGTACCTCGTGTCGTCACGACGATTTAAATCTCGTGGTCATCTCGCAATGACCTATTTTCAGAGGCATCAAATCTCGTTCTAGGATATCAGAAAAAATACAATATCTCATTTTTTGAAAATTAAGGGGGTGTAAGGTCTTGTTTTCGAATTTATTATATTATATGTAAGTATTAAATCATGCATCAGCATGATATGTCTCCTTTAAACCAAAAAAATCTTAATATGTAACAAGGGATGCAGAATCCTTTTTAATAATCTCTTCCAAGGTTTGATCAAGCACTTTTTGAGAAGCATTTCCAAGTTTTTCAGCCTTTTATTCAGTGATTTAGTCATTTATAATGTATTTTATAAATAACAGTTACAATGCCACCATCTATTATTAAAATATGCCCAAAACAACCAATTAGTTGTGATACAAAAAGTGGCTGTGTTTTGCAGCATGTCCATAAAAGCATTACAAAGTTGTGTTAAACACTAGGGAAGCATGATATTGGATTTTTGCAGATATCAGGTAGGCAAAAATCATTATTGCAAATACAATGTACATACAATTTGCGAAAAGCACAAAGCCTCCACTTTACTGACACTGACCTGTTTCTTTTGTTGTGACAATTTACCTGTTCAATGTGAAGCAAGAAAAAAAATGTGTTTTTTTTTGGATAAATTATTGATTTGATTTCTAAGACTGGCCACATGTACAGTCATGGAAAAAATTATTAGACCACCCTTGTTTTCTTCAATTTCTTGTTCATTCTAATATCTGGTACCACTAAACGTATAATACAATGAACACAACAAAAAATGCAGCTGGTCACATAATACTTTATGTCCTATTTGACATTCTTAAGCTTAATTGATTCCCAGGGTATATAAGAGGCCATTTCATGTCACAAGCAGCACTGCACATGCAAAGGCCTAGAGTGGTTTCCTGCTTACATTCAAGCCGTAGCACAACTCAGAAGTTGTCAGCTCTCACATAATGCCTAAAACAAAAGAATTATGTGAAGCCACAAAGGCAGCCATCTTGGCACTGCTGGAAATTGGCATGAGTGAGAGACAGGTAGCGAAAAAACTGAAGATCTCCAAGACAGCCGTTCATTACAACAAAAAAAACAAGCTGAACATGGCACTACCAAATTGCTACCTGGCCGTGGCAGGAAACATCTTTCTACCCCACGAGATGACCGTGCACTCATCCGTTCCTGTGTCAGGAATCGTCGTCAGACCTCCAGGGACCTTAAAAATGAGTGGGCACAAATGTGACTTGTTCAGCAAGGACAGTTCGAAACCGACTTGTTGAAGCTGGTTTGAAGTCACACAGAGCACGCAAGAAGCCCTTCATCAATGAAAGGCAGAGGAAGGCCCGGTTACTCTTTGCTCGAGACCACAAGGATTGGACTGTTGATGATTGGGCTAAGGTTCTCTTCAGTGATGAATCCAATTTTGAATTGATGCCCACTCCAGCCAACTTACTGGTTGGGAGGCAGCCTGGAGAAGCTTACAACCCAGACTGTCTTGCCCCTACAGTAAAACATGGGGGTGGATCAGTCATGATCTGGGGTTGTTTCAGTCTGAGTGGAACAGGGCAAATGCAATTGTGTGAAGGCCGAATGAACCAGGTCATGTACAGGACTACCCTTGAAAACGGTCTTCTTCCATCAGCTGGAAAACTCTTTCCTGCCTCGAATGACTGGATTTTCCAACAAGACAATGCCCCTTGCCACACGGCAAGGTCAGTTATAGCCTGGATGGAGAACCACAACATTCGCACCATGCCTTGGCCTGCTCAATCACCAGATCTTAATCCAATTGAAAACCTGTGGAAAATCATCAAACTCAAAATGGAGAACCACAAGCCCAAAAACAAAGAAAATTTGTTTGAATTTGTCCAACAGGAATGGGCTGCTGTGACAGCAGAACAATGTCAGAAGCTGGTGGAGAGCATGCCAAGACGCATGGCTGCAGTCATCAAAAACAATGGTTATGCAATCAAGTATTAACTCTTGTGTGTATCATGTGTTTAAAGCAAACAGAAAAGAAAACATGGAATGCTTAAAAGTAGTGTTTTTGGCGGTACAATGCCATAGCTATTGATGTAAGAATTTAAGTAATTTTGGTTATTATCAAGAAAACCATGGAAAATGAATAGTTCTTAGTTCTTAAATTAAACTCTCATGAGCTATTTTTGTTGTTATCATTATAATTGTCCAAACAAATGTACCTTTAGTTGAGCCAGGAATTAAAATTAACAAGAAATTGAAGAAAACAAGGGTGGTATAATAATTTTTTCCATGACTGTATATGCCCAGAACGTCGACTGTAGATTGACACAGGCAAATACTTTCAAATCTGTTGATACATACAATCATTTTTAAGGCTATTATCTGCCGATACTGATATAGGTCTGTTATTAAATTGCATCCTGAGAAAAACACAATAGAGTAAAATTTCTAACTTTAATTTCATGCACATTGAAACCATGCAAACATAATATTTAAAAACTTTCAAGGATTTTAAGCACTCATTCAACCCTGCATAACAGCATAAAAGATTAAATACTACATCAGCGGATAAGTTATTTAAATCTCCATCTCTTACGCATTTAGTGGGCTACATGGACTAAGGTTTAGGCCTAACCAGCTACAACTGTTTTTTGTGTGTCATTGCATCACTGTGCCAGTGAGCAAACATTAGGTGGGTTTGCCAAGTTGGGCACGGCTGATGTTGGCAGTTCCGGCACCGCTGGCCTTTGTCCCCACAGCAGGTGAGAGTCCATCTGTCTGTTCAAAGTGTGGTTACTCATTGCTTCAGTCAGGTGTCGTTATAACCTGACATAACCTCTGTTCAACTTTATCCCCATTTTCTGGATCAAGCCACAACCAAACCACCACACTGTTCCTGTGTGATACTACAGTGCTACAGTGGTCACTGGTGGTGGGCAGCTCTGTTACAGTTCACGCAAAACTTTAGACCAGGATCGCAGATCTATTCTGTTATAAAAACACAAGAAGAGCACTCTTAGAGCGCAGACCTCTGTCAACCAGCTCAGCTCCACCTATCAATTATCATTTCCACCCAACATTATAGTTCTATATTTATTCTATATGTGCATTGTGGGAAAAATATCAATCTGCAACAATTTTGATTATTGTGGACATAAATACCATCCAATAGAGCGACCTAGTTAGTAGTGGCTCTTGTAACTTGTTGACTGAACTAATATACTGCTGCTTGAACAGATGTTGCCCACTGTGACGCTTCCAGTTGGCGAGTCACCAGCCTGTTGGTTGGAGCAAAACCATGGCACTTCTGTCCTCTCTATGTGGGCAACCGGCGTTAGGTTTTTACACTCCAACACACACACACAGACTTCTGCTAAAATGGACTATGTCTGTCTTGACATTATCAGCAGTCTGGTTTCAAGTGATAAAGAGGCTCCACTGGGAACTTCTTCCTCCTCTCCACTGTGTCTGTGAGCAGAACTTTGCATGCACAGCTTTCACTGGTGATTGGCTGTTCGGCATTCTGTGAGACAGCAGATAGAGCTGTGAGGAGAACTCCTTCCCTGCCATTGCAAGGGAAGGAGGGAAATGTAGTGACATTGGCTTGAAAAACTAGACGTCAATTTGCAAATAAACTGCAATTCTGTAAATGAACGGGATTGCCATGACATACTTTAATGTTTTTTCAGCCAACCAGGATCGGATCAGCACCAAAAGTAATGGCTTCTTTCTTGGACCAAACCACACCTCTGGTAAAATTTTCATGTTAATCCATCCCATAGTCTTTGCGTGACCTTGCTCAAAGACAAACAAACATACAGACCCTGGCAAAAACATAAACTTCTTGGTGGAGGTAATTAAGACCTGATTGTAACAACCTGTTGATTACGTGACAACAAGAGTTACTGTAATTACATTGTAAGTGCAGCTGAGTGCATCATACCATTGTAAAGTTAACTTTGCACACATTTTTTATTATATTTTGTATCATTTAAAGCACTTAATGAAGATTGTTTCAGATAATAAACACACAGGAAAGTTGTTTCATAAGGAGAATCAATTTTGATTAAAAGGATAAGATAGTGTCGAAGATTTTCCACACAAAACGTGTTTTTGATTTTAATAGATCATTTTCCATTTCAAAGAAAAGGGTCATATTTAGAAAAACTTAAATAAATCTGATTAAATATCATGTTGTCCTGATTAACTTGGAACCTGCATAGCCACCCTCGCATAATGAGAGTTTTTACATCTACATTTATAAAATTTCTGCCAAGTTCTGCTATGTCGCTTGCTTGTTTTTCCTTTGTTTTTCTTTCAAACCATAGTAAGAATATCAGAGTAACAACAAAACACTCAGGATCTCATTTTAAATTGAAATAAAAGCAAGTCTAATATTTGTCATTACTATGCAGCCCAAGTAAGTATAAATCATAACTAAACAAAATGACTTTGGATGTATCAGAATCTGCAAAAATTGAAATCAGTGCTTCCCTACACCCTCACTCTGCCAGAGACCGTTTCTCTTACCTGTACTGGAATACTGCGTGCTGCTTGGAGCAGGATGGGTGGTCAATGGGGATGTCTGCGATTCTTCTCTGCCTCCCCATCAAATAGGCACTCTGTCTGTGAATGTACATGACTGGAAGAGGTTCGTCGTTCTTGAAGGGGTACAGTCGCCACCTGCGTTTGGGAATGCGAGCCTCAGGGGGCTCGTTGTACTTGATCACGACCCCCCGGAAAGTGTTTGTGTCTTCTGTTAGCGCCCCCGACAGTCCAAAGTTGGGCATCTCTTTCTCTGCAGGAGGAGCATCTGTGCTGTCGTTTCCTTCTTCAGACCTGCCAAAGTCCTGCTCCTGGTTTTCCTCGCGCCGCTGGCGGTTTTCCCGGCGTCGTTCATCATGCTGCTGTCTCTCGGCTTGTTGTGAGGCCAGTGCTTCTCTTTCTCGGTGTCGGTCTCTGTCTCGCGGTCTGTCTGATTCCCATCTACTCCTTCTCTCCTCTGGCTGGTTGTCTCTTCTTCTCCGCTCATCACCACTGGCTCGATCCTCTCTCTCCTGCACAATTTTAAAGGGAGGGTTACATTTAAACCATCTTAAAAAAAAAACTTTAATAAGAACTGCTTTGAACAAATGTGATGATTTCAGGGTTGATATTACAGTAAAATGAGTCAGGCTGACAGGATTGTAGTACTGCTATGATGGTATGATGCTACACTTTAAGGATGAGGCATATAGCCCCTATCATGCTGCCATTTCAAGCTGTAATATTTACATATTTACACCCTAGTGACGCTTTGCCTACATTTTGAGTGTCACAAAGATGAAAAGGCTGGAAAGACTTCAGCTTTAATTAGAATTAAATAGACTAATTTTCAACTAGATCGAAGATTTCAAAAAATGTGATCTTGTGGTTCATTAGCATTTTGCTGCAGGTTGGTCTCATGGTTAACATTCTATTCATAAAGCATCAGTCCTGACATTAGCTCGCCCTAAAAACACTTTGTAGTTCTTGCTGCTTTCCCACAAGTTCAAGTCTCCGAATTCAGTTAATTTTTTTTCATTCATCCATTATTTGCTATGTATGCAAATATCTATGATTAATTAATCACATTATTGAACTTATATTATTGGTATAAAAGTAACAAGCAACTGTCCAATAAGATGACATTTCAATACATTACCTTATTTAAGTCCATTGTCTTCCTGACCTTTACTCACTAAAGTGTTTTTGCTTAATGTTTCTTAAGTTAGTGAAGTATTTTGAATTGCTGAACATCTGAAAGATGCTGAGTTATTCAAGTTGCTTTGCCATCAGTTTCGGTTAGTAGAACTGAATAAAGTAGATGAAATTGAAATGATTTATACAACATTATCTTGCTACATCTCTTGTATAGATATATGTGATATGTCCTAAAACTCAGATAGTCCAGCTTCAATTCATCTTTTCATTTTCGAATTGTGATATGAAGTGTTGTACAGAAAATGGATGGGACCAGGAACAAAAACAGAATAAAATAAATCAAACATAATGCTGATAAGTTACACCAGCAAACAATTATGTAGAAAGGGGAAAAGACTTTGTGACCAATGAAGACTTCTATGTGCAAAACAATTCTTCTAATACAATATATGCAGCAGTTACAGCTTTTTAAATCAATGCAGTCATCATCAACACCCTCATCATTATTGTTTATATGTATTTAGATTTATTAGATAACCCATACATTTCACTTTTTAATGTCTTTGATGTGTTTTTATTTACTTTTAAATCTCTTACTTATTTACCTGTACAGCACTTTGGCTCACTGAGGTTGTCTTACAAGCGCAATTAAAAAAGTTGTATTGATTCTATTGGTCTCACCAATACAATCTATAAGTTTAATGAAAAAAAAAAAAAACCCTGAAAGCTATCAGAACAGAAACATTTGACTTATTTTACATAGTGTTAGTAAAATATTCACAAGTGAAAAATATGAATCAATTATCATAATACGTTCAAATTAATAACAGCAAATTGGAGGGAAACAAAACGGTACAAAACAAAAAGACAACAATTTTAGAAAAGGGAAAGTTGAGGGGAAAAGTCTGATTCACATTAAGAGTTTGTTGAGTTCATATCTGTCGTATGGACAGTTTGGGGTTACTATATCATATCATTATTACGGAGGTGAAGACCTTACATGTTGTGTTTATCTGCTGAAGTGATAAAAGACTCTGTGATTGTACAGTCATCTAAAGTGAGATTGAATCATGCTCCTGATGAAACACTTAATCACCCGTTTGACTTTGACTTCAGCTCCACGGTGAGGACTCCTCCGGTGTCTGGGTGACCTGCTGCCTCTCCTCACCGGAGATGTCTCTCTTCTAGCCGGTGAACGCTCCCTCGGTCTAACAGGAGACCTACAGGTCGAGCACAGAAACAGAAAACAGCTGAATAATGTTTGATTATGTCAAAACAAGACGATGTGACTACTGTGGTTTGGATCACTGCGTCCTAACAGCGAACAGGAAACGTGCTTCGGGCCGATACTGAACCACGACTTCACGGTTGTCTCTCTGGTAAAACTGATTAACACAGACAAAAGGTTAATTACGGGTAAACCTTAGTGGTTATTACCTGCTGGCTCTTCTCCTGGGTGGACTGGAGTTGCCGCTGGACCGGGACCGTGAGCGGCGTGATCTCTGCGGCCTGACGGGGCTGAGCCTCTCCTGCTTTACCTTCACTTTAGTCTCCCGCTCCGGAGAATCCCTCCGCCTGTGTCGTTTCTCTTTGGTCATCCTACAGTAAATCAATACACTCGATACGTTTCAGATCAAACTTACATCTGTGTTCCGTCAACAGCTCGAACAAAACAATAAGAAACTCGAAAACGTTTCAACCGTAAACTTCGCCTGTTACGCAAACGACGCACTTCCGCTTCCGGTGGTTCTACAGGAATAGATCTCGGGTCCGTTTGCTCTTTAATTTAGTTCCAGTGTGAGCCTATTTAATGGACGGTTTGTCAAATAATTTTATTTCCTTTAACTTTGTCTGTTTGTATCGCAAGTTTGAATGATTCCTTTGTTACTGCTATAGAGAGCCCTGAAGGCATGACCGCCACTTCACTAATGTGCTCACTAATAACAGCTTTTTAAATAAAATATTCTCTGAATCAGAAATACTTAATAAGTTCCCGAGATTGTTTCAGAGGCCCAATATACGCAATATGGCAGTCGAAAAATATCAAATAAAGTCATTAAAAAAGATTGGAGCATTAATTTAACCAAAATAAAATAAAATATAAAATAAATGAGATAATTCTGACTGATTACTCTATATCAGGATGCAGGGGAAATCCCTTTTTTTTTAAATTAAATGTCAAAGAAACCCAGGAGTTAGTAATGCAGTTGCTTGTTTATTACTGAGAATGTATGGGTTCTAAGTCCTTTTGAAAGAACATTTTTGTGAAAGAGGCTGAAAACTTTCTGATAATGGAGTAAAATGTGAAGAATGTGACAAACCCTGAATAGAAATTCTTGAAAATATGTATTTCTCAGAAAAACACTGACCCACCTGTTATGCTGAATTACTAACAGAACGAAACTGGAAAATTATAATTAGAGATAGGCAATATTATAACAACATTATTGGTTTTGGCTCATACTGACAATTTTGCCAGTATTTACAGATGACATATAGTCCATATATCGGCTTTAATATTGACAAGATTCACACATGTCCCATATTGCTACGCCAAATTATCACAGCATATGCATATTTTAAAAAATCAAAAGTTTTTTTTAAATCAAGAGTTAAATGTTTTTCTTTACTGTTCCTTACACAAAAAGGCTGTCATACTGAAAGAAACAAGCCAATTTTGTAGAATAAAGAGGTCGCGCTCTGGACCAAAACAATCACTATCTGCTATCATAAGTTCAGAAATATTGACATAGATATCGCCAAAAATCCAATATTGTGCATTCCTATGCCAAAAATCCAATATTCCTAAATCCAGTGATGAAGACAGGTGTGCAAACTTACATTTTGTAAAAACAATAATACATCATCTTTCATGAACTTAAACTCATATGTTACCACACATAACTGTATGGTATTGTTTAAAGTTCTCATGTAGTGAAACAGGTGCTTTTAGGGGACTGGGCAAGATTTTATGTCACATTTGTTGTAGCAGCCCCGAAGTATAGTACTCTGTAGTAGTCCCCTGAAGTAAGAGCCAAAAATCGGCCCTGGACCTACTCTTGTAAATTGGCTTAGTTAATATTTTTATTTATTAAGATTTAAAAAAAAAAAAAAAAAAAATCTACTTCCGCTTGGGTAGCCTCCAGTGGAAGCCGGGAGGCTGTTGCTATCAGATTGCTATGGCAACGCAAACAGCGAGCAGGAACTTTGAAACAGCAGCGACAACTCTGTGATTAAAACAGCTTCATAAGAGCCTCTTTTCACTCTGAGTTAAATCATAAAACAACGAGATGATTCCTCCAGCTGAGTCTCTCCTCAAATACGATAAACCGGTGTTGATCAGAAGCTCGGACAGAAAGTCTCCAAAGGTGAGTAAACAGAGAGGCTAAAGGCCTTTGCACACCAGCGGCGATACGAATAAACGGCACGAAACGGCGAATTTTTGTATATGCACACCGGGAGCGACGCGATTTAATACATTCTCGAAAAAAAAAACAATCGCCGTGCCAGTTACAGACAGCAAACATGGAGTCGACATAGAGTGATGACGACCTGGTGCTTGTTTTGTTAAATAAGCGAAAAAAAACGAGACAACTGGGTGCATCCTATCTTGAAAAGGAGAGGAGAACTTGGTGAGTTTCACTGCCTGGTTCAGGAGCTGAAACTGTACCACAGCCGCTTCAGGACCGACTTCAGGATGTCTGTGGGACAGTTTGAATCGCTGAATCCAACAACTAGCTCCGAGACTGAGGAGGCAGAGGAACAATTTCAGGGAGCCGATTGACCCGGAGCAGCGATTAGCTATATGTCTGAGGTAAGAGGATACATTGTTGTTAAAGTATACTCTGAGTCACGTCTAGTCTGTTAGTAAACCGCCCCAGCTGAGTGCGTAGTGCATCTGGTTCATTCATGTGATGGGATGCCTGTTTACTGCCTTGATCTTTTACTAGGATAACTACTATAATGTTAAATACAAAATTAACTTAGCACTAGCTCAAAAAAAAAACTATATTAAAAGGAAAAGTTGACATGAGGAGCACATTTTTGCTCTTCTCTAACGGCTGCCCCTGTCACATTAAAAAACAACCTGACAGCACATCTAGCAACATTAATATAATATTAATATTTATTTTGCATATTTATATAATTATTGAAGTTACTATATTAAAATATGGAATGAAAATGGTCATTTATGAACTCTTATTCCATATTAGATAATTAAAAAATAACCTGACATTACCATATCTTTTTGAGATATAGTTAACCTGCATTAAAAATATTTATTAGTAAACAGATACACCTTGGCATATATTTAAGTTATTTGTTACCATATCACAGAGCCCATAATCAGTCAGCTTGTTCAACACACCATGGATTTTATTAGCAAGCAAACTAGACGGTCACTGTTTTGCCATTTATATTGATTCCATAAGAGCATAAAAGCATCTGAAACCACTACTCTGCTTTATCCTTGACCAAGGGAAGCTGTGGCACGAAATTGTTCTATTAAGTACAAGGATGAAAAAGCAAATGTACCATGTCATGAAATTAGGTTTTGTGTTCTGGTATTATTAGAATTAGTAATTCTTCATTTATTGTGTCTTTGCAGATTTCTAAGTACTGGTGACAGCTACACAACAATTGCTGCAAGTTTCCGGCTAGGAATATCAACAGTTGGGAAAATTGTGAGAGAGACATGCGATGCCATCTGGGAGGAGTTGAAGGAGTCTCAGATGCCATCGCCTGACAAGGAGAGGTGGTTGAAGACGGCAAGGAGGTTTGAAGAGCGGTGGAACTTCCCACACTGTATAGGTGCCCTGGATGGGAAACACATCGTCATCCAGGCACCTCCCAACTCCGGGTCCCAGTTCCACAACTACAAGGGGACCTTCTCCATCGTGTTGCTTGCCTTGGTCGACGCAGACTACAGGTTTCTGGCTGTGGATATCGGAGGCTTTGGCAGCAACAGTGATGGAGGGATCTTTGCCAAATCAAATCTTGGCAAAGCCCTCCAGGCAGGTGAGCTGGATGTCCCACCACCATCCCCCCTCCCCTCTGCACCAGATCTCGAACCGTTGCCGTATGTGGTTGTGGCTGATGAGGCCTTCCCTATGAAGCCTAACCTCCTCAGGCCTTATCCAGGGCGTCACCTTCAGGAGGATGCCCGCATCTTCAATTACCGTCTCTCCAGAGTCCGTCGAATTGTGGAGAACGGCTTTGGGATCCTCACACAGCGCTGGAGGGTCTTCTGTCGACGGCTGCAGGTCTGTCCTGATGCGGCAGACAGTATTAGAAAGGCCACTTGTATCCTCTCCAACTTCCTGCGGTCTGATGAGGGGGATCACAACTGCGATGATGGAGAGCCAGGTGATGAGGATGATGCTGGAGAGAGCATCCTGACACCAATCAGGTACCTGCGAGGGAACAGAGCATCTGCAGAGGCACTGAGAGTACAGGAGACCTTTTGCCATCACTTCAACTCTCCGGCCGGTGAAGGTCCTTGGCAATATGGACATGTTCATCGTGGTTCTGCTCCTTAAAGTTTGATATATTGATAGTTATAATTATATATATAATTTATGAATATTTTGATATAATATAAAAATAATAAAATATAATAGTAATATAACATAAATAATAATAATATACATAATAATAATAAATGAAAAATAATAAACAATAATAATTAAAAATTATAAAATATTGATATAGAATAATGTTATATAATGTAAAACAATGATAATATAATAATATATAACAAATACATTATTGTATAATATAATTTAATCCGTATATAATATATTAATAATTATTGTAATAAATGTTAATAAAAATACATAAACAATAAAATTAATAAATAGTAATAATACAATAGTTATATAATAGTAATATATGTGTCATATAACAGGAATATAAAACAATGATATAATATATAGAATATTGTATTATATAATTTAATAAGTATATAATATAATATAAATAATACTAAATATAAGTAAAATGTAAAAATTACAAAATGATATGTTATATAAAAGTAATATAAAACAATAATAAAATCCTAATAATATATTGTATAATATAATTTTATCAGTATATATAATAAATTAATATAAAATAGATTAAAGTTTAATATCATTTAATCAGTATATCATAAATCAAATATATATTAGTACAATAAAATACAATTAGTTTAATATAATACAACAGAATGTAACAATATAATGTAATATAATCAGTTTAGAATGATATAGTATAATACAATAAATATATTGATATAATATAATCAGTTTACTTAATATTCAGCCTGTTTAAATTTCCATACACTCTTCAATTAATGCCCGGTGTACATTTCTTTTTTGTTTTTCCCATGTGTGTATACTTCTCTGTAAATATACTTATAATCTTTTGTTTATACTGTGACGAAATAAAAATATATGTTTACCTCACCACTTGTTTTTAGTCAATGCACACACACACACAGGATATTGTTTCAGTCAATTAGCATTTAATAGATAAGAACACGTTAATTCAGAATTACAACTACAGGTATGTTAAATTTGGGAAATGTTGCGGTGCAAAAACAGCAGCAAACTCCTGCATCTTCATTTTGACCCATGATTGTTTTTCTATCGGCAGGCGCCTCAGTGCAGGAGCCAAACTCAAAAGAAATAGTGTGATATCATCCTTCTGTGCTCTCTCTTTATCCCTCTCTGCCTCTCTCGCTTCTTTTTTCTTCAACTATTCCTCCAGCATGCTGTCAGTACTCTTTCTTTTGGCTGGCCCAGGAGCTGCAGCCCCGCACTCTCCCTCACTTTCTGCCTGGTCGAGGAGCTGAGCTGGCCCTGCATCTTCCTCCTGGCTCTCCTCAATTTCTACATTACTCTGGGTGCTATACAAAATAAAGCAATGGTTAGTAATATGCCTTGCTAATTTTAGTTTATTATGTTACAAGATAAAGCTGACCTCCTGAAAGATGTTGATTCATCCAAAAAAGACATGGCCTCCATAAACTTCCATCTCTTCTTCTGCTTTCCGCCTGCCTGACCGCTCTTAACATCTCCCTCCTCTCTCTTTTTTCTCACATACGTGTCCCTCAGATTCTTCCATAACTTTTCACTTCCTCAGCTAAACAGTAACAGAGTTATATCATCTTTAGCTCTGTCAAATAATAGATAACACTATTGCCATTACATTGCCGTATTTTCCTGTATAGATCATACTTAGGTAATACGACAAGCAAAAAGGGAATACAGAAGTATAATGTATCATTATGACAGTTAAAACAGCCGACAATAACTGCATTAACGGTTTACAACGGCTACAAATTAGCTTGTGTCGGCTATCGCTAAAAGAAACACAATTTAGTTCGGTAGGAGCTTGATTATACACACACCGTCGTCATACTCCATCTCCGCAGCTATTCTCCTCCAAAGATTGTCTTTAAAATCGTTGTCTTTGTAGTTTTTGTGTCTTTTGTCGAAAAGAACCGGCTGCTGGGACACAAAGATGATCAGCCGTTCCGCCATGTTGAATGTTTCTGTGTGTGTGACGTGCTAACAACGAGTGCTTTGATTGGTCGGTTGTGTACTCGTCGCGAGCGGATGTTTTGGAAAGATCGACCACGGTCCGAAAAAATAAAAGCCGCAGTTTCGCTTTGCGAAATAACGTCGCTGGTGTGTAAGCCTGCATTGAAAAACATTGATTTCGGATAAAACTGAAAACCGTGAGAAATATTCGCACGAAAATTACGCGTCTGGTGTGCAAAGGCCTTGAGGCTGACGCAGCGGGGTCGAGGTAACGGATGGTGGAGGAATCTGTTGGTGAATTCAGGATTGTGCACAATTTAACATACAATTATTTTGATAACTTCACCGAAGTAAATGTAACTTTAGAATAACATTAATCTACTCACATAGAAATAACAATTTTATTTAATATTTAACGTACAGAATTTTAACTTCTTTTCTTTGTAGAGGAAAAAGGCAAAACACCTGGAGAGTAAACTCTAATACATTTTTTTCTCTGGTGTACTAGTATTATTTTCATCAGACAAAAATATGCTCCAGAGTTATATTTGATAAATCTATCAGTAAATCATATTAGTCAAATCGTTCTTCATAGTTTTGCACAGGCACACTGTAGTCTACCTAGCCTAATTAAAGCGTAAACCTAATATATGAACCAAGTTTGACAAAAAAAAAAAAAGACCAGATTACTGAAATGTTATTGTAAAGTTCTGTTAAACCTATCATTGAAAGAAAAAGAGCACATTGTTGGCCCCTTGTTCACGATCAGTAGGGTTTTGCACCAGTATCTTCTTTAGTTTCATATCCTGTCACTGAGGTTGCTCTCACTGTCAAACACTGCTTTCATATTTATTCATATTTTATATAGGCCTATTGATAATGTAAAAAGTGTAAACTCTTCATAGTCTCACGTTTGCTTTTATTCTCCTTTAAATTCCTTTGTACTTTTATTTTAATGTCTTCATCCGGTATTCAGACTGCTATACTGTGTTTAAGAGCAACTGAAACAACTAAATTTCCCCTCTTAATAAAGTACTTTTGATTCTGAATACTGATATATTCTCTGTATGGAAGTTAAAACTTCAGTGTTGTGATTGATGGAACGACTGGATCTCTGATTTATTTATTTATTTTAACTTGATAGTCTTTTAGGATGCTACATTAATGTAGTGTAGTTCAGAACTTGCCATGCAAATTACACAAGTACAAGTAAAAGCACTGCCTTGAAAATTATGAATGAAAGCACCAAGCAAAAAGTAGCTCCTTAACTACAGTAACCTGTGTGTAAATGTTTTGCTTCCCACTCCTGAATAATCCAGATATGCTGATGAATACAAACTACATTTGCTTGGTGCTTGTGACACAAAAAAGTTTAAACACAACAATTTTTTCACCCAATAAATATGATCTTTTTTAAATGTTACCCTTAAAATGTGAGGCTCTCACCTGGGGGTTGGGATCCAGAGTGGACTGTAGAGCTGATTTTAGTGGGTCAAGAATGCTACTGGCCTGGAGAAAAAACACCAGTCGTGCAAAAATGTTGTTCTTGGTATCATTGCTCCACTCTTGACAATAATTTAGCACTGATCACATTTTTGTGAGCACCAGAAAAGCAATGTTGTTATCTTTTCAGATGGACTTAAGGCAGGTTAAACACTACAGTCACACATTGTCTTAAATCACTGTATGACTTTAAGTCAGGCAAACAGTTAAACAGAAATGACTGATGAGGTATTTTTAAGTATCATTTCTAAGGCTGTCACTTTAGTGCATTAATAAGATTAATTAATTACACCACAAATGAATGCGTTATAAAAATTAATCGCAAGATTAATCATAGCTCACAAACATTTTGATATTGGCCAGCTGGAGGACCCGTACATGGCAGTGGCACGTCACACATGCGTCTCTAGTCAAACCAAACAAAGCCCAGGTGACAACAGGAATGGCATATTTAAGACTTAATCTTATTTTATTTTTGAATGTATTTATCTATATATGTACTACATTCTTTAATAATGCATCAGGCCTAATTGGTTTGCTGGATGTCCTCGAACTTTTTGAATTTGATTTATGAAACACACTTAAAGTGTAATTTGAGCTGCCTTATTGAGCTTGGAATTTTCTGGATTAGATTTTCTAGTTGCCCTGACTTAGGTTTTATTTAGTCACCAATAAAAATGTGGATTTACAAATCTTCACTTCTTAGTGAATTCATTTGATTAGTCCTGCACTACAATTTTATAATATCCTAGAATTCAAATTCTTTATTTTGGTACTTCAAGCAGATATGAGATTAAAATGTGATTAATTAGATGAGTTAATTGTAAATCCGGTAATTAATTAGATTAATTTTTTTAATCATCTGACAGCACTAATAATTTCTTTATATCATAACAAATGTACGATATATTCTATCTTTGAATTGTCAATTTTGGAGTAGGCTTTGTTCATAAACTGTGCAACATACCTTTTCACAGCAGGGGCGCCCTTTCAAAGTGAGCCCTCAAGTGCCCCCAGACTCTGCCCCTATCCCCCCACCTCCTAAACCTAAAACCACCGCCACTGATGCCACCAAGCTAGAAGATGAGGAGATCCTACATGCTATCCTTCCACCAAGGTATGGTTTTCACAATCTACAGTGTATCACTCAAGTTCAGCACATTTTGTATAGTTCATCTAAGCCCATGTCATGGCAGGGAATGGACTGATGGGATCCAAATATGGGTGCAGCGGGTGTCCAGCGCACCTTGTACGAGGATTGATGTTATTCACTTGGAGGATCAGCTGGACACAAAGCTGGAGCAAAGGCAGGCCAGGCAGACGGGGATCTGTCCTGTCCGCAGGGAGCTCTACTCCCAGTGCTTTGGTAAGGACGAGACTCTCTGGTTTTAGAGAACATTAAGGCCACTGTATTGATGTCTGATCAGAGAGGAACAGATTATTTGGATAACATTTTACCTCTGCACCAGGGCGCAGCAGGTAGTGCACGTGCCACACAGCAAGAAGGTTGCCGGTTCGATCCCGGGTCGGGCAGGGCCTTTCTGTGTGAAGTTTGGATGTTCTTCCCGTGCATGCGTGGGTTCTCTCTGGGCACTCCTACAGACCAAAAACATGCTAATTAGGTTAATTGGTGACTCTAAATTGCCCTTAGGTATGAGTGCAAGCATGAATGGTTGTCTGACTCCCTATGTTGCCCTGCAATTGGCTGGCGACCGGTTATAATTCATATCACATCCCTGCCCATGCCTTGTTTAGTTGTGTGATTTCCAGCGGAAGAAATTAGTTTTTAGCCTGATTTGTTCTGATATTGAGATGTCTGTACCGTCGCCCTGAGTGGAGAAGCATAAACTCCCCTGAAAGTGGGTGGGTTTTATCCACACAGACCGTGTCAGCCTCTTGGGTGAGTCTGGACAGATAAAGGTGGTACAAATCAGTTTCTTGTCTGCCAATGATCTTCCCACTAGTTCTCACAAGTTTCCCCAGTTAGTTTCTATGGGTAACTTTAGAATTGCCATACCAGCAGATGATGCAATAAGCAAGAATACTCCCAATAAAAGCCTGATAAAATAAGGTCAAAACTGTCGCAGTTCGATAAGGGTTGTCTATGAAGTAAAAATTCTTCCTCCTCTTCTCTTATGTATTTTTAGCAACAGGACAGACAGTATTACCAAATGTGCATTTGCTTGTTATAATTTCTGTTTCTCCAAGATGAGCTGATCAGACAGGTGACCATTAACTGTGCTGAGAGGGGCCAGCTGCTGCTGCGGGTCAGAAATGAGATCAAAATGACGATTGATGCCTTCCAGACTCTGTATGAAAGCAGCGTGGCCTTTGGTATGAGGAAAGCACTTCAGTCGGAGCAGGGAAAGAGCGACATGGAGAAAAAGGCAAGAACACTGAGTTATCCGTCATCCTTACTTCGGGCTAACTGTTTGGTGAGGGTAATTATGGGCTAGGCTAGGTTGCATTGTCAACGGGAGGGGGAGCCTTCTGGGCCCATGAAGCCTTGGTCCATACTTAATTTAGACCCTAGTTTTCTGTTATTTTACACATAAAAACAGACCATTATTCAATACATCAGAGAAAAAAAATATTTTTAGGAACTAGTTTCGAAGTGTGACCCCTCTCCTCCTGATATGGCAGTCCTTTTGTTTGCAATATGAGTGATGAGCATGGGACCATTAAATGAAATAAGGAACACAATACTTTGATTGTTTAGCCATGTTAGACCTTCATCAATATTTTTGTGCCAAAGCAAGCTGCTTCAAGACTGACTGTTCGCAGCACTAATGTTACTTTTATCCAACATGTTCCTGCTGATATATTAATACTCTTGTTGCCTATGTATTTTGTTTTTGTACTTTTTCTGAAAAGCCACCATTTTTTTCTCCACATTGGTGTTTTTAAACAACCCACCTGGTAGCCTGGAGTCAGCTATGGCCCCCAGAATGTTATCAAATTCATAAAATGTGGGTTGTTTTGAGGATATTTTTTATTATTTTATCCTTATTTGTTGAGTATGAACTACTAACTTTGTGCAGCAGCTGAATCTGCATGATTCAATGCAATCAGCCAGCGTAATCTCCAAACTCCAATCTTCCATTAAATATTAAATAATTGTGTGTTTATGATGTTATTTAGTCCCCCAGATATTATAGTTTGAGGCTGGAACTCAGCAGGTACTTGACTGGAAGGGGAACATTGAAACATTTTGTTTTGTTTTTAAATCCAGGTCCCCTTGAAGATGCTATGAGGAGTTTCTAAGTAATTACCAAAAAGTTTCACTTTTAGATATATGCCTGATCGAAATAAACACTTCAAGATGAGTTTTATAGCATCAAAATAGGTTATCTATAAATGCTACTCCTTAGCTTCGTGGTCGGGTCGGACAGGGGTGGACTGGCCTGGATACTCAACTTCGGGAACAAGACAATTAAAACTAGAGCAAATTTATATTATTCAGACACGTCTTAGAGCACCAGGCTGTAAGTAGTGATATATGGCCGGCTTCAACTACAATACTAAGTTTTCCACAAATTGCTTGTTGTCACACATCAAAAACTACCGCTATGTAACTAGAATGAGAAACATTACCATGTCGCTTTGCATCCTGTAAGTTGTTGAAAAAAGAAGTTGGAAAGCAATACAGAGTTCTGAGGAAGGTCCGAGCTGCATTTTTATTAGCATCACAACAAACACGCTTTGGCTTGTGGTCATGTCTTTACAACAGTCACCGCGTGTGCTCATGGGTAGCAGAGTCTTTATGTCGCTGGAAATAGATTCTCCTCATAGCACCTTTAAGTCTGTCAAACAAAAACAAACCCTCGTACAAATGTAGTTGATGACCCCTGGTCTACATAGTTGGGTTAGGGGGCCTGCGAGAGGCCATGTGGTAGGGTAGGTAGCATCTGTAGGTCACTGCCTGGAGCTTTCATATTTGGACTCCAGGTTTTTTGAAGGTGGCAATGCTGTGGCAACTAAGGGCCATACAGTAATCAAAGTAATTTATCAGTATTTCATCAAGACTTAAGAGAGGTTAGAAGTCTTCTGAGTGCTCAACCTTTCATCATGACACAAGCACCTAATGCTTCTTACACATTTTCAGAAAAGGATGTCATCAAATACGAGTAGTTACTACCACATACAGTGATGACAGTGCAGTATTTTAAACCATGCCAAAAAGCTAACTGTAGTTAGGAGTTTCATATCCAGCAGAGGGCAGCATTTCCCTTACAGAATTGATAGAGCCTCAGGATGTCCGACCAGCACCGCACTTACTCTGCTCAGGAATAAACTTAAAAACTCTCCCTGAAATCCTAGAATTCTGATCTTGAGGATGAGAAACTGGAGCTGAGGAAGCAGCTGAATGAACTGAAATCACAATGTGATTCAATTGAAAAGAGAGAAAATGAAAAGCGGCAAATCGAGGAGAAGAAGCACGCAGAGGAGATCCAGTTCTACAAGAAAAGCAACCAGCAGCTCAAGGTGGTTAGAGTTCATTCAAAGCAAAATACTTTGCAAACTTCCTCCAGTAGTTAATGTGATGTTTTTCTTTTGTTTCTGCTTTCAGACTCAACTTGAGGCAGTCATCACACCGAGGAAGTGACACCACCAACAAAAACAGCCATGCTACTACACAAGATGCTTCTGAATAACTTATGGCTGAAAATCAATTAATTTAAACTCGATTACTTGATGTGATTACCAAGTGTTTTATTTTTTAACATCATAGCATGACAAGTACAGTTCAAACAGTTGCTGTACATTTCTCTTGAACATCAAGAGAGCATTACATGTTGAGTGATGAATGAAATTTCATCAGAAGCAGTCCAGGGCTGAAGGAGAGAGAAAGCTAAAATGGAAAACAGTTATTATCCCATGAAGCCAGGAGCAGGCATCAAGTGGCTGTTTGGTCAGACCACTTCACACGTCTGTGAGAGTTCCACCTTCTTCTAACCCACAGTTTCATTAAAATATTGCCTTATGGCTTATTTAAATAAAGATTTATTGCTGCCCTCTTTGACATCCTCTTAATGCCTTGGTCTTTTCGCCTTTTGTCCCTCTGTGGATGAAGCTGGTGTCTTTCTGTTCTTGTTCTTGTTCTTGACATTGTGGGTTTCGTAATAGCGTGCGCCAACTTTCTTCACTCTCTTCGCTCGGTCCATTGCTCTTCTCTGTGGAGGCAGATGAAGAGAAGCAGAGAAAGATGATAAAATCTCTGGTTAGAAAAATCAACCAACACATTTTAACCTCTTACATCAATGAGGTGAAGAGACATTTATCTTGTCGAGGCAGAGAGGTCTGTTTGACGTCAGAGAGAGCAAACACTGCATACCTGTTTAGAGGTCAGTTTGCGCGTGGGGTTGGACTCCTCGTCATCCCCTGCTCTCCTCTTCCTCTGGTTAGCAGCTTCAGTCAAACAAACATTAACAGATGTGAGTTTCTAGTCAGCTTGACCTAGTTGTATAACTGCAGCTATTTGTGTCAAACTTTGTGAAATGCATCGTCATGCCATTACAAGGGCATGCATGTTTTCTTTTATATATTGTGCAACACTTGTGTCAAAAATATTGCCTAGCTGTTCATCATAAACATTTGAACAAAAATGGTAACTACCTTTCTTCTGTGCTTGTTTTGCTTGTTGTTTTGCTGCTTGTTTAGCCTTCATGTCTGTGAACACTTTGTCAGAGAGTGCCTTGGGTATCCTGTGCGGAGGGAAAAGAGAGAAAATCATTACTCAACCGGCAAACATTTAAAGTAGTCAGGATTTGCTAAAATGAACAATAATTACATCAGGCAGGGATCAACAACATAACTGTTTTCTGCCTTAGTGGGGAAGTGTAAAGACTGATTTTAAGCCGGAAGAGATGCAGCTGAGGGGCCAAAGTCCACAAAATGTGTTGTCCATGCTGACAGCTTGGGATGGGAACTGATCAGATCTTACTGAAACGTGAATGTCATAATAACTTTCAGAACACTGCTGTGCTTGTAAATGTCACTTCTCCCTTACTGACAAATAAAATTAAAGAGTGGGTGAGACTCATGATGTCAGCTTTGTCAACCCAGATGGTTGAAGACAATTAACATGATTTTATCTTTTTGTGGGAACCACTGCTTGATTCAGAGCTGCTGCTGATCCTAACACTCAGTTTCTTTTCACTGATTTCAAGTTTTTTTCATGATTTTAAACCAAATTAAAGAAAAGCATATAAAGCTTTTGCAGAAACATATACAGTATATGAAGGCAACTGTAATGACATTGCAAAATAAGCACTGGTAAAAAACTCTTCAACTAAGGGGACACTCATTGAGGGCCATTGATCTGTGCTCCACTCTTTTTAAGAGAATGGGGAGGAGGACAGATGCAGGAGTGTCTCCTGAGCAGCCATACTCAAGAGAAGTAACAGAAAGGCTGATCTCCTCCTGTTTATTCACTTTAACAAATTAAATACAAGCCTTTCCAGATGGCATGCTTATAGTTCTTTCCGGTTGATGCTGTCAGTGTTTATAATCTGTCTTTTTATTTTTAAATCACTGTGTAATTTACACATTAACAATAATCCTTATCCAGAAGCTGATGTGCTGATCAGCTCATGTAATCCTTGAAAACTGCGTGGCACACATTTTGAATTTAGGGATTGTAATATTGTGTGAACAATAAAAATCTAAAGCTGCATTATTTTAACAGACAGACTCGAGTAAACAGGACCTACTGGAGGCAGAAAGGAGAACGACGTGCTTAAAACAAGGAAACAATGTCATTTGCCAACAAACATGAAATAAGTCTGAGAAAAGCACACTTTAAATTGCTTATTTATGGAAATGTGTTGTTTTTAAAGCATATTCAAATGTATTCACCTTGTTTTTGAGCAAAAAGATGCCAAAGAGGTTAACAGACCATCACAAAAAAAGACAAAAGTCACTATCACAGAGGTCCACAAGTGAGGAGCTGTGGCTGTGTCAGGGCAAGGGAAGTGAACCACTCTGGGTTGTGACACAAAGTCCTCAAACTACACAAATGATCAGGACTTTGAGGGGAAAAAAGCTTAAACATGGCTGCTGAAAGTGCACCCTAAAAGTGTCATCTATGGAAACAAACATTAAAAAGTAATGGCTAATCAGACAGTGACCTCCTGAAATGCACATCAATGCCTTCACTGGAAAAGAGAAATTCAAGAAATGCCCTAGACGAATAAATCACTCCTGTATCTGGTTTGTGCAGACATACCTGATTTCAGAGAAGCGCTTGGATTTGGCCCGGTCCAGGAACTGCTTGTACTTTGCGATTTTTGCATCCAGCTCACGGATCACCTCCTTTGAGCTCATGTTGCTGTTTGCCTCTTCAGACTGAGGTGCTGTGGTCTCCTCAGTCTCCCCGTTAGCAGCTTCAGCATTCGTCTCATCCTCTTCCTCCTCGTCCTCTTCTTCACTGCCATCCTCAGAACCAGAGATATCATCTATTTCCAGGTCAGGCATCTCCACAGGGACCAAGTCCTCCTCAGTGAACTCTGGCGCCACGCTGATCTTGCCAAAGTTCTGTCGTACATTAGCCAGAATCTTCTGGACCTGTTCTTTTTGTTTGTGCTGGCGCTGCTGTTGATCGTGTTCCTCAGAGGGCGCGCCGGTGTTGTCGAGTTGTCCCTCCTGGACATTCTGAGCCACGTCTGAGGGTCCTTCAACTGCCAACAGCTCCTTGTCCTGGAGTTGAAGTTACAAAAGGAAAGTTGACGGGGATTGGTAGGGACAGAAAAGTCACTGAATAAAAAAGCGAAGGTGGAAAATGCAGCAAACTTGTACCTCTTGATCGCCTTCAGGTCCAGGTGGTTTGACAAAGAAGGGGATGCGTCCTCTCTGCCAATCATTGAGCACCATTTTGGAGACTGTGCTGAGATCTGGCTCACCACCCTGTACAAAATATAAGAACATAACACTTGAGCACAACATTTATAAGCACTAACAAACAGAAGAATATGCACATAAACTTTATTAAAATTTGACAGTTCAATTTTGCACTTATTCAAACAGGGTCTTCTTTTTGTAACAGTAACTCACCTGGTCTTTTGTACCAGTATTTTCGCTACTATCCTATTTTTGCCTTTACAGTTTGTGTTAAAGGGGCAGCTGAAACCTAAACCTCCAAAGGATCAATTAAGTGTCTGTCTGTCATTTACTCTGGTCCATCTGTCCATCCATCCAACCACTTCATTGTTTTTCTGTCCGTCTTTTCACCCATCCATCTGTTCATCAACCCACTTACTTGTTCCTCTAGCAGACTATCTATCCATTCATCCATTTACCTGTCTTTACATCCATCATCAATCTCTCTACCCATCTATCCCATCTATCTGAAAAACTCTCTATCCCTCCATCTAGCTATACATCCATCCATTTGCCCATGTCTTTGCATCCATCAATTCATCAATTCACCCATCTATCTCTAAATCCATCAATCCAGCCACTTATTTTTATATCATCCATCCACACAGCTATCCATCTGTCTATCAATCCATCCTTCCATCATCTACAAATCAATCAAAACATTCATCCATCCATCTATCTTAACATCCATTCCCCCATCTTTACACCTACTGTATATGTACATCCATGTACGCAACTATCTGTCTTTACATCCATCCATCCATTATCTGCCTACCTATATATCTAGCTACACATCCATCTAACCAGGCATCCATCCACGTATGACTACATCAATCCATCCTTTTATTTACACATCCATCTACAGACTATCCATCCATCCGAACACCCATCAGTCCATCTTTCTACACATCCAGCTATTTACTCATCCATTCACCTACCTCTACTCTCATCCATCTACCTGATCATCCAACTATCTATACATCCATCCATCTTCCTGTCTTTAAATCCATCCACCTACACTATATTGCCAAAAGTATTCGCTCACCTGCCTTGACTCACATATGAATGTAAGTGACTTCCCCTTCCTAATCCATAGAGTTCAATATGACGTCGGTCCACCCTTTGCAGCTGTAACAGCTTCAACTCTTCTGAGAAGGCTGTCCTCAAGGTTTAGGTTTGTATGTGAATTTCTGACCATTCTTCCAGAAGCGCGCATTTGTGAGGTCACACACTGATGTTGGACGAGAAGGCCTGGCTCTCAGTCTCTGCTGTAATTCATCCCAAAGGAGTTCTGTCAGGTTGAGATCATGACTCTGTGCAGGCCAGTCAAGTTCATCCACACCAGACTCTGTCATCCATGTCTTTATGGACCTGCTTTGTGCACTGATGCACAGTCATGTTGGAAGAGGAAGGGGCCAGCTCCAAACAGTTCCCACAAAGTTGGAGCATGAAATTGTCCAAAATTTCTTGGTGTGCTGAAGCATTCAGAGTTGCTTTCACTGGAACTAAGGGGCCAAGCCCAGCTCCTGCAAAACACCCCCACACCAAAATACCCCCTCCACCAAACTTTACACTTGGCACAATGCAGTCCGACAAGTATTGTTCTCCTGGCAACCACCAAACCCAGACTTGTCCATCAGATTGCCAGATGGAGAATTGTGATTCCATTCCAGAGAACATCTCCTCTGCTCTAGAGTCCAGTGGACGCGTGCTTTACACCACTGCATCCGGCACATTGCATTGCACTTGGTGATGTATGGCTTGGATGCAGCTGCTCGGCCACGGAAATCCATCCATGAAGCCCTCTGTGCTGTTCTTGAGCTAATCTGAAGGCCTCATGAAGTTTGGAGGTCTGTAGAGATTGACTCTGCAGAAAGTTGGCGACCTCTTTGCACTATGCGCCTTGGCATCCACTGACCCCGTTCCGTCAGTTTACGTGGCCCACCACTTCATGGCTGAGTTGCTGTCGTTCCCAAACAGCTGACAGTTGACTGCGGAATATTCAGGGGCGAGGAAATTTCACGACTGGATTTTATTGCACAGGTGGCATCCTATCACAGTTCCACGTTGGAATTCACTGAGCTCCTGAGAGCGACCCATTCTTTCACAAATGTTTGTAAAAGCAGTCTGCATGCCTAGGTGCTTGATTTTATACACCTGTGGCCATGGAAGTGACAGGAACACCTGATTCTGATTATTTTCAATGGGTGAGCAAATACTTTTGGCAATGTAGTGTATATACCATCCATCCATTTACATATCTGTACATCCATGCATTCATCCGTTAGTACTCACAAAAATGTCACATGCCATTACCGAACACTGACAAGAGACCTAGAACTATTTTCAGACATCCAGGAATACCATGACTCTAAACATGACTTTATCCAAACTTCTCGAAATGAGTTCCAGGCACCAAGTTAAGGGCAAATAATTTACCAAATACAATCCCAATTCTCAGTTAGAGGATCTGCTTTGTTATTATGGTGCTAAAATAAATATGTGGTTTCAATGTTCTGAAAATAATCTTCATCTTCAGTCAATTTTGTTTTTTATTTATAATTTCAGTATTTCTGCATGTTTTCGAAACAGGGTTGCAGAATAAAAACAAAGTGAAAAGCAAAAGAAAAACAAAATAGGGTCATCCAGACCTTTAGCAGCTTCCCCGTACGAAACGCTAACTTCTCCAGAAAGTCTTCGGCGTTGTTCCATGAAGGGATGCGGTAGGTCTTCTGAATGTATTCTGGTTTGGCTCGCTCCAGTACGGCCCCGATGTGCTCTTCTGGGTTCCTGATCTTCTCCACTTGAACCTTTTTAAGGAAAGTGAAGACAGAGGTGTGCATTTCAATATGTGAACGTGTAACCTTTCAGTTACGGAGCCTAAAAGCTGAGGCCAGGATTTTCAAGAGTATCTCAGGAATTAGATTTAGAGCTGATGGAGGCATTTTTAAACAGTCTGGTGTTGGATAAAGGAATCATTTCATCATTTATCAGAAGATACAGAGCTGTCAAAAATACCTCTTTAACAGTTGGTGGATTATACTTAAATCACTTCTACTGTTACTTGGGGTTATGTGGCTATGAAGGGAACAAAAGATTTTTTATTCACATCAAATGTATGGAGGGGCTACCTGAGGTGAAAGAGTGATGCAAGAACAAAAAGAACTTACCACTCCTTTTAAGACGATGTCTGTTTCACTGTCTTCTGAGGGGTAAACAACACCGGGACAGTCAATGAGGAAGATTCTCCTCATCAGCGTGATGTACTGCCACACCTGTCAGATGAAACAAGTCTTCATTATAGGGTTCTTCTACGCATTTCTCTAACTGAATAATAACATACAAGATGGTTTTAGGACTTATACTGAGAAAAAAACACATGACAAAAAAATGCAATCCACATAGCTGTGCTTAACTGAAGCCTTTTAATCCTTTGATTTTCAAACTGAGAAATACATTTGCAACATACTGTTTGTTGGTAAAACTGTGTTCCTCCTTCATTTATCAGGTCATATCAGGTATTATTTTTCATATTACCCAACCTGGAAGCATGTATACAGGTCATCCTGCTGGTTGGCTTGCTCATTTAGGCATATCCTGGGTGTGCGATGTATTCCCTTCATTTCTGCAACAATTTAGTTTGCATTTGAAAACATCACAGAGAGCAAAATTGGGATATTTCACCACAGGCTCTTGTCTGAGGAATCATAAGACACATTTTTTCATCAAATTTATTTCTTTCAACTAAATAATGATTGTTCGTGACTCTGGAAATATGTGAAAAGATTGTTTTTACTCCAATATCTTGTCTTTCTGTTAGATTTCTCAAAAGCTATGCAGCAATGAATCACTTCTGATTTTTTTTCTAGTTTTCAAACAATTTTATCCATGTACAGCAGCACCACCGAGGGGATAAAAGTTGGTGTTAGAATCACTGTACAGAGAGTTGAATAAAGAAAAGCAGACAAAAATGGGCTTTCAGAGTTTTAAAATAGTGGTGGCAAAAGTCAACCACACGGTTACAATGCCAGTCAAAAGGTTAAAATGATCTACATTGAAAGGGAATCCAAATCAAAATTCTTGGTTCACGGTGGAATTTTCTGATAAACTACTTTCCAATGAAACAAATAAAATAAAAGGCAGCTGGAAAAAAATGCATACAGGATTTGTAAACCAAAGAAATGTCTTCTAACAGCAGCCTAAAACTGAAACATTAAACATTTGAGCGGCGTTTCCTGACCCTCTTTTCCCAGCTTACACCCCTGCCCTTGAGTAAAGGTACAGCTGGCTATGGAAATGCAAGGGAGATCAGGATGTACCGCTCCAAACTGTATTGAGCCAAACCAGACCGCTTAGTGGAAACAAGGGTTTAGCTCAATTAACAGTAACATATATGTAACAGAAAAACTCCTCCAAACAGGAGCCATTCTTGAATGCAGGTTTGTAGCATCTACATGAAGACTTTTTCAAACATCCCACTTTAAGACAAAGAAACCAGATGAGGCAAAATGTTAACTCACTGCTGTGCTTTGGAGCTCATTAAACTACTTTAATGTGGTCAGTGTGTTGTTACCTCCCAGCAGAAACTGCAAATGTGGATCCAAATTTCACATAAAACAATGTGTGAATTATGACAAAATGAAAGAGCGAGGGTCACAGCAGTTTCTCATATTGTCAGTGCTTGGCTGTCCCACAGATAAGTAGTTAGTGACGTTTAAAGATAAACAAAGGAATACAGAAGAGGGGGCCTCAGGCCCATTAGATCCACTGGACAGGGATTCAAAAGTATTGTTTCTCTGCCGTGGTCAAAGTTCACAGCTTTTGGCAAGAAGAAGGAAAACTAAAGATGTTTTACCTCTCTTTCCCCCTGGCCCGTCTTTGAACACTGACGGAGCTCAGAGGTTTCAGAAGAGGATAAACAGCCAGAGGGAGAGAAAATTAAAGATACAACTGGTTGTTGTTCTTACTCATTGTTAGATCAAAACATAAGATTAACAGTTAAGTAGTTTAGAAACAGAGAACTACTTTGCTAGATACAGTTATTAACCATAAGTGAGCCTAGATAAAGAACCCACATGTTAAAAGAAGAAATTAAATGCTCCTATTACAGTCCCTTCTGTGAGTCCTGCACAATAAAAGAAAACATGTCATGTGCAATAAAGTAGTTTAAAGTGCAATAAATAAAACAGAATAAAGGACTAAATTGAGGCTGTAAGTGGCTACATCTGTCTGCTGTTCCTTGTATTCAAAAAATGAAGGTACAGGAAACATTTTGTTTCCAATTCCAATTAATTCTGTAGGCCTTTCACACTAGGGATGGGACGACACACTTAAACTCATGATACACTGCACCACGATATGCCCAGGTCACGATACGATACATCACGATACAATATCAAAAAAGTAAAAAAGAAAAAATATTACTGTGTAATTACAACTTATTTGTTTTTGTTTGAGTTGCACACAGGAAAACACAAGGCTTAACAGGCCAAACACAAACAATAACACTCTCTAACCCCAGAGAGGTTAGAGAGAGTGTATGCTAACGAGCGGTAGGCTCGTTTTCGCCGGGGTCGTCTACACATTTTTATGATGATGCTGAAGGTGGTGGTTCATGTTTGTTGTGTTGGAGGCGGTGTATGGAATGACAGCAAAGCAAAGTTACACACCGTCTTAGTCTTGTCAGTTACTCTATTGTCGTCTTCGTCTTTTTTAATGAGAAAGCCAAATACTGCGAGACAGATGACTTGTATCCAGGCGGAGCGTCCTCAATTTCGACCTCATTTCAACCTCATTCAACTCCACATGCGGTCACATGTGGAGTCGCATCCGCTGTTATCGGACGTGACGTCTATATTTCGTGATCCATATTTTAAAAACTTGATGTGTTTCGTCGCGTTCTGTATCGCGATATTTTGCCAAATGATATTTCATCCCATCCCTAATTCACGCATCGACAGCTTTATTAAGCTGAAGTTGACCAGCGATGTGAAATCAACAAAATCTTGGTAAAAGAATGCTCCTGGGTCATTTTTTTATGTATTTTTTGGGCTTTTGCGCCCTTATTGATAGGAGAGAATGACAGTGGATAGGCTTGTGAAATGGGGTGAGAGAGTAGGGGAAGACACTCTGCAAACTGGCCACAGCTTGGATTCGAACGTGGGCCGAAGTATGTATAGAGGACATGCCTGGTTGCTAACAACTAAGCCACACCAGCACCCTGTGGGTCTTTTTTTTACTGTTAAATGCAGGTCAATGTATCTTAAGTGAAGAGAAACATTGTGTTGATGGAGAATGATGTTTCCTGACAGCCTCCTGACTAAATGTACATGGAATTTAAAAGTTTGCCAGTGTAGATGTAATGCATGGGTAGTGCAATAAATTCAGTGGAATTTTGCCTCACGGAGTTTGGCACAGTTGTGTTGTACTGAAGTACTTATATGTCACCCAACAACGCCATACAAAGTTGACACATATGCCATTTCACCACATGCAGCTGGTCACAGAATTCTGACACCATGCCTGGAAAATCAAAAATGGCTGTCCCAAAAGAGGATTCAAGTTGTACAACAGGAGTCCAGGCCTGATGGAGAATTAGCTGAAGGCGACAGAGATGAATGCAGCTGTAACTGAAGGTAGTGACGGTAAGCAGAGGTCAACTTTTGCTGGCTTAAAAATGTGCTGTATCAAAAGTCTGCCAATTTTCAACATGATGTTCACTTAGGTCTATGTGCCCGACTTAGCTTGATTAGACTTGACATTTCCCTCTACAGTGTCAAAAGTTGGCCAAAACGTTAGTGTGTGAATGGAGCTTCATTAGTAGCAAATTGTCATGTCTTTATTAGTACTATCTAATCTGAAGCTGATAGGTAATTTGTGGTTCATCGACTGCTTTAGAACGATGCAAGGCATGATTGTAAAAATCTCAATACAGCTATGACCTTTTTCTCTCCTACGATGTCAAGATGTCCTCTAATTTTTGATCGTAAAGACAGATCTGAGTTTGTCAACAGGGCATTTCTTCTCCCGGAAGAGAAAATACTAAAATAGAATTTAACTGTTACCTTGCAGTGCAAATGGATCAGCTTGATTTTAAGTCTGTAATCAGTCTGATTAATCATGCCAAGCTACAGCGACAGTGAGCGGCCCAAAGCGAACAGCCCAATCAGAGTCCTTTAAAGCAACAAAGTTGGGAGCCACGAGTGTGACGACAGCAGGAAGTAAACTGCTCATGAAGAGATCAGCATTGATGCTCACAGCTTCAGTAGCACTTTCATCTGTCATGACCAGATGTCTTTATTTAATGAAAAACAAATAATCATACTACAAATTTATCAATAGAAAGGAGGTTTTTGCTCCACTTATGACAAGTTTTGCCAAGAGTTTGTTTTACAAAGGAGCTCATTTCCTTTACACCACAAAAGTAGCACGCATCCACTCCAAAGCTGATTGGCCTGTAATGAACATAACAGACAGAATGATCGACCAATCACCTCCCAGATATGCCTTTGAAAGGTTTTGCCCATCCCTGAATATGTCCTATTGACTCCTTCCCAGATGTACAAGTGAAATGAACTTCGTGGTCTGACTGCTGTGTCATGGTGATGTAATTAAAGTAGATGCCAGTATTTCACTGATATAACAAAACAAATAAACATCTTAAGCTGGTATCTGCTCAACCCTCAAATCACCTTGTTCATAAAAAGGACTGTATCAGTGCTGAATGAATGCATCTGTGCATCCCCTCAAAGCAAAAGAATATTCCTTTAACTAAGGCATCCATTTAATGAGTAAACTGAGCTTTGTGTGAAAACTCCAGACTCTTAGAAAATGTTCATGGCACATTTTAACCACTGATATTGTGGCAATGACAAAATTTGAATGAACTCTGAAACTTCTCTTGATTTCATTATTAAGCTGGATGTAAAAATCTGGAAGGAGCTGATTGTTTCTTTTTATTCAAAATCAGTGTAGTTGACGAAGTAATTGGGAACAAACTTAATTCAAACCTTTGGGGATCAGAGTAATTTTTTCTTTCTAGTTTTCCTTCCAGCTGCTCATTTCTCAGGGTGTCCTGTTGCAAATCAAAGGTTTGTATTTTGTTTTCCTGGTCGAGATGACACTTGGCTCTTACCTTTGTTTCTCCTGCGAGAGGTGCAACATTGCAGACCTTCTTCGATCGCAGCGTGTTGATCACTGAGCTTTTTCCTACATTAGGATAGCCAATGAAGCCCACACTTATCTGCTTCTTGTCTGTGTGGAGCTGTGGAAGGAACATAAATAAAGTCAGTGTGTTGTGTTTCCTGAACAACAGAGTAATTTAAGTACTTGTCTGTTTCCATTAGCAATAAAAACGTGAAGTTGTCATCAGTCCAGGACTTCAATTTAGTTTGTTTATAACACATACCAAAGGTCTCTTTAAAAGGGTCTTTTGCGTGGCAAAGATAATCACGAGGATCAAAACCTCTAAATCAAGAGATTCATCCACCTTTTATTCCTCTCCATCCACTGATCGCAGCTGTTGTGGAGATGATTTTCTTTTTACCTCGTTATGTCTGGATTTCTTGGTAACAGAGAAAAACTTAACAAGGAAAAACAAAGTTTCTGCGTCTCTCCCATAAAAGTCTTTGTTAATCAAAATATTAAATCCAACTGGAACTATTTGTCTGAAAATAAAACCGCTGTGATTTCTCGACCTCTAAGATCTTTTATGCTACCCCATTTTATTCACGCTGCATTTCCCAACCACTACGCAACTTTGCGTGTTCATGTCTGGCAGAACAGATAAAACCTTTCAACAAAGTAAAGCTAACTGTAAATTTCATAAGTGAGTAATACTGTTATTTCTTCATTTCGTTTTGTTGGTGTCCAAGTACGTTTATTTCTTCAGAGCAACATTTTACAGAACAAGAAGCACCTTATCCATGAACCACACATTTATATTAGCATATATAATCACTTTGTTAAGAGGTGATTTGGAAAAGGACTCAGACAACTTTTAGCAAAAAATGGTCCTTGCTGTCTTGTACTGCACTTAACTTTTAAAAATCAACAATATGGCTAACATTAAGAGGGGTACTGTTATACTGTACTGTTATGAAAGTGTTTGTCAAGTATCTTGGGACTCTTTGAATTACATCTGATATGTTAACATTACCCAACATCTGTGAAAAGGGGTACTAGTTCTTTCACAAGTTTTGTCTTTCCCTTAAATTAAGTTAATTAATAAGCTCTTTTATAGTTTAATTTCTAGAACAATGTCTTTAAAGTATCATTTTGGGTTTTTTGAAGGGGGGTCGCTAAGGCCCATTGCATTTATAAATACGGATGCCAGCTGAGAAACTTGCAAGCTTTGTTTCTGTTCTGTTATGTACCTGCTACAGTCCGCAACTGCATCATAGGATATTAGGTAACTGTATTTTTTGGGGACAGTGACACAACAAATGCATTTTAAAATTAAACCTTTAAGTTGAATAACTGCCACCTACGTTTTTGAAGTTCTGGCCTGAGAAACTTTTTTGAAATATAGCGGATTATGTGGAAGGCCTCTAAAAATCTTGTTTCCTTTAAAACATAACAAGGCTGCGTGCTTTCCCTCCCTAAACATTCAGGTAGTGTCTGGTCCTAAAAACTAAAGTAAATTTACGCTTGGCTAATGGCTAGCACAGCTACTTAAAGCATGTTTATGTACATATAAAGTCGAACACGAGCAGTTTATTTTTTTTAATGTATTTTTTGCCTTTATAGATAGAGTAACCGTGGAAAGGCTTGTGAAAGGGGGTTAGAGAGTAGAGGAAGACACTCTGTAAACCGGTCACTGGTTTGAACCCGGAGCGTCAGAAGTTTGTATATGGGACGTGCATGGTTGCTAACCACTCCGCCAAACCAGCACCCCAGTTTATTTCTATTTTTATGATTTTTTTCAGTTGAATATTTACTTTTAAATTGTGTCATGTGTGTAGAAACTTAAAAAAAACTAATTCTACCAAGACTTGATTAATTTAACCATCCTCCAGATGAAACAATATTAAGCTAATGCTAACAGTTAAAATAAAAAAACTATCAGAATTGTTTTTCTCTTTCACCTCAAAAAGGTAAGAGTACCAAGTAGATGAAATGAACAGGAATATTTGCAGACAATTTTTGAAGTTAAGATACTGAGAACTGATGCAGGATGATGTTTGTAGAATTGGACCAATGGATGGGTTTTTCAGTTCTTTACCAAAAACAGTTTATCATTGAATCATAGCAGTTGTATGTTTGCTTTTTGTCCTTATCAATTTTAAATAAGTTCTTACCTTCCCAAACTGTCTGAGCAGCTGGATCAGGGAGCCCTTTCCAAAGGAGTTTGTGAGGCTGGCATGGAAAGCCAGAGTGGGGTACTCGTGAGACAAAACAGCGACCCACCGTTTCTGGTTTTGAGCAGACAGATACAAAGAGACCCACAAACAACTCAATACAAAAAGATGCTGGATAAAATCAGACCAGTCAAACTTTACAGCAATGTTTAAATGTCTCACCGTGACCCAGGTGGGGATGAGGTCACATTTGTTGAGAACAAAGATCAGATGTTTCCACGGTTTCTCCTTTTTCATGTATGTTTCTATGCTCTTGGAGCGTGTTCCCATGGGGTCCCGAGCATCCAGCACTTGGATGACCACATCTGATGAGTCAATTACCTATAAATATGAATCAGTCAGACATACATACACAAACAAGCCTGCTGCACAGAATAAAGTGAAATGATGAAAAAACAAAAATGTTACCTTGTAAAGTTCTCCCCAAATCCTCTTGGACTGACCCTTTTTGAAGATTTCCTCACGGGCCTCCTCCCTGTTACAGAATTGGACTTATAATTACTTCAGGAGCAGTATGTTTCCACCTTCACATGAGCAACTTCATGATAAAAAAAACTCTAAACAAGATGAGGTCTTACCGGACCCCTGTGTCCTCGGTCACCAGGTCTCTGTCATTGTCTGCATTGTAGGTCAGAGCTGAAGCCTCAGCCTGTTCCAGGAGGTCTTTCACATCCCCAACCACTAGACTGGGCCTCTTCCTCTGAGCCTTGGGCCCAAAAGTGGTCTCAAAACCCTCAGTATCTAAAATATGGACCTTTGAGTTCTGCAAGCATGGAGAAAAAAAATAAATGACATCAAAAAAACATCAAACTTAAAAGTTTAACAGTTAGACAATTTAACAATTCTGTTGAAAATGTAGAGATCTGACATCAACATGTTCTATTAAATAAAAAGGTAATTAATATACAGTATATTCAGGCAAACAGATGGCACATACATCTACATCCAGCTAGAGGTGGGAAAAAATATCGTTACAGCAATATATTGCGATATTTTGACCACTGATGCACGATCGATATTTCAAATCTTAACACTGATTTTTGTGTAAAAACAAAAACACATATTTTTTCAGAGTTGGAAATTAAATACAACTTATAAATACTTAAGTACGGGTGTTTTTCATGCAGCCTATCAGTTCAGACGGTGACAAGAGAAAAATGTTTTTCTGTTGTGCTGTCAGTAACTCAATGCACTTTGTTCCTCATGTTTGTAATTACAGTTTGAGTTGAACTGCAGGTTAGGATGCTTTCAATACATCAATTTAATTTCTTTGCAACATGAGTTTACATGACTTGATGCACTCTATGTTTCAAGTTAAGTGTATGTAAACAACATTACACATATTTCAAAAACTATAAAATGGAAAACTTATAGTTTTGAGTAATACTGTGTGATTTACATATATACCATCTTTAGTTTTCTCTTAGTTAACTCTAGAATATTGCAATATTTCACAATATTGTGATATCTTTATGTATCGTGATATTATTGTATTGTGACCCAAGTATCGTGATATGTATTGCAGCGTGAGGTTCTTGCCAATACTCACCCCTACATCCAGCTAACTAGTGACAAATTTCTCACAGCAGAGTACTGACCTGTAACTACGATGAACTGCTTTTTTTATTTTTAACAGTCAAACCAGAAGCTTAACCCAACTCATAAGAGAACTGAAACACACTTTTTGTTACAGCTATAACCTAAGATATGTACAGATTTTAAAAAGCACCTCTCTTTGATTTTATGCATAAAATCATACATACTGCAGGACATGCAATCTGTCACATGACCCAAAGCAAAGCATGCTGCCACTTGAGCACTCTTTGAGAAACGTAAATATAAATAAAATGTAAATATTTCAAGCTTTATCTGCAACTAAATTTTGTTTTACATCACCCTCATTCAGACACCATGTTACTTGCAGACTCCTTGTGCTTTTTCATGCTTAAAGTACAAGACATTTCCCAGTTTTAAGGTTCAATGAGCAAATAAAGACTTTTAACTGTTTTTTTTCTTTCTTTAGTCCAGTTTTTTTTATTTCAAAATACCTGTTACAGTGTGTGTGTCTCTTGTGAGCTTATACACAAAGAGGCATTTATCAGATAAAAAACAGAATTAAAGAAAAATCTCAACATAAAGTGCTTAACAAATTTCCAAGACCACCACACAATGTTCAGTTTATGCCACAGCCCGGGTTAAACAACACTGATAATTACTAAAATCATTTTAATGATTCTGTGATGGTCGATTCACCAGTATGAAGAATAGGGATGGGTACCGAATTCGGTACTTTAAGAGGCACCGACCGAATTCTGTAGGTACTACCGAGTACTGATTCATGTAAAATCAAACGGTGCCATGTTTAGGTACCTAAATGCATCCTTGTGACTGTGAGGGAGTGGAAGAAGCAGGTATACTATTGGGTAGAGTAGGTGAATTTCCATACCGGACTTGAACGCAGCACAGCAATAGCGTAATGACATCAGCAGCCGCGGGCTCAGTCAACAAAGCAAGCATGGCTGAGAGAAATTGCTCGAAAGTATGGCTCCACTTTATTTAATGTGATGCAGATTACGCTCGCTGTAATATTTGTGACACCAGGTGTAAGGCCAGCAGTGGAAATACTTCAAATCTGAGGAAGCACCTGGTGACGCACAAAATTTTCCTTAAAGCTGAAGAGTGAACAATTTTTGATAGCCTCAGATCTATGACCACAAAGGATTCATTCAGCACTGTTAGCACGCCTGTGTCCAATGGTGACTAGTGGTCTGCAGCCAGAAACACAGGAAAAGAAATGGCTTTAACATTTGGTGATGGCAGCACATGCGACAAGGAGGATACCTGGTCCAGGTAAATAAGCCTTATGTTTAAGATGGTATTAGCTTGGCATTTTAATGTGCGTCAGTTATCATTACCAGGTCGGTTCCTCGTACTTTGTAGAGTTAATGTAAATGCTTTTTTTTATTTACAGCTCTGTTGGACCCATTGTTAAACTGCCCTAAAGTTAAAGTGAGGGCTGCAGTTAATTTATTAAGTTGTGGTTCATTTTAGTTACTGGTTTTCATGTTGAAGAAATTTTTGGAACAACTACGATGTTACAATACAAACAGTTGAATCTTGTTTTGATGTATATCTGTCAAATTTTATATACTGAGAAATAAATTTACAATGAAAAAATTTGAGATCTTAATATTAAATAAATTAACATTTATTGATTTACTTTTACCCATAAACACACGCAAAAGTACCGAAAATTGGTACTGTTGAGTACCGATACCAATTCCCAGGTACCGGGCATCAGTATGGTATCGGTTCAAATGTGAAAGGTACCCATCCCTAATGAAGGAGCACTTTAACAGAAATGGCATTTTTAAATGCTTAAGTGTAATTATTGTTTTCCATGAATTTTCAAATTGATTGTTTTACAAAAAAACATTTAAGCTCATTGCTATTTCTTAATCAAGATGACAAATTACAGGGGTGGGAAAAAAATTGATTCACATAAGTATTGGGATTTTTTGTTTGATGATTTTTTAATGTTTTTTTTGGTTCAAAAATCGTTTTTACGGAATTTAAAAGCTTAATTTTAGTCTGTGTTAATAAGCCACTTTTAAATGCAATCCAAGCTTTTGAAGAGAGAGTATAAACAGCTGGTTAAAATATATTGCTGAATAAATCCTAAAAATGGACTCACATGTGATGTGTATTTTTCCTGATATAGTCTAAGGCATCATCATTGTTCATCTTTTTTGCTGGTGTTAAAAAAGGTAACTAAAGATTGCAAAAACTGGCAATATCATGGAATCGCAATTTAAATCGAATCGGCACCTAAAAAACTGTAAAAAATCGAAACAGGAGAAAAGTGTGTCGTCCCAGCCCCCAGTTATAGTTATTTAATTCCATTTCTGAACTAAAAAAACAAGTGTTCATGGTTAAGTGTTTTGTTCCATTAACGTCTATCTTCTCAGTGAAGACCAGTGAGATGCTCAAGTTTGGGTATAAAAATGTAAATTCAGTTTGAAATGCCTCATTCCTATTCAAAATGTTTGTCCAATAAAAATTCATTTTCAGTTTTAATTTTTTTCTTTAAGATTTCTCAAATATTTAAGATATCCCGTCTTTTTTTAATCTCGGCTGGTCTACTAAACTTGTTAATCATTGCACATCCCCAAGAAATAATATCACAATATCATTTTTACCCAATATAAATCAGACCTAATGTCTACCCAGGGTAATCCACCATGAGCAGAGTACTCTGCGACAGTTAGCTAGCTGGTAGAAAGCATGTAAAAACTAAACTCTGCTAAAAGACATCATGAATCAAAGAAAGAGATCTGGTTAGTTTCAGGAGGTATGTAGCAGAAGAGATAACTGATTAAGACTGGTAATAAACAAAAAACAACACTATAGCACCAATTTGGCATAGTTCAATAGATAAATTACATATTTATTTTGTTTGTATTCTTTGAATTTAGTTTTGATGCTTTTATTCGCTAAGAAGGGTTTGCCATCCGTTTCAACCAAAGGGCATCAAATGCTAGTTGAGTACACGAGTAACGGTAACCTGGAAACTGAAATTGTATAACAGACAACAGGCCTGTTAAGAAATTTTAATACACTGTGCTGGTGTGATCTTTCCAAGAGCTTCAAACATTATTACAAAACAAATCCATACGGTAAACAGAACACCGAAATATGCAACAAAGACGCCAATAAAACAGCAAAGTGTGTGCCAGGGCTGATTAACTGTTCCAGTCAAGCTAAATAACAAGCCATATCTCTGTTAGTACACTGCCATGAGACGAATGGGGACCAAGAGTTTACAGTCTTTGCTGGACACATTGCTATTGGAGGCTGCAGATTGCCAAGATCTACTACAGAGCTCCTTGAATATAGCATTCTAGTTTCTCCTCTCACAAAAGCACTACATCTGGTTTGGGATTATAGGAAAGAAAATAATCTGTTTTTTTTTTTTTTTAAAAGTGAGTTACAAAATGTGTACCTACACTTAAATGGTTAGATGGTTATTAAAGTTTGGCAGAGGATTTTTGACTTGTACTGTACAAATGAATAAGTATCAAATTAAAACCAGTTTCTTTAAAAATGCTTTAAAACCCGATCAAAGTCTGACTCCATAAAGAGGATACAGAACAGCACACACAAAAAGGGGACAGAATCCTATTTAACTTTGCATCGGTCATGAGGTGGAGAAAACTGTGTGGCAGGAAGCAGCTCTGATGCCAAGCACACAGCCAGCACACTCAGGGTCGTGCTGAGCCAAAGTGAGAACTGAATGAGGATAAAAGTAGAGCTGCTTGTTCCTTTCACCTCATAAAATCCAAAGCACCACGCTACTGAGTTAAACAGAGGTATATTTATTTTCTTGCATGATAAAAGTCTCATAAAAACTTCTGAAGTTTTCTGTGTCTCATATACATCTAATAAAATTCACGGACAGTGTGTACTCAAACAAACAATGAAAAATCACACATCGAGGGAGGTCCTCTTGACACACAGGATAATCCTGTCTCTCCCTTTACAGACATTGGTGTCTGTTTGTCTTGTGGTGCTTATAAGTGTGTGGAGTTTAGCTGAAGGCAAAACAAACACTCATCCATACAATTCACTTATCAATCCATCCTATCTATTATGCAAATTCAGGAACCCAGTGCTTTGATCAGAGGCAATGGAAAGAAATGATAACAAAAAAGTCAAAGATGCAATTATTGCAGATAGGCGACATAAATTGTGGTAAAAATTTGGGCTTCATTTTCCACAATATGGCAGTAACTTTACAGCATCAAGCACCAGTGTCTTAGGAAATTCAAGCATGGATGGAAAAAGCCATCACAAATGCAGCTGGGTATAACCACCAGGAGTGCCATGTGTTTGCTATTGTTGATACTAAACATCTGTGTTTCTGTGATTTATTAAGAATTGGAACGATAAGGTCAATCAACGCACATCCCTACTTCAGACACAAACACCAGAGCTGGCTGGCAAGTTGTTTTGGTCCCTTTATATAAGATCACTAAATCTCCAGGACTGAGAGTATGATTTGAAAAACTGAACACGGATAAATATAAGCAGACTGTATATAAAAGAGCTTTAAAACACACAAAAAAGTCCCTTTAATTCGGGCACTAAAAACAAAACAAAGTGACACTTTTCAACCCCTGTGTGGCCTCAGGAAATACCAAGATATAGCTCACGGCAGTATATAAAGGGTCTATACTCACATGAGCTTTCACTCGATCATGAAGTAGGGACATGGGAAGCTTGCTCTGTCTCATCACCACACGATATGGATCCTTCTGTACTGCTCCCATCTCTTCTTGGAATTTTTGGAGGGACGACTGCTTGATCACACGTGTATTTGCTGAAATTCAGGTGAGCATGGATACAGGGGAATGTTTAGAATAGATTGAAATTGAAAGCCCTTTTCTGTTGAAGGCCCCTTTAATCCTTTGTTTTGTAGAGTTAAGAAAGGGCATGTACTATTTAAATGCATCAGTAAAAAACCACTGCAGGACTTTGAGTAACTCCAACAGAGGTCATACTTGCATTTTAACACTTTACTTTCTGTTCTTTAAAGGTGCTATGAGGAGAATCTATTCCCGACGACATGAAGACTTTGCTATCCATGAGCACGCGCGGCAACTGTCGTAATGCTGCGTTCTGGTAACCTCGGAACTGGGAGTGACCTCATCTCTGACTTATCGGCGTTCCAGTTGAAGTCAGAAAAAAACATGCCGATCTACCAGGCTATTGTTAGCTGTTGTTAGCACGCCCTGCATTGTTGTATGAAGAATGTGATTGTCACTATGGCACCATTTTATAAGTCTATCAATACTATGTATACAGCTGATCTAGAGCGACACACCCCAGTTAGAAGTGTGAATAAACTGATTATTACAGGAGCTAAATAACTGTTCACACTGGGGGCATCAGACTTTGATTGTCAACTCAGGGGTAGCAAAATTCAGACTTCGGGGAATGTTCCAGCTGCAGTTTCAGACTCGGAACCTGGAAATTCCAACTTCTGACTACAACTGGAACGTACCAAAAGACGTGACCCAAGCCAAAGCGTGTGTTTGTTGTGATGCTAATAAAAATGCAATAAAAATGACCTTCCTCAGAACTCTGCATTGCTATACAACTTCTTTTTTTCAACAGCTTACAGGATGCAAAGCGACGAGGTAATGTATCTCTTTCTAGTTACGTAGCAGTAGTTTTTGATGTATGACAACAAGCAGTTTTTGGAAAACGTAGTATCGTAGTTTTGTAGCCGGCTGTCCGACCCGACCACGAAGCTAAGGAATTGCATTTATAGATAACCTATACTGATGCTATAAAACTCATCTTAAAGTGTGTGTTTCGATCAGGCATATATCTAAAAGTGAGACTTTTTTGTAATTACTTAGAAACTCCTCATAGGATCTTTAAATGTATTGCATGTCCATTTAACTGTATAAATACTCTTAGCTCTGTCTTTTCTACATAAAACACAGAAAGTTAAAATAACTAGTCTGACAAACTCATCAGGTATTCTGGACAGTAAATCATCCACAAAATAATAAGCACAAAATCTGAGCCAAAGATTAAGGTCATGATTGTCGTGTGTGAAGTTGAAACATTGCCGACCATTCCAAGCGTCGCTACCAAACAGAGAAAACAGATCAAAAGAGAACCTACTGAACCACTTGATGTTAGGTTCAACTCTGGCGACAGTCCCTGGAGCCACCGTGGACTGATACTGTAAAGGTTTGATGACCTTCCCAAACTTGTTACTGGGAACAAAAAAATAAAGATTTAGCATTAATGTTGCCGTGTTTGATTCATTATGCTGAAATCTGCCGAACAATGACTGAAAACAGTGCTGCAAATCCAATATCATTTACCATCTCTGCTTCTGTCTGTACATATTCAAACGCTTGATTGTGGCTCGGTCCCTCATGTTGTTCCCACCATCACCTTTGGGGCGATCTAGGGGAGAGAAAAAACACATCATCAGTGCAAAAACAGGGAAATATTATCAGAAAACGAGGACCAAAGGGGCTATTGTTTGGCAATGACTTAAAATAAACTCAAGTTACTATGTAGGTTCACAAGATGATGAAAACAAGATTATAAAATGAAAGAGCGAAAAAAAAATGATAGGAGGCTGTTGATGAACGGAAAAGTCAAAAGATTCCATTCTAAGGGCTGAATATTGGATTTTTTAAAAACTATTTTTGACAGGCAGATATTGCCAGGCTCATTTCAGACAATCCCAGTACTTGCACATTTTTTGTTCAGAACACAAAGTCTATTCTGTACTGGAATCAACCTGTTCCCCTCACAGTGAAGTCTTCTTTGTATTAAAAACACATGTAGTCTGAGAAAAACAGTTGGTTTCATAAAAAATGAAAGTGGAATCATTTTAAAATGTGACATTCAGTGATGACAATAAGTAAGTTACTATGCAAGATTTGTACATCCTGTTAATATTATATAGCCCCTTTATTATGGTCCACAATATGGCCAATATGTATGATCAGCAGTAAATATAACCACCAGTTTGGCAATCTATTGATGTATTTGTCCTTGTTGATTTATTTTTGGGCTAGCATCTGTGTATTATTATATTGTGCTGAAATTATTGTGCATCCTTCTCTATGTATTTAGAAAATGGCTTAACTCTGAGGAGTCCAAACAGAAACACTGCAAATCAACTTTAATATCTTGTAACTCAGTGGTGGCTGTAGCTCATGACAATGCAGAAACACTAAAACAGCAATTTAAAGCTAAAACGTGAAAGCTGATATTGCTAAACTTAGGAGCTGACATGTTTAAATATCACATTAATATTTATACAGTGCTTCACAACTTGATAAGACCATTACACAATGTAAGGTTTGTGCAGAAGCTCTGTAACAGTAATGACATTTTTAATGCTAAAATATAACTATCACTGTAATTCATTCATTTTCAGATTTACTATTTTACAAAACATGAAAACACAGTCAAGTTTGTTATTGTTTTTTATATTTCAAAGTCAAATGAGTTATATACTTGCATTCCTTAACAGAAGAAATAGTTCAAGTTGTTGAATGTAATTCTGGATTAATTTATGACTTCTCAGAGAAGCCCAGTGAGTGGCTCAAATTTTGAAAAAAAAGATGAATGTTTGTTCAATAATAAAAACAGTTTCTGTTTTAACTACGTTTTACAAGTTTTCTCATTTGAAGACAGGGGGTCTCATAAACTTGCTCAGCACTGTATAATATTGTGAATGGGGCATCATTACTAAAGTTTGTCCAGACTCGGGTTGGGAACTGAAGGGTTGCTGAGTTAATGTTTGGAGAGAAAGCTGCCAATATCCCTTTCTGCAGGGCACTGAAGCACAGTTATTCAGCCGTGTTTTGTGCAGAGTTCTCCTTTGCTTTCCTGTATGGCTCTTGGCGAGGGCTCCAAATTTATGGAATGATCTGGTTGACGTGATCAGGTCAGCTGAGTCTGTGCTGTTGTTTACATCTCTTCTTGAGGCAAGTTTTTATCGATGAGCCTTTCCTGATTTTACTTTATTATATTTCACTTAAATTGTTTTATTTGTTGTTTCTTATTTAATTGCAAACAAGCTCTCCCTTTTAAAAAAAAATTTCTTTGAGAGATCTTACAAACAATATTTATGCTTTAAAGTGATTAGATATTTTCTTGATAGTTTCTCTGCTTATAGTTTTATAATCTGCCTGTTGTGTTATGTTATGCTGTATGTTTTACTATGTTTTTAATTATAGCTGTCGTTGAGAATCACTTTGTTGCTAATGTTTGAGTTTGCTTTATAAATGGAGACTATTATTCTGATGGCATGTCTGTGTGTGTGTGGTACTGGAATATGTGAATCTGAGTGTGAATTAATGATTGTGTGTATAATTTAGGCATGGCACTCCACAAAATTCGTGGTTATCACGTTTGCCAAAATTGGCAGCACAGAAAGGGTCATCATTTCTGTTTACATAGACACTTAACAAGTAATAACTGAGGCAAAGACGTGATCATAGTGGAAGTTTACCCCAAACTGGTTAGAAATACAAACACATCCCCTCTCCTAAAAGGAACTGTCAAATGTACGGATGACTCTAGTTCATTTTTGCACCTCACAACACGCAGCAACCACATTTTAGCACACATCAGACACACATTGTTCTCATTCTGCCACTTCTCTCATTAAATGTAAATGTCTGATCTCACTAAAAACACACAGCCTGCCAATGAAACCGTAATCTCTATCAGCTACCCTGAGCTGTAAACAAATACTGTCGCTAATGAATGTTAGCTCACCGGGGTTGCTGCTGGACGCAGAGGGGTTTATTGAGCTTTTCCCCTTAAAACGAGGCTTCACCATTTTGGCAGCTCGGTCGGTAAAGCCTTCAACAAGGAACAAAAAAACACAGAAGACACGGAGGTGTCTTAAAACTAAAGTTTATGGACTCTTTCTCCTCCTCAGCTCTGGACTGTGGACCGCACACGTGTTGTTGCGGTGAAAAAGGAAGTGCGTCATCAGAGGAGCGACAGCGACACGAACCAATCACAGAAGAGCCGCAGTGATCAGAGCAGAAGTGACGATGAACTGAAATATGAAGTTTATTTTTTTCAGAGATATAAAGTTCCTGTTTAATATGTGACTTGTGTGAGAGGGAAATGTACTATCTAATAGAAACTAAAGCTTAATGTGTAAATGCTATGCTGTTATTTCTATATCTCCCAGTAGAGGGTGCAACACATTTTCTGTCAGAGCAACACACAAACTACATACATTCAAAGTAACACTGATTTTGGCCCTTCATTATTTTACAGTTAGTGGTTTGTTGATCATTGCCATTTATAAGGGAAATGAATGGCATTAGGTTTAAGTGATGCTCAACATAGTTGGGAGGGGTCAAGCTTTATGGCATAGAGGAGAGCTGAAGGTCTGCAGGTTCAATAAAAAGAGAAGTCTTGATTTATGTTTATCTAGGCAATGGCAGAGGTTTGGGAGACTTAAGTCATGATTATGAAGAATTAGTGATCAATGAAACCTTTATTTCCCCTGAGGGAGTTTGTCTACAAACTACATAGGACATTGACAACCAAAGGACAACACAATAACATCTAATAGATAGCCACAAATAAAATTTTCCCATTACAATAATAATAATACATTTGTAAGAGTCTGAATATCTGAAACTACCTTAAGTCCAGTCTTTTTAAGTTATGTTTGTTCAAATATAGATTTCATATGATAAATCCAAATTACAAATTCATCAGTGCTGGTTTAAAACCTTTATTACATCTGAAGAAGTATTGTTTCAGAGATACCAAATTTCAATCTTCAATATACCTGTAAAAATCAATCAACACAATGCCACAACACCAACTATAGAAGCCAGAGACACCCAATATTGATTTATAGCTTGTGTTTAGTAAATAAGAGAGTAGAAAAACTTCTGCATGATGTCTAATTAGAGTAAGGATAGGAGTATGGATATTGAGTTTTGAAGTACCAATACTTTTACAAGTACTCTTTTGGTACTGATTTCTCCCATAAAATCAGCCAATGACTGTTAATACCAGTTGGACACATCGAACAGCTCTAAAGAAAATACAATTTTAAGCATCAGTTCTGTAATTATTTCGTCACTTTTAAATAAATGATTATGTTTAGCTAAAATGTTAATAATACAGTGCAACATATGCCTACACATTTTATCAAGATTTTTCATTTAAATTTATGGTATAATTATTAAGTCATTACAAAAACATGCCAGTTAAGTATTTAATGTTGGACTATCAGCTTAATTAAGTTTTATTTGGACTTAATATCTGATTGTTTAGAGCAGTAGTCACCAACATTTGCCAATTAAAGGTCCTCAATGTTACTTACCAGGAAAACTAGATCTACCAAACTGACAGAAATACAGCAGTTAATGGATGCTTTGCAATATGTTATTCAATTTACTCATATTGGTGTTACTAAATTCTTTATCTATTTATCACAATCACAAAATGATAAAAGTTACATTAGCATTAAATAACTTTGACAGCGTAACAAAACCAAACTCATGACTTCACTCTGAAATACTGAGACTGGAATATTGGGTATATGAAAGCATTTTGAAGTCTAGAAACTAATGGGGCAAAGGAGAAAAGCTTTATCCAGTTAACCTTGAAAATGGCTCGATTTGTCCAGCTGATATTTCCCAGAGTTCCACAGGTGTTTGAAACAGACCATTCCAGCTTGTCAGATTTTGACGTACTGCACATCCACTGTTAAAGGTCTAGAGTCTAGACCACATGTTTCCTTTACGTGCTTTTGATAAAAGAAAGATGTAAATTTCATAAACATGTATACGTTGAAAGAGATGATTGGTACTGATGTTGAAAAAAACTGCAACAAAAACACCCCTATCGTATCTATTTGAGTAAGTCTGGTGTTTCCCATGAGGAAACCAAAGTTGTCCAACCAATGGGCTACAACATCTGCCATTTGGTACCAAACTATAGATTTGTTGTACCCAGGCCACAGAGAAGCAAAATAGATACATTGTTTTTCACATTTTGAATAGCTGACACTGAAGGGTGTTTTATTTTGAAAGGATAGCCAGATCCTTGCTTATAAGTTTGTGCAATGGGCGAGGGCACTCAAAGTACTCAATGCTTTAAATACATATCAGAATAACTTTTTACTTTTACTTTAACTGATTCATGGAGTGCTCATGTACCTGTACTTGAGTCAAATTTGATCAAAGTGCCATACTTGTACTTAGATATGAGTACTATATACAGTATGTGCAAATTCAAATTCCAAATACTAATATATCAATATCAAGTGTGGCTCACATCTGGAGGTATATCTCAGGTGGAGAAGAATAAACACTTTTTATTGTTTTACAGGTGCAAAGAATCTGAAATGCATCAGTCAGCAAATATATCAATCCCCAGTATGAAACAGGCATAGGTGGTTGTACTGTATACAGCTTGAGGGAATTTTAAAAGCTCTATCCATGCTTGGTATTCCAGAAAAAAGCCTACAAGAATTTGATTTTAATGCAGAACTGATGCAGGTCTTTAGAGAGTCTATATGAAACCAGTGTATGAAACGCAGATTGTGCTTGTGATGATGCTTCCCTTATAGGTTTGTACGGTATGTAACACAAGCAGGCTCAGGGCCAAGGTGGGCAAGTTCATATACTCCAATCTGGAGAGAAGCCATCCACTTTTCAGTTTATACAGCAGGGAGACCAGGAATGCTCTCTGTTCATTTCATGCGAATTAAATTGTCAGTACACGTCAACAATCAACTGCAATACGTGATCATTTGGATCAGTAAGAAGAAATGTTCCCTCTTATCTGAGATCGCAGCAGTGGAAAGTTTAAGTGAAGTGAACAAAGTATTCTGTTTGGGATCAATGTAAGCATTCAGAGTCTAAATTCTAAATAAAATCAGTTTTACAAAGTGAGCTATGCAGTGGACCAAGAAACAAAAACAGAGTCTCTTCATTATAGCCAGCCTCACAGTCAACTCAAAATGGTGTGGTTGTATTTTCAAATTCTCACCATTACTACCTTAAATCTGTCTTCAGTATTTAAAGAAACTAAAGGTATTTGCAGTGATGTGCAGTCCCTGATCCAAAGAGTAAGGAGTCATTGCTAATGAACATATTTGAAGCATCTCTTTTTAGTTAACAAATCCACAGAACTACAACAAAACCAAATGTTCCTGAGGGGAGTTCCTCAGAATCACCACACCAAAATAGTCTCAACATGTCTCAACACTTGATGTGGCCTAGTTAACATAAAAGATCAATAATAGTATTTTATCATTCCTCTGCCACAGAACCATATTTTATCCATTAGATGCAGTTTTTTAAAGCAAGTACTTGGTTCATCTTTTGGTATCTTGTAGATCTACATTACACTTTAAAATATTTAGGGGCCTTTAAATCGACTTGGCAGACAGTTGTCCATTATAAGGTCATTCAAACTCCCATTCACACCTGCACAAAACTCTGAAAAAATCAGAATTACCTGTATGAGCTGTGTATAGGGGCACACACAGCAGGGCTTTATAACCAAGACTTTATCCTTTTGAAAAATGAAGCCACTGCAGAAATGCTTCAAACTGCTGTTTGTCGGGGATCCGCCTGAGGCTGCAAAGACCCTGGAATTCGCATTATAGCAGACAGGAAAAAGCCACAAGTTTTTGTCCAAAACAAACTAATTTACTGCCTGGTTCAAAAATGGTTTGGTCTGAATTGATGTATGAGGGTGAATTATCCTATATTTAGTCGTTGGTTTTATTGATGGTTTTTGGTTGGGGTTATGATTGACATGGCTACAAGCCCACAAACAGCTGCCACCAGTCAGATGGTCTTTAATTCATTACAATTGAAACACTTTGTTTCTCCCAAGGGGCCATTAAAAGGCACAGAGAGCAGCAACATGAAAAGACACATGAGACATCGAACAACATAAAACCAAGTGCAAAGTGCAAAACAGGTGCAAATAGATACAGTATGTTGTCCGCAGTGACTGTCACTTACAAAGTGTTTAGTGCCAAAGTGTAATGTACTGTAATTTAAAAGGAAACCAACTGGGCAGTTTTCAGGAGCTGGACTGGTGTGTGGACAAAAGTGACCCTCCTCCTTTGTGTCCTGCAGCCTGGGCAGTACAACCTGTGACCTGATGATGGTAGACCCTCAAACACAGACTTTAAAATGTGTGACGGGTTTGTAGAATCCTGTGAGCAGTTAACCCATGCCTGAACTCTGGGCACTTTGTTAGGAGGTTAATATAAAATAAGCTTAGTCCATTTGACAGGGGCTATGCATAACACATAAAAGCGAATTCACATCCTAATTGATATGATTTACTAAACAGCTTGAGGGTTTTCAACAAGGTGGTTTCTACTGACTGGACTCAAAAGCCCCCACAGGAATCTAACAGCTGATGTCACTTTGGCTTTGTCAAAATATTTCTACAGTCTCAAATTTTTACCCTTTTGCAGTCATCTATTAACTGACAATCAAACTGCAGGAAAACTTCCTGCTGCGAGGGAAAGTGTCAATAAATCAGCCATTTTTTTAAGGTTGGTTGTCCTGACGCAGCTGCACAGCATCAAAGGCACTACTGCTCTTACCTCACACCCACAAGAAAAAAAATCCTGGTCTACAATCATTTGGGTCATTTCTGTGCAGGTTATATGTTCTTCCTGTGCATGCATGGCTTCCCTCTGGGTACTTCAGCTTCCTGCCACAGGGGAAAAAAAACGTGCTCATCAGGTTAAATGGCATAAAATGTTTGCCTGTCATTATATGTCAGTCCTGTGATTGGTATATAAATACAGGCAGTCCAGGGTGTACCCACCCTCCTTTTCCTCTTTCTCATTGAATGACAGCTAGGACTTGCTCCAGCCTCCAAGTGACTCACAATGCTATAGTTTGTGATAATAGATGGATTGTGGATGGTTACTCTGACACTTGAAGGAGTGAATGTGCGATGCACTTTGGGGCACCATCTTGGCACTTGAAATACACGTCTTTAACTATTTTTGAAATATTTCCCTCATGTTTAATGCTATAATGGCATCATGACAGAGATTAGAGAGGAAGTTAAGTGCATTCCTGCAAATGTGATGTTACTCCAATATCCTTTCTTTAAACATAGCTTAGCCTGCAGCTGATGCAGTGTAGTGTTGGTACTGTTAACTTCTTATCTTCATCTCTCTTCATCTTGTCGGTTGTCATCACATACATCTACCGCAATGATAAAGAGAGATTAGTATTAGATGACTTTGTTGTAGAAGTTTAGAAACTAAACTATTTCCTTAGCTTGGCAGTGAACAATCTGAGAAATCTTAATTGTTTTAATCTTTTTCTCCCTTTCTCCTCTGTGCACTACGCACATAGTGTGAGAAGGTAAGTGATAAAGTAAAGAAAGACCATAATAATAATAATAATAAATTCAATTCTGACTCATCCTATAAACAATAACCTATGGCCACCACATAATTGACATCTATAAACGTTCACAGCAGAGGCTACATCATCTCAGAAGTCAATTTAAGTGCAACAGTCCACCTCAGTAGAGCTACAGCCATGGACACAGAGCATGTTATTTTGGTTAATTCTCCTATCTTTTAGTCTGTTTATATTTCCATTACGTATGAATGTAATGTATGAATGTTTATTTCCCCCCTTCATGCACGTATGTTTGTGGGCCAAGCTAAGCTAGCATTAAGCTACTTACGTGTACTTTCCTCAGGTTATCTTTAATGCTGTAACTTTGCTCTGTGTAGGATCTGGAGTGGGCTGGGAGGGTAATGCTGTCCTTTTTGTAAACATTTTATCTTGCCAGGTATGCTTTTTGTTGACTTTTATGATTTTATTTAATTCCATATTGAAGCCCTCATCCATTTTATGAATCCTTCGGGATAGGATCTGGAGCGGACTGGGAGGCTAATGCTATCCTTTTGGTAAATATTTTATCTTGCCAGAATAAATGTGGCCAAAGAGAGATGTCAAGTGTTGCCTTATAATTCCACATATCCACTACACAACACAGTAAAGCCACCAGTTACATCGGACAATAAAGTTATCTACATGTCTATGTAAAAGTAATGAGGGACAGCATGAGGAGATGCAAAGGGGTGAGAATGCCTGCAACGGGGGCTTAGGACAATAAAGATATTCAAAATTGTTACAATATGTTGCAGCCTAATGCTGTAGAGATATTGTAATTTAACAGCACAGCATCAATATTGTATAATGTATTTATTACACAGAAATAATGTAAATGTAATTTGTTTTGTACCTCCAGTTGGCAGCTTGCATTCACCTGTTTGGCTGTTACACCTGTTGTCATAACTTCTGCCAAGGGGGTTATGTTTTTGCCAGCATTTATTAGGTTGTTGTTTGTTGGTTAGATTTTGAGCTGGATAACTTGAAAACTTAAGAATGGATTTTGATGAAATTCTAAGGGAATGTTGGTCATGGCAAAAAGAAGAAGCAATAAAATTTTGGTGGTGATCCAAACCTGGATGCAGATCCAGGAATTTGAATAGAAGTTCTTGACAGTGTGATATTAGGCAGGTGTCCACATTTTGACAATTACTCATCCAACAATGTTGAAAACTTGGCAGCAGTTTTTGCACTAGTTATTTCTTTCTCTTGGATCGACAAAGTTTATCAGTGTTGTAGGGACCACGCCCAATATATAAGACTGATTAGAAACAGAACTGCATACACAAAAGTAAAAGTGTGGGTCCCAAAAATGGCCATTTTTGACAAGCAATGGCTTTATGCCTTTTATCATTTAACACTCAGATGAATGCCTATCTTACAACAAAACTGTCATCTTTATATGCTGTGTCCTTGATATCAACAAAACTGTTAAGAGCCTGACTGGAAACCTTTCTCTCAGAGGTGTAGTTAAACAGAAGAAACTCCTGCTCCTCTTGAGAATGTCAGTTTCCTCTCATAAAGCGACACTAGTTAACCCTCTGGTTAAAAGAAGACTATGTCATCTTGACCATCCTGTCATCTGAAACAAATGAGGCCCCTATTTTGTCTATCTTCATGTCTTTATTCAGTGATCAGGCATTTTAAAGCTGCTGGAGCGACAGGTTGGCTGAACTTCATGTGACCTTGATTTGCGTGAGAGCAAGCTGCTAGACGGGACGCTAACATCATACAGAAAACAGATTCATTTTCAAGCATCAATTGGTTTTTGCATGCAGGAATGTAAGAAGACAAAGACGGACCGTCTGTCTACCAGCTATGACAGAGTGACCATAGTTTATGATTGATGCCTTCTGCACAAAGAATAACAGCAGACTTAAGTTATGGGTAATTCAAATCCAATAAGAACGTTGACAGGGTACAACAGCTTTAACAGTAATGAATAAATCAACAGGAAGAGGTGATATTCTGATTCTGAAAACCTCTGTTCATCTATTCTTTCACTGCTGGTCAAAGCACATATAATTTTGTTTGGTTGTATATTTTTAGTACATGCTTATATGTTTTAATTTTTTGTAGTTTTAGCTTAGCCTTGCAGAGCAGACGGACCTGCTTGATTCTGAAATCATGCATCTCTGTCTTGCCTGCCTCCATTGTCCGATGGTTTCACTCAGCTAAATGCTTAACAGCCCAATCAGGAAAGGCAGCGGGAGCAGCGGGAGCTGTGGACGTGACGACAAGTCACTTCCTGTTATACAAATAATGAAGGCTAATGTCGTTTAGCCATCATGATTACTCAGGTATACTTGGCGAAATATGCTCTCCTCATAAGTTTACTTAGTAGGGATTGTCCTTGACAAGGTTCATGTCCCATGTAAGTGTTAAATGATACATCTGTGTGGTGTAATTTAAAGGAACACTACACCCAAGCAACGATTTGGCCTCATTTTCTACTCACCCTCATGCTGAGCAACACTCTGGAGCACTTTTTTGATGTCTCAAATGCAGCCGGGGGTCCGGGGGGATTTTCGCTGTAAACAAACGTCCATCTAACAGGGGACGACAGAGCCCGAAGAAAAAGGTCCATAAAAGTCCACAAAAACGTGCCTATTTTCCTTCATACTGCTCGTCCGCTGTAATCCAAGTGTCCTGAGCGGGTAACGTCCATAATTAATTCGAAACGAAGTCATTTAGTACATTTTTCGAGCCTAAACAGTGCTATAGCGTACTTCCGCAGTCTTGCGCTCCTGCACTCGTAAACTGTGGCAGACCAATCCAGGCGGATTACATAGTGCAGGAAGCGGCGCAGTGCGTGCACTGCGGAATGCGCTATAGCACTGCTTTATAAATTGTTCAGCAATAAGTGTTTTGAGCCAGCTCCAATCACAAGCTGCTGTTGTATTTGAAAGTTCTGCCTCTGAAACCCCACTACATATGCTACGTCATAGCAGTGCTGCTTGATATAAATTGTTCAGCAATAAGTGTTTTGAGCCAAACGATCATCCAATCACAAGCTGCTGTTGTATTTGAAAGGTCTGCCTCTGAAACCATTGTCACAGGGCTTCTCCCCAGATGGATTTGCAAAATATTTTTAATATGGAACTGTCCATCTGGCATGTCAGGTTATATTAGCTGCCATGCCTTAACATACTGTATGTATATATTCTTTCCAATAACTTATGCTAAGACAAATATGGGGCTTTACAGATAAAGATTGATTCACTTAATCTCTTTTGAGCAGAGACAAATGTGATGCAGAGTATGGCTTTAGCCAGCTCCATTGTAAAATGCCTTGAGACAACTCTTGTTATGAACTGGCGCTATACAAATAAAGATTGATTGATTGTAAGACCGTTAAAAAATAGGAAGATGTCTGTCTTGGGCTCAGGCCTCCAAGGTCTTTAAAAAGAATTTACTTGTAAGCTTTTAATTAAATCAAATTATTAGCATCTAACATGTTGTTACTTTCGTAAAATTTATTATTTTAACAGTGTTCATGCATTGTAAAACGATTCTTGCAAAAGGATCTTAAAATTTCAAGAATAGAAAACAAAACAATACAGAGTGTTTACCAGGGACTGCTTTAAGGGACAACACTGAAAATCTAACAAGCTCACAACAGTCACACATTCACAGCCAGTTGCAGAACCACAGCCTCTGAGAGTTATGGGGTACACAGAGGCATAATAAAAATACAGTTTATCCATTATTTTCTCATTGTTTATCTAGAAGACTATGATTGACTACGACAGGAGTTGCAAACTTGTGTTAGTTTGAAAACATGCACATGCATCCTTTGCTCTTGTGATGATAAATAGCACATGCAGATTACATTGTGTAGGATAATATTTTTTAACTATAACAGACAATAGGACAATAGGAGAGAGAAATATGAAGTTAATGTGACAGATGTTGCTTCACATGTCAGTGGGAGGTCGCTCAGGCTTTCCATAACCCTTCATGAGGATGTGTGCGTTTGTGGATAATATTTCAGCTGGGCTCACAAGCCGAGGCTCTGCTTTGAGTCAAATTTTGAGCACCAGATGACAGAGCACAGCCTCCAGGCAGGCTGACTAAACAAAAGGAGAAAAATTGAGTGAGGCCTAAAGGTCGCTCCTTCTCACAGTCACACTGTTGAGATTATTTTCAGAAGAACATTAACGTTTCTGCAGAGAGTACCTCATGGATTTCTACAAAGCTACTGTGGAGCTAAAGGCTGATGTGTTTTTATTACCTAAGCCAAGGAGAATTTGTTTTATTCCCATTTGTTAAGTTGTTTGTCCATCCTGTGAACAAGATCAGGGGTGTAGAGTTGGATAGGGATGCTAGGGACATGTCCCTATCAATATTATGTCACTACTGCATGGTCCCTAACACAAAACACAAGCATTTCAATGGAAATCACACTTTATGTTGTCTTTCCCATCAGCCATTGCAGCCGCCTGCAGCACCTTGTTTCCTCCATCTGCCAGCCACATCATGTTGCACAAAGTCCCACCGCTAATGTCTAATACTGCTCGTCAATTGGCTTTACTGTTTCTTGTTAATGTGTGATTGGCTGTCCCTCCATCTGGTACCCGTAGATACAAGAGGAGGCAGCTAGCTTGTAAAACGGGCCTGAATTGGCCACTGTTGTGGGCGCTAGTTGGTCAGGAGCTTCATCTACCGCTGTAAACTGGTAACATGTTGGACATTTGTTCTGTTTGGGTCAAATGACATCATCTTAACAGTGGTTTCATTTACATTAACAATTGTATCTGGGTCTGTGTGCGTATGTATGTTTACATGTATGGTAATCAAGCACAGCAAGCATGTCGAAGAAAAGCAAACTGGACAGACAATAAAAGTCAAATTGTACGTTTTTTAAAGGTTACGTAATATTATAACAAAAAATCTTATATTTAATGCCAAAGAAACACAGTTTTTGATTATTTTATTAATTATCCATGCATTATTTGTGTTTTGGAAGGCAGCAACTATTTAAAACCAACAATAAAAGTCTGTGGGGAAAAATACAATAAAGCCTTGGACTACAAACATGATTTTATATATTTCATTTTGTTGGGCAATAAATTAAACTGATTTGATCTGTGATTTATCCTCAGATTATAACCGTACTATCAAAATTTATGATTGTTGCATCCCAAATTCTCCCGCTGTTCATATGTCATGCATTAATATATTTTTGTCATAGTAGAGATGGAGGAGGAGAGACTGGAGGTGTAGTTTAGTTGAATATTTTTTTTTCTGAATATGATAGTTTGCTTGTATGTTTTCCAGCTCGACATGACATGAAAAAACAGTCATAAACTTAAAACACATCAACTTTCAGTGGTGCTGTCTTGGAGTGCTTTTATGCCCCCATCAATGTAAAAACCAAATCGGTCCCTTTCCCTAAAAGTACCACAGTGAAGCTCCATCATCACTACACTTCAAGACATTTAAATCAGCTGCAAGGACATGGTGTTTGTGTAAGTACACAGTGTGATACGGATTTGGAGAAACGCAAGAGAGCATGACATGTTACACGTTATAGCAGCCCTTATATCCCTTGCTGGATCAGAATGCTCCCCTCTCACTGATAGTATTTCTAGAGCAGGCAAAGACAGAATGAGGACTCATCTAGTTTTCTTCATACTGCCTTTATAAGAAGCATAGTGGAAACATCACACTTTATGAAATGTCACAGTCAATACTAAAGGCTTTATACTCTTCTGTGTCCATGACGCACTACCCCTCATTTCAAAGCACTGATTGTGAGCAAAATACTTCAACTTTTAGGGCTTCTGTCATCATATGTTTGGACACCTCATTTGTATGTGGTAATACTCTGTCGTGTTAAAGAGGGGATTTGACAGAAGTTAAACCATGAAAAGGCAAAAGGCAGAAAATGGATGTGAGAAAACAAATTATTAAACAACACCTACCAAGAGTTGAGGTGATAGAACGTACCATGCATCTGATTTTCTTCTGTGTAACATTCTCCGATGTAAAATGGAAAATCTGTATTTTATAATTTGTTTTAAATCAAATCATTGGTGTGCTGTGTATGGTTTGTTCTGGCCACAAGTTCTGCAGCACATAAATCATGGTTTAATCTGTTGGCAAGGACGTTTTAGGGAGGCGTTTACTAAGGCTTTTAATAAATGGTGTTTATGAGTGCTAATCTGTGGCATGTAAACTAACATTTGTGGTACAGATAAGCCACAATGAGGTGCAAACGTTCTTCTTAAGTGTGTTTGGTGCAGGCTGTACACTAACTAAACTTGGCTTATAAGTTATTTTCCACTGGTGTAATCTATTACCTTCTGTTTGAGTTTTTTGATAGATGTCAGATAAAATATTTACAGATTTTAGACTCAAAACTACAGAACATCAAGAAATAAAACATAACATTCTTACTTTTATAGCTTGTTACTCAGTGGATGCTCATTCTTTATTATGTTAGTCCAACTGTGATGTACATCAGCAGAGCAATACATTTCAGTAGTATTTGTGTAGAAGAAACAATTGAAAGCATTTTTTTTTAAAGATTATGTTTTACAAGAAGTCATTTGCTTACCTGAAACTCTGTGTTTGACTTTGGTCAGTGTTCAGCCTGATAAGATTGAAATCTCCTGGGACACACGTGGAAACTATTACCAGGGAAAGGTCTAAAAGCTCTAAATGGTTGAAAATTTGAGGTGATTTTGAAGGAACAAAGTTAATGGGTCACTTACCTTTATGCCTTACTGACCTAACAGTGACACACGTGCGTCTTAAAATTTCTCTACACTCGAAAAAACTGTGGAAATTTGTGCTAAATTGTATTTTAAATGCATATACCCATATTAATGTATGGTAGGGCTGAACAATATGTTTTTAACATCACTATTGTGGTGTATTCATGTGCAGTAGTCACACTGATATAGAATATCAGTCATATGACTCAAAGGTCAACATTCTGCTGTTTGTGTTGCTTGATGGAAAAAAAAAAAACACGTTTTTGTGTTTTCTTGACCTGGGAAATTGAATTCCATCTTAAATCAGTGTCCTTTTCCAAAGGATGGACCATGGTGCATGCAGAGTTTGTATGCTACATAAAAGGTACAAGCTGAAGACAATGCACCTCATAGATTATGACCCTGTAAAATTTCTGAGTTTTTCTTTTTTTTTTTTCTTTTTTTTTTATGCAGGTTTTTGTCAGTGATAATAAGAACTAGAGGTACTCAGAGACCAACACCTACTCCAAGGGCAAGCATATCAGACATTCTTAGCCGAGGTAAAATAAGAAGCACTGCCCTGGATTCCTAGATCCACATCTGGATTGAGATCACCACTAAAATCAAATCAGTTTTTCTTTGTGCCATGACCAACATTCCCTGAAGAAATTAAGCAGAATCAGCTGAAGACATTTAAAGTTATCTTACTCACAGACAAACAAACTGACAAACACTGAAAAACAAAAAAACAAACTGACAAACACTAACAGAAACATAACCTCCTTTGCAGAGGTAAGAAACAGACCAACATCTTAATATCCATAGATTTTGATCCTGGCTGTGGTGTAATCTTTGAGCTTTGCTACTGCCATTTTATCTTCAGAGACAGTAGCTCCACAATACAAGAGCTGAAGCACTTTTTTAGGCAAACCTATTTAACTTCCCCTAAATAAAAATATCTAATCAGCCAATCTCATGGCAGCACACATGACGTTTCGGCATGTGGACATGGTCAAGACGGCCTGCTGGGGTTCAAACTGAGCATCTGAATGGGGAATAAAGATGATTCAAGCGCCTATGAAAATGACATATTTGTTAATGCCAGACATGCTGGTTCCAGCATATCAGAAAATGATGATCTACTGGGATTTGCACACAGCCATCTATAGGGCTTACAGAGAATGGTCCGATAATGGAAGAATATCCAGTTAGTGGACTTATCTGGGTAAAATTGCCTTCATGAATTCATAGGTCAGTGGAAAATGGCCAAAGTGGATCAAGATGATAGAAGGAAAACAATAACTCAAATAATCCCTCCTTACAACCACGGTGTGAAAAAGAGCATTTCTGATTGTTGAACCTTGAGGTAGATGGGTTTGGATTTATATTACAGATTTTACAGTAACATATCCTTTTGCATTTCAAAGACCAATGCAATTTTTACTGTCTGATAACAAAAATGCATGGAGAGTTTCCCAGCAGCATCATACCAACCTTGCATGAGAAGCAGAAATACCACTCCAATGTAACCCTGATGAACCTAACCTCTTTGGTGGTTTGAGCACTTGTTCAAAGAGGCTGGCAGCAGGTCAGTCTCTAGCGAATCCAAGACAAACACACTCCTCTCTTTCTTCAGTCCAAGGATGAGCTGCCATGAGGTTTAAGCCCTCTTTGCATCTGGTCTGCAGCACTGTCTTCAACTTGCCAAGGCATGATGCTCATGCAAACATAGCTTGGACCTTGACAAAAGTGGACTGAGGTTGGGCCATGGTGTAAACTCAAAGGGTCAGCTAAAAATAAGTGTTGCATGGTAGGGTTCAGGTGGGATGTGTGCCATAGAGCCTCCAGCCAACTATTTCCTCCTCTTGAATTGGAATAGTGTTCCCCGGAGGTGGGCACTAACACCCCTCTCTCGTCTCTCTATGTGGTTTTCTGTGCCTCATCAAGACAGCTTGTCTTTAACATTTATCTGCTGCCCTTTCAATTAGATAAGGACAACAGAGATGCCTGCTTAAACAGAGGTCTGTGTCACCTCAGGGCTATGGTTGCCACTGCTGAGGTCATGCCATGAAAGGGAAATGGAGCACTACTGTTTCCCCCCGAGCACTCTGAAACACAAGTGATTACACTGACCGATCTGTCCTCGGGACCCTGGATGGAGAGGATCAAAGACAGCCTGGAGACCACCTGGAACTTCTCTTGGCAGTGAACACAGCCTGCAGAGGGATGAGAGGCTCAGTGAAAAGGCACTGAAGCACTGTGCCTCTTGTTCCCATCCTGATCTTCGTGAGAACATAAGCTCTCTGAGTGAGGAACCTCATTTGCGTCCAATCGGATCCTTTTATCTGACATTTCTGTCACATTCATGTCTAATATGCCCTTGCTCTGTTACAGTCCAAGAAGACTGGCATTGAATGGGGTAGGTCGCCACACTTAAACAGTTTGTCTGCTTTAAGCATCCTGGTAGGTCTCTCTGGCCCCCCACGAGAGCTGGACAAATTAGTTCAGACTTGTACGGGGCAATGTGGACCATAATCAAATTTCAATATTTTAAGCTGAATGGTAACACCCTCATCATAGATACTGAGATTTTTCTCTTCATTTACAGAAATGATGAGTTATCACTGGAAATGTGCAGTTAGCAGACCTAGAGCTAAATGTTATTCAGATAAATTATAGACAGCAGATTAAAAAAAATCAAATCACTAAAATCAGCAACGTCTTTGCCAGAATGTCTCCAAAGTGATGTTTACACCAGGGCTGGCATTATACATTTCAGATTGATTTCAAACATAACATGGTAATCTTTTAGTATGGCTACCAGATTACTGACCTTGCACAGCAGCTGGACCTGCCTGATTCAATGTCTGTAATCAGGCAGATCCATCTTGCCAAGCTCATATCTCCAATGTTAGCTCGGCACAGAGTAGGGCGGCCCATCAGAGTCCTTAAGAGTTGGAAGAGACAGAAGTAACTGCTCAAAAAGTGATTAGTATTGATGCCAACAGCTTCAGCAGCAGTTTAATCACATCTGGAGAACATGTCTTTATTAAATGAAAAACAAATAATACAAACTTGTCAATAGTAAGGATATTTTTGCTTTATTTCTGTTAAGTTACTCACAACACAGTATCTCTCCCCCTTAAATACCATAGCTACAGAATAATGTGAGTTTAAGACTTATCTTATGTTGCTTTGGTATTGAGCAGGTATAGACATTTAGTGCAAATGTTAGACAAAACCTTTAAAATATTATCTGGTGGTTCTTATGTAAACTATCTTTTTATTGTGCAAAAGATCTATTATGATCTTTTCTTTAAACAACAGAATATTATTAAAATAATCGATATTGCCTTCTCATGTATCATCTTCAAAAATATTTGGATCAAGTTTTAAATGAATTATATTGCCCAGCCTAAGCTCAAACTTAAAGAAATTTCAAATTAGTGCATTCAATGCAGTGAATTGAAGACAAATGGAAAAACACTGCAAATCACTGAGGGACTTAACAAGACTAAGAACAATGTTGGAGCATTTAGCTCTTAAATTCCTATCTTAAGGCCAGTCGTGTGGTTTGGCAGACATGTTACCCCTTTTCAACCCAATGACAAACACACCCAAATGTGTACTTAGTGCAAAGGAGAAGGATACATTTGGTCCTGAATTGCAGGGTGGGACTGTGTAAGGAGTCAAATTCAACTCTAAAGTTGCACATTGGAAAATAAGAGAGCAGAATGGTTTGCAAAAGTGCTCCTGGTGGTCTGAAAATATCCCCACACACAAATTGATATTGCATGCTTACAGAATTGTGTACATGTGGCGGTAGTAAACTTATTCTTTACTTGACCATGACAAATCAGTTTTGTCGGTTTTGTACCAAACTACAAAACATCCTGTTGATGGCATGATGTTGTGGTTTGGTGTTTTCTTGGTATTTTGCTGTGCACGCAAGACAGTTTTGATGACTGTTTTATTAGCAGAGACAAGAGTGGGGATGTTTCCATTTCCACAGAGGTGGGAAAACTTAATCAAAGTTTACTGCTATGCTTTATTGGACAATTTTGGACATTGTTTTTTTTCTGCGGTGATAAAATACAATATGAAGCATGCCTTGTTTATCCAAAGCACACATCTTTCATGATAGGAGTACAGCTACTACTCTGCTCCTTCACCAGCTGTGCTCTGTTTAAATGACTAAAGTATTTGCATTGATTGGGAAAGTTGTAGTCCAAAGCTGCAAGGCCCAATCAGCGTCCTTTAGAGCAGAGAGAGATGGGAGCAGTGAAAAGAACTTTTCAATAGAAATTATATTTCTCTCCACTTCTGACATGTTTGGTATTTGTCTGTGATTTGTATGTTTTGTATTTTACACTGAGTTAGTAACGCTCACTTATTACATTATTTGACTGGCCCGTAATAAATGTGATAGATGGAGCAATTGCCCGGTTACCTTCTGGATATGCTTTGAAAGGTTCTGTTCATTACAAAAACACTTTCTATGAACTGTTGCCCAGATGTACTCTTCCACTTTGGTCGAATATCTTGAGGCAGATCCTGTTCTTATCAGAAAGGGTAAGTTCAGTAGTGTTTGGGTGCATAAATGCAAATAATTACACCCAAAGTCTTCTCAGAGCATTCATAGGTTTTGTTTTGTGCTTATCTATCTGTTCTGAGTGCTACCCATGAAACATCTCAGTCTGTACAAAGATATGGGAATTAAATTTGATGTGATGTGGAACTGGTACCAAATGTTCGATACCTCCAAGATCAAATAAACTTAAGCTGCTTCATTTACTTCTATTCAATTAATGTCAAAACCAAAGATGGCTGCTATCCGAGTGAGCTGTTCGACATGGCCGTCCTGTTAAAGATATGGACTCATGCAACCGAAGCGTTATCACATTAACCTCAACAAAAGATAACACTATTACTCTCTTGTTCTTTTAATTATTTCAGAACTATGCAAATACTAAGTCTGTCACTTTACTTGGTATTCGAAGATTCGTTCAAACCCGGGGGAACAACTTCATATTGAACAATAGATCTTGCACCAGTAAAATGTATAACTTGGATGGCTTGACAACTATTCAATAAATACAAAACAACTTATGTTGCACTGATTTGTAAATCTTTTTAACCTAAACATGGTCAATTCTATGTTATCTAAAAACTGACTATAATGTTTATGGAGAGCAGTAATGCATAAAACAAAAACAGGCCATAGAAGACAAATATTTTGTTGGAACACTCATTTGGGACGACATTTTAGAGGAGGAACTCCCACTAAAAGAGTGGTTTTGAAACAATCAGCTCTAAAGAGATGTTCTTGTCAGCAGAAGACAAGAAGTCAGATGGTCTTTGCTGTTGATTTTGCCAGAAATTTCTATATTTTAAGTTAAAAATTGAAATTGAAATTCACTTCTGTTGTTTTATTTGTGGCATTTTGTATGAAGGGTGACTTTTACATTCAAATGCATAGAAGGTTGCATCTTCCATTGTTCTTTGCTACTGTTGTGGTTATATAAGACAGCTTTAAAGTGATCCATTGGAATTTCTTATACTGCTTCATGTGAAGATTAGCAGGTCAACGTGGGTTAACCCGTTAACAACTGACAAGAGACTCCTTTCCCACTGCCATCACATTGATGACATCATCAGCGCGATGAAACAGGACCATGTAAACAATGGAAAGGAGCATGGAAGCAGTGGACACAGTGGTTAACTGTTTTCCGTACTTTGTGCTTTTGTCCTTTAAAAATGTAAAAACTTAGCGCAGAAGACATTTGAGCGCTGATGATATGAAGTCAGATGGAATTTGCTGCTGAGACGGCAAAGAGTCACGTAAGTTGTGACTCTTGTCACAACGTCATGACGTAACTTAGCAGGTTGACCTGGGTGTGATGTTCCCACTGAAGCTGATCAGAGGTGAGCCAATAAAAACCTGTATTGCTTGCAGGGTCAGTTGATCTAGGTCGAAATGCCGGTTAGACCCTTTCAAACTGCAGACAGGAGCTGATTGTTACTGGGTTTAAACAGGTTTTTTGGACAGTCTGAAAGAGGTATTGGTGTGTATGTTGAAGCAGGGTGGACAGAAGGAGGTGGTGGTGATGGTTGAGGGGACAAAGATGAGTGAGTTATGTTTAAAGTCCATTCAAAACTGATTATTGGGAAAGTGGCAGCGCTAGTAAGCACAAGCACTGAACACCTAACCCTAATTAATAGGTAACATGACACACGGCCAGATGGGGCGGAACTTGATGCAATGATAAAAAAAAAAGCATCAGCTGAGTGACTGATATGTGACATGCACTGTGTACAGATATAAAACTATAAAAATAATCTCTCTCCTATTGTCTGGTTTGACTTCTGTTTGGTTGAAGAAGGAAAAGAAAGCTCATCCATCATCATTATCATCCAACATAATGGAATTTTAATACATCGGAATAAGAGTTTCAATTGAATGGGCACCAAGGACAGAGATAAAAAATCATAACAGGACAGACGCATATTGTCAGAGTCCTGGTTATTCATGTTTATTGGAGATACAATCAGCTTAGACATCTCTATGAATGAGAAATTGTTTGGATAATCTGGTGTGGTTTGTCTCTGTCTGTATTACATTTCTTAATGACACTGCGGTAGGCTGCCTACTTGGTTGAAGTTGTTTAAAACAAGCGGAAGTAATGCTTAATATAATCACAATGATGTTTGTTTCCACAAGCTCGGGCTTTTATTGATCTGTGACCCTGGTTATTGCTAGGTGAGTGTGTTCCATAACCATGTCCTTGGTAAACAGAGTCCCTACTGTTTTGTTTAAATCTTACCTTTAAAGGAGCGAAGCTTAGGAAGAGCTGCAGGGTGACTTTCCACCCCACCTTGCCAGTATGTAACCTGCAGCAACCAGACAAGACAAGGAAAAGCAACAAAGCTTTATTGGCTCCCTTTTACATAGCTCTAAGACATGTTTACCAAAGTTCTGTCATGGTCCCACTGACCATGATGCTGATGTTTTGGCTTCAGGAGTAATCATAAAAACAATATCATCTCTTGTGGCTCTTCTTCCAGCCCAGTGAATAACAAGAGTCATTGGAGATGGATTTATTTCCCCCCAGCTTCTCCAAAAGGACTCCGTACTCTTTGACCTCCTCTAAGTCTTCATGTCTGCACTTTATGGAGGTTGGATTACAAATAGAAGACCAAATTTGGACTGAATAAAAAGCCGCTGAGGTCTGTCAATAAGCAGTGGTCTTTGTGAATACAGAGAAGTTGGTCCAAAGAAGAAGATAAATGAGTTTGTCTTACGGTACTATCAACAATTCACGGAGCTGGATGTTGGATGAGGAGAGCTGGCAAGGATTTCCAGAGAGTGAAGTTAGCAAACTGCTTTCTGAATCCACTGGAAATAAATGAAATTAATCAAATCATTCTCAAAGATGAACTTGAAACTGTAAGTGCTTTTCAACTAAAAATACCGGGAAATTTTTATGTGTGGAGCAAACTAAAAATCATATCTGCAGTCCATCATTGTCAATGTTTCCACAGCGACCTAAATTCACAGGAAGATTGTGCTGACTTAAATGAGGCCAATGATTTATGGAAAGGTGATAAAAGGTAACTGCATTACATTGCAAATACAGTGGGAGGCAGTGAGAGGAAGACAAAGGTTATACATCTAAAATGATGCCATGGTATTCAGCAGACAGGCCAGCTCAGCCTGTGTCACAGTAAGTGTGAGAGATTCGTCCTGTCATAGGCTGTCTAACCTGATTTACACCTTACATTGAAATCCATGTTTTGTAACTGAATACCAACGGTTTTCATTGAGCATTAGGGGCGAAGGTGAAAACACTGGCAGTAATAATAATAGGACACATATTGTGCATGAGGAAAGGAAGCCATTTATCTTCCAGCCTTTGACCAGGGAGCTGGCATTTTAATCCGACAAATACCAAACAAGTTTGATATCAAAGACGGATTAATGGATTTTTGCTAATATTTAATGTGTCAGTATTTTGAATTTCCTTATCATCAATACCAAAATCCTTATATTTTTGCCAAACTTATGGAGTCTCCATTTTTTTTAGATTGAATTGCTTTAGTCATCCTGATAGTTTAATATACAGTTTGTGAAACTAGAAAGACAACATTTTATTCTGTACTGAAGAGATTATGTAGACACAGGGATAACAATATGATGCATTATGCTAATATTTCAACCAATAGGAATGAATATATATATGTGTATATATATATATATATACACACACACACACACACACACACACACACACACATTACATCTAGACTTGACTAGTGCAATAGCATCCTTTTAAACTTCAGAACATCCCAAATTCTGCCCCTCATCTCCTCACCAAAACCCAATCCCATTACCATATCTCTACAGTCCTCCAAAGTCTCTGCTAGCTCCCTGTCCCATAACAATTCAAATTCATCCTCCTTACCCACAAAGTACTCAACCGTCAGACTCCCTCCTACCTCAATGATCTCCTCCACCATGACACTTCACCCCTCAGAACCAAGCACAGCATCTAGGGTGACAGACCCTTCTCCACCGCTGTCCTCTCCCTCTGGAACTCTCTCCCCCCTCACCTATAAAACTGCTCTGACCCATCCACATTCAAATCACTTTGTAAGACTCACCTTTTAAACAGGCTTTTCAGGTGTGATTGTATGCGATACATGTGTATGTGTGTGTGTGTTTGTCAAAATATTTTCTTTCTTAGGAATATCACAATTTCATTAATGCCATTTATAGCAAACTTTTAGTGGTGGATACATGCAAATAAATACCCTAGCCTACATATATGTAAATTTATTCGAACAGGATTTAGAAATGGGGGAAAGATAGAATGGAGATGCAGAAAAAAGTGCAAAGTAATGCTTCAAAAGTAGCTAGAAGGTAAAGATGAAAATAATGTTTGGTGCCTATATGAATAATATTGTGTTGGGATTTCAGGTCACCATGTTTAAACACAAATACTCATAATCATATTACACAAAAATTATATCAGGTTATTGATTATTGTATATGTTGAAAAAAGCACAATTTATGTCCAACTGCAATTACAAGGCACTAAAGAGTCAAAATGCCTTTATATTTAAAGGTAGATTGATCTGTTTTCTCAATAAACAGAGGAGCGTAAGCAATAACATAGCCCAAGCTACTTTTTTTTTACATAAATGCAGCTGTGATTAATTCAGTATTATCCAAAATCTATTGAAGGCTTCTTGAATGTATAAATAAATATAGTTTTGTACCTTGCTGAAACTGGTCATTCACACCCTTACAGCCCCTTACAGTAACAAAACTTCCGGGGTACTCACTAGCTGACGGTGAGTTTTAGATGCAGGCCATGGAGATGTGTTGTAAATGCAAAGTATGACAAATACTGCAAGCACTCGACTAAACAGGCTTGGTCCACAGAAGACATTTGAAGGGTATTATGGGAAGGGTAATCTTGGATTATTTCCTGCAGATCTGCATGTAGACCCTGGGCCTTGCAATTGGAACACAGAGAAAATTACAGCTATCACAAAGCATTTCTTATGAAAAATAAGTGTGTTGCTCATTCTTTGGAGGGCTTATAAGCAATTTTCAGTGAATGCACTCATGTCTTTTAACAGAGTTAACCAATAATCACAGTTTTTCACAGTATCATAAGCAGTTTGTTGGCATGCTTCACCATAGCATGTTCATAATTATGCCAGAATAATGACTTCTACTCCCAAAAGCGTGCATACCTGAGCACAGAATAACTTTCTGGGGGCCTGACAGATTAACAAGACAAGCCTTTAAAGAGTTGGTCCTTAGGGAGAGATTAATTCTCTTTCCATACATTCGGTGAGAAAACCTGTCTTGAATTTTAATGGACTGCTTTGCCCACCATGTTGAAGTCCTTAAAGTAGTGGTCTAACCTTGTTGTAAAAATGACCCTCCCCTGCTGTGAGATATATGAGATCAGAAATTTTGGTTTAATCAGGGGAGTTCGGATAAAGAACGGACCCTGGTTTGTCTCCAGGAGGAACTAAACCTGAATCTGAAGGAATGTACAAGGCAATAGAGAGTTTCTTTGGTGTAGATGAGAACCCAGAAGCACAGACTATTGTGAGGGGATTATTAGCTCCCATGTAGTCCTTATGCTGTCTAAGCCCCCTTTTCCTTTTTCCTCAATCGTCTTTGTGCATGACTCCACTCCTGGGGTCCGCTGAGCTGAGAAAATTGGGTCCTGCTCCCTCAAGATTCATGTCCGTGATTACATGATTCAGCAGTTGTCGTCTCAGTTTGATGCGTTGTATGATGTTAAAGCACTTTAATGACATTTGCCTTGTATTTCCCAGGAGCACTTTTGACCTCACTTGTTTCCCCGTCTTGCCCTCTGCCTGCCATGGTTTTAGTTTGACCTGCGCTACAGAGAAGGAAATCATTTGCCATTGGCTGTGGTTTTGGCACTCAGACAACCCCAGCCAACTACAACAGTCTCTCCATGGGAGGCCTGAGGACCTGTAAATTAGACAAGCTCCCCCAAACCCCCCTGATTTTTGATGAATCGACTGCAGCATTCTAATAGTGTTTTGTAACTGGGCCAGCAAAACTGAGGGTTCCTGGCATCCCCCTGACTGTCTTGCTGTGCAGGGCTTCATAAATTTTGTATAAAGTCTTGGTGTCACTGAGGTCGATATGCCTTTTTGTCTGTCTTTGTGTTCCCAGATGAAGAGGAGAGATGAAGACACTCAGTTTGTTCCTGTGTTGGTTTGTTTTGGGGTAATGTTGCATTGAACTTCACCCAAATCCAGGCTCTGGTAGCCTATTTATGGGTTCTTTAATGCCTCAACTGCTTCTAAAAACATTCCATCATTTGTGCTCCATTAAGTTTGGTGTGGATGGATATGAGATTCCTGAGATTGCTCTGCTTAGTCTCTGGGTCTTTAGTGCTATTTGACAGGCTTGTTACTGAATGTCTTTGTCCCGATTTAGTGGTGTATTATCAGGCTAATCTGTGTTGTTTGTTCATCTCTTTCTCTCTCTTATTTGTATTGCTGAACTTTCACAAATCCATTTTTACATTTACACACCAATCAACTGATGTGACAACTGAACATATGTAAAAATAAGAGTTGGAATATTTGTTTGAATTGAAAACTGCACAGCTTAAAACATTCAATGACGATCAGACTCAGGTAAATTGCAGCAGAAGAGGGCAGAGTAATAAAAGAAGAAATGGGATGTGCTTTGTGGACAAACATTTCTAGTTCATCAGTTGCTCAATGGTTTGGAGCGTCTGTTTTTGTATTTTTTGCCTCATAATGCACCACATATATATATATATATATTTTTACCACAAAGTTACACTGTTGTAATTTGCAGATTAAAAAGATATGACTTTGATGGCAGCATATGTTGCTCCAAACCTGTGTGCACCTTTCAACATTAATGATGCTTTAGTTACTCAAGCCTTGGGGACTAATACATCCCCATACCATCACAGATGCTAGCATTTTTGCACTGATAGCAGCCTAGATTACTGGTTTCCAATTTAGCCCAAAGGACATGACTCCCATGATTCCCAAAAACAATTGGACTCTTCAGACCTAATTTTCGCTTTGCATAAATCCATCTTAGATGAGCTCAGGCCAAGAGAATCCAGCAGAGTTGGTGTTGTTGACATATGGCTTTTGCTTTGAATTGTAGAGCTTTAACTTTCACCTGTAGATGTAGCAAAAACTGTGTTGGTTATAATGGTTTTCCAAAGTTTACAGAATGTCAGTTTTTAATGCAGTGCTGCCTGAGGTATCAAAGGTCATGGGTATTCAGTGTTTGTTTTTGGCCTTGACGTTTCAATCATTAGATTTTTCTGGATTCTCTGAATCTTTTGATGATGTAATGGACTGTGGATGATGAAGTCCAAGCAATATACCTTGCAATTTTTTGTTGAGAAACATTGCTCATAAACTATTGGACTTCTTCTCATGCATTTGTTAACAGGTAATCCTTGCTCCATCTCCGCTTGTGATTGCCTCAGCCTTTCAGACACTAACCTGTAACAATTAACCTGTTCAGCTGTTGAATGTTACAAGCAGGTGTTCTTTAAGCATTTCTCAACTTTGCTAGTCTTTTATTTTCCCCGTCCCAGTTTTTTGGAATGTATTGCAGGCATCAAAGTGAAAATAAGTGAATATTTGTGAATGAACAATAAAGTTTATCAGTTTGAAAATCAAATATCTAGTTTTTGTAATGTATTCAATTGAATAAAGGTTGAAAAGAATTTGCAAATCATGGTATTCTGTTTTTATTTGGGTTTTACACAACGTAGTTATTTATATAATACAGACAAACATGACATAACTCTACGTTTATATCAGAGAAGCTGGTTATGGTCTTAAAACAAAAACGCCTGGTCCTCAGAGCAGGCACTTGCCAGGTGTTTGTTAGCATGTGGCCATCAGCTCTTCTATAACATTCTTTTCATCCAACCATGCATTTGTTCCAGGACAAACTGTTTTGAACCCTGTGGAGTAGGAGCCCAGAGGTTTTCTGTGACTGATCAAGATATGGCATGGCTGCATTCATTGTGACAGTGATTGGCCTGGTGTCAGAGTTTGTGGTCTGTCCATGGCTGCCGAGAGAACGTTCTCTGGTTTAAAAAACAAGTTCATGCAAGGCTTCCTCAGGATTTGAATACTGTATTGGGCAAAACTTCACAGTCTTGCTTTAATTCTATGTCTGTCTGCATGCCTGACAAATCGTCTGATTTGAAATAGAAAAGGTAAGTGTGTATGTTTCTCTACTTTCGTGCTCTTTGGCCCGGATTCTTAACTCACCTCCCACGTAAACCACATCTGGAGGGGGTCAGCTGGCAGGGCTTGAGACTGTGAAAAATTAAAAAGCACTTTAAACACAGCAAAATATTTAAATTGAGCGAGCAGATAGGATGTGTGAACTACACCTCCTTAAATTGCAGGAATGTGGAACTGGAGAATCTGTTGGACATGCTTTCTGTTTCCTCCCTCTGCACTCCTCAAACTCCTTTATGGGTTTGTTATAACAAGCAGCCAACTGTAACATATTCCTGCCCTGTAATGGATCGAAATTCTTCCATAGGTTTTCTGGCTGTGATAAGTTGCCATGTAAGATAGTAACACTGTGCTAGACACAAAAGCTATTTTGCTTAAATATGAATTTGATGTGCCTTGAGAATATGGCTTGAGTCTAGGTTTGCCTGAGGCAAAAATAGTCTAAAAGCCACAGTTAAACTTAAAAGCATATTAAAATTAGGATAACAATAATTCATTTTAATCTCTTTTTTGACAAAAGAAAAAAAATGTTCCATCAAATGTTTAATGTGTTTTCTTTTAATGTACAGAATTTGCAGCTGTCTAAAAGTAATGCACTTAATTCAATTTATTTATATGTTGATATGTTGTAATTCTATCAAAAGTTTGTTCAAACTCCCAAAAGCAGGAAATGGTCTGCACAAGGCTGCTCCAAAGTCATTTTTTAATGTTTTTTTTAGGCATTTTGTGCCTTTATTGATAGGAGAGTATGGAAGTGGATAGGCTTGTGATAGGGGTTGAGAGAGTAGGGGAAGAAACTCTGCAATCTGGCCACAGGCTGGATGGGACTTGGGCCAGCAGAAGTACAGTATGTATATGGAACATGGTTGCTAACCATTCTGCCAAATCAGCACCCCTCCAAAGTTAGTTTTGATAAAATTATAACCAGACATTGACATTTTGCACCCTGGTTCTTCAACTGACACGAAGAGAATTTAATAAAGAAAACAACATCTGTTTATACAATTCAAGAGGTCCATTGACCAACCATGTGATCCTTCAAATAATAAAAGAGGCAAATCCAACACAAATATAAGTATGTCACCACAGGAAAACAACATTGTAAATATAACTATTATATCTAAGAATATATACAAGGATAAATATAAGGAATGCGGAAAAGTAATTGGCAATACCAGGCTTGACATATTGATATGGTACTGATGTATGCTGCAATTTTTCCATTTCTGATGCTGATACCAATACCAATCCTCTCCTACAATATCAGAAATGTTTCTGAAATGTTGTTTTTATCGCTCAATGCACATTAAGGAAACACATAGTCCAGACTCTAGATCGTCACTTTAAGTGAGTGAAGTTTTAAATCCTGGTCCAACGAAAAAATATTTAGATTTCCACCAATTTAAAGTGACACAAGTTCTTTTGGATTAAATACAAAGACAAATTTAGTAACTATGCTAGCCCACTATAATGGAGGCCTATGTTTCTTTCTGTTTAAAAAGGTTTTAAACTATACATTATTAATTCTGCATTATTTAAAACATGACTTTAAGACATTTTTTGGAATAGAAAAGCATACATTTGTCATTTTCTACTCACAACAAAAATGTCAGCATTGTGTTAGTAGACAACTTGGATAAAGATTTCAGATTATAAAATATAGTTTTCAAGTGGTCCCTGTCACATGACATCATCTGCTTCCTGCTCCTTTCGGTGGAAGACATGGATGATGCAAATCTTCTGGGAAAGAGGTCATTTTCATAAATTTGTAAAGCTTTCCCCCAAAACATATTTATGATTATTTAATCATTCAAGTATCTAGAGTAACCCTCTACCATTTTTTTTTACCTGGGATAAATATTTTTTTGTTCATGGGCTTATTTCTGTGAGCGGCAACAAAAGTTGCCGGTGGGCACATAGCTTGTAACTAACTAAAGGAAAACACTGTCTGCAGGATTTCTCATAATTTACTTATTTCAAGTTGTAGAATGAAATACACTGGTGCATTTAGGTCCTCATAGAATACTCTTCCAAGCTAAATAAATTCACAGGTATTCAAGACCTGTGTCTGTAGGATTTTGATACATTTCCATAAATTTTCTTGCTATTTGCGAAGCAATCTTTCTCTGTAACTAACATCAGTGTGGAAAACCGTTTCCGCAACTTTAAAAAAAGGAAATCAGGAAACTAAAAATAAATAAATACATACTAAGTCATAATTATGTGATAAAAAGTCAAAAATGTTGATGTGCAGTTGGAGCTGCACCTTTCTTGACACACAAGTACTCATCATAGCCAATGGCCACACCGACGTCCCCCAACACACACACACCCCACATACACCCCAGCACACACTCACACACACAATTTTCATAAAATAACAGGCCAAAATACAAATTTATTATCTATTTTGTCCTTTCCTTCAGTACTCTGTAACATAGATCCTGGCCATGCTGTAGGACTCTGAAACAGTGACCTAGGTACAAGCTATGCGACTACCGGCAACAATTGTTGCCAGTCATAAAAATGCTATTTTCTTTAAAACAAAGTACAAAATGGAAAAAAGAAATACATAACATTATTCAGAGGGACTCAACTGATAAAATTATATGCCTTACAACTCCAAAAACAATTTGGGCATAAATGGGTTAAAACATGACTTTAAGACATTTTTTGGAATAGAAAAGCATACATTTGCATTTTCTTTCTGTCAATGCTACATTATTTTGTCACAAAACTGTATTATGTGTCTTATTGTGTTATTATTGTGTGCAGCAGAGTGCTGTCTGATTGGTCTCCGCAGTCACATGACACAGAAAATAATGCTGCCTTCATGCCAAAAAAGAGAGAAAGATTGGAAGTTGCTTATAACTTCACCGATAAATATTTTGTTAGAGTACTCATTTGCTATTATTTTTTGGGAAGAGTAATCTATACCAAAACAGTACTTTTCAAAGTATCCATACTCCAATACTGGATATCTATGTTGACATCCCTAATGCAGACATCTCTTGCAACTAAAAACTTCCGGACAACTTGAATCACATGATAGAAGATCAGGGGGTAATTTCATAATGACATGCAATGCAAGGTAAGAAATGTATGCAGTCATATATTGTAAAAGAGGGACCTTTTATATATCAGGAGGGTGATAAGATATTAATAAGATATTTCTGCTGTGTGTCACACGGATGAAGGGCATGTCAGCTTTTATCCGAAAATGGAAAACTGAGCTCAGGCATTCACCACAGACAGAGAGAAAAATGTCAACATCAGAGACATACGTACACATCCTAACTTCTTTATATCAATGCCCAATGAGGATCAAGACAGTGTTCACTGCAGGGTTGCTTTAACAGTTCAATATCATAGTATTAGGAATTAAAACATTATGTAAAAATCTGGTTACATAAACAACCACTGGACTATGACTGTCATGATTTTGGATATTACCTGTGTTCAGTAATCATAATTTTCAAAGGCCTAGAGCAGTGTGACTAAACATTTTGATCTAAGAGGCGAAACTAAATTATGAAGATGGCAAGGCCACCTTTGACTTGTCCCAACTTTAAGGTAAAGTTAGTAAAACCAATGTAATATCAAACCAGCTGACATCACAGCATTTCATTAGCGGCTTGACAAGGCAAATAGCCAAAAGTTAAGAATTTGGGACTGCAATTAGATTTTAAAGGGTCTGTCCTGACCTGACTGCCACTGGACCCATTCCTGATTAAGGGGAGATTTATGCTGTCTGCTCAAAGAGGGGAGACACATGGTTCATTTTCACATTTAAACACTTAACAAGAACAAGCTGCACAAAGCTGACAAACTGTGGGAGTGTTGCTGCTTGAATAAGATTTGGGTGATATGTTTTGTAGTTTGGATTTTGAAATGGAGCAGATAGCAGAGCAAGTTTGCACAATTCATGCCGCCATGATCTATTTGTCTTCATTTATCAGGGTGTTAAGATATAGCTATTACTGTAGTTGTAGATATCCTTACAATTCAGGCTGTTATTCAAGTGTAACCTAGTGATGTAACTGAAAAGGAAAAAGGCAGTCAAGCACAAACTGATTATCTAACATGGGCCATATTTTATTCTGTTTTTAGAATTAGCCAAGGGCCAATACAATACAGTCCACTGGCTGAAGTCGGCCACGGGACCCACCTGGACTAGAGGCCTTCTCAATGTAGGCAAAGTCACAAGGGCACTTGAGCATGTATACATTTTTGTGTTGCATGTTATAAGGGAGTTGATTTTTAATTGTGTGTGATTGTGATCGTGCGTATGGTTGAAATTGAGGTTTTAGGGGTGAAATCACATAGTAGACAGTTGCCACATTGGTAGTTACCAGAGGGAATAGACTGTAAAAATTAGGTTGTGACCGTGGTGGGCTCTAACCAGAGTTTTTTTGTAGGTCAGGTGGTCTCCTGTATAAGCATGTGGGTGTGGTGAAGCAATGAAAGCCTGGATCAGAGTCTTTTAAGTGCCAGAGTTTGTGAATGATGGACTGATAGACTGAATGACATTGTTAAAGTTGGCTACGTGCATGTGTCACACATTCCTGTTTATATTGTCTCTGCAAGCTCTGGTATATGAGCACCAAAAGACATGTCTGATGCCTATGGAAGCAAAGAGGAAAACAAACCCATCCATACCTTTCCATTTTAACAAGGAGGAGACATTTGATTGTTTTGTTAAGAGCAGATGCTTAAGTGACCACATTGAAAGCAAAGTCCATTGGTGGTGACCCACACTGACCACTCAACAGATAGCATCAGCTCTCGTGTGTTTAAAAGGAAGCGAAGGGTCAGAGGGGGCTGCATATGTGTCACGTAAGAATGCTTTTGCAGTCGATCAAACCCTCGTAACAGGATATTAAATGTTGTCTTAAGCAACAAAATAGTGGTTCAATTTGAGCCAGCTGGGATGAATTTGAAGAAACCAAGGATGGTGTTGTTTTTGTTGTTGTTCTTTTGTGTGCAAGTCTGGGATGTAATTCATGGCTCATTCGCTAGATGTTCTCTTTAACTTTGTTTTTGCATCGATTTTATCTGTTCGGTTACATCTGTCAAACAAACAGAGATTTAATAAGGATTTTCCCCTTGCAAAATAAGTCTGCAGCACTGCTTGGAAGGTCATTTCTAAACAATGCTTCCAGTTGCCACCTGTTTAGATTGTTATACGGGGTTGCACATAGACCTGACCGTCTCTCCGAGGGTCTTCAACAGCTTAAATTCTCATCAAATTACAAAAGCTTTGCTTGAGTTTTCAGGTCATGAATCACTGGTATTATTTTGGTAATACTGACAAGAAGGTGTTTGACTGACGAGGTGTGAACTGTTCCATCTACACTTACCACAGACAGTTGTGCAACTAAATATGCAACCACGCAATGGTTTCCTTCCTGCATTCCTCACCTTAACCTTCACTTCATTCACACATGATTTGATTTAGAGAAATTTCCAGTCAATGCCATATCTTTGTTGTACAAACTGATCTTTTGGGTCTTTAACAAATTCTCACTGGCACCTTGGCGTTCTTTCCCTTAAGTAATCAGTTATTTGATCCTCCATTGGGTCTGTCTCCTACTGCAGCAGTTGAGCTCAATTATTGGGCTGTGAGCAATTTGTAAACAGTTTAACTGACTCTAAAGTCCTTTGGAGGAAACCAAATCTTGTCAGAGATTTTTGTCTTTTCTTCTCATTCCCCCGCGCTTGCAGACTCTCATATAAATCAAATCAAAGTCATTCTTTGCGGGTCAATTAGGAGCTGTTAGGCCAAATGTTGCGTGTTTATTAAAGGCCCATTGAGGGCGCATATGTCTGCAATAGATGTGTGATCAGTTCTGGTTTCTGAGCAGCAGGGTATCATATGGGGGTTGAATCATGGTGTTTACTGCACAGTGACACACTAAATCACTAGCACATTCAGACTTCCAGCATGCAGCCTATCATGCGTTTTACATGTGCAGATGGAAAACAAGTCCATTGATGACTCTTGCTCCTGAAGAACTTTTGAGGGGGAGACATGAGAGTGTTTGAAGCATTTGTCTGCTGCTTATAGGGGCTTACATTTTTTCTTCATGAAGGTGTATTTCAGCGCCTCCATTTAGATGAATAGAGCAGGGGATTGAGTGTTAAAGTAGGGGAAGAAACCAGCACAGAGAAAAGGAGCCACAGGCAGGATGTGAATCCAGAGCTTGTGGTGTCATCATGGAAAACAGTCTCTGTACAGGACCATGTGAGCTAGGGATGGAAATCTCCATTCCCAGGACGATACGATATGCATCTCGATACGTAGGCTACAGTACGATACACTAACCATTCACATGAAGCATCTACCAATTCAGGATGATACGATTTATCTTCCTACCACGATGCAATCAGGATGCAAATCTGTGCAAATTCAACTTAACTTTATTGTTCCTTCAAGACCACTTCAGACCACTTACAGTAGGCTACTTAAACAGTCAGGAGCTGTGTTTGTCAACATAAAAAAGTAGGCCTATTTCACAAACAGGGACATAGGCCTAACAGTAGTGGAGCTCAGCCTTCAAAGCTGTCATTAACAATTTAGACTAAACATATAAACAGCACTTTGAAAAAACAGCACTTTCAGCACACTGAAAATAATAATTTTAAATAAAAAAAAATATATATATAATAACATGACATCGGATTTTACCGATGCAAAGCTTTTACAAGGCGATGCATTGTGGTTTCAGCCCAGTTTCTAATCCGATGCACACCACTCCAACTGATGCAATCTACCATAGACCCTCGCAACGATGCACTGATAGTGCATCGGATAAAATGCCCATCCCTAATGTGAGCAAGCGCGGGTCTTGAGAATATACAACTGGAGGTCCAGGCTGGGTCACAAACTCAAAGAGGCAGCACATTTATGTACAGCATTCAATCAAACCATTGAGATATCACCCCCTTCCTCATTAACCAAAGCAGTAAATGTTTAAAGGCCCTTTTCTCAAAATACACAATTCTAACTCACATTCATTGAATACTGTTGTAATATGGTTGATACAGGATCAAGTCATGTTTCGAGATCTACAACAATTTATCATTCTGAAATACAAAACACCAGCTATTTTATTCAGCACAGAATATTAGCCATTTTGATAGATTTATACCCAAAATATGTAGAAGTATTTATTTTTGTCATAACTAACTGACTTTGAAGATGTCTTGCCTTCATCCTCATCCACAGCGTGGAAATTAGGTGCTCTTTGTTTTGGTCTGATTTAAACAAATAGAAAGAAGAGGTCAGTAATAAAAAACTAGTACCAGGATGTGCTCCCTTCAACTGAATCATTACCAGTTTATGCTATGCACAGTAGTCATGGTATTTTTTAGCAATTATGTTGTAAACTTGGTTGTACTTCAGGTGCAATTATGTGATCTGAATTCAAGCAAACGTGTGCCATGAGACAAACTAATATGGACAATGAGGGAGATGTTTAGTCAACTGTGTTCTAAAGGGCAGGGATTGGTCAAAATTTCCACAGTCTTAAATGTTCTTCAGGTGACTTAACTTTTTCTGTACACATCAGGAGTTGATTGCTGCTGGAACATCAGGAAAGTTTTAACCAATATAACAAAAAGACTTCCCAAACATTATGCATACTAAATTGAAACTAAAAGTATTATGCAGTCAAGAAAAAAACCAAATAGAATTAAAGCTAGACAAAGAGGTCTAGACAGGAAACACCAACAGCTCTTGTTTACAGTCTTTTTTAATATGTTGAGGCTGAAGGAACTGAAGAAACTCCAAATGTTCATTGTTGATAGAATCATTGAAAGGTGAAGATTTGACTTAAAAGGAACAGAAAAATAGTTCAAAATATCATCAGCAAACAGTGAGTACACCTGTATACGCAGGGGAGTTTTGTGAGCCAGCCTGAAAGTCAGCTTGACTCTGGTTCCCTTGACTAAAAAAATGTGAGATTTTTTTTTTAATGTGTTTTTGGATAGTAGTTGATAATAAGCTTTAAGGCAAAAAAAATTCATGAACTGTACATGTTTTGCTCATCATGAAACTCTTTAAAGACGAACACGACTTTGCTTTTTGACTTTCAGATAATTGGTGAGGGTATAAGTTATCACATTTATATAATCTTTTTGTAAATGGACTTGAGCTTATATAGTGCTTTTCTAGCCTCTTTGACTACTCAAAGCCGCTTTACACCACAGGTTACATCTACCCATTCACTAGGGATGGGTACCTTTCATATTTCTGCCACTGGCCTTACACTTGGCGTCACAAATATTGCAGCGAGCATAATCTCCATCACATTTAATAAAGTAGAGCCATACTTTCGAGCAATTTCTCTCAGCCATGCTTGCTTTGTTGACTGAGCCTGCGGCTGCTGACATCATTACACTATTGCTGTGCTGCGTTCAAGTCCGGTATGGAAATTCACCTACTCTACCCAATAGTATGCCTGCTTCTTCCACTCCCTCACAGTCACAAGGATGCGTTTAGGTACCTAAACATGGCACCGTTTGATTTTACATGAATCGGTACTCAGTAGTATCTACAGAATTCGGTCGGTACCTCTTAAAGTACCGAATTCGGTACCCATACCATTCACACCCATTCACTCTGACATACACTTACTGATGTTTGGAGTGTCTTAGTCAATTGTTCATCACATTCACACCCTTTCATAACCATTTACATGCCACTGAAACAGCAGTGGTGGCATTTGGGGTTGTGTCTTGCCCAAGGGCACATTGGTGAGTCTGAACACTATCAGACTGTGCCGCTTACGCCCCTTAACCTCTTGTTTGAGGACATCCCGCTAATTGAATGAGCAGATCTGAAAAAGTTATTCTAAAATAGACTTTGGGATGTGTGAAGTGCTAAAATGTCAACCCACTTCCCCATTTTATGGTTTATTCCTGCACCACTCTGTTACCCAGAGGAAGCATATAGAACAGGAGGATAAGTGGTCCAAGAACCAAACCCTGGGGGACTGCTGGTTAGAAACTAAAAAGAACAAGTGAAGGAGGATTATGTTACTTAATTCTCTGCCAATATGGATGCTCGTCAAAGGTTACATCAAGGCCTACATTATACATTTGACTGGACATCTTTCTCTCATTTCTGTATTTGGTTATCACGGTCTTGCCTATCAAATGCTGATTAAATTATCAAGGTTTTACATCTTCCATAACAAACATTTTAATCAATTTAGAAAAGCACTGACGATTTTGTTTGCTGTTCTGCAAGTCCAAGATTAGATCAGTGAATCCCCTCACTTTGGACGATCGTTGTTCCCATTAAAGTGCAAAACCACATTTCACATTGATTGCTGGGAGCTATCCAACAATCCAAAAGTAAGTAATTAAGTCCAACAGTCCAAGAATTTCAAAGCTGATCATATTATAATCCTTTCCTAATGTGTGAAGAGGATTGTAGTTCTCATGACTCAGCTGTCAAAATGTTGTTTTTACAGCATCCGCAGATCTACATTGTGATTAAAACTGTCGGTTCATATCTGACACCTTCACACCAGAAGATGGAAGGGAAGGAAAGAGTGAATATTCTGCAGAGGGAAGAACCGTGACAAATAAAAAGCAGAGAAGAACTTCCTTTATCCCCTGAGGAGACACCACCACTTCTGTTATTGTTCAACATTTGGTCAGAAAATCCCTTAAACAGGCTATTACAAGCATAGTCTTTGTCGCGGTGTCATGCAGATCTTTAGATTGTTTTAACACATCAAACCAATTTTTTCCACAGAGCTTGACGTGTTTGAAAAAGGCAATATATAATATTAAAACTGATTAAGTTGTAAAGAGGGAAGAATCTTCTCTTTAATAACTTCCAGTCACCACAAAAGCAAAGTGTGTTCAGTGACTCCACATGTTTCCCTGTGAATGTGTTGAGAGGTATATTTATTGAATGAGGGCTAAAAGGGTTGTTTCAGATGGTTCCGATTCATCAGCCAGATTGGACATCTGTTCCCAGCTCCACAAAGCAAAAGGACTTAACTTACAAAACTATGTTTCTTTTGGAGGATATTTTCAGATGACTTCCAGTCCTTACAAATTTGCAGTATATATGCTACAGGCAGGTAAACGACATATGGTTGCATACAGTTCTGTTCAAAGATGCAATAGCATTAATCAAAAACATGTTTTTACTCGGAGTGTAAGCTGAGACAAAAGTACTCTTAAGACTTTTCACAGAAATTAGAGGTTCTTAAATGCGTAACCTCTCCACAGAAATAAATCATTGGTTTGGAGATTTATGTGAACTCGAAACTGGGTGTGCTTATTGTATTAAGCTAATTCAAAAAAGAACAGTACAATTTCATGGTAAATAAAGATTCCTCTGCTGGCTTTCATTCCTACCATTTGCTATTAATCATTAGAACTTTTTCTCCAAGCTCAGACACAACAAAGTAAAATTCTGAAATAACACCGTCTAAAAAATGCTGGGATGTGATTTACTTTCTCGTCTCTAAGATGGATGAATAAAGCCAGGCATAGAAATAAATAAATAGGATTTTTTTTTATTTGACCTCAAAAAAGTTGAAATTTTCAAATTATGTACAAAATGTTCAGAAAGTACAATTTTAATTAAGACAAAATGTTGAAAAAATTCAAAAGTTGATCAAGAAATTGTGGGCAAACACAGTTAAAATAGCTGAGAGGAGAGACAAACTATAGATAAAAAGAGAAGTTTGAAAATTAAAATTCAATTTGAGAACGGTTCTAAACTGTTGTCTCAAGTTTACTGAAAAATGACAGAAATGTTTAAAACAAAGTTACACACTTCTGAAACATCAAGAAAAAAAAATAACTCAGAGACAGTATATATTGAAATAAATCCATATCTTGGGAAATTGTCAAATGATGTGAAAAAAATTATATGGTAAGACAGTTTACAAAGTTGGGAAATGTTCTTAATATCTTAGAAAAGCAAAAATGTCAATAGAAATGTGAAAGTTTTTAAAATAGCAGAAATGTTGAGAATTATTTAGAATTGTCTTAACAAAATGTAAATGTGGAAAAAGTGAAATGAAAAAATAGGGAAAGCTGAGATTGAACATTTAAATGAGAGAAGAGATGTAACAAAAAAAAACCCTACATTATCAAGAAAAAAGATGGAATGTTAAACTCAAAGTTTTGAGGGATACATTGAAATGTATAAATAAATAATTTTGTGAACATTGTCAAAAATAAGTCAAGTGTGGTGAAAAGCATGTTGAGAGAAAAGGGAAATCTCAGGAAACAGTCTTAATGTTTAGAAACAGTTTATGTCTCCAAAATAAAATGATGATAAGTCTGACTGTTGGGGGAAAACACTTGTTTAAAAAGATTACATGTCAAGAGTGATTTAATATGAGACAAAAAAACAAGAAAAAAGCTGAAAGAGAGTTAGAATAGTAAGGAAAAGGTAAAGTGTTATTTTTTTGTGTGTTTTTGTGCAAATAGCTGATATGTTGAGGAAATATTAGCAAAGTCAGAAAAAATCCAAATCTACATACATATATATATTTTTAATTATTAGAAACTGTCAAACCAAGACAGGTCTGGGTGTTGAGAAATAAACTGAAACGTTGAAATCAAAAAGACCTGTCAAATGTTTTGGAGAACATTTGACAGGTCGAGAAAAGAAGTTTGATTGTGAATCAAAAACAAGATTTGAGGAAATGGTTCAACTGTTCTGATCCTGAATCATTTTGAGAACAGAGATAAAATTATGGAGTAGTGAGAGTGCCAGATTACCAAAATAAATCTATAAAAGAATAAATAAATATAAACTCCATATACTACTCCATATAAAACACTCTGAATGTTCAAATGTTCAAAATGGTGTTGAAATACAAATGTGGTTATCTAACTAAGAGTCAGAATGGCTGGACTAATGCCAGCCCTTGTACTGTATGGAGCATTGTTTTGATGTTCTCTCTCATCATTTTGTCTTCAGCCTTTTTGTTTGAGTTTTTTTCAAACTTCTTTATAAAACATCCTTCATTTCTCATCTGCACATCTCGGTCAAGAATGTCATTGAGATGGTAAGGTGGCATCATAACTCAAAAATTAGACAGAGGGGCAGTAACATTATCCCTCCTTAGGCAACATTTTAACCTAAATTTAGATCTACACTCACGTCTGTGAAAAGTTTTTTTTATGATTCACTGTTCCCTTAAACAATGTGCAAAATGCTTGGTTTCAGGAGCGGATCTGTTTCCCCACAACTCACTCCTTATCACTGCATATCAACAGAGCGTGAACGTGGATGTGAAGTGCTTCCCGTGATTAACACTTGAGTTTATGAGAAAAAAAAAGTTTTTCTTTTTCTTTTGGCAACATCAGATGATTAAGTGAACCGACAAGCACAAAGAAAAGATTGAACGAGACTTAAAACAGTTCATGCTTCCTGAGGGATATGTAAATGTAGTGACAAATGATAAAAAAGAGTCCATAAAATTATAACCTTTAAGCGACATGATGAATTTGGAGAAGTGTTTTTGAAGGAGCACCTCATTAATCACATTTTAACAAAGAACTTCATAAACAAACAATGACATAAATGGACAAATAATAATAAATTACATGAGACAATAACAATGAGAGACAGGCCAAAGCAAAAACGACCCAAACAAAGGACAGACGATCATTCAACACAGATAGTTTTAAGAAGCAGCTTAGAGCAGTCAATGACCCAAGAGAGCCAATAACACATTCAGGACAATATGTGATGATGCACATGCATAAAAATTACCATCATTAAAGGGACATTTTGAGATTTTTGAAGTAAGGTTGCATTATGGCATTAACATGGACATAAGTCACAAAGATCAGCTCTGCATCTGTACAGAAATAGTCAGCACACAAGCTTGGGGATATTGCTGCAGATGGTCTCTGAGTAGTTTGAAGAATTTGGGCTGAAAGCAAACCAAAAAAACAGCGAACACAGAAAAATCTGGACTTCCAGTGTTAACATCAACACTTCTGCAGTGTCCGTATGGGTTCACATCACAGAGAGTTGGCTGAACTCTTTTCAGATAGTTCGTAGGCTACATTAACATTATGTAGTTATTCTTTTTGGAGTAAAAATTTAGCATGTTGTTACATTTCACAGTTTGACTTATGATCAACACCTTGTAAAAGACATGAACTCTCTCAGAATATGTTTAACTATTTAAGTGTGTCTGGTAATAAGACATTTTATTCTGATACATCTGTACCACGATAATTTAACTGCTTGCTAAAAATAGCACGGTATTGACGAGTGTGTATTATAAATTAAAATAAGACAGCTGATCAAGGCATAACATAATGAGATTAGCAGTTTATTCCTTTATACAGTATGCATAAAAGTATTTATAAAGGTGTATAATAAACACTTACTAAAATGAAAAATGTTGTTGAAGCATATTACAGATTTTCTTAAACACAGTGAGGTCTTGGGATGTTCCAGTGCTTACAAACAGATCAATCTGGTCCTCTGTGCAATTCATCAAATCCAAAGGTCACACTGACAGCAGATTTCCTTCTGGAGCCTTGGTTCATGTTGTTTCATGGGTGAAATGGGATGATTGACACTACAATTGTCAATTTCAAGTTCAGGGCTCAGAGTGACCAGTTCAGAGTTAAACATTCAACACCTAAATACTGAAATTATTGGCAGCTATTTTTTGCACTTTCTTACAACACAAAGGACCTGATCTACATAGATCCAAAATAATGGGTGCTGAATTGCATGTGCAAACTAAAAAACTGCATGTGCAATTAGTGGGCGTGGTGCAGGTGATCTACTATCATTGCATGTGCAATTTATAACAGGAACCCCTCCTTGAAAGAGGATTTTCCACGTGCTACCGGCTGGCACCGTGGAGAGTTTGGGAGAGTAGTGTAGCTGAAAATGAAAAGAAAGTTTGATGCCATGCAGTTGGAGGCAAGATAACTCTTGCTGTAACCATTTTTGCTGTCTATCATTTTGATGGACAAGGTCGTCACTTTTCCTTCTTGCCGTATTTCTATCCATCATTTTTCTGTGTCCTTTTCTGATTCCGATTAAACATAATCTAAATGACAGCATTCACATAGTTTCAAAGCTTTATCATCAATAACCTTTCATGTGAAGAGCAGTCTAACAGTTACAGTTACGCACACAAAGATTGCATGGGTACTCTTGCCGTTTTTGCACTGACTGCATCACACTCTCCAGGCACTAACAGCTCCTACACTCACCGTCAGTGCATGGAGAGTGATGCTGTCAGCTCTGAGTGACGAACAGAGTGATAAGGGCTATGAAGGTGTTTTTTTTTCACAGGTTAAATGACCTCCTCAGCGATGTAGAGCTCAAAACAAAGAGGATTTACTTTACACGTGTGTCTGCATGGCCCGCCGGATCTTACTTGCTTTCCCAGTCCTTCATAATGACTGACAGCCTCCATGTCTTTCTGTTTTTCATCAAAAAGTTCAGTCAGTGATTAAAAATATTCAGTTAATGCCACCTCCGCAGCCCTCCGTTCGTAGCACTGTGCCTTTTTCGCCCCTGCTATTCAAACGTACTAAATTCAGCATTTGTGGGTTTTATAAATCTCATTGCGGTTGCTAAATGTTTACATTTGCATCTCCTCCTCCCAGTATATTGCGTGTTCTGATGATCTTCATGCTTTCTGCATATTCATGAGGGTGAACACGGAAAATGGATTGAGCGTGCTATTTTGCTCATCTGACAGATTCAATCCTCAGTGCACCCTGTTAAAAGATCAGATCGCTATGAAGTTAGCACATGTTTTTATACACGCAAACCTTTAGTAGATCAGGCCCAAACTGTTTTTCTGTTGAGAGCAAATCTGCTCTTTCTGGGTGAGAACTTGATCCAGATATGATAGTTGCTTTGTTTAGGGACTACTTTATTACACAGGAGATTACATGTCCTTCAGCTGGCAGATAAACATAGAGGGCTGTAATTTTGTGGCGTAGCGCAGGGGGCGCGAGCCTGGCGCACCCTGGGCAGTGTTAATTTCGTGCAGCGCACCGCCGTGCGCTGCCAATTTGCCAATTTGGTAGACCGTCTGCGCAGAGATGGGTGTGACAGCGCACCAGGGGGAGTTGACGGCACACCAGGGGGAGGTGTCGGCAGATTCAGGTTGGCGCAGTGACAATTTCGTGCCAAAAACAGTGCAGAAAGTGCGCTGAAAGCTCGCCAGCTCCAACCTGGTCTATTCTCTGCACAAAGCGGAGCGCACCCTCCGCAGCTGTAATTTGGTGACAGGCGCACATGTGCACACACGTCAACAAAGCCTCAGAGGCAGGTTTCCAGAGTGTCAGGCACATTTTAATGCAATAAACAATCACAGCAATCACTATTTAATGTAACCGTCTGAACCAGCATATACATTTGTATCTATATTAACTGTCTCGTCACATCTGATGTCGTTTGTCATCATGGAAACTTAACCTGACGGCAGCTGGAAGTTTGATGCACATCTTACAAGTCAACAATAAACAGCCTTAACATCTGATACTGAGTATAAATCTGGCTTCTCTCATTTCATGAAATTCAAAGAAAAGAGGGAGAAAAAAGACGAAGAAAAAAGCGATAAAATAAATGTATGTCACTCAGGATTTACCTGTGATTACCCATAGTTCTCTATTTTAGTCTTTATTTTTAACGTGATCTAAAAAGATGGAGTACATTATTGTAAGGAGGATGAAGCAGAGACACCGGGAGAGTATACAGTATATCACTAAAGGCTCTGCTATTTGGCGATGACAAACCAGGAGTGCAGGTGGATCACAAGAATTATAAATGGATAAGCCAGCTGCAGTGTAACTGTCTCTTAGTTTTGTACTCCTATTAATGAGAAAGGAACAGATTACATCTGTCCTGGGAGCTGGCCCACACGGTGATGTGCTTCGGGCCTCTGATGCGCGCCCCGATGGCCAGTCTGTTCTCCCAGCTGCTGAAGTGACAGCAGCTCTGACCGTTTCCAGCAGCGGGGATCATGCAGACCAATCAGACGCTGCGCCTCCGGCCGCAACGCATTTAAAGGCGAGGAGAGGCGCTCATTTGATTGGTGGAGACAACACTCGGCTGTGTTAAAACCACTCACATCTATTCTCCTCCTACTCTGACGTTTGCGCGGAGAGGCAGAGACGTGGGCGTGGACACGCTCCTCTGCGCCCCTCTGTGCCTTGAGTGCGCCTCTCTTGGCACTGCAGGAGACTTGCAAGGTGCCCTGGTCACACCCTGTCCGCGCGGAGAAGGCCGGCGCAGGGCAGGTGCGTCTGCGCCTGGTCTACGAAATTAGAGCCCAGGATCTCACTTTCATTTTGCAAATCTCACTCCATGCCAGATAAATGTCTAAAGGTAATCCTGCTAAACTAGCTAGGTAATGTTGAAGAAGTGTGTATAGCTCAGTTTCAAGCTCAGCAAGGAATATACAGTACAGTGTCTTTTTACAAAGTAAACTTATTGCAATCTCGGCTTCTGTCTTTACAAAACACACATCCAGTATTATGCCTAACTCACACCAGGAGACTTGACCTCTGGCACAGTCATGGAAGAGTAAGCCATTATTTTGAATATCGTTAAACCACCCTAAGCTGTTTTTGAGGCTTGATTTCACCGTCACCTTAAAATTATGTGGAGTCAGTGGCAAGTTCTGCAGCAATTTGTGGCCCTAGATTCCGTGACAGTTCTTTCTGTGCAGATGCAGAGCTAAACTCTGTCACTGTGGCTAATGCTGTGTCTCACACAGCCCACTTTAAAAAATCCTAACTATCCCTTTAAAGAAAAAATAAGACCATGGTGATGCTATTACAAAAGCACAGCAGACTTGCGTAATAACAGTTAAAGTCCTGATCAACATGGATGAGAATATGTTTGTCAAATTGTTCAGTTTGCTATTGTCAACTCTCATTTACCAGATGATACAAGCTTATTCTCATTGTCAAGGATGACAAATGAGTTTTGCAAGATGTTCCTGAAGGTTGAGGCAATTCAGTTCCCTGTGGTGATAGCATTAGGAAGATAAATCCCTATTTTTAGAGTTAATGTAATCAAGGCTTATAGTTTACATTAGATATAAGTTTGGATAGAGAAAGAGATGTAATGCGTCATCAGCATAACAGTGTAATTAACTCTACTGATAAACAAGACAAAGAATACCCTGCAGGAAAAGGACTTGACCAAGAACCAATCCCTTGGGGTCAAATCAGCAAAGGAACAGAAAAGAACATTACATTTCTGGGATTTTATTCAGTTTTAAAAGATACCAGAATAAATAAATTCATAGATGAATGAAGCAAGAACAGTAGAAGCATGTCAAGCCAACATCACATAGTTAAAAAGCCCCATGCGTACAAGAGAAGACAGAACTTTTGTTTATATTCTTTTAAATGGAAGAAATCAAGAGGCAACTGCATTTTTGTGTTAAGTTATTGTTATGAGCTGATAGTTTATAATATTTATTAGTTTGGACAGAGAACTAGATCTGAGTATCGTCAGCTTAAGTGATATTGATTACTCAAATAAAGTTCCAAGAACCAACCCCTGATCCAAGAACCAAACCCTGAGGGATGCAAATCAGTGAAGGAACTGAAAAGTGCATTCATTGCCGAGAGGTTTTCCCGTTGAAAATTACAACAGAACACCACCACTCGTGGTGATGTAAAAACATTAACCTGATATGAGAAAATATACCAGGTATGATCCCTAATAGAAAACAAAATTTGAAATAGAGCTGATTTGAGGCAAGTTGGGTCAATAGAATAAAGAGATTATCGTTGTGAAAAGATGATGGTTTATACAACATATTAGTTTGGATAGAGATATAGATCTGAGTATCATCAGTAAAAAGTGAAACTGACAACACAAATAAACTAAACAAAAAATGCACTGAAAAAGGGTTGGTCCAAGAACCAAATCCTGAGGAACACTGATCATCAAGTGACCAAGAAGAACATCTGATTGCTGAAAATAGCTTTAAAACTCTTCTCCAAATGGGATTTTATCCAGTTAAAAATTATACACAACTACCAACCCTGTTATGAAACCCATTAAAAAATATCATCCGAGCAGTTTTAATGAGTAAAGAATGGAAATTCACTTTTTCTGTTTGTTTTTTCCCTCTAAGATGAATTTAAAATTTGTCAAAGAATTCTTTATTAAAACAAACTAAGAGAGACAGGAGGGTATTAAGGCAGTTTGAAGACCTCAAGGTTGGATATGTATGAAAATATTATAGGGAAGAGCATGGTCACATCTGAAAAAGAAATTGGGTGTACATTATGGTATTAAAACAAGATGTTTAAATGAAGGAAAGGGATGTTTATTGGTTGGTACAAAATGATCAACCAGCTAACATACTCAAGCTGCCATATTCACGTCCAAAGCATGGCAGAGAGTCAAATTTTTCAGCAGCACATGAATTTATTTCTGGAGTCTGGGAGTTGTTAATACCGGGTCAAGATGGAACACATTTTGTTTTGGCACATACTGCTTTCGATCATCTCATGACATCTTCAATCAACAGCTTCAAAGATGACATTGGCCACTTTTTTTTACTGTAAGGGGTTATCTGGGTGAGCCATGCTGTTCTGATTCTAATGTCTGGTTTTTGTTATTAATACCTCATTCTCAGTCCAAAGAAACAACAACAATACATCTATCTCAGAATTAACTTTATGCTGACACGGTTATAAATTTTGAAGGCAGAATTGGCAAGATGATCCTAATAGCAGTACAGAAACAAGAGCTTGTGTGTTTAGCTGTACTATTTCTCAATCAAAGATAACTCTGAGGGTTCTCTCCAGGACAGAACACCAACAATGTTCTTCTGCCAAAGCTTTATTAAACTCAAGGCCACTGACACAACTGATTTCCTACCGTGATGCGGTGTGGTTTCAAGATTTTAATTTTTTGTGAGAAAAGAAATGAGGAGAGATATTTTGTCCCCAACCACGGTCATTTTTGGAATGGAGAGCATATCGGGAAGATAGTCTGATAACGTAACCATGAAAGTCAGTAGCTGTCAGAAATCCTGCATACCGTGGATAAGTTCATCTCTGGGCATTCTTGCATGTTCTCCCAGCGTATGTTATTGTTCTGTGGCTCACAAGAGCATACACCATATGGCAGCCTTAAGCATCTCTTTGCACTAGCTCCTTTCTGTCTGAGACAAAGATGTGTTGTCCATAGACTGTTAAAAGGTTTTGGCTCTATACAGGAATGTTAACAATACCAAAGCAGTCAGTGAAATCTGCTGTGACGTCTTCGACCCTTTCAGCATTAAACAATAGAGATGGGTACTGTTTTGAATTCAACAATTCCAGTTCACATACCAGTTCTGCTTATTGTTTCAAGGTCTTATTGGTATTTTATTCCGTTCCACATTTTTAGGAAATAAAACATAAATATTTCAGTAATAAATATCAGTAATTGTCATTAAGTTCTCATTCATGAGCTGTTAGCAGTGACAAAGATTTTTTGTGTTAACTGCTACTGGTAGAATAAAAATGATCTTTTTTGTTGAAGATTAACACAAATAATAATCCCACAAATGTATTGAATACAAAAAGATCTTCATAATTTTGCTAGCTCTTTCTCATTAAACATAAAAATGTTCTAAAACAAAAAAACAGCTTTAAATCTATGTACTTATTACTATATTTTCCCAGAAATCCCCCTCTCTTATTTATTGCTGAAGTCCCAGTCACACTTTCCCAATTCTCATGGTGATTGTGCATAGGTATAATTCTGATGTAACATGTTGTGGTGCATGTGCTACTTGGTCTGGATCAGTACAGTTGTGGACAAACACGATTTTGAACTGTTCAAAACTGTTCAAACCTGTTGTGGAGCATTGCCGCTCTCAGTACAGATGGTTGGAAGCCTAATGCAGTTCTCAGGCGAACGGTATTAGCGTAGCATGTACAGAGCTCAATAGGGCTGATCGTGGCTCAGTGCTGAAAGCTTTCTGAGGATGATTGACAAAAACGTATCCTATTGTGCCCCAGCTGTGTCCTGTTCAAGGCAATTTCACAGCGTTGTTCTTACATATCTCGTTCGGGAAGTAAACATGGCAAAAATGCAAGTGACAGGGCTCAATCGGGGCTTATGCGATACAAACTGGGTTTGAAAGGGCTTGACATCATGTCAGTGGGATGGAAAGTCATGTCCTTGCTGTATCATTGTATTGACCTAATAGCAGTGGGACAAATGCCCCCAAGCACTTTAGAAGCGCCATGAAAGTGTTACTGACGGTGGGGTGTGTTTGGGGGAGACAGTCATTTCTTCCTGTATCATGCTTACCAAACCATCATTGCCAATTGTGTACAGTTGTGCACAATCGCCATGAGAAATGGAAAAGTGTGACTGGGGCTTGAGGTAAATGGGTTTTTTTGACTTTAGGGTCTCCTCATAGATGGTGAAGTGAATGATAGCCTCTCTATAACTGAATCCACGAATAACTTTAAAATATTTGTTGACAAGATTTATGTAACTTCGTTGTGTTTTTTGGCTGTGCATGTTAAAATGCTGCTGCAGCTACTGCAGTTGCCTGTGGTTGGGGATATAGCTACTTAATGTCAATGGGAGACCTGAACGCACAGACAGTGTTGCATTTGCTCACATTTGACTTGTGTTTATGAAACATTTTCATTGTTTTGGACATGTTTGTCCATGCATAGATTACCCAAACTTATGTTTGCCATGATCCTCATCTCAAAACTTCGTTTGCTTGCTGTGTCACAAATGGTGTGCACAGCTACAGCAACACAACAGGTCCTTAAAAATAGTTCAAACTTTTATGGATGGCAGTTTTCTCACTGAGGTTTGATACTTTAAAAATATGTGGCTGTTAGGAAATGAATAGCAGAACCAGAAACTTCAGTGCCCAATAAAAATCCACAAATTGTGGAAATATAGAACTTGTTCCAAACTGGCACGAGCTATCAGTATCTAAGCCTTGTAAAGGAACAACAGTTAAGCTTTCATTTATCTCTACTGAAACATAATTTCAACTAGGAACAGCAAAAAGGAAAAAAAACACACACTGTCCCCTCTTCTCAGCTTAAACATACAGTAGTTTTTACCTTTTAAGTTGCAAATTGGAATGTTATAACAGCCATTATGGTGCAAACAGAAATAAATCTTCTTAATATCACGAGAACAGGGGCATCAGTTTGGTAGCATGCTCTGCCAGTAATCAGAGGGTTGCAGGTTTGAGTATAATGTTAGACGTCACATGTTGATGTGTCCTTGGGCAAAGCACTCAAACTCAAGTTGCTCAGACTGGGTATAAAAGAGCACAGATTTGTTAGCTAATACTGATGGAGAATCTACATCAATTTGAGAGTGAACTGGTGTGAATGAGTGGATGTGACCTACGCCATAAAAGTGCTTTCAGCCAACAGACAAACTCGCCAAGCACAATGTAAGCTCAAAGTCATTTAACATACACCTGATGGTTTTAATTCTCCTCTGAGAAATACAAAGTCCCAGGCAGTTAATGTAAATAGGTGGGTTAAGAGTAAGTGCGGGGGCTTTTGGGGGTAGTATGAGTCGCAGGTCTAAAAGCAAAGTATGAGCATGCAGCCAAATGTAACCATACATTGTACAGTCAGAGGGCAATTTTTTTTTTTACAAAGTGTAATAAAATATCTCAGATAGTTCTTCAGATATCACAGTTATCAGCAGGAGGTGAACATGTGGCCCTTTGACTTCAGAAATGTAACAAAAGATAGATATGCACAAAAATGACTAAAATCCCTTAAAGTTGTTTTAAGATATAGGGCCCTAATTTCGTGGCGCAGTGCAGGGTGCGCAAGCCTGGCGCATCCCGCGCAGTGTTCATTTCGTCTGCCGCACCACCGTGCGCTGCCAGTTTGACAATTTGGTAGACCGTCTGCGCAGAGATGGGTGTGACGGTGCACCAGGGGGAGGTGGCAACAGATTCAGGTTGGCTCAGTGACAATTTCATGCCAAAAAACTGTTCTGCTCTGTGCCCCCTGCGCTGCGCCACGAAATTAGGGCCCATAAAGAACACTTAAAGAGATTTTCCTCAAACTTTACACAAAGTAAAGTGGCTATCCATTTATTTCTTAAATGGATAGCCACATTAAACTGTAAGTACATGGGTCAACGGTCAAGATTATGGATTTTCATGATTGTAGCATGTTTTTTAACATGATCTTGTCAACATGATCAAGAGAATGCTTTAGCAGATTGTACTCAATCCTCTCATTTTCAATGGCCATCATGACTTTAGGTGGAACTAAGTAGATTTTGAAGGTCAAAGGACAAGATCATTAATACTTCTGGTCATCCTTCGCTAGTGAATATGTTATCTGAAAAGTTTTTTGAGGAATCATGCCAAACTTTGTACAGTTATCTTCTCCAACTCATGGATGTACTTCATAGATTTTAGAGGCCACTGTTCAAAGGCCATTTGGTGCCCCGTTCATCCCCTACTCATGTTTGTTATACCTCAGAAATCCTTCAAAGAATTTCTTCAAAAAGAGCAGATGTGTCACCTTGATTCAAGGATGAACCAATAAGATCTTGGCGGGACAAGGCCAAATGCTCACAGCCATGTCATGCTTGTGAACTTCGTATCTTGATCATTCTCAAAGGGTTTTCTCCTACACTATGCTCAAATTTACTTACCTGTACGTACCCAGAAGGCAACTTTACAAACATTCTGTCAGGCACAATTGTCATGGACCAATCAGATAATTACGCAAGGAAAGGAATTCCGCTGCAAAAATGAGCTAGTTGTACAGCAAAGTCTTGGCATAATCATCCTTGAAGAAACTCTCTTACTGTTATTCTGTGTTCTTCATTTAATAAAAAAAATATTGTCTAGCTCTTACAGAACTGCCACTTAAACAGGCAGCAAACATGCTAATCTTAGTACAAGCAGTCATTGTTTACAGAAATTCAGCAGCTTCTCTTCAGACAGAGCTCAGTCGCCCTGGCTTGAGGCTTTGCAAAATGGATCTGCCTGATTACAGACCATGAGTGGATCAAGCTGCTCCGCAAGGTTACATAGGCCAAGGTCATTACGTCTCATGTTAATCTTTTCAATACGATTTCTCTGAATCACACGTAAAGAAAAACACCCTGTCCTTTCTTCTTCTCCCATTGTTTAACATTCACTGTCTCACATTTATAACTCGCAGAGGTATTAAGCTGCCAGGCTGCAGTTCTGATTGCAGCATTGTTTCCTTGCACCCCATTACTACAGTTTTATATTTTCACCCAACCCATGTGCCTCTCAATCAATGCTGTTTTGTAAGCTGCTCCACATTTCTCCTAAATTTACACCATCATAGCTGTTTCCCATCTCAGCCCAATCACTTGACATATCTGGTCATGCAAAGATAATAAAACATTCGACAAGTCAAAGCCTTTAAAAAGCTGCAGATGTTTTCGTTCCATTAATATGCTTTCTGTTTCAAGAGTCATAGAGTGTCAATGTTTGTTTTACTACTTGGTGAAAGTTGGACACATGAGTAGCTGTCTGCTTTAAATTGAAGCATACTGCTGCAATTTATTTTGGTGGCATTATGAGCAGTTAATTCTGTATTTCTAGACAAAAAATAGGTTTGGGCAAATGCTTGGCAATGGTAAAAATGTTTGCATGCTTCAAGCAAGTTCATCAACAGCAGAGTCCATGTGGTTGAATGATTTATTGTTTCTTCAATATAATATGAGTCCTGCAACATTTGCTTATTTATATTTATTTCAGAAGTATGTGCTTCCTGCTCTTACAGTGTGTGGGCTTGTGATTAAGTAGGGCTGTATTACCACATTTCCAACATTACGTAGGTCCTCAATGTTTCCCAAATAATTGTTAAACTAATGAGACCACTTCCCAGGCATTGCTCACATCATGGTTAGCGTCAGACCTGCGGGGCTTCTGGTCGGTGTTCAAGCTAACAGAGGAGTGCAGGTTACATAACTGAGGGCAATTTTGTAAAGTCACGCAAGGCAGTCTGGTGTTTTTGTGCTGAAATCATTAGGCAGGACCTTCAGAAGCTTTAAATAAAACATTTTTCATTCAGCTCTTTGGTTGTTTTCTTGTTTGGTGCATGTCAAGAAGCAAACAGCTGTTACTAAGCTTTAAACACTGACTTTACAAATATGTCTCAGGTTATTCTCATTTAATAGTCCTAACTAACTTGAGAGGCACAAGAGTAATGAAGTTTGTCTTGAACAACATTTGATTAAATCATAGAAGCTCTATTTTTGTACATGTCATTGTACAGGTGCCCCTCTTATTTTTCCACCTGACATATTTACAAGAAATGTTAATTCCAAAATCTACTTTTGGTAACTCCTTATGGTGTTTAACATGTCCCCTCCACCTGACAGAGCACTTATATGCACAAGACAAAAAGGCTGTTTCCCAATGTGACCTCCTGCCATTGTTTTGTTGGAAGCAATTGAAGCACATTGGCTTGGGCTTACTGGCAAGCTCACAGCAGAACGGAGACAGCAGTATAAATGCAGAGTTGATGAAAACATGGTGCTGAACTGAGCAGTAACCACAGAGTAAACTGGTCGACCAGTCTGAGAGGACTGAGCCCACAGTGGGAGAGAAGCCTTCAAGGTGCAGGCCAAGATTACAGCTGATTTAGGGGGACCCAGTATGTTCAAACTTTCTACTTTTTAAACATTAACCACTGATAACACAATAAACAAGATAATTCAGGGTTTTGTTGAAGTGCTATTAGGTCCATGACACTATATAATTACCAACTGGCCTATTCTGCCCCTGTGATGAGATTGCGGAGAATCGTACCACTGAAGCCTCATAAATAAGTCACTTTGAGGTAAAACTACTAAAAAAAACAATGTTGGCTGGAATAGAAGCTACAGTAAGATTCATTACAGCATTTCACTTTTCCTTGACAAAACCCTTGTGTTTGGATCTATTTTATGATGCAACATATGACCTGTGTATCCTTCCTCCAGCAATGAGCCGCTTTCCTCTCATTAGCTGTTCAAGCTAGAGTACTGCAGTGGACTCATTCAGTGGCCACTAATGTTCCTGTATTTATCCCTGGGAAACAGATGGTCACAGTCTTACAGCATTTTGTCACGGGACAAAAGTCTTCACCAACATTGGGTGGTTTGTTTGAGTATGAACAACAGGGCCCGTGTTCACAAAATCTTTAGGCTAAAAGTAGCTTCTAACTTGACAATTTAGGAGAAACTCTCAAAAATAATGGGCGTACCAGTCCTAAACTAAGGATTCCTAAATTTCTCCCCTAAAAGTATTTCACAAAGCATTTTAGCGCTAACACAAGCTCCTAAACCTGTGAGAAGTTAGAAGTACTGAAGAGGACTTCTAAGTCACTAAGATCAATTCAGAAAGAAAGATGGCTGCTGCTGGCAATCCACCTCATGATCAGGGAACATTTTGGAAAGATACAATAACAATGAGCTTCTGAAAAAGTACCACTTCAATCGGGAGGGTATGATGATGATAAAAAATTAGTCAAAGGTGCAATCACTTGACTAACAAATAGAGGCGACCCAGTGGCTTAGGTGCAGAGCCTCCTCCTAATAGCTGAAATACAAATATAAAAGTTCACATTAATAAAACTTGTGATGACACAGCAAGGTTAATTTGTGTATGACATTTCTGTTAATTACTGAACACACTAAATTGGTTGTAAGGTTTTGTTTGACATTAGTGGGTCTTACCTGTTGCCGTCATTTATCTTTTGAATTCTGCAATCTCTGACCTTGAGAGTGCATTGAAAACCAAAGTTTCACACAGTCATTGGTGGTTCTGGTCAAAAGTGGTAACGCTGCATTTATTTGTAAGCAGATTTGTTCCCATGCTTCTTTTTTCTGGTTATCCCAGATCTAAGTTTTCCTTTGATAATGTTCTTTCTTCCATGGACAAGTTGGACAAGGAGAAAAAGCTGGTCTTGTGTCCAGTTTGGTTTGCATTTCCTTTTACCTGATGTTTTCTCTGTTGTGGTTATTCCAAAGTCCCAGTCATTAAGACGCTGCTTATATGTATTTCTGAAAATTGTTTTACCAGATACAGCTGCTTAAGATTAACAGAACACATAATTTATGAGTCAGTATATTACTCTTGGTTTAATGTTAAATCAGTAGTCTACATTTTTGATTTGAGGGTCTTTATATGCCAACATGGTAGCTTTCTCTAAATTTTGTGATTTCTATGTAGGAAAGACACATTCCCTGTCAACCAATCACTGTAGGCATTGTAAGTCAAGTGGTTCCTGAAACTTGACATCATCCAAAGCAGCGGGGTCAGCTCCGCCCCTTTCTTTTAGCTTAAGAGCTTTCTGAATTCCTTAGTAAGAGTAAAGCTGCGTTCCAGGCAACCCGTTACTCATGTTTTTCTCATCTGTAACTCGTGAAAATGCACTTGAACGGCAGTCGAACTCGTAACTTCCAACCTGTGAACTAGTACCAGATCGATGTACTCCGAGTTACGACTTGTGATGTCACATCACGGCCTAACCAATAAGGCAGCCTCTTAATAATGACAAACACTGTAAAGTATAAGTTTCTGTTACATTAAGCACAGTTTCCCAGCTTCTGTTTCACTCAAATGAGTTAGTTGATAAAGCATAAATCTTATAATGCCTGCCTGCGCTCAAACTGAAGTCATATTTCGCCTGGAACGCTTTCAGGTCAGAATTCAGAAAATGGAATGCAGCATCCGTCTCAGCAGCTTTGTGAATAGGTTTTAAGAGGAAACTCTTAGTTAGGTACTTATAGTGACATTAAGGAGTCCTCCTGGTGGTAAGATAAAATGATAAAATGCTTTGTGAATACGAGCCCAGGATTCTTTCCTTTGCAACAGCAGAACATAGTGTTTAAATTAGTTTGCATTTCGCCATGTGATTTTAACAGCATGCCTTGTGCTGTCAGATTTTGTCCCTTGTGATTATGGATTGAATTTTAAGCAGAAACAAACCATCTGTCATTTTCAAGACCATCCATCCATCCATTATCTACATCCCCTTAGCCCTTTCAAGGTCAAGGAGGGCTGACATCGGGCGAGAGGAGGTGTATACCCTGAACTGGAGGCCAGTCGATCACAGGGTCACACAGAAAGACAATGACCATTCACGCTCACACTCACACCTAAGGAGTATGTGCTCAGAGAGAATCCACACATGCACGAGGAGAACACAAACTCCGCACATAAAGGTCCTCATTAATCTGGGAATCAAATGAGTAACCTCCTTGCTGTGAGGCATGTCAACTGCCTGTTGCACCACCATGCTGCCCCATTCCCAAGGCTTTATGGATAAATATGATTAAAAACTGAACTCTAAGCTAAAACAAAAAAATCAGCTTATAACTTTCAAATAATTTAAACAAAAGTGATCAAATTCCAGGGCAATGCATGAAATACTTGCTTTTTTAAACCACAGATGTGACAGAAAAATGATGTGAGTGATGCCAGTGTTCACACACTGCCCCGTGTCATTTTGGTAGTCAGTTCGAAACCTTTCACACTAATATGTTGATGAACTCATGAGCCTCTGGATGAGAAAAACACACTCCAGCCTCGTAGAGACTCTCAGGGAAAACTTGAAACAACACCAGACTCCTTTACACCACGGAGGACGTTACTTGTGATTAACACCTTGGACAGTTCCAGAACATCTGTGGGAGTCGAATCACGGTCCAGTGAAATATAAACAATATCGGTCAGAGAGCAGAGTCATGACTGGAGCTGTGTAATCCATGAACCCACACTGAAACTAGTTCAGAGTGATCAGCTGACAGAGTGAAGGAGATGAAGCACAAAAAGTGAGGTAAATTAAATAAAAGCCTTGCAGAGACAAAGGCAATTTTTATTACAAATCCTCCTGAGCAGAATGGATTGCATTCACTGGAGACGACTCTTAAATTATGTGCTGCAATCAGCAGTGTGATGTATTATTATCAAAGGGCTATCTCATAGAGGAACATTTCTACATGTGCTGCAACAGGATCTCTTGATGTTTGCCATGACCTGTATCCAACAATGCTCTTTAGAAAATTGCTTACAGGGGTTAGCTAGACAGCATTTGAAACATTTTCTAATGACATCCATTCTTTTTCAGAGATAAATAGAAGTCGTTATGACACAGATGATGTTGTTGGTGGAAGTCTGTGATTAAGTCTGTTCCCAGTTGTTTGTCTGTCCATTCTTGGGGGGCCACGTTGAAGGGATACGCCAAGATTTTTATTCTTTTCGTGTCTTGCAGTTTAACAGTGCTGTGTGCTTGCTGACCTACTTACAAACACTTCCATGATGGTTTGTGAATGTGCCCGGCGGTTTAGTTTGGTATATATTTCTTTGGAAATTCATAAAGTGCTAAAATAATCTAAAAACAATGCAGTAAAAAAAACAAGTCACAACAAGCAAACAGGACTGTTGAGAGATGCTGAAAAAGTTCTCTAATTACTGAAGGCAGAGGCAGACTAACACTTCCCACTGAACTCCATTGTTTGAGCTAAGCTAATTAGCTGTGGGCAAGCTTTATTGTCTCTTTCTTGTTACTGCATGCTCAGTTGAAATAATGTTATCTATCTGCTTTTCATGGGGTTGAGAGTGAGGTAAGACATGAAAAGAAAGAAAGAAAAGTTGGCATATCCCTTTAAGGATTGAACCATAGTCCTCATTACTTATTGGAGGAGTTAGAGGGTAATTCAAGAAGGGAAATTATACGTTCTTCCTCTGCGGAGGAGTTTTTACTGACAGTGCTTCTCTCTTACAAGATATCAGTTTCTAACTGGGTGCCTTAAATGGACTGTTGAACCAATTACCTATCATCAGTTTCTGAAAAAGCCCTGAAAAAAGATGGATCATAGTAAATTTGAAGTTGTCTTGATTCATTATATAGCTTCTGATTCATTATAAAAATGTCCGTGTTAACAAAATATAGAGCTGACAATCAGGTAAATCAATAAAGCGCAAATTAAAAGATATTATAAATGTTATTAGTAAATACAAATATAATTCCTTTGTTGTATACAAATATGGAATCTTTATTTGATGAGGTCATAATGTGTTTTTTCCAGTTTTAATGCCCTTTTGAATGTTCTGCATGCCTCCTAATCATAATAACATAGTACTTCTATGAACAAGTCAAAGCCTGGAGATATACTTGATGTTTACTACACAGATACACGATGGCCACTACGTGCCCCCAGTGTCAATTTAGTGTGCCAGTTGTGCACGTCATTGATACAGCTGTGATTTGCAGTGTACAGTTGACTGGTAGGGTCAGTGAAGAGGCAGAGGAGATGTGACGTCAAGACGTCAGCAGGAACATCTACAACAGGAAGTCAAACTGAGAAACTGATGGATCAAGATCTCAGTCATCAACTTCTCGATAATATGTGAGACTGCGCAGACACAAACATGGCTGTCAATCTGGCTAATGACTGACAAATTCTGTCTTAGAAGTCAGGACAGGGCAAGCAGTACTACTTCAACGAGTGACCATGTAGGTTGATGACTCCGAGTATACTTGAGTTGACATCATGGTCTACATTATTCTTTTTGTGTTTGAGATAGCTCAGTTTCTGTGGCTAAATTCTTGTATGCAAACGACTGGTTAGTACAGAATACTTAAAAAAAACTTCAAAATTAGACACTGAAGAGTAAACCCTTTGTTTTTGCTGGTACACTAACTTGGCCCAAAGTCATCATTTAACACACATTAGACACTCATTAGACTGCAAGGAAATTCTTACCTTGGGTTGCGTTCCATTTGAAATTTGACTCCCAACCTCCCAGTACAACTAAAACACCATATGTATGACTTAGCATACATAGTGGCTATAAGTGGTGGCTAACGGCTAAGCCACTAGCTAAAACTACCTTAGACTATCGTCTTACATTAAATTATACCCCATGTATCATTCAACACTCATATGAAAAATAAACCTCAACAAAGACAATCTCTACCAAGTTGTCCCGGTAAACTTCTGAGGAAAACACATTCTAGCAAGCATCACTAAGTTACCATGACAACTATAGACTAACGGCATGTCCGTGGAGGATGTCCACGTTCTCTCCCAATTTCCCAGCAGTGATCCCTGGTCAGGAGAAGAGCAAAAACATGATTTCTTGTAAGACAAGCTGCAAGTTATGTTCTTTTCTTATCTTTTAAAGAAACATTCAGTCAATTTCTGATTAAAAAAAACAAACAATGCAGGTATTGAGATCACCTCAAAAGCCGCCATTGTTTTCAAGCATGCAGTCACTTCCTGGTGTCCTCATGTCCACAGCTCCGACCTCTCTTACTTGATTGGGCCATTAAGCTTTGGCCGAGCGAAGTCGTTGGACAATGGAGGCTAGCAAGACGGACATGCAGGATTTCAGAATCAGGCAGGTTCGTCTGCTCTGCAAGACTAGCCACAAATTGGTTTTACCCAAAAACAGACAATTTGAAGTAATTTTTAATTGGGCATTTCTACATTTGTTTTAAATCCCTAGTTTATTTATATGAAACATTAGCACTTTATTAACAGCATAAACATGGAGAGTTAGTTTCATGATTGGACTAATTATGGTAAAATGGTAAATGGACTTGAGCTTATATAGCGCTTTTCTAGTCTTTGACTACTCAAAGCTGCTTTACACCGCAGGTCACACCTACCCATTCACACCCATTCGCACTCACATTCACTCACTGATGGTTTTTGAGTTTCTATGTTAGGTATCCATCAGTATCTCTAACACATTCACGCACTTTCATGCCCATTTACACGCCACTGACGCAGCAGTGGGAGCAACTTGGGATTAAGTGTCTTGCCCAAGGACACATTGCCATGCGTCGCCCGGAGCTGGGCTTGAACCTGCAACCTCCCGATCACTGACAAGCGCACTATCCCACTGCCACCAACGACCCTAATTAAACCGTCTATTGTAGGATTAAATTGTCTCTCTCAGTTTGATCAGATGCTTCCAGTTTGATCCTCTGTGGTATCAATCAAAAATGAACATAAAATTAGAACGCACTTGTTGACATAGCCTTGATTAACCTCACCCATTTAGGACTATTAAAGTATCAAGTTTAATCTCTTGTTTTTGTTTCATGGTTAAACTGCACTCCAAAGTTAAGCTAATTCAGTGAATGTTGAGCAGTCCAATGTCACTTTAATACCACAGATCACATTTGTTTAAATACATCAAAATCAGTATCAGATGAAGCAGATGCCACATATACAAGAATTTATGTTTCAAATGTGTCGTTTATTTCACATGAAGAGTCTGGTGTTGATTCCTAAACACATGCCACAGTGACACCCGCCATAAAGCAGAGAGCTTTAAACTCCAGATTTTCAATGGATGCCAGCATGCCACCATTAATTTACAGTTCAGAGTAGTCTGAAGTTTCAAGGAAGAATATAAAACAAACATATTTATCAAAGTGTGCCCTAAAGGGCTGCCTTAAGCTGTTTTTTAGAGAGTAAATGAAATAAAAATAAGATTTAGCAGTATGAGACGGCCTGGATCTAAGCTTCATCCTGCAGCCAACTTGTCTGTTCACATGTTGCTTTTTATGATCAATGGAGTAAATGTTAATGTGTGATTGGCTGTGCCCTCATCAAATTTGAAAGAGATCCCTGAGAGCAACTGTTTTATGTTCCACTGGCTAATATAGATCATCTCCTTGTGCCTGTGCCAGAGCCAAAGTGCAGGTTTATGGCATTGACCTCCATGAGCACGCTCACCTCAGAATACCTTTCATTTTGCTTGTGAGAAATAAAGGTGCACAGAGGGGAAATAGCCTGAATTCACTCTCTATTTGCTTTCTGTTAAAACAGGAAATATGGTTATAAACTTAATGCTAAAGAGATCTAAAACTCCTTGCGTGGCTCATAAAAAAATCAAATCCCCTCACAACAAGTTTTTAAAGCCCATCTAGCCTAAAAGAAGGAAAACACATAAACACAAATTACATAATACAAGATGCTGCTTTTTTGTTCATGAACAGTCATAACACAGGAAAGATTTTAGGCTGAAAACTTTGTGTAAACACAATGACCTGGCTTTGTGTCAAACTGTTTAACCATGGAAAACTTTACGGCGCAAACATTTTCATTTATCGTATGGGCATTTCAACCACATGAAAGAAACATTTAGAAATAATCTCAAAACCCCACCCTAGCAATAATGAACACAAATGTTTTCAGAAACAATGATCTCACAGCTTCACCTCTCGTTCTACCCGTATGACCTGTCAAGTAAATTTGAGAAGTTTTGAGATATAATTTATTTAGATCATGTTAGCTGTGATTGTTCCTTAGCAATGAAAATAGTCAGAAAGTGTGTTTTTCAGTTAATGAGTTTCACCCATATTCACAGTTTTTGACTGTGAGATGTTTTTTTCTCTACAATGGGACTTTTAACTACAAGATTTTCACCACTGACTTCCATTATTACCACACTTTTTGACCGCCAATTTAAAATAAAGTGAGAAAAGATTGTTCCATTGATTTTCAATTTTTCTTTAGTAAACTTCATGCAGTTTTACAAAACTAAAGAGAATTGCAAATTGCCACATTTGATCCCCTCTTCCACAGACTCCTATGGTGTCCCAGCTTTTTGGAACATATTGCTTGCAAAGAATTAAAATGAGTGAACATTTGCAAAGAAATAATCCCTTTCCACCAGTTCTGAACTTTAAATACCTTGTATTTGTTGCATATTCATAAAATAAATTTCAAACAGTTTTTGTAAATAATTGTGCCCAATATTGTATGTACAATGTTGAATATTTGGTACAAAATCCTGCAGTGGACAGTCCCAACATGACTTTATGTTTAGTCTGGCATCAAACAGAAAATAGTAACACACTGAAATTAATCTTCAAACTTTTTATTCAGATGGGTCAGCTGGTGATGCCTATAATAATTGAAGTAATAAAAAAATCAGGATATTGTATTATAGTGTTTTTTGGTTGGTTTGTTTGTTTGTTTTTTTGAAGATGCTATGAGGAGTATCTAAGTAATTACAAAAAAGTCTCACTTTTAAAAAAATGCCTGATCGAAATACATCCTTTAAGATGAGTTTTATAGCATCAAAATAGGTTATCTATAAATGCTATTCCTTAGCTTCGCTGTTGGGTCGGACAAGGCTGGACTGGCCTGGATACTCAATTTCAGGAACAAGACAGTTAAAACTAGAGCAAATTTATATTATTCGGACACGTCTTAGAGCACCAGGCTGTAAGTAGGGATATATAGCCGGCTCCAAAACTACGATACGAAGTTTTCCAAAAATTGTCACGTCTTTTGGTGCGTTCCAGTTTTAGTCAGAAGTAGGAATTTCTGGGTTCCGAGTAGGAAACTGCAACTGGAATGTTCCCCGAAGTCTGAATTTCCTACTGGGAACCAGGTGAAACCTCGCCACCCCCGAGTTGACAATCGAAGATGGATGCCACCAGTGTGAACAATTATTTAGCTCCTGTAATAATCAATTAATTTGCACTTCTGACTGGGGTGTGTCGCTCTAGATCAGCTGTTTACATAGTATTGTTAGACTTATATTTATAAAAATGCTGCCATAGTGACAATCACATTCTTCATACAACAACGCAGGGCATGCTAACAAAAGCTAACAATAGCCTGGTAGATCGGCATGTTTATTTCTGACTTCAACTGGAACACCGATAAGTCGGAGATGTCACTCCCAGTTCCGAGGTTACCAGAACGCAGCATTACGACAGTCGCCGCGCGTGCTCATGGGTAACAGAGTCTTTCTGTCGCCGGAACTAGACCCTCCTCATAGCACTTTTAAGTGGTGAGTGGTACATGATCGAAACTGTGGTCTAAAAGGAAATGTTTTATTGTGTTTTATTATGTCATGATATAAATTTAACAAGGACCCATTTCTGAAAATTCTTAAAACCTAGTTTGGGAAAAATAGTTATCTGTCATAATTTAATTGCAGTTTACAGTTTTAGCAACATTTTTTTTTTTATAACAATCCAAACAAACTTTCTCTTAGCAGGGCATAAGGTTAAACCACATGAGCTAACTCAGACAAAAATAGACACAATGGTGGAATACTGTGCTGCATGTACAGAAGTTATTGAGCAGCAGACACTTGTTGTTTTTGTTGTTGGAAAACTTGTAAAAAATGAAATAAATCATTTCTGTCTCCACGAGGACAGGGCCTAAAACAAAATGTATCTGACCCTAACTGCTACCAGCAGGGAGGGATTAAAATACATGAGCATGATTTCACTAAAGAGATGTGTTATCTTTAAACATTATTCAAAAACCCACAAAAATATATACGGCACATGCTAAAATTAAATGGGTAGACTTGAGGACAGAAACCCTCTCCTCATCGGTGCACTCTTTGAAGTTGACTTTTTCATTGAGGTAGCAGTGATCTTTGGCAGTGCTGTAGATTTAATTGTTTCAAGGTTGATTGCTCAGTGTTGTCTTTCTTTAAAAAGTAAAGAATTACCGGCATTGCCCAACCTTTCAGAACAGCCACATGCCTTTTGTGTATAAAGATAAGGTAATTCTCTGATCATTCCTATGAGAAACAATATGGAGAGCACATGTTGGCAGCAGCAGACTTTCTGGGCACGATATTTCAAATGTGATCAATCTTTATTTTTAAGTGGAGGGCAGCATTTCAAAGAAAATGCTCCCATTTCAGCTTGAAATACATCTTCTATTTACTTGTCAGAGGAGCTTATATTTAAATGTCCTCAATCATTCTGTTGATGTCGGATAAACTGGGGTGATGAATTGCTGTGGAAACATTGTTTATGACATTTAACTGAATGTACAGCAGGAAGAGTTCTCCTTTTCAGTAAACATGGCTTCACAGTTTTACTTTGAGCCTACAGATTGTGGTTGAGCATTGAAACAAAATCCCTAACCATACACAGCACAGTATGAATGACAAAAGCTACACAGTTAAGTATGCTCCTCTAAAGCATGACTGGGAATAAGGAGCAGGAAGGAAACATTTAGTCCTTATACGTGATGCAGTCTGTATGATGTAGTGACTCAGAAACCAGTCACAAGTAAACAACTTTTTCTACTTCTCCCATCAACAGCAGATGAAAACATCAACTCAGTGCGATCCTGAAAATACCACAAGTGGAAATTAAAATTTTTCCATTCTCTAAAACATGAGGTTACCCATGATCCATCAGTTTGATTTGATTTGAATTTCGTAAACACACATTGCCGTGATGACTTGAATGAGGTGTTTCCTTCTGATGCCAAAAGAAACTGCTCAGACAGTATTTTATTACAAATCGGAGTAAGACTTTTAGAGAGAAACCACAGAAAGCACTATCCCATACTCGAGGACTAATAGTCGTATGGAAGTCTCTGCAACTTCAGTCATATGAGAGCTTGAGTATTATTGCACTCACTGTTTCCTTCTGCATAGATATCACAGTATTTTGTACTGTGAGTTTACACACTAGTGAGGCTTTTGCCCCAAACTGTCCAAATAATCTCCAAGTGTGCTGTAAATATGATACAAAGGTTCTGTGTCCTGATTTGTGTGACTGGGATTCGAGTGGTTGTGAGAGAACTGACCACTGTACATGACATCTTCTGTTTGTAAAGCTGAACGCTACCAAGTCTATAGCTTAAAGACCATGTTTGGTGTTGATGCCCTCAGAATTACTAATGCTCAAGGCAGACACTCACTAGCATGTTCTTGCTACCAGAAGCCTATAGTTCTAGTTCTAGTACTTGTTGATGGTGTGGCTACAGTTAAAATGATGATCATACCCTCCAGGATTTTGTGGCAGGTTTTTGTGATTGCTGTGGCAACAAATGTCATTCCAAACCTCGGAGAGTTTGCAAAATAATTGCACCTGCTTCTAGTGTTTGTTTTAGGTATCCTGTCCAAAAAACTTTCTGTTTCCAAGAGGTTTTATTGCTAGGGATCGGACATTCCTGCTTGTTCAACCATTATGTTCCACCATTGTTGATGATCAGGTGGATCAAAAGGAGCGTTCATGAATAATATAAAGTATCATACCTTTCAATTGTGAGAATGGAGAGCAGCGCTCAACTTATAACATGTCATGATGTGACACACACTCAAACACAGCCATCTCATATAAGATGGTGCACACACACATGTGGCCTGCCTCTGATCTGTCGCTAGCACTCATACACACCCTGCTGCTGGACACCTGTAGGTGTTTCAAGCAAGAAAGGAGCTTGCAAAGTGGTGGAGACTGTTCATATTGTTTAACAAAAAGTGTGTGATGCAAGAGGATTTTGAGAGCAGCTTTTGTAAACTTTAACATTGATTCTGGTTGTAATTGTGAACTTTTGCAACACATATCCTCCTACACGACATTCCACATAGAGGTAATGCACCCTGCTGCGCCGTGCTGCACCGTGCTGCGCCGTGACGTGTCGTGACGTGACACAGTCTTGCATCAGCTGAAAGGTTGGTGACAAACCCCACTGGTGGCGTGCAACCCTGTGCAGCTAGAAGTGGGGGGAGCACAAGATCTGCAGACAGCCACAAGCTCCCGTTTGAAGTGCAATATCACAAGATAACAAAACAAAAATGTTATAAGCTCAGAAAAGAAATTAACCACACCTTACTTCGCTTCTCTAAGGTCGCTTTGCTGGTCTGAACCATACAAATTTGTGATTTATATCACTTCTATTTGCCTATATCCTATATCCTTGTAGAAAGGATGTTATATATTTCTGCGCAGTGCTGCCTCAGCGACATGTTGCTGCTACGCCGGAGTGTGGGCAGTGAAATGTGGAAAAATGTGTGTGGAAATGTGTGCTTTATGTGGAATTTGGGGTTAGTTGCAAACAGAGGTGTCAGTCTAAAATCTGATGTTGATGTATAGGGTGTGTGGGAGAAGAGGAAGGATCACTGGCTAAAGTTGTGGTGATAGGACAAAATTGCAAGAGCTGTGCAGATCTTGTGAGGATAGGCTGGATTTGTACAGTTGATTAACACTAGGGACAGGTTAATATGGAGTCAACATACTGCTCTTCACATGAGGCCACACACATGAGGAAGTCGCTGTCCGCTCAATAGGGTGAAATTATATAATATTAGGAGAAATAGTCCCTGGGTCCATCATGTATGTTGAATGTTATTGTTAACAGTATATGAAATTGTTCATGTGTATGCGATTTAGAAGTTATCTTTTTTGTAGTTGGCAAGCAGGAGACACCGTTTGTAAGATGTCTTATTATATCGAAGCTGATGAGAACATGAGCTTACTTTTTAGTTGTATTTGTCATTGAAATTAGCTTCTTATCTTAAGAACTCCTTATGAAGTATTTAATGCAAAAAATTAAAAATTTACAAAACAAGGAAGCACGTGGAGAGTGCAAACCTTGATCAAGGTAGCTCACATATTGCTGTTATATCTATAAGACATAGTTCCATGATAAAGTTACCATCCTAGTATGATGCAGGGACCCTGAAAAGCCACACCTAGCACTCAGAATCATATTGATATCAGTATTAATTAGACAGTTATTGAGAAAAAAATGATTGTTCACTAATGGTAGTTATCTGGATCACCACCAAAATGTAGTCATTTTTCAGTTGGGCCACTCCCAACATCTCCTGAAATTTTCAGCAAAATCTATCTAGTACTTTATGTGTAATCTTGCAAACAAACAAACAACTAAATGCCTGCAAAAGATAATGTCCTTGGTGTAGGTAAAAAGACTATGCTTTACGGGTGGCTTCACAAGAAAGAGACTTACATGTGCAGATTTATCTGAATGGCGGAATAAGGTTACTTCTGGCTCGAAAGATGAAATGAAAAACCAAAATGGCAACAGCCAGAATGCCAAACTAGAGACTTCAAAACCATCATCCACAAAATAAATGCTTGACTTACAATGACTTCTTGTACAGTCTTCAATCCTAACATCGATGTTGACAGATGACCGGTCTGAAGAGCCCTGTCAGTGATCTTCTGTTGTTTTTATAGATCTAGGATTACAGCGTGAAACCATGGATCTATCAGCACTTAACAAGGACAAAGTAAACAAGAGGGCCGGTCACATGAATAAATAAAAATAACAATACAGGAAATTTTCTATGTTTGTTTAAAAAGCTACAGTAGGACCACACAGCAGTGATTATCTCTCATGTTTGGGAACTCCATAATAAAGTTGTCCTTCTCTTGCTCATGCTGTCAAACATAAAATTGTAAGGCCTATAATTATTTTAGAGCCTCTGACGATCAAACAGGGTGGTTACTGATTCTTGGAGGCAAAGATGGAGTCTCAGATGACAGATAAAAAGAGATAATTTAGTTTTCTTTTGTTAAACTGTTTGCTTTGCTCAAAATCCCATTACCATTCTGCCAGACTTTGGTTAAAAATGTCTGGAAGGTTTATTTTCACTAGTCAGTAAAGATTTAAAGCTCTTTCCTATTAGTTTGTGCTGATTTTATTTTGTAAGAATGCCAACAGAGTCAGAGATATTCATATCGGTCCTGTGCACATCTAAAATAAACATCTGCAAACAAGTTATCTTGACTTACTTAGTTGGATATTTTCATCAACATCATGTCTATTAATTAAGATTGATGTGCCAAAAAATGTGGTTTAAACACGCAATATCATGTCCTCCCCTTTCTAAAGTGAACAAATTAAAGTGAGATGGGTTGTTGACTACTTTTGATGCAGATTTTATGCTGCATAGTAAAAGGTATCTCTTCAACAAACTGTTGAATAGACATGGAATTAGTGACAGTGATGATGGAGCGAGACGCATTAGCCCTCATTTATCAATCTGGCATAAATCATGCACAGAGTTTGTTGCAGAGATCATCTTCCACCGGCTTCCTCAAGTTATTCATGTTGCATGTTTACTGAGCCAGTCCTTGCATATGACCAACCATGTTTCGATAAATATGATGGCTGAAAACAACTAACATTTTATTAGCATGCAAATATTTGCGTTTAAGCCCAGGCTTTACGGCATGGAGGGGCTAAATGGTAATATGAGCTGAAGGCTGAGACTTTCTTGGGAGAAGAGAAAAATAATACAATACTGTTGTTTGGATGTCTGAAAGGGGAGATAAAGATTTTTCTTCAAAGACAGATTTTTGTGATAGCTTGAGCATGTAAACTCGGCCACACAAACTCTGAAAGAAGGGCCATCTGATCCATTCCGGTACATACAGTATCTTGAGAGCATTTTGAGAGATTTTTCTTCAAACTTCACTGGAGAATAAACTGAATAGATTGTAAAGGTCATGGGATGCAGGACAAGGAACTGGTATAACTGTCTCTCTTTTCAAGTCATTTTTGCTGTTGCGTTAAAGATTGTTTTCAATCTTTGCATAAGCATCCAATCTGATACAGAGCTGAATGGAAAAATTCAGAGGGTTAAATGTCAAAAGTTAAATTCATAAGGCCTCATGTTTGTTTTCTGCTGTGAACAAAATATCTCTACCGAGAAAGCCTTTCCTCAAGCTAAGCACAATTGTCCAATGAGTCAGAGACAAACTCAAATACATTCTGTCTGCAACATCAAATCTTGTGAACACAGTATTTGAATAACACAGTAGATTTTAATATTTTCATCAAACTTCAAACCTTCATCTGGACATGTGGACTAGATTTTCGGTCAAAGGACAATTTGACTCCATTCTACTACTAAAAATGAATCTTCTCAACCAACCACAGTGCATTCACTGCTTGGTAAATATTTATTTTTCTAGTGTATATAACTGCCAGGTAATAGCTCTTCTAAGTTTATTATTTTTGCACAAAACTGCAGGTTTAATAAAGTTTTTGTTCATTGCTCTTTTTTATATTTAATAATGCATCATAATACAGACACAGTAAATGTAAAGTGCCTTGTCTGTCTGTCTATACAGCAAAATAAGAAGAGCAAAAATTTTGGTGCCTCTGTTATTGAAATCATACCAACAAATGACATAATGAGCAAATGTTGTGAAAACTGCATTATTATTATTTTTTAAAATCGATGTGCCCCAGCCAAGCATGATATCTTTTACTAACTTTCCATGTTTATATGTGGTTAATAAAAACAGCAATGCTTACATTTTGCTGTGTAGATAAACAGTTCACAATTAAGAACTTAAAAAATATATTCTTAAAGGAGACATATCATGCTGATGCATGATGTAATACTTACATATAATATAATAAACTTGAAAACAAGACCTTACACCCCCTTAATTTTCAAAAAATGAGATATTGTATTTTTTCTGATATCCTAGAACGAGATTTGATGCCTCTGAAATAGGTCATTGCGAGATGTCCGCGAGATTTCAATCGTCGTGACATCACGAGGTACCTTTCTTTTTATTGGAGTAATCTGATAAAACACTTCCTCCTCTGTGATGTCCGTTAGCCCCAAAACCGTCACCGAGGAACACATCCGTCCAGCAGGAATTTATAGATCCCTAGCTCACAGTCACTCATTACCAGCTCTGGCCTGTAGGGGGACTCAATACGCGGTCGCTGCTTTGAGCCTGCCGGAAAATACAGTAGAAGAAGAAGGCCAGGCTGGCTCAGCCCCCGATAGAACTGACCAATCAGAGCACAAAGGGCTGTGACGTTGCGAGGTAACTTTAGGTCATCCTCAGATCTGAGCATTTCAACGAGACCTTGTTAATGGCCTAAAATGAGGATTTTGAGAACGCTATTGTGGGGCAATGAAGGAACTAAATGACTTGTACTGAGGGCAGAAATGCTTTCCAGGCATCCTAGTCTGGCATAGTGAAAAGGAGAAACAAGCATGATATGTCCCCTTTAAGTTAGGGCTCGGAAATTAGTTGAAGAATAATCAAAACTGACAATTAGACCCTATAATCAAAATAATGTTACTCATGACGGTTATTTTGATTATTTCCTCTGTGTAAGTCACATGACTGCGCCCCCTCCATATAGTCTACGTTCACTTTCGCCAAGAGCAAAGGACGCGTCAACAACATGGAGCAGACAAGCGACAATCTATCAGAGGATCTGTTGCCAAGAAAACTACTGTCTCCATTGTTTGGACACATTTTGGATTCTGTGCAAAGGACGTCAAGCACAAAGAAGTTAAATGTAAGTACTGCAGGAAAATCGTGTCGACAACCATCGCTATCACAGCTAATTTGTTCCAGCATAGAATAAAATAATCATTCATTGATCATAATCGAAGTAAGAGCTTCAATAAATCGTGATATTGAGATTAGGTAATATCGTCCAGCCCTATCTTAAGTGAGTGCATCCCTATGCTTCCCTTTGTAGAATTTTTGATCAGGAGCCACATTGCTAAATGTAACAAAGTTTAAAATTTTAACTTCAAAAAGAGTCAATAAATACGCTTGATGACAGTTAAAGTACCAGATCTCAAAAATGAATTAAAACAACACATTGTGATGCGGACCCATGCTGACACTGAAGAAAGTGTTGATAACTCTGATAACATTTATAGTGTAATATGTGGGGCTGTCACTTTAGTGCATTAATTAGATTAATTAATTACAACGAAAAATTAATGCGTTAAAAAAATTTATCGCGATTAAACATAGCACACAAACATTTTGATAATGGCCAGCTGGAGGACCCGTACATGGCAGTGGCACGTCACTTCACACATGTGTCTCTAATCAAACCAAACAAAGCCCAGGTGACAACAGGAATGGCATATTTAAGACTTTGTCTTATTTTATTTTTGAATTTATTTATCTATATTTGTACTACATTCTTTAATAATGCATCAGGCCTAATTGTTTTGCTGGATGTCCTCGACCTTTTTCTTATTTTGAATTTGATTTATGAAACACACTTAAAGTGTAATTTGAGTTGCCTGATTGAGCTTAGAATTTTCTGGACAAGTTGCCCTGACTTTGGTTTTATTTAGTCACCAATAAAAATGTGGATTTACAAATCTTCACTTCTTAGTATATTTATTTGATTAGTCCACTACAATTTTATAATATCCTAGAATTCAAATTCTTTATTTGGGTACTTAAAGCAGATATGAGATTAAAATGCAATGAATAAGATTAATTAATTAAAAATCCGGTAATTAATTAGATTATTTTTTTAAATTGTCTGACAGCACTAGTAATATGTTCATGCAGATTTTTCTTTGTGCCTACCTATCTACTATCAGCCTTAGTAAACCTACCCACCTATCGATGTAATGACCAATGCAGCAAGAACTGAAGTGATATCAGAATCAACTCCAAAGAATTGATTATAACTCCGATGAGGGTTTACATAGCTCCACACCTCTAAGAGCCAAAGACATTAAATAGTTACATTCAACATTTTTAGTGGTCCACCTTTTCTGTGAAAACTTAGTTGATGTAAGAAAGCTTTAAAAGCACATCCAGTCAGTGTCATCTGATAGCAGCTCAGAGCTGAAGATTTCCAGTCCCCAACCCTTCACACTGACTCCAGTGCCTCTTTTTTGTCATTTGCTGTCAGGCACTTATAAATATTCCAGGCATAATAGTGATTATTTGGTTTTATTCCTTAACAAAGCAAACAATACTCCTGCGTGACATTTCAGACTGTTATTTTGAAGAGTTATGGCAGCTGGTGACAGTTTGAGCTGTTATTTTGTACAAAATAAAACATCATATTTGATTTAGACATTAGAAAAAGGATTGTGATGAAAGGCTCCGCTTTGATAATGAACCATGCTTGGGAAAGTACAAACAGTACTCCCCTCATATTTTCAAGTTCTTTGCCTGCCATTTGTCTTTTCTCTTTTTTGGCTAAGCAAAACAATGATTGTTAAGTTCATCCTCACCATGTCTTGTATGCAGTTCAGCTCCATTTTACATATCTTGTATGAAATCATCCTATGATAGTGAATTTAAGTAAGCAGTAGTTTGTGTATCTAATCAGTCACAGATTGTTGTTCTGTAAACACAACAGCTCAGGGTCATGAGGATTTCTGCACAGCACTGATGAAGCATCTACATTGGAAAAATCCTCAGTTGTGGTTTAAGAAATCATTAACGAGGGACTGAAAGTAGTAAAAAGTAGTTGAAGGAGTGGTTTGTGAGAAGTAATGATGGCCAAGCTTATCAAAAATAGACAAAGGTGTCAAACCAAAAAAAAATTGCCTCTGAAAAATCTGAGCAGCAATGTCTGTGATACATTTGATGAGCCCATCTTTTGCCCCAACTCAGGTTCTGATGACTGTCATAGTAATCTCACAATCATTCACAATCATAGCGGTTCCTGATTACTTTCCAATTTCTCAACTAAGTATCAATGACGAAACAACTAGCTAGTAGTTCCTATCTGTACATTTCCATACATAAACCATAATTTCAGTTCTGACCCTATTATGTCTTAAAGTGTCAATAAATTGTCAGCTTGTATGTAATTCTGTAAAGACATAAAGAAAAGATTTGAGCCACAAATTAACTTCCATTTGATTAAGATTTTCCACTTTAGACATCATGAACCAAATGAAGCATTTTGTCACACAGCCAACACTAGCTTACATAAATCCTAACTTTGACAGGGAAATAGCCAATCACAGAGCAGGATTTTGGACTAGCCCCCTAGGTGCCAATCCAAAATTGGGATGATTTGACTGTGCCCCTTGACATATGGCCACACCCCACCACTTGAGAAACACTACTCAGGGGGGTTATGGAAACTGCGCATATAAACCGGGTTAGGGCAGTGTATGGTCGCTGTAACAGACCTGAAAGAAACTTTTAGATGATGTCAATTTTTTATGCATCTACTGTGGACAATGCAGGACACGATGTTTATGTTGTTTCTCAGCTGATGTTCCCTGCAAATGTGGAATCATCTGTTTTATGATAAAATCTGTAATAAAGATAAAAAGGTAGCTCTATAGTAGAAGTCAAATGTATTGAAAAGAACAATATAAGAATTATAAATCTTGTGGCCAGTGCTCTTGCTTGGTTTCTTAAGGCCATGATAAAGCATCACTGTTCATTTTAATGTGCTTTTTGAGAAGTTACAATACTCCTCACAGGAGCCCTGAGGCAAAAATGACTGAAACGGCCTTGCTGACCTCTCAGGGTTTAAACACAGTGTGGTGTTGACTGATTCGCTGACAGATGAAATGTATTGTATAGTTTCAAGATCAGATTCAATACCATCTGATTTATATCTATTGGGGCCGTTTTTCCTCCTGATTATGGTTTAAATTAAGAAAACGTAAATCTTTTTCTGACATTCTCATGGTCTCTACAGTTGTAATGTTGGACTTATAAACCTATCATTAGTCATTATTACTCCGTGTCTCTCTTTAAACTGGCTGCACTTCTGTCTGCTCTGGAGGAATTAGAAAACCCATAAATACCCTTTGGCGTTTTGGCTATGACAAAAATATGACCCTAATAAACTTTTCTTTATATATTTGCATGCATAAGCATCTTACAGCTGATTCAGAAAGACTGTCTGTCTCTGTTTTAGGGCCCTCCTGAGGACATCACTTGGCAGGAAGTGGATATCTTCATGAGTAATGAGTTGTCAACGAGACTCAGAAATGCCTCAAGAAGGAAGTCCAGTACAAAAGTGGTGCCTGTCACTAAGCCTGCTTGTGTAGAAACAAAGTATCCTACATTATTATGGTGAGATTGTTCCTGTCACTCTCATTTTCACTTTTAAAATCAACCACTGTAATAATAAACACTTAGTTTTTATTTTTGGGCCAGAGTACAAAGGTTTTCTGGTGCAGAAATGAAGCACCTACTACACAAAAATCAACTTTTCCTGTAAATGAATGTCCAAGTAAAGCAGTTGACATTAAAGCAACAGTAACATCTCTGTTAGTCTCCAGTGGCAGACGTCAAACCGCATCACAGGCCGTCACTGAGATGAAGTGTTGATGGGTATATTTTCAGAGCTCTGGGTCTGGTTATTTCTTGGCTTATTGACATTTGAGCAAACAGGCAGCTTTGTAACTTCATTCTCATGGTAAATCCTTCAGCAGGAGAAGCACAGATAAATGTGTTTAAATGTGTTTATCCAGTAGTAATGCTACTGATAAATGTCAGAGCCCCACAACAGAAAACTGCTGCTCCACATGATCTCCAAGAGCTGCTGTTTATGGCCCCCTGTTGGATAATGAAGATACTGAGTATATATTTATGATGAATAACTGTCCTTACAAGGCTGAGTTTTTTAGTTTGCTGTGTTAAAATCTGATTTTATTTTATTGTTTAAGTGTCTAAGCATTGTATAGCTCTCATTAATTTTTCTACATGGTCTTCATTCCACTGTATGCTGTACTTATGCTGACAGTAACTCTAAATCTAAAGCTATTGTTCTGAAATGGTAGCAGGAGCCAAAAGTGGTTTGGTGAGTCTTTTTCAGTGATACTCGGATGTGTGCTTGAAAGGGAATAGAAAGTTTGGCAAGAAAAACAACATCAACAACAACAGAAAAACAGTGTATAGCAACTATTTTAAGGGAAGTGGCAGTGTAGAAAATGCTGGTTGTCATTCCCAATTTAAGACAAAAAAGTGTCAAATTTGATCTTATTCAGCTACAGTGGTGCAAGTCTGACAGTGGTTATGCAAGGTTTTCCTTTTTCAGGGACAAATATGTCCAAAGTAAGATGTAAAGCAACCACAAGGAGATGCTATGGTATAGTTCCCACTTGGTCACAGGTCAAAACTGCAAAGCTGGAGCATTATTCATCACATCTGTTCAGTTTGTAACAAAAAGAAAAGAAAGGAAAAATAGACCTTATCAAAATCTAGGGCCACACATAAAGTTAGAGAAAGAACCTGAGGCTGCATCAGTCAAGAGCTGCTGATGTATAACTTATTAAAATATTTTTTAACATTTTCAAGGAGAATAAGTAATTTAGTAAGACATCAATGATATTAATAAGAAGAGCTGTCTGAATTATTATTTGATGGCTGTTGCACCAGAGTATTTCATCAGTTTATTGTATGGAGAGCACATAGACATGGATACTAACAGACAAAAAACTCACCAACTAGTGCAGTGACATGCACTGAATATGCATTATGCCAATATCAAAGGACTACTTTTAATGGCCATCATTTAGGAAAAAAGGAGAGTGTGTAACAGTGTCTTAAAATGAAAAACAGTGCATGGGGGAAGTAAGTCTACCTTTGTTTTTTACATGAAAATATACTAATATAATTAATATATCAATTATATTTATAGCATTATTAATATCATATTCATTGTTACAATCATTACTGTTCTTACTCTTATAAAAAGTCTGTGGCTTTGTGTATGACACAATTGCCTGCTTTACTTAAAGAGATTAATATCCAAAGCATCCTCCTGTAAGTAAAAGTATACATTTTTAGTTATCTTGCATATGAAAGGGACAGAGTATAAGCTTCTGGAGCCAGCTGGTTTAATTGTTCTTGTGTCACTATCAATAAGACTGACTTAAAATGGGTTCAAACGTTATGTACTGCAACAACTTACTGGATAAACTGTCTTATCACATGTTGGTAAGATAGTAAAGTTATGCCAACAAAATAAAGAAAATTTGTGATTAACTAAATAAAAAAAAATAAGAAGAAAAGAGATGATAAAGGAATATCTGCTGCCCATTCAGATATTCTCATGCCCACACATTAATGACACCCTGTATAACTTTTGTACTCTGTGTGCAAAATTAAGTCCAACTCAGCTGAAAAGGAGCTAACTTAGATCTACTAAAACAGATGGGAAATAAATATCAATCAAATCCGAGAACAGTTGTGAATGTCAGTGCACCAGGCGTGTAAATGTTAAATATTTAGGTGTTCACTTGTGTGAGTCCAGCTCGGGTTTCTCAGCTCTCAGTAAGGATCGGGGGTGTGGCCTGCGTTGCCCGCTGGCAGCGCTCAGCCTCAGATGCAAATATTACGGCGGTGAAACTCAGCGTGCCTGAGTTGGATGCACTTCGACGCACCAAGTGGATTAAAGAAGGCGCAACGCGCTGGCGCTGCAGGTTGAAGATTTTCCTCTAAATTATGATGAATAGATACAAAGTCTGACTGATGATCGTCACCGGAGAATGAACGTCTTGTGCATATGATCTTTTATTTAAGGACATTTTGATTTTTAATTATCAGCACGTTCATGGCACGGTCTCATTTTTACGCAGTGGAAGCTTCCTCTTAATTATGAAGCCACTTATGAAAGAACATAAACATAACGTGTTTTGAAATGACTGCAGGGAGTTTGCATGGTGGTACCATGTAGGAGGAGTTCATTGTGACCAGACAAGTAAAGGATTTGTCCCACTTATAAAAAAGGAAATTGTTTAATGAACATCGTCACTCCAGGGCACCCATGTAAAGGTAAGTGTCAAAATAACTTTCATAATTACCATTAATTCATTTAGTCTGATTTGATCAAAATTTAATTGACTTTAAAACTTGGCGATTTAGAATTAAAAATATTTCACTTGAAGGAAAACTTTAATTAACTTTGTAGCAATAATGAACATATAAGAAAAAAGTAAGTTAGTTCACCCTTAACAAAAGTAACTTGTTGTTCAGAAGGATGTTTCATTTATTTTTAACTCATCATTTTAATCTATCAGTTAATTATTATTGTTATTACTGTTATGATCATTTTTATTATTATCATTATAACTGTTGTTGCGCATACCATTCAAAGCTAGGGCTGGGCGACACGGACTCCAAATCAGATCTCACCATTATTTAATTAAATGGTCCCACATTGTACCTTTAGCTCATATCTTAACAGTCCAGTTTATAAATACCCTGTGTTTGTCACATTTATTGAATTTTAGATTTGATATGAATACAATAAAAGTCATACCATATTGATTTCATATTTCTGATATCAAACCTGCTAAACAGAAGTCCTCAGTACCAAATATCAAGTTTTTTTCCCCGCTTTTCATGTTCAAAATTGCAGAGAAACTGACAAATACTGTATACGTATATTAGGTATGCTTAAACTTATCCGTACACATTTTAATAGGACAAGTCTGTACTATGCATCAATAAAGCTGTTGATCTCATCGCCACAGTTTGCTTGTGTGACAGATTAGTGTGAAATGAGTAAAGCATCAGTTGGTTTTTAAAAAATGTTTTAATGTTTACGGTATTATTTAAATGTAGATGTTCAACGTGGACAAAGACAAGCAACTATTTTGATATCATATCAAATACAAAGAACTGAATATAAGTGATTTGTGTGGTTAAGATACTGTTTTTCTGTGAATATTGGCAGAAATGTCCGTATATTTATAACATCATTCAGAGAAAAACGTTCACCCCAACTCTATCTATCTATCTATCTATCTATCTATCTATCTATCTATCTATCTATCTATCTATCTATCTATCTATCTAAAATATATACATATATATTTCATCAGAACGAAAAGATGAGATAAAATAAATTAAAATATAGATAACAAAGGAAAATTCTTTTAAAAAGATGCATAAAAGTGCAATAGCTTATTCAAGCCAAGAGTTTGTACACAATACCTTTATCACAGCAAAGTTTTTTTTTATACTAACAAACTCTTCTACTGCATGAACATCAATAATATTTATGAAAGAGGGTATTAAATGCAACAAAGCCATTACTTCATATCAAGTCCGACCACTTCTCCATGTGTTGCTAAGGTGTTTGTGCAGTTTAAAAAAGTGTACAGTTTATCTATTTATGTTTTAATGTATTTTATTGTTTATAAAGTCAGTTTAAAGTTTTGTGGGACATTTCAGTTTGTTTATGTGGAATTAAACAGGAATTCAAGTCATTTCAATAAAAAAAATAAATCAAAAGATAAATTCCAGGACACAAGTTCATATTTTTCAATAGATGTTTCTGTGATCGATCTGCAGATTACAGATATATCTATATAATTTGTCTGGAAACATATTTTTACTGAGTTTTAGGCCTGGCATCTTTTTTGAAAATCAGTTCATTAGTTCATTATTGTTCTTACCAATGACCAGTTGAGGTTGCCACAAACACATAATGATGTTTTAAAGCAAAAGAACATGTAAGACACACTGCGCTGATATACAGATGACTTTCTAACTCAATAAATTTCTCGAACCAACTCAGACTACGTCATGAGGTTCAAGTTTTTAAGATTAATTGCTGACACTGTGCCTGAAATATTTCATCATTCAGTCATCATCATTGCTCTTCTTTACCTTTACATCATAGCGGATATTTAAGTTTTCCTGTCTACTGCATTTTACTACATTTAATCTTCTCTGACAAAAAAGATCTTTAAAGGTCTGTGAGCTGGAAAGTTATCTTCTCCCTCAGTTCTAAATGATTTTACATAATCTATCCATAAATGTAATCCTGTATTTGTAAACACAGTTAGACCAGACCAGCTTCTTGACATCATCCAAAAATCCATAACTGTCGGCCCTGGCAGCCCCACAGTGTCTGGCAGGGTGGGATGGCAGACACAGCAAAATGGCAGGACCGCGGTGTGATGGCATACGTGCTGGAAAGGGGACAGGTGGAGATCTGTGCCTGATTTCTCCTCTCTCTGAGGACGGGTGCAGAGCAAACAGCTGTGATCTAGGATGGTGTGCGAGCCTGCGAGACAGAGGTGAACCGGGGCTCAACTGAGCTGTACAGGATCAAACCTCTGACTGCCGCTGGGGTGCTGAGGGCTTTAGACAGACATGAGAGCATAAAAAAAGAGGGTGTGACGGTGGACTGATTGGAGGAATAGGGAGATGATGATCTGCTGCACATTTGACCTGAAACTTTTTGAACTCTGTAAGCTGAGGAAGTGATTTGCTCTGTGATTGAGGCTTTTGAGGGTGTTGGTTGTGAGACCAGGTGATTTTTCATGCTCTGAGCTGGAGAGGAAATTTATAAGCTACAGATCAAGTCAAGTGGGACGATAGCCCAGCAGTTATATGCACCAGTTAAACAGTGTACTGTTACCTTAAAGTACAGTTGTGGGTCAAGAACAGGAGCTGCAGTGGTTTTATGGTGGTATGATTGATTGGTAGTTATCTGATTAAATTGATCTTGTAGGTACACGTTTGAAGAAAAACTTTGGTTAGAGTAAATGACTTCCACTCAGAAGTTTTTTTTTGCTAGTGTTTGTTTTTCTTTGTGTGTCTGTGAGCAAGATAACTCAAATTTCCTAATGGACTCAATCTTATTTCAGGGAATGTTGTTTATAGCACATGAAAGAACTGATTGAATTTTGGGAATGATCCAAATCTGGATGCAGATCCAGGAATTCTTCAAAAGAATTTGTCAAATGTGAGTTTCCCACATTTTTGTTAATAACTCCAAAAGTTTTCAATGGACTTTAATAAAATTCTCTGGAAAGGTCGGCCATGGCACAAGGAAGAATTGAAGTAAAGTTAATGCATAGAATAAGAAACTGAAAACGCCCCAAGAGCACAAACCTCTGCCAAGACATTTCTGACATTGTTAACCAACTTAGCAGTAAATATGTGAAGAATTTTTGAATCCACAGCTGTGTTCAGATCACCAACAAAACTGAATGACTTATCTCTTTTGTCGTGATCAACATTCCATGAAAATTTATCCAACATCTGCTGTGAGCTTTTTAAGTTTTTAGCAGAAATTTAGGGAACTGTCCTGTTCAAAAAACACAACCTCTTTGGTAAAGGTAGAAATCAAAGGATGACAGAACCACTTTGATATACCCAACCCTTTTAGTGTATTAATACTTGTTAAAAATCATTTAATGTATATTATGATGTGCTTAGTTGTGAGGGAAATGCTTTTCACATCACAGCCTTTGACAAATGATTTGACAAGGCAAAAAGTCAATCATTGAATGCTGTGAAGCCATAATTAATTTGTCTATTTGAATCCATCAAGTAGAGACATTTTATTTTACTGGAGACCATACCTCATTTCATTGTTAGAGTTTGCTGTGGGTCACATAAAATGGTTAAAGGTGGTAGTTAAATTGAATCTTGAACACCCTGGTCCACTGCAATAAATGACAGCAATAGCATTGTCTGAACGCCCTCACATACTACACTGAATCAAAAGCCGCCTTTTTTTGTTAAATGATGAACACATATCCACCTGAAAATATAATATTTTAGAGAAAGAAAAGCTGCCATGAGACTAGGTTATAATACAAAGCCCTTTTGACCTTACTTATGCTAAGGTTTGGAATGAATTCACCTTATCATTGAATCAAAGAAGACATCTGTTGGGAAGTTTTATGAAAACTTCTGAAAAGTGTTCTTGAAATTTTGCTCAAGAATGCTCACAAAAAAGGATTATCATGAGGGCCAAAGGCCTTGGCCATTGCCTTATGACCTCCAGATTTAATTGGTACACCCATAACTATGAGTGGACCATTGTGTAAGGTTTGAGGAAAATTCCCTCCCCACATACATTCATAAGAATGACCTGAGCAGATGGACATACTGGAAAAAATAAAACCTGTGATTCTTAACGTGACAAAGGGCCCCTCCATTTTCTTAAAGGGACTGTGAGGAGTTTCTAAGTAATTACAAAAATGTCTCACTTTTAGATATATGCCTGATCGAAATACACACTTTAAGAAGAGTTTTATAGAATCAAAATAGGTTATCTATAAATGCTATTCCTTAGCCTTCCGGTCGGGTCGGACAGAGCTGGACTGGCCTGGATACTCAACTTTGGGAACGAGACAATTAAACCGAGAGCAAATTTATATTATTCGGACACGTCTTAGAGCACCGGGCTGTAAGTAGCGATATATAGCCAGCTACAAAGCTACAATACTAAGTTTTCCAAAAATTGCTTGTTGTCACACATCAAAAACTACCGCTACGTAACTAGAAAGAGATACATTGCCTCGTCGCTTTGCATCCTGTAAGTTGTTGAAACAAGAAGTTGTAAAGCAATGCAGAGTTCTGGGGAAGGTCCGAGCTGCTTTCATTAGCATCACAACAAATGCATGCTTTGGCTTGTGGTGCGTTCTAGTTGTCGTCTGAAGTAGGAAATTCCGTGTTCCGAGTAGGAAACTGCAACTGGAAAGTCCCTCGAAGTCAGAATTTCCTACTGGGAACTCGGTGAAACCTCGCCACCCCCGAGTTGACAATCGAAGATGGATGCCCCCAGTGTGAACAGTTATTTAGCTCCTGTAATAATCAATTTATTAGCACTTCTGACTGGGGTGTGTCGCTCTATATCAGCTGTATACATAGTATTGTTAGACTTATATTTACAAAAATGCTGCCATAGTGATAATCACATTCTTCATACAACAACACAGGGCATGCTAACAACAGCTAACAATAGCCTGGTAGGTCGTCATGTTTTTTTCAGACTTAAACTGGAACGCCGATAAGTCAGAGATGATATCACTCCCAGTTCCAAGGTTACTGGAATACAGCATTACAACAGTCGCCATGCATGCTCATGGGTAGCAGAGTCTTAATGTCGGCGGAAACAGATTCTCCTCACAGTCCCTTTAACAGTACAGGTGCTTTCTTGTTGAATTGGTTGTGTGATTCGGCTTATCCTTTGCATTGTGTCGGCTCAACTTAACTCTTCTCATGAGTTGTTCTGGTTTCAATTAAGGGATCATATCAAGAATCTTGCACAGTGTCTTGTTGAGGGGATGTCATTGCAGTTTTGCAGACACATCATGACAAATTCACCTAACCTAAAGAGATACTATTAGCATATATACAGTAAAAAACATACCTAAAAAATGTAGAATAGAGCACATTTTCAGCCTACATGCAATTATTACTTACCAGAAATTGTAAATTTAAATTTACCATTGTCATTATCCGCTTTGTTTACTAATCTGATTCTTTATCGATTCCTTTGGATTTCTGTGTGGTAGTAAAAAGCCTAAATTTGTTGTCAGTAGCAACAACGTCAGACTCCTGATAGCTAATGCCACGCTGCAGAGATGACCATTTCTGCAAGTCGCTGATGTTTCCACCCTTGATTGAATCACACTGGCACAGATATTGTGCAGTTAGCATCATACTCTGTCAGCTGTCATTGACATTTTGTCGTCATTTCTGCTGACTGTCGAGAGCATAATGTCCTTGAATTGCCCAACAGAACAAAGTGCGAGGAATTGAAAAAGGAGTTGTTAGGCATAGAGACACTAATGACACATAATCTTTGAGCTAGTTGATAATTCTAAGCTACCCCTCACAGTAATACTAAAGATTATAGTGGAGCTGAATTAGTTCAAAATTAGTCAAACTCTTCATTCAAGAATTTCTTTGTTATATGAAAACAAGGGCTAAAAATATTATTTCAGCACAAAGAGGTCTTCTGATAACAGCTTAAAAATTGCATTAGAGTCCATTCAAAGCGTTCTTTTCCTTCACCTTATTTCAGCGGTTGCTTATCAATGACAGTAATTTGTATCCTTTCTTTAATGCACAGCAACAAGGCAGCCATCCCACATTTGAGTGTGCCTAAACATATTGCACGTTTCAGCGTGACGATAGATTAATGACTAAGCAGAATAGCTTTGGTATCAATAAAACGAATCAGTTCCCATCACTGCCTCACAGTTCTGTCACAGTAGGTATTCAGGTTTGAATTAAAAAAACAAACATGTTGTTATGTGGCTGATCCCCACACATGTCTCTCCTTTACCCAAGTTTTGGCAGCCTTGGCCACATGCATCAACATGATGATGTTTCTGACTCAACTTTCCAAATAACAGCCTCAAGCAAAGTCTAATTTCATTAATCCCTTTTTTTCTGCTGAACCATATCTTTATGTTTGTCTTCTGTCTCTGTTTAATTGCACGCCAAGCCATTCAGTGCCACTGGAAGTTATGGTTCGGATTTTAAAACCGTGGTTTTATAAATATCAAAATAAATTTAACATAAACAGTCTCAATAACCCACAGACTTCTGTTGTTTTCTTCGCTGCACACGCGAGCCGCCATATTTGGAGAGTGAAATGTGCTCGTTTAAAAGCCAGAATTTACCACGAAATTCTACTTTTGGACTTCATGTGGCAGATGCTACTTAAAAATAATTTCATTTTGAAAACAAGACGGTTTTTGAGGTTTGTGCAGGGCCATATGGTGCACAGAAGAGGGGATGTGGGAGCCAGCATTTTGGTCATGCTCTGCAGAAGGATGTCGAAGTACATGAGCCGACTGAACCAGTTTTATCCTTGATTTCCCTGTTGTTTGGTTGACATGTTTGCTCATTAAATGTATCGTTATTCAGATTGTCCCATAAACTTCTCAGTTTGTGTGTGTATGAAACTTTAAAGTGGTCCCTGTTTGACTCTTATATGCATGTAGACAGTCTCAGGGTTCAGCTGCAGGCACAAAGTTCATCGACAGGTTGCCTCTGAGCTCAGAGTTGTGGCACCTTCAAGAGTTCAATAAATTCCCAGTGTGGGGGCTCCCTTTCAGTGCCTGAATAATTGATGGATCAAAGTTAGGAGCAACAAAGGAGGGCAATTTAATCTCCTGATTATTTGATGAGCTGGGCTTAGTTTCATTGGGCTCAGCTGAATGTGTGTGATGGTGGCGAAAGACTATCACTTTAACGGGTGAGGGAGCAGGAACAGGGAACTTTACAAACAAACAAGGAGAGGCGTACTTCGTCTATTTGAAGGCTCCAGACAAAAACGTATTCAAGGCCACTCCCCATTTAGATTAAGACAAAGTCAACCCACTATCAGATTTTGGCATGCAGAGAAACAGGCGGGTTTGATGTCTGCAACTTCGAACTTTACACAGCTGTGTTTCAACACGCCCCCTCTCACAAATTAGCTTTCTAGTTCAGGGCTCTAATGTTTACTGTTGCTGTGCTGACATGCCTAGACACACTCCTTCCACTGCAGCTGGCTGTGGGCCAAACAAGCAACTCTGGACAAGTCTCCCATCTGGAGGAGGTGGGGTATCCCCCAGCAGCATCACAATCAGCAGGACAGTTCAAACACGTATTTTCTTATGAGGAACTTTTATTTTTTTTTGAGAGGATTTGAATATATTCAAAAATCATCTGACTTTCATATAGAGACTTTTCTGTCTGAGACGCAGTTATAGCTCCTGTCTTTTTAAAGCTTCTTTCACCCCATGGGCCCACTTTAGATCGACTCTGTGATTGTTGTTAAGATCAGCACAGCTCAGTGTCATGCTGTCCACTATTCAGCATTCATTTTATTATCTGTGCCCTGCAATGGGATTATTGTCGCAAGCCGATGGTATAAAATCAGGACATTTTAGGCCACTGCTAGCGCCACAGAGAGGGGGACAAGGAGAGGCCTTAATGCTGCAGACTTTTTGTTCACAGAAGTGCTTGGTCAAGTGGCATGTTAAATATATGAATTGGCTTGCAAAACTAAATTAGCATAAGAAATGTATTTTCTACAATATTTGACAGTGCTCTCTCCTTCTCTTACTGTTGAAAAATAGTCCTGCGTCTTACCCTCGCTTCTTTCTATATCCATTTAAATCTTAAACTATTGTTAATAAGATGTTGGAAAATACTGCGATGCTAATATATCAAAAAGGTTTTGAGCAATACTATATTGACTTTTGTTAAACAGTTCTACAATTTTTTCTTTTGTTATTTATTAATGGAAATTCAGGACATCTCTTTTGTATTTTAGTTCATCCTCTCCTTTCAGCTATTTTTATTTATGCGTCAAAAATACAGACAACAAAGTTACTCCATGCTGCAGAAGTTGTGCTTCTTGATTGATCAAACTGATCATCACAAATGTGACGATGCATTGAAGAAATATCAGAATATGCAGTCTTGTGCAAATTGTCCAGATTTATGGTGATAAATCATATCGTCAGCCCTGTATCTTAATGAGTACCATATTTTCCAAGCTAACAATTTTCCAAATGCGTCATTATTTTAAAGGAAATGCTGTTACACTAAACATAAAATAAATTTGCAAGCAAACTCCTGAAACCATCTTAATTTTACAAAAAAATGAAGACATTCTCTGACAGGAAGGTGAAGCTACATGGTGAAAAGGCTCTTGGGTGATGTGTTTTTTTAATTGAATAAGCAAAATTATACATTTTATTGAAATTGCACAAGATTTGCAACATTGACAAATATGTTTGAAACCAATAAGAAGCAAAAAAAAAAAAAACATTTGCAATAGTTTGGCCAAAAAATAAAGAGCACTGAAGTGCGCAACTATATCAGTCTAAATATATCAAAGAAAAAATAAATTCAGAGAAAAGCAAGATCAATTAAAAGAGAATTATTCTATAGTAAAAAAAATGCGGGCAATTCTCCAGTCTCTATAGTTTATCTATATGAAGAAGTTGGCATTGTTCTGACAAGTGGTTTTCTCTGCTGTTGACTTGCTTCTTGACAGTTTAACGGTTATTAAAAAAACTGTCAATACATTTGAGTGACCTAAAAATTGTGCGTTATGTATACGATACACCTCACCAATTTACCATTCAAAGTCATTTAAGAAGTATATCTCATATCTGATGCTCACTTCTAGGCTAAATGTAAGGCCTCTTTTAGCACAAGGCCATCAGCAATTGCCTACCTTTGCCAACTGGTTAAACCATCAGTGCACACAGGTTGCATTGTTCCTGTTGTAAAAAGAATGACTGAAAAGACAGAGAGCACATGGTCATGTTCTCCAAGCGCGTTAACAGCCTGATCTTGTCTCTTATCTGCGTGCCGTGTGAGAGCAGATATGGATGAGCTGAGGTGGGCTTTTGGCAGGTTTCACTGAGTCGTGGGAGTACAGGGTTATGAAAGAATCTCTGGCACGGATCTTTAAAGTTACTCAGAGCTGGAAAGGTTATGTTTCTGAGAGATCCAAAGACTTAGCATGTCTCATTCTTTCCGGTCATCGCTTTCCCTGGAGTCATCAACAGGTGCACGACTTTCTAGCTCTTTCCTGTAAATATGACATTAGCAGAGAAGTGTCTCTGACAAAAATATCATCAAATACTAAATTTTAAGTAAACTCACTTGTGTTGAAGGATGCTAAATTTGTTTCAACAAAGGAAATGATGAATAAAGTAATCCTGGTGTCTGTTAGCAGTGAAGCAATGCCATGAAATGAATGAGGACTTACGGGAAAAAAATAACAAACAGCACTCAAAATGACCATAAAAGTGATCAGCCAACAGACCAGAGCAGAACTGTTAATAGAAAAAAAGTGTTTTTGTGTTAAGTTGATCATAATGTTTTGTGGTCATGCAATTGAACCGTTTATAATGTTTGAGTGTGCTCCATTCCTCCTCTATTACACAAATGACCTTTTACAAGTCTTACAACTTTGCTTAAAGCTAAAAATGAGCCAATATTGGGAAAAGTGGGACTTCTGATTGTGATACCATGGTAGCAAAACATTTATAAATAAAGGATGTGATTGATGTTGGTGGTGTCAGTTCTAAGTTTAAACTATTTTAAAAACTGTAAGTGTGGTCTAACTCCTCACATGATTGGTACAGTTTCAAGTTTTTATAAACCCCTTAGTGTATTCTACGTGCGTACTAAAATGCACAAGATAAAAATCTGTGACATCTGGTCTACCTCCATCATCCTGTTTACAGCATCAGTAGCTGCCTGAAATGGCTTTTTTTCTCCGCCCTACTCTAAGAGACCTACCAGTGTGACATCCTACCATTGGCTCTGTAATAGATCAAGCCCATTGGCTTTGGCTTGCAAACCCAGTGCAGAGTAGAGACTGTAGACTGCATGCAAAAGCTGCTCTGAACTGACCAATGACTACTGAGCAGACTGGCTGACCATTCAAAACAAACAAGGCCTCAAAGTGGCAGGAGCTTCAACAGGGCATCTTAGACAGAAATTAGAGGCAGACCAAGACAACACAGTTTGTGAAAACCTGAAGATTATCTAGAAGTCACATAAATCAACAATATGAAACCAAGTGAAGGCAAAACATGGGCTCTTAAGAAGCCCTTTTCACACTTGGGACCCTGATACGGTATTTTCTTGGAAATACCTGGGAAACCTACTTAGAAAATGTCTTTAACTTGTTATGTTCTCTTAGCTCTGACTGCAGGAAGTTTCTGTGCAGTTTGCACATCAGTCAATGAAGGGATGGGGAGGGTAAAATACAAGATGGCAGCAGATAAGTACCATGGTAAAGCCTGAGTGAAAAACCCAGCTGTTTGTGTTTACACTGTTAGCTGACCTGCATGAACCCGTTTTTCCTGAGAGTGTGAGGGGGTTTAGTTAATGCATTTTGTTTGTGCTGTTGTGAAAGCTGTCTGTCGAACCCTGGTCTGCAAGAAAGGACTACACTGAGACTGCTTGAAAATGTAGGTCTCTGCCTGCCTTTATCAGCATTCTTGTGCATATGTGGTGAGAATGAGAGCTGACTTTGGCCCTGACTAACTGCAGGAAGCAATGCAATTTCTTTACATGAAACCCATCATCAGGCTGTCGTCTATATCAGCAGTGTTACAAAGTAAATGAACGTCCAGCATTTGCAACACATAAACTTAACTTCTGCACCATCCCTAGGTATCTTTACTATATATATACATATGTATACTTACATACCAGTGGCGGCTGCTGGTCAGTCAAGGAGGGGAAGCTCATTTTTTTCCGGCCTACATCATAAATTTGTTTATTTATTTAAATGTGAATTCTACCCTCCGTTCCTTTTCGAGAAAATGATCTGTGACCCTGTCGTACCAACGAGGTGTCTTTTCCAGGGATTTTACTAGTGTTCTCTCAATGGCCAGCAGAACTAGACTGCTTAAACGGTCTTGGCCCATTGTGTTGCGGGTGTAAGACTTGAGCCGCTTCAAACAGGAGAAGCTCCGCTCCAGAACAACTGAATGTAAAACTTAGAAGATGCTCCGGTGGAGGGTTATGCTTCAAGATCACTGGTTGGCTCAATTACCTGTCAATCAAAAAGGGATTCGGCGTCAGACAGATCATCCAATCATCATGTGGAAGCTGAGCGTCCAGGCCAGCCCACTGCCTCATAGACCCCCAGAGACGCTAAGTGTCTGATTGGCGGGACAAAGCCCACGTTTATCCAATGACCGTCCAGTTTCTACAGTGGAACAACCCACTCTACGCTTTCCCATGGAAGTCAGAAGACGCTCAGCGTCCGACTGTGTTAAAGCGCTGAGACGCTACGGGGATGAATGAGAAGGAAGTCGCGCCAGTTACCTGTGATAAGTAGCTGATTCTGAACAAAAGATGAAAGTATTCTAGCGCATATTTAGTCAATGAAACGTACACACAGCAGTACATTTTACCACTTTTTTGGGGACATTTTAGGGTCATAGAGCAATTGCCACTGTTACATACATACATACATACATGTATATATATATATATATATACACACATATATATACATATACATATATATACATATATATATGTGTGTGTATATATATATACATATATATATATACATATATATATATATATATATATATATATATATATACATATACATATATATACATATATATATGTGTGTGTATATATATATACATATATATATATACATATATGAAATTTATGTAGTACTTCACCTTTTTAACTGTAGTTAAACGTGGCAAAAAATTGCTGATACCCTTCTGTTAAAGAAAGAAAAACCTACATGGTCATTGAAATAACTTGAAACTGACTAAAGTAATTATAAATTAAAATGTACTAAAAATTAATAAATGACAAACTGGCAATGTTTTTGAATTTTGGTTTAAGAGAATGATTTTAAAAAACAAACTAATGAAACTGGCGAGAGCTGTCACAGGAGATAAGAAAGAAAATTATAGGTAAGCATGTTGAAGGTAAAGGCAATAAGACCATCTCCAGGCAAATTGATGTTCCTGCGACTAAAGTTGAACACATTATTCAGAAGTTTAAGGTCCACAGGACTGTAGCCAACCTCCCTGGATGTGGCTGCATGAGGTAAATCGATGACTAATCGAAGGGACGGATAATACGAATAGTAACCACAGAGCCCAAAACAACTACCAAAGAGATTAGAGGTGAAATCCAAAGTCAGCTCTATGTGCACAGATGCAAAAATGAAGCATCTGAAGAAAAGAACTCTGTACTAACCATGAAACATGGAGGAGACTCTGGCATCTGGCACAGGGTGTCTTGAATCTGTGAAGGGTACAATGAAATCTTAAGATTAGCCGAAGGCCATGGGCCCTCCAACAAGATAATGACCCAAAGCACAGCTAAAAACACCCAAGAATGGCTCAAAACAAAACATTGGACCATCAGAAGTGCTCTTCTATGATCTCTGATCTAAATCCTATTGAACATTTGTGAAAAGAGCTGAAACATGTAGTCTGGTGAAGACACCCTTTAAACCTGAGGCAGCTGGAGCAGTTTGCTCATGAAGAGTGGGACGAAATACCTGTCGACAGGTGCAGAGGTCTCAGTGAGACTTACAGAAATCACTGGATGGTGATTGGCCCAAAGGGTTGTGCAACAAAGCATTGAGTTAAGGGTACTATCATTTATTCCAGGCCAGTTTCATTATTTTGTTTTTTAAATTATGTTGAACGACAACTCAAAACCAATGTCTGATTTTTATGAGTTGACTTTTAGCAATTTTTAATTTATCGTTACTTTCATCAGTTTCAAGTTATTTCAGAGGCCATGTGGGTTTTTCTTTCTTTAACGGAAGAGTACTAATAATTTTTGCCATGTCATATATGCCCTTGACATGAGTTGACCAAACGCTAGCTGCGTTTGTGTGAGGATATCTCCCCTGCCATGATTTCTAATATAATTTCAGTATTAATGCACTCAAAATTCCTCTTTATCTCATTGACAGCACCCTAGCATGTTTGTTTCCAACATCAAGCACATGATTTTCATTTTTAATCTTCGAAACATTTTTTTAAATGTTTTTGTGTTTTCCTCCTCTCACCAGTAAAATAAAATAGTTACAACAAGCACACAGGTCCATTTAGAGTTGCTGAAGAGTTTATCTGATGACTGTAGGCAGGGGCAGACTAATGCAACCCATTGACCCCCAGCGTTCGAGCTACGCTAGCGGTTGGCAAGCTCTGCCCAACTTTTCCTTGTTACTGCAGGCACCTTTGAAAGAATGATGCCTATCTGCTTGTGTGACTTGGGAGTGAGGTAAGACATGAATACCAAAAAATGTTGGCTTATCCCCCATCATAACTCCTGTTCGTCCAACTCAAGGCTGGAAAGCACAATCTCAAACAAATGTGTCCTCCATGTATTGATATATTTTATTAATATTGGATCTACTGTGAGGCTGAAATGTTGCCTGCAGCAGTGTTTAGACTCTCCAAATAGCATTGTCCTTTGTGTGATTCAGAGCCACAAGCATCTTCAACAGCCAAATATGGTCCTATTTGTCATTATTGAGCTGTGATGAAGGACCTCCCATTGCTCAGAAGCTAACATGTTCTGTGTGTCCTCTTCACACAAGAGCTGTAAATACAAGCAGAGTATGACACTATCTGAAAAAGATCTCAGCACCAAATATGACAAAGGCCTCCCCTCCGAGTGCGTGCTGCCTTCCTGGAGAGAGTTCACTTCACTGTATGTTCAGACACTATTCGTACTCAATTCATCATGCGAGTCGAAACGTAGCATAAATTGTCCCGGGGACAAAGTGCGTGTGGTTTTTGGTTTCCTTGTATGATGACTGACTGTGACAACAGCAGAGGGTTTGTTTGAATTACAGTCATGACTTTATTCGGATTACAGAGAATACAGTTGTAGAGTAAAATGATATATCATACTTGAAAACATTGGGGAAAATAATATAGCACTGCTTCACTGTGTAAGAGTTCCGTGTCAGTAACTTTAGTATGTCAAAGTGTCTTCTCACACAATTACGTGACAACATTGTTATTATTCACACGACAGCCATTTCTCTTTTTCACTCTCAGGGGGAAAAACACAAATACTGATAATTTACCCCTGTGTGTTGTATAAAGGCAGGATGTCTTAGAAGTTCTGATGCTTTTCTTTTTAATAAGCATGATGAAAAATAACTGAAACATCTAAAAGGAGATTCTGCCGTGTCTGAAAGCATAGCAGCATCCTATCATCAATTGACTTTCACTTATTAGCATTTAAACATTAGCTTTCAAATATGTAACATGAACATTCATGCAGAATGATAAAAATGACTCTTTATCAAGGGTCAAGCACCACCCGCCTTGGCTGCTTTTACTGGGTCAGACACAATTAATTTTCCAGGCGCTCCCACTCATTTGAAACAACTGAAGATACAATACTTGACACATTTGTATTTTATCAGCTGGTTATTTTACGGCTTGTTCTCATTGAATCATTCAAGAAAAAGACAGTTGGATTTATTCGACTTGTTTGAATCTCCAGAAATGTATTAAAATTGTCAAAAATATTATCATGTGTGAAGCTCATCATGTTAGCTAATGTTAGTTATCATCTTATAGCACATTTAACACATATTTTGCAATTTAAGCAAAAACATGATGTTTATCACATCCAATTTGCCTACCAAAACCTGTGTTAATGCAAGTTGATGGCTATGCTGATTAGCTAACATAGCAGAGAAGTAAGGTCGATTAAAACAAGTAAACATTACTTGCAATATAACATCAGAAAATTTGCTACCAAAACAGACAGAAAATGAAAAATAGAGAGCCATATTTACCTTAATCCAGCAGGTATGTGCTGTATGCCCACAGCAAAACAGTATGTCACAGAAAAGATAGAAGCCTACCAATAACTCTTTCTGTCTGTATCCCTCAAAGTTAGAGTTTGTCTCCTCTGTGGGGAAACTCCCCTCGTTTGTCATAATGCTTTCATTATGCAAGTTTCCCTGGTCAAGTATGCTATCAATCAGATTCCTTGGGGAGATTTATTGTGTTTCCTCCTGAACTTTCAATAGAGACTCCTTACTGGGGTGACATACTGGAGAGATAAATCTTTGACAGGAGGGATGAAGGACATTTATGCACCTGTTACGAAAGCTGTAACAGCTTTGCCAAAGCTGACATGAGCAGCAAATGCACGTGAACAGAAAGCTTTTGGAAAGAAATGTATGTGTGTAAACACCAATGTCCATGAAGTAAGTAATTAAAGTAATTATTTTCCTGTCAGTAATTTCATGAACTCTGTTTCACTTTCCAGTTTCATTTGCAACCACCAGGAGCACATAACTAATGACTGTTATCAAAGTAATGACTTTAGGTCATGGAGAATTTCCACTGAATAAAGCTGTAAAATCAGAGAGACGATTCGGCAGCATTGGGTGGCATTACTTTTATGAGTGTTACGCCATGTAACCACGGTGCAAACTGAGAAATGGATTGTGTTAGGATACTTTCGCAAGACTAAAAAATGAAAGCCCCAGGTTCTCCCTCCTCATTTTGGTTATAAATATGGCACACAGAGGACAATACGTCTGCCCTTAAATATGTGGACTTTATCGTCATCCTGCAGCTTAGTTTACAACTCAAAAGCAGCAAGTTTTCAGCCTAACAACAGAGTGACAGACATGATTACCTTTACAGCTCTGTTATGTTCAGAGTCTGACAATGAACAGAGAAACGACATTCTGATTTAAAACAGCGTTTCACTTAAAACAACTGTGCACCACAGCTGTGTCAATAAAATTATACGATGAGGTTTTGAACTCACATTTCATGTTGATGTTCGTGTCACTTTGTCCTAAAATCTAACACAACAGGGACATTTTCACAGTGACTTGCAGTCCTCTTTGTCAGCTCTTCAGCTGAACTTGCTACCTTTTGCGCACACATTAACAGCATATTATTTAATTCTGTCTACATGCTGTGCCAAACAGGAACAATGCTTCTTTGTTCCATAGTTACAAAAAGGAAAGTAATATAAGGAACTTTTTTTGTTATGTACAGACAACAAGCAGAGCCAACAACAACTCTCAGCCCCCATGTCCTCGAAATTGGTTGACACACGTGCTACATAAATGTGCAAACTGTTGTTTTGACTCCTTATTTCTGAACTGATTAAACAGAAATTATATAATATGTTAATTAGTGAGCTTTATTGGTGTTTGTAGGCAGATTTTGTCACCTTTGAACAGTGCTAAGGTAGCTGTTTCCATCTGTTTCCAGACTTTTTGCTGAGTTAAGCTTCACGGCTGCTGGCTATAGCTTTTTTTTCATGCATGACAGAGGTGTTGAACTTTTCATTCATTCATCCTCACGTGCTTCATCATAAGCCTTTGATCTTTACACCCTTTCTTGGCTTGCATTTACCCTGTAAAATCTTGAGGTGTGAATAAATGGAAGGAAAGTCAAAAGGACTAGAAGATGTATGAAATACTGAGCCCTCAGCAGAGAGACCATCCACTGTATAGAGCTTGATGTGTGTAAATAAAGAACCACAGTCAAACTTCGGAAACAGATGAAGGAATTATAGCAAAACATATCCTAAAACCAAGATTTTCCAAGAACCACAAACAAAGCAAGCAAATGTCAGACTCCTTCTGACAAAAGAGAAACAGGACTTTTTCTGTAATCAAAACCCAGTAAGACCTCAAACTTTTTAGAAATGCGCTTGATGTGTTCAGTGGAAGACAGGCTGGCATCAAGTCTAAACTCAAAGTACTTAAAGGAAAATACCAACTCAATTTCATGCCTATCATATTTTGGCCAAGGCCATACAAATTGTAAATAAAAGTGGCCCCAACACTCAGCCATGAGTCACACCTTGCAAGATGCATACAGAATAGGAGTTGATTTAGGCACTGGCAGTGCCCACAAGCTTTGCAGAAGTGCCAAAGTTTGTAGTACTCGGAGATTTCTTTTGGAGGTGTGTTCACACCAAACCTGGCTTGGCAACTGACATCACGTTTCTCACATCAGTTGCATCACCTATCCATAAAATACCTCCTTCTGTCAGCATCGCGTTGCTCAGTGACTTCACCCCTGCTCCAGTGTTACCATGATCAAATCTTTTATCATATATTTAAATGTATAGGTTTAGCCGGCAGTATTACTGCTGTATCCTTTTCACTCATTCACCAACCACGAAACACTGCAGCTGATGTCCCTGCTGGCCCTGCTGCTGCCTTAGCACTGTCTATCAGCTGCACCTCGAGTAGGGAGTTCTCTGCAGTCCCGTCTTCCTCAACCCACCTGAGCCATGTTGCTGCTCATCTTCCTCAGGTTGATAAACGGGTCAAGGAAGGACAGGACCACAGAGAACCTCCACTTCAGTTGAATGAGGCTGAACTAATGTACTCACTAACTAATGTTCTCACATAGAAATGGATTGTCACTCTGTGAGCTGAAATAAAAACAGTTGTTGTCTCAAGTACAACATTTTGGGAGGTACAGCTAACGTAACAACTTCTTCACTGGCCCTCCTGCTGAGCTGTTTCTTCCCCCTCCTTCTTTTTCCCTTCATACATCCTGCAAACCCTCATCTTTTCAGCATACATCCACTGCAAAATAGACACCCATACACACCCACACAACACTGATTGACTGTCAAAGCCCAGCCACATGCGACGTAGCCTGAAAAGTTCTAATTGTTCAAATTTTGCACCCAAGTGACGCTACCTGGTTGCACGTCCACAACAGTACAGTAGCATGACCAAGTCACCCAGGTCGCATCTGTTACATCTCGTGAGGGCGACTGGCCCTGAACCATTGTGGCTACATTGGCTGTGCATGGGAAGTCGTCGCCCAAGTTGTGTTAGTCACATCCGTTGTGAACGCACCTTAAGGGTGGCTGCCGAAACCTGAATGATGTGAGCTGAGAAAGATTTTTTATGGCCAAAATAAACATCTTCACTGCCTGCCTATCACTGTGAGGGGGTGAATTTGCCACATCAACTTTTTTTTGTTATTTTGAGGATTTATTGAGAATGTCTGGTTTTAGAAACACGGAGTCACTATTGGTCAGACAGCCTTAAACCATCCCTCAACATGGCCTCATTGTCTTGAATTTAAAGTTTAAGTTTGGTTGAGATCACATTACTGGGCTTTATTTTGTGCCAAGCATAATGTCCCTCAAGTATCAACTTGAGCACAGTCGCTAAATGATCCCCCTCAACAAAACCTATTTAGACCTGAAGAATTAAACGTGTAAATGGTCGGAAGAAGAATCAATATGAATAGCTCATACTTTTACTGGTGCACACAGGATGGGATGTTTTTAAATTAATTTTGATAATAATTAGCATATAAATCATGTATATTCAGTGTATTGAATGGTGTGCTGAGTTGACTTGGAATGATTTTACATCTCATGCATTTGGTCCTGCCTAAACAAACTGAAGTTGTGTAGTTGGAAAGTTCCTAAGCAAATCTTTACACCAACCATTTGTGGTTGACGTAAGGTCTTCCAAACTGAACAAGGACCAAAAAAGGCAAGTGAACCAAAAGCCTGTGGATTGTGACTTGAATTTGGCCAGATAAAACAACACCAAATAAGCTAGCTACAATGACAATATTGCCAGCCTCTTGTCTTCTGAACAAATTAACACTTACAGGACGCTCAAACTAATATGCAAGTGCCATCTGATGAAGCAAAAATATTGCTTTAACTTTATTTTAAAGCAAAGAATACTTCCAAACTTCTTCTTGCTATATGACATATTACTCGGTGGTATGTCTTGGGTCACAGTGACACAATAGGCCGGATGGCAGGAACAAGGACCACACCTACAGCCTCATCTAGTGGCGGATGGCTTTATTATGCAGCATATGGTCTGCCTGTCAAAGCACATTGTAAAAGAAAACCAATGCAGGTGAAAATTGCACCAGTGTTGTGACTGCATCATCTTAACGCAACCATGGAGAGTAGAGGGAGAGTTGTTTTCCAGGAGACCTGCCTTAAAGTTTCCTGTTTCTAGATTAATTGGAAACTAATCTGAGATATTTCCAGTCCCGCAACCACTATTATTAAGCTTTACAAGACCTACTAAGAGATTAAAACATTGTTAAAACCTCTCTAGTTAACATTCTTTCATCTCTCTGCTTCATTTTTTTCTCAGCAGATCCTGGTGCATGCAGAAGTGTTTTCACACATAATCAAGAACCTGGATTCACCTTTCCCAGTCTACAAGCCCAGAATTTATAGCCTCCTTATAGCACCTTTCAGCAGGTTCCCTCATTCCCCTGCCAGCCCACCCAGGGCTTCATGGGTTGAACCACCAGAAGTTCGTCTTCAGTCTCTCCTCCTCTCTATCCTCCACTCAGCCCCTCCACCCCCGCCTTCTCCTTCAGTGATGGCTCCTCGTGCCTCGGGACTTGTAACTATAACATCACCCTCCACTACACAGACTATCGGCGGCGGCACTGTCTAGAGAGAAAGAGATTCAGAGAGACAGAGGAGGAGGGGGGAGAGAAAGGACAAGACAGACAGAGGACGAGCAAGCAGTGCCACGAGCGAGAGAGAGAGAGAGAGAGAGAGAAGAGGGATCATAATCTGTCCCAGCAGCAGAGGGATCCACCTGTCCCATAGTGGAAGGGGCCCCCCCAACCTGATCCATCTGGTCGCAGGGGGGGATCCTGCGTGGCCGTGAAGGCAGCAGGGACTATGCAGCTGGGACTGGTGGCGCTGGCAATGATCTTCCTCAGCTCCATGGGTCACGGCGATTCTCTCAAGCTCTCCAAGGCGAGAAGGCAGAAACGGGGTAAGTTTCTTTCTCTTCCACAGCTTGTTTTTATCTCTTTTTTTCCCCCTTCCCTCCTTTTCGTTTCTGCACTCTGAGTCACGGCGGTGGATGTCTTGTAAACATTTAACAAGCAAAGTAAAGATAACATGTTGTTTATTTTCTCATCACTCTTATTTGTTTTCCCTTGGCAGGTTATGTTAGGTTCACGGTTTCCCCTGGATGGCTCCTCTTTCTTCCTTCTTTTAAGATCATGCCTCTCTCAGTTTATGTAAAACTCTTATGGGTATCAGGCTTGTTTATAGAAGAGGGTTTTGATGGATTCACTCTCAAAGCCTTTGCTCTTTTTCGCGTCTGGCTCTGTTGGCACATAGTGGACCAAGTACCTGATGGTTCGAAGCTCTCAATTGGACTGTGCCGCCACTGTTGTTGTAAGCATATTTCTGACCTCACGCAACCGCAAAGATGGTGCTCAGGCCGACCCACAGTATATCTCCTTGGCCCTGCAGAGCCTCAGTGCTGGTGTTACTGTCAGCTTTGGAATAATTCTTTCTTTACACACGAGGAGCTTTCAGTCACTGCCAGCTTTCAAACCCAACTTCTGTGAAGCAGAATTCATATAATACCATGACTGGCCGCAGAAACAGATGTGCCGTTATTGAAATCATACAAAGTGGAATGAAAGAACTGCCTCTGACGGTTTATGTTGAAGAGAGACAATATCTAAGTAGCATGAACACTTTGAAATGCATGCATAGGGACTTGAATTTAGCTAAGCGCAATTTTTGTTCTTTAAGGGGGTTACATTTATTCCTTTCTCACCACCAGAGTGAAACCAGTGAAATGAAATCAGTGCTTACTTTGGATGTAATCTTAATATTATGTCTGTAATGCTCATTATGTTTGTCAATTTCTTGTCATTTTACCCCAAACGCAAAATTGTGTTAGTCCGGTCTATGAACTGATCAGACGACACAATATTTTTGTCTTTTATGATGGCAACAAGGCAGACTAACTGGTTAAGCTGTTCACAATGTTAAAGGTTCATACGCACATCAAATTATATTAACTGATGTTGGTCAATCTGAAGATGTCATCAAAATTTTAGTGAAAGTAAGTTTCTGGGTTTAGCTGAGCTGTGTTCAGGTTGACATATCTAAAGTGGAGATATGGCGTTTCCCTGATTGTAGACAGATTTTAAATATTTGTCAGCACAGATTTAACGCAAGTCGGGTGAGCACACTTTAGGGGAATTTGACCTAGCATACTTTGGTGCTGCTGAATTTTGTACAAACTTGTCCTGACATCCCTCAATGAACACCATACAAAGAAGATATACGTATGTACCTTCCACCACGTGCAGCTGCAGCCCAATCAGTTCTGAGAAATAACTTTCACGATACCATAAGTTGTTTCAGAACAAGATTTTCTAATACTTAGGGATGGTTTTCTTTCTTAAACCTTCAAGGATGCCTGATGACACTCTGAAATTTTTATTCTTTTAAAACTTAAACATTTCTAGTCTTGTTCCCAGAGACTTCAATAAATCTCTTGGTGCACAGTATATCAGATAGAATACTTGTTTTTAAGGGAAGGGGAGGTGGGTGTAGCTGATAGCACACCTTTGTTCATCTTTGTCATTGTTGTTCTGATTGGCATGATTTTCAAATGCAGTAAAGAACTTAAACACATCTTAAGTACATATTATCATTGCTTATGTCTTTGTCGGATGCATTTATTAATTCATTAAAAAGAGTTTAACCAAATTACTTAAAGCTGTTTATATCAACTAATTTATTGCAAAGGATGGCACATGCACATCAGCAATGTTTGGCTGTAAAATAGTTACTTGTGGTATTTTAGAGGAATTATTTAACTCTTGCAAGTACCTCGTACAGTAATAAATTACAATTTTAAAGTTGGAAAAACATGACACTTAGTAACCAAAGGGAATGCCCTGTTCTTAGTCACTTTTTTCCCTGAAATGCTGTGGTCATAATAAGGTAAATACAGTAACTAAAAGTCATAATGACAGTGAGAGAAAGAATGAGCCTTGTTTTGAGGTAGTGACTGTAAAAGAGATTGTTTTCTGTTGAAACATGCTTGCTTTACCTGATGTAGATTTGTTTTTGCAGGTTGTTGAACAGATTGAATGAGTGAGTAACTTGAAGTAAATAATTTGTAACTGCTGATTTTAATTAATATGTAAAGTAATTTTAATAGTTTGTCCAAGAGTATTCGTAGTAATTAACTTAAAATCCTTATAAAGTCACTTGCCCAAGACTGTACAACAATAATAAAGTTATTGTTGAAGGTTTCCCTATTTCATGATTTTCTTCATTGTTCTGCAGTATAACTGATTAGTTTCTAATAACTTATTTCACGTATTCATGGCAGATATGTTTTATTTTGTACAGCTTACTAAGTGATAATTAATTTGGACTCAGGCCACAACAATCAAGTAAGGGGGCTGTATGTGGCCCTTTGGCAACCAACTGGCCATTGCTGCTTCAAATTAAATTGATTCTCTACCTGCTTGTATGTAACTGCATTATGTGAATCACAGAATTGTGATTTGTTTTCTTTCTCTTGTGAAAAACTGCAACTTCACCATGACTAAAAGAGACATGAAATGCTTGGGCAGATTTTCATGTTGCATTGTAATGCAGGGAGAAGGTCACTAGATGAAAACATGGTTGCCCTCAACAGCATCATCAGAAGTTACTGGTTTAAAGATTTATTCCACCATCACTCAGCTTAAAAAAGTCGTTTCTGACTTTCCTTTAGAGGGCACAGACTCATTTTCCCACCACCAAGTGTCATGAACAGTTTACAATCCCGCATTTGAAGATTCATGCACTCCCGTCAGCTGCAGTTACTCCCCAGAGGCCATTATTACTTTTTTATTAGTGATTGTGAGCAATAAGACCTGTCTGTTAGTGTAATTGCTGCATTTAAAGGTTACTGTGACTCACAGATGGTGTAATTCCTCTGCGGGGAGATGCCTTTTAACACGTTTATGTGTGACTTATCTCCTGGAGGCAGGACGGCAGATGGATGACTGTGTGAGGATTGTATATTTAGCGCTGATACAGTACAGGGCTATAAATCAACTCAGACCACTGCTAATATGTCTCTGAGCTTCTCCAAGGAAGAGGAGGTGCACTTTGACACACTTTTGCATGAAATCATTTATATTGCTACCAGTTCTCTTTTCTTTTCTTTAGATGAGAAATTGCAAAAAGTGCGCTTCATGGGCTTTGTAGTTGCTTGAAAATGTATTTCTTCTTGGTTTTTCAATTATGCACGTATGTCAGAAAATAGATGTGAATTCTGTTTTTCTTTTTTAGTTGTACTGATATACAGCATAGTACTTTTGTTTAATAGCTGATAATTTTGTTTCATCACTTACTGCCTATGATGTGCACTTTTGTAAATTTTTATTCCATTTGTATTTTGTGTTTGGATGTTTTTCATGGTTTTTCTATTTGACAATACCATTAACAGTACACAAATTAACACAATAAATAAATACTGATTTGATGAAAACAGGACATGGGACCTTTAAAAATAATACTGCTACATTAAATATACATATTTGTTATGCCTACATACAATAGACAGGGCAACAGATTGAATTTGAAACAAGACAGATGTGGGAAATGTGCATTTTAATGAAGCTATAGGCAGGATCCTAACTTGAACAGCCTATGTTAGGACAGCAGCCTCTGCACATTGGGCAGGCAAACCAAAACCAGGAGATTTAAAAATTCCAAACACTCATTTGATCGTATGTTTACGCCATGCTTTTAAATGATTTTTTTTCCAAACAGAGCCATCTTAAAATAGACAAATTACAAAAATGAAGACAAATATCTTCTTTAATGGGTATTATTCTTCTATTCTTTCAATAATTTAAGTGATAAGTCTAGGTCTGACCTATGCTACAGATCTTTGAAAGTTAAAGAGAGTTGCTGTTTGATTGGCATGTTTTGTTCAAGTTTCATTTTAGTGGTGTAGCAGCTATGGCATATGCACATTTTCACTGGGCAGGCAGGTTAAAAAGTCAGAGATTTTCTTGAAAATGGGGGCTTACCTACAGTATATACTGTGAGCCATATTTCCCCTTTTAATAGAAATTTGGGGAAATAGTCAGACAAAACAGACTCTGCTCAAATTAGGGCTTGGTATTAATTGCAAACTCATAGGACAGTGCATATCCTGATACAGAAGCCACAGTTTGATACGTATCACGATATTCGCCAATTTAGAATATTGACTGCACCTTTTACTGAATTACTTCCATTCCTTCAGCCCCTTTTGGTCATTTAAACAAAATGGTTTGCGGTTAAGTCACTTCACTCAGGATTTTTGGGTTTCCTTTGAGATTGTACCAGGTACCAGGAAAATTTTCTGACTTCTGAATGAACAGAGTGTTGTCACAACCAAACAAAGATGCTCAACAAAGAAATGATTCACCTCCTGCATTGAGGAGACACAACACGGTTGTCCAGTACCGTGACAGTGAGTGAAGCTAAGTTGAGTTGAGCCAATGCAATAAATGCAAAAACACCACTTGTCATAAGCTAGGTTGCTCCCAAACGGGGTGCGGGTCCCACCTTGGAAGTTCTTGATTTAATGTGTTACCTTATGACTTAAATGGTATTCAGACAGCAAGACAAAGACAAAGTTCTGCCAGATGCCAATACAGCATAGACATCATTAGAGAAACACTGGCCTTATTTATTTTATTTATTTATTTTGTGTGTTTACACTAAAGACTGACATATGTCCCAAGTACCTTCTATGGGATGGACTTGGGACTGTTTCACATATGCATAGGATATTTTTCATCAAGTGCTTGCAGGTAATGTTCAGAGACTGCTGTTCTCAAGGCCCACTCTCTGTCTCTTCCTGGATTCTGTCCTCATCCTGTGTCTTGTTTATCATATAAAAGCCCCAAAATAACATTAACTTTTTTCACGAGCAGTGGCCAGCACTTGGTAAAGTCTGTCAGTGGAGCACTTTTGAGTTGCCCCGTCCATTTCTGACTGAGAGCATGCATGATTCTCAGCTGTCAGATAAATTTACTCGTGTTTCTCCAGAAGAAAATCTGTTAAGGATCTCTGTCAAGCAGTTTGAAGTAAACAGTGAGTGAGCGCTCAAACAAAAGATGTTTGGCCTGCCCTCCCGTTAGATGAAGCTGGAAGCATTAACCTCTGCTTGTAGGAGTGATAAAGTGCTAGGGGATTTAAGGATGGATCTAAACAAAGCCAATAGGAAAAAAAAAATCCTTGATGTTATTTTCTCGCACAATGTTACAATTACTCTTTGACACCAGCCTGAAAAAAACCTTTATAGACACCATATTTTGGCCTAACTTGGGTTCAAATATTCATTTAATGATAGAGTATGTTCACAATCACAAATGTTTTTAAAAACCCTCTGTATTCATATACCTCAAACCCCTGATCCAGCTGTATTTCAGCTCTCTCAGACACTCTGTAGGAGCTCCAATCTGAGGCCCACCCAGCCCACACTGATGGGTTGGACAAGTCTGCTCTGTGGTGATTGGTCAGTACAGTGCTGCTTCATGCTATGTTGTCAGCAACTCAACATTATTCTACAGTCTATACTCTGCACTGGGCCTGCAAGCCTCAGCCAGTGGGCTTAAATTGCTGATGAAACAATGGTAGGACGTAACACTGGTAGGTCTATTTGGGGGCTAGAGGAGCAGGTTGTTTCAGGCAGCTGCAGCCGATGTAAAGAGGGGAAGAGGGGAAGTGCTAATACTGCAGACTTTGTCTTCTGCGTGGAAATACTCAATCACATGGAGGATACATGTTCAAGACAGTAAAGGGCCTATAAAACTCAAAAGGCATAAGGTTTGCTTACATTCGTTGCTGCCTTGTTGCTCTTCCCTCCATCTGACTGCTCCTCTCTGTCTTTATTTTACAGTTAGCACTGAGGGGCCGCCATCTTGCCCTAAAGGGTGTGACCGCTGCTCAGAGTATAATGGCTGCATTAAATGTAAGCCCAAGCTCTTCATCTTCTTGGAGCGCAATGACATCCGACAGATCGGCGTATGCCTTGCCTCCTGCCCCATGGGATATTTTGGCATGAGGAACCCAGAGGGCAACAACAGATGCACACGTGAGTTTCACTTAACCGTTTGACAAAGGAATGTTTTTAGTGCCACTGTGCACCAACAGCATGCTTGAGTTGGAGCATTAGATTTGTAGATACACATCTGGTTTTGTCTAAATACAAGCAAGCTGGGGTTCGCTTGTTGGCAGCCACTCTATGTACAAATCCTCACACAGCTGATGTCAAATCAAGCCAGCATGGTAACTGATCTGTTTATCTTTGGCTTCTCATCTCCTGTTTATGTACAAAGTTGTGATTTTGGAAGAAGCTGAGGGATATCCTGCTTGTTCCTTTGTCTTGAGCAAGACCTAAAATATAAGTGCAGCAAAAAGTAGATGAAATAGGACTAAGCGCACAACATTACCTCAAACAAAGCACTGATACTACCAGTCAAATATTAAGTTAATACAAGTAAAAGTTGCTCAGATTTCTCGAGTGAAGTACTTGTTTTTTAAAGATACTCACCCATGTTTTTCTTGGTGCAGTTAGAAATACAAGAGGGTACAAACAAAATGCGACATGTATACTTCATTTCAAAAATTTCAAACATGGTCTTAAGATATGACCGTCAGTGCTCAGGTGGAGAATCCACATCCCTCTCTGCAGCAGCCATCGTAGAGCTTAACAGTGGATTCCCTTTTTTTCTGTGGCTCTGGTTCAGGATGTCCAATAAAGAGGATGGATGCTTCAGGAAGTTAATGTCCCATAGTCTATATTTCCAGCCAAGCCAAGCAACTAACAACCCTGAAGTAAGCCTTGCACCACATGAAACGGATAAACATAAACACACATAAACAAACACAAACGGCCGTGACATGCAAACAGAATTATGTCCAATTTGTATGGAAAGCCTGCATAACTTTCAAGTCAAACAAATACTAAACTTGTGGCCATGTTTAACTAGTGTTCTGATGAGCTAGAGCAGATTCTATAAAGCATTCACAAACTCTCTTGTTGCAATTACCGAGGGGCTGCATAGGCTAGTCGACTCTTTAACTTTATCTGCTGTGTGGTTACTCATTTTGCTTGAGGTTGACTATTCACAATTCAGCATGGACTTCTTAGAGACGACAGCAGATGATGACATAGATGGTCACACACCAGACCCTGACAGAGAGCAAGCCTCCATCCCACTTTTTTTGTCCTTGTCTTCTTACATGGAAACCAGGATCATAAATCAAGAACTGTGGCTCAGCAGTGTTCTAAGGGTAAATCATTATGCTGTTGCACACACATTTGCAGATGTAGCTAAGTGACATCCCTGGGCTGTTTGTACTTAAGCTCAAAATGTCTGCTGTTGGCTGCATATGCACTGAGTTTTAGAAAACACATAGTGTTCCTCGACTATTCATAGCCAACTTGAATAATTTTTATTTATGTTGTCATTCATGTGTTTCTAAGAGGAGTTAATAGATAGGAGCCTCTAAAAATACTCCAGTAAAGCACAAATGTTCATAAGTAGAGTTGTCGAGTAAATTTACTTAGTTATGTCACCATTGGAAAAGAGTCTATCAGTATTCCCCTCATGTAGCTGTTTTTCTTACTTCTCTTTTAAATTCAATAATTCTGTTCCACCTTTAGTATGCCCATGTTTTAATAAGAAAAACCTTTAATAACACAGTAACCACTAACACACACAAAGAGGCAAATACTACATCAGAAATAGCAATACTTGATTGAAATTCCTCTACTTTTGCCACTTTTGTAGTTATAGGTGGACAAAAAAATTGGTAAATCTAGTCACTTTGTCTAATTGGGCCGATCTCCATTATGGTAAAATATGGTTTTGGTTCATTTCAGAAGTTGTTAAAAGGGGTTCCACAGTCACTGTATTTACCAGTCCTATTTTGAATATTTCATATGAGAGTGCCAACATTTTTGTCTGATGTCTGTTTCTCCTTACGTGCCGGCAGAATGAAGCAGGGATGGAGCAAAATTCCATAAAAACATTTCTAATGCAGTGTTGTTTGTCTGTTTTTTGAGAGGATGTCTGTGAATTTTATTCAGTCCGTATGTGCGGGGTTCACGCCAGACTGCAGTCCATGTTTGTTATGTTTTCACTTTTACACATATTTTATCTTATCCTAACTAACTGATCAAGTACAGGCTGCGTCTGAAGAAACTACGCTTAAAGTTTATTTGAATTGGAGCGAGTCAGAGCTTCTGATCATTCTTTGTTAGCCTAAACATTTTTATCTTAACAATGAAAACATTTTAAATTTAATGAAACTTTTAGCTTTGAGGTAGTTGTTGACTAAGATTACAGTCTAAATATAAAGATCAAAGTCTTTATAAACATGGACGTAGTCCCGGTAATGCGGTGGTTGCCATACTGGAAACACCGTCTCAAACTAACTTTTGGCTAATTCAGTCACATGTAAGAGAGCAAGAGGACAAAATGGAAAAAAAAACTTCCCACTGAAAAGTCAAATCCATCAAATGATCAGTCCTATTCCACATTTAGATAAAGCAATTGTATAATCACAGTCTCAATGCTGTTGTGTGCCCATGCACAGTAGTTAATACAGGACATGCAATGTCAGTGGCAGGGATGTCCCAGTACTGTATCAGTGTGTCAGCTCGGAGCCAATATGTGCGCTTTTTAATTTTATTGGGACTGGAATTAATACGAATCACCCCGCCCAATTGTTTGTCAGTTGAGCACACTTATCGGCAGGACATGAATAAGTGAGTGAAGTTTCAGTTGCAGCCCTTTGGCTAACATGTTAGCAGTGCAGTGATACCTCACTTTAGATCAGGGAAGAGTCCAACAGCCACTCTGGATTTATATACCATTATGAGTTGAATTTCTTTTTTAAAGAGTTTTACAATGATGCTAGTATGGCTTTATTAAAAGGAATTAAATGAGGGCTTATTGTGACTTTGTTTATCAATTTGAATCAACCAGTCAATCTTTATTTATAACACCAATTCATAACAAGTTTTATCCGTTGTTAATTATAGAGACTCTTCGAAGAAATTCCTTGGTATTATCCAATCATCTAACTTTGTGTCTTTTTTTTATGACGTGTCTGACATTTCTTCAAATGTTGAGTTGTCAAATGTGGCTGCCATGTGAGCATAAGGTCTCTCATACGAGGATTTGCTCTAAATAAATGTACAAGAACTGCCACAGGGCAGGATAGACATTTTTATGCTGAACACACACAAATACAGTGAATTTATATCTAACGATTGTATGAAAATTCCACTAACAGTTCACAGATTTTCTTCTTTCTCCTCTGTTTATCCTTTAAAAAGATGAAATGCCTTTCAAGAGCAAACCTAAGCCTTTTAAGATGTCTGGTTTATATCCTCCTGTGTTAGCAATTATCTAAATTTGTTTGTTTGACTGGACAGTTTTAATGAGTCTGAGGTGCGGGGAAAAAACGAAATGAAGACATATACACTGCATGCTGCACTCGTTCACACCCACCCTCCACAGAACCCAGGCCTGTGGTGCATGTGTTTTTAAGAGATGAGAGCGACTCCTTCTTTACCAGACTCCGTGTTGTTTTATCACTAATAAATCTCATGGAGGAAGTAACGCTCTTGGTCCTCTTTGTCTTCTGCCTGCAAAAGAACAAGCTTTTTACAGCCTAACATCCAATGATTACCCAGTTACCAGAATATCGACATCTGTGTTTCCAAGAATGAGAGTTTTGTCTGAAATAAAATGAACACCAACTGTACCTCTTTTATTCTTTATGCTGTCTTTCAGAATGTAAAATAGAAAATTGTGAAGCCTGCTTCAATCGCAACTTTTGCACAAAATGTAAGGAAGGCCTGTACTCATACAGTGGGCGATGTTACGTCAGCTGCCCTCCTGACCAACGCACCGCCAACGACACAATGGAGTGTGTTGGTAAGTGACCTTCACCTTCACTTTTTTCTGATTTCTGACTTAAGCTTATTTTCAGCGCTCCTCTGTTGGTCCAAGAAGTATAGTTTCAGATCCCTCTTTTTTGACACAGTGCATGTATATGCTCTAAGAATGAGGTGATTTATTGTGTAAGCCACACTAATGCTTGTGTATACTTTGCAGTTCCTCTGTTAGACTTTTATGCTTAAGCAACTGATAAATATTGAATCAAACCGGACCAACACCAGATGGTAGGTTACTGAAGGGAGCTTTGAGTCTACTGTGTGGCAGCTGACTCTGGACAAAGAGGTCAGTGCTGAGTAAGAGACACTCTTTAAGGAACACTCCAACATTTTGTTGTTTTCTTGTCTTGTCTCATTCCCGAGTCCATGACAAGCAGGTAGACACCATTCTTTTGACTGTGCATCCAGTAATGAGTAAAAGATGGACAAAGATCCCCAACCACTGGCTTAGCTTAGCTCAAAATGCCGGGAGTACATGAGTAGTGCTTTAGCTTGTCTCCGTCTACAGTCATCAGATAAACTGTGGAAGGTCTTATGTGTTTGTTGTATATTTTTAGTGACCTTGTGATGTTATCTATTTTTAAGCTAAGATTAGCATTTTATCCAATTTTTGAAAGAACTACTTACTAAGCCCCTGGGTGCATGCACAAATCACTGCGGAAAGGCTTTTCAGCATGTCAACAAACCAAAGCCTCTGTTTATGAGTAGGAGAAGAAGATTGCTACTCAGGATTATGGCTGATTTTTCGGGAGAGGGTGAGGATGATTTCTTCAGGACTGGTGCAGATTCAAAACCTTTCCAAGAGAAGCCAAGGCAGTGGAACAGCCTGGGCTGAGGGAAGAGTCCAAACTGGCATGGGTTGGGATGTATATGTGGGCTACCGATTCACGTAAAATCAAAAGGTGCCATGTTTAGGTACCTAAGCACATCCTTGTGACTGTGAGGGAGTGGAAGAAGCCGGCATACTATTTGGTAGAGTAGGTGAATTTCCATACCAGACTTAAACACAGCATGTTGTTCATGTTTATGAAGTTTTTGGGACAACTGCAGTGTTACAATACAAACAGATGAATGTTGTTTTGATATGTATCTGTCAAATTTTATATATTGAGAAATAAATTTACATTGAAAAAATTTGAGATCTTAGTTTTAAGCAAATTAATATTTATTACCCCATAAACACACGCAAAAGTACAGAAAATTGGTACGGTTGAGTACCGATACCGATTCCCAGGCACCGGGCATCAGTATGGCATCGGTTCAAATGTGAAAGGTACCCATCCCTATTTGACACCCTGGCAGTGGCGCCCACCTACTGCATTATATAATAGACCTGTAATGAATGTGATTGACTTGAATCACCTGCCTGAATTTTTTTCAATGAGTTCTGCCTATTCCTAACACTTTTTATGGGCTGTTGCCCAAATAGACCAGTGAAATATGATGAATGGTCCATTTGGTGTTTTTGCCCAAGACACACCTAAAATAAGCCTATACTTCGAGGCACACCATTTTCATATTCATAAAATAGCACACAATAGCTCCTTTAACATGTTGTTATATTTAAGTTGTTTGTGCAAGTTTATATTAGATATGACGCATGATATGGCCAGAAATAAAGCTGTTTCACTTTTTAAAATGATCCCAAAAATATGCAAAAAAATAAAATAAAACAAACAAACAAACAAACAAACAAACAAACAAACGTCAACATGTATTTAAACTTAACAGCCATATTTTTTTAAATTTGGAGAACGTAAATAGGAAAGAGAAAAAGTAAAAACTTTCCCCACATTCTGATTCTGTTAGCGGCAGAAGATGTTGTTTTCTTTAAGGTTTTACAGGGATTATTTAAATTTAAGAGCTTGCAGCTGTGCACGGAAACAAATGCATCAAAGAGGTAATTGTAGTAATAACTTAGGTTTGTTTAAAGCCTCAAGGCACTTAGATTTGCCTTGAGCTAGACCAATGCGCCCTGTCACACCATTTAAGAACTTCTGGTTTAAAGTTTTGCATTAATACATAAGAAAGGACAACATTAGGGAAGCATTTTGGCCTAACTCAGACTGAAAAGCAACAATTTGATATCAGCTGTCTTGAATTAATTCCTTTTTTTTTACTCTGTCAAAGTCATGGCAGCCTCCTCAATTGGCTTTCTCTTGTTGAAAAAAACAGAAATTGTTTTCAGATATGGGGATCACTGAATCTTATTACTTTGATTTGTAAAATGCAGGCAGAAAGGCTACAAAACAAATGTTGGATGAGCTCTGAAACTGTTCACTCAATACTTTTGCCAATGTCTCTTTTTTTGTTCCCCAGGTCAGCGTCCCACAGAGTGCGAGCTGGGAGAGTGGAGTCAGTGGAGTTCATGTGCAAAGAAGAACAAAACATGTGGATTTAAAAAAGGCACACAGACCCGGGTTCGAGTGCCGGTCTTGCAGGTCCACAGCCCTGACATCTCGCCAGCGTCCCTGCCCTCTCAGACCTGTGCTCCTCAGACGGAGAGGAGGAAGTGCAGCGTGACCAGGACGCCCTGTGCAAGAGGTGAACACAAGCATGGAAACATTACAGAGGAATTTAATGAAAACTGATGAAGATCAGTGCTCAAACTGTGCAACACATCTAGTTTTTAAGTTATATAACTGCATTTTTAAATACAGTGTAAGATATTATTTGACACAATAGATGTAGTTATGCATTTAAATGGAAGAGCAATGCCAAATTAATATATTGAAAACTATATAAAGTTTATTTCTGTCTTACCACAAACAGAAATTGTATTTATTTGCCTTTGTTACTTCCAGACATGAGTTGAAGTATATATTCTAACCAAGTGCTATCTTAAGAAAAGGTAAAAGCAACAAGATGGCAACTCACATACTTGTCTAAGAAAATATTTAAGTCCGGATTCACAATATAAAATTCTAACAAAATAAAGTTCTACCAAAACAAATTTCTAACAGAATAAAAAATGTCACACACAAAGAACAGATGTCAAAGAAAGTGGAAAACAATGATAGCATCTTGATTTTATTGACAAGTTAACAACTGAACTATTAAATGTCAAAGTAATTTATGTTTTAGAGCTAAGGCAATCCTGAACTCTGCACTGTTTTATTTTCTTTTAGTTGTTTTGATGTCCTGACTTGTGAAAAAGTGTAAAAATTAATCATTTAAAAATGTACTTTAACCAAATAAACCCAACAAAAGCCAGTTACAGCCCACAAATTAATATTACATAAATTAAGCATCTAACATAGTTATCACAATGCAGACACCATTTTTATTAACCTTAAGTAATAGGACTAGCATAGAAGATAATATTTTTAGACATACATAATTTAGTTTTGAGAGTTGTCTGGAAAATTGGAGGGTCTAGGGTTCTAGCTGTCACATATTGATGTGTCTGTCAACAAGACACTTAACCCGGAGAGCTGGTTTGGCGGAGTGGTTAGCAACCAGGCACCCCATGTACTTGCTTCTGCCGGTCCAGGTTTGAATCCCGCCTGTGACCAGTTTGCAGAGTGTCTTCCCCTACTCTCTCTCCCCCTTTCACAAGCCTATCTACTGTCTCTCTACTATCAATAAAGACACAAAATGCCCCAAAAATACATTAAAAAAAACAAAAAACAAAAACAAGACACTTAACCCCAGATTGCTCCCACTGCTGGGTCAATGAAGGAGCATGGATGTAAGTAAGTCCAGTATTCATTTACCATTCAAACACACAGTGCTCAACAATGTATTAAACTGTGCCAACCCCAATATATAAAAATATATAAATAACTGCTTTTCTTGTTTTTGATTTTTCTTTCTTTCCCAATAGCGTGCTTGAGTTGGACTGTTATATTCGAGGATTAACATTAGAGACGTTGCTCAATCATTGGTGGATGGGATTTCCCTTTTTGTTGCCATGTTATCAAACTGCCAACTTAATTTGATTTACTAAAATCATATTTACATTCAAAATTCCTGGACTGTGACAGCTTCTTGTTACTTCTTTTTAAAAAATGAACCCATCGGTATCCCCATTAGGCCAAAATATATCAATAAATGATATTTGGTCACTGTGGCTCAGCCCTGATCATCCATGTGTTTCTTTAAAGCCCTCCACCAGTTTGCTTGATGACTGATGGAAGCATTACTCAACATCCACTGGTCTGTATCCCCGCCAGTGTGTCTTTGACCCACAGCGTGTTGATTGGGTTTGGTTTGGCTGCACTCTCAGAAGGATACTGAATCTCTTGACTTCTCAGCATGTAAACAATAAACTGTGACTTCGGGCCAAGCAGATGAAGGGCGGGCATTACGCACTGCGAAGCTGGACAGGGATCAGAGCTGCTCTGAGCTTTTTGTTCTGAGGACAGCTGAAGCGTGAGGTTTACACGGCCATGACATGTTTGCTTGGGCTCTTATCGTCTCCACGGCAGCTTGCTCTCAAGCAGGTTAACGGTCTTTCTCGCCAGTCAGTGGCCATTATCAGCTCTCATAACAGCTCATTAGCCGATCTTGGCCTCTTTTACAGCTAAGGCTAATAAATGACAGATTTGGACAATTGGTCCTGAGCTTACTGGAGTGCAACAAAAAGCCAACAACTCTGCTTATTTGCTTTTGGACATTAAGTCCTTAGTGGTGAGCAGAGCTGGATGCCACAAGCTAGTGCTGGGTAGTTAAATGGATTTTATTTTCATTTACAATTGCGGCTACCTACGACCATGAAAAGGGGATAATTGAGATTGAACATGTGCAGTGCTGTGTGTTTTTTGTTATAGTAGTATGTCAACATTACCTAAAGCCACTTACGTGTGGTATTTTTTTGTTTCAGATCTTAACTTGTTTATATTAACATATTTTCCTATTTTTATTTTCACTTATTGCTCATCTTAAAAAGAAAAAGCACAGAATGGCTCAGTGTTGAATGTATTTAGTGTTATAAATGGATGTGATGTAAAAAATAATTGTGATAGAAAGAGACAATCTCAGCATCACAGAAGGTGATCTCCATGATTACATTTGCTGTAAATAGGAATCCTTTAAAAGCTTATATTATATTTTTTTAGTTCTAAACGCTCCTTCATATGTTTCACATGTCCTCTGTGTAATAGGTACTTCTGTACATGAAACAAAAGGTCTGCAGCGGTGGGACCTCTCCCTCTCTCCTGTTTACAGCGCCAGTAGCTGTTGGCATTGCTTGATCCCCTGCCTCACACCCCTGCTAGACCTGCCAGTGTGATGTCTCACCATTGATGTGGCAAGCCCAGTGCAGAGCAGAAACATTAGAATTAATGCACACAACATGATTCCAAACAAGCTGAACTGACCAATAACTCTGCTCTGATTGGCTGTCAGTAGACCTGTCAACCAGCCAAAGCAGACAAGGTCCATGTGGGAAATAGGGCCTTGAAGGGGTAGGAGTCCTATCTCAGTCAGACTGAAAATACTGCTGGAGCCATATGTAAAAACTTTAATATATTTCAAGCATTAGCAGCTGTGAACATACTCAAAAGTTCCTTCATCAGTACTTTAAGACATTCACAATAATCCTGTGAGCATGTTATACCTGTCAGTTCACAATGCGATATGGCTTGCATGCATGTGAAATGACACATGCTCCCCATATAGACAAAGAAATAGACAGCACAGCACTCCTGCTGCGACTGAGTGGAGACATAGCAAATGGTAAAGTCTACTAGTTTCCATTTCGTTGACATTATGAGTTAAGGCAAAGCGTCACACAAGCGTAAATATTGCTAATACAGAACAGTAGCGTGAAGAGGGCTACTGGTAGGTCTTTTTGGGAAGGCGGAAGGAAAAAAGCAGCTACTGCCGCTGTAAACAGGAGGAGAGGAGAAGTCCATATGCAATGGACCTTTTTCTTTAAAAGTACTCAAGTGATGCAGAGGAAAATATGAACCACAATAAAGAGCAAATAAAGCACAACAGCACAATATAGGCTCTTTATGAGGATAAAAAAATCAAACAGAAATATATGTGTTAAAATGCTTTAAAGATGACATATGCTTGTTTCTCCTTTTCACTATGCCAGACTAGGATGCCTGTAAAGCATTTCTGCCCTCAGTACAAATCATTTAGTTCCTTCATTGCCCCACCATAGCGTTCTCAGTATCCTCATTTTAGGCCAGGAGTGTCAAACTGATCCAGTAGTCTTTACATGGTTGATTTGTTGGATCAGGTGTGTTCTTGCTTGGTTGGAATAAAAACCTGCAGCCACAGTGGCCCTTTACTGGATCAGTCTGACACCTGTGTTTTAGGCCATTATGAAGCCCTCGTTGAAACACTCGGATCTGAGGATAACCTAAAGTTACCTCGCAACGTCACAGCCCTTTGTGGTCTGATTGGTCAATTCTATCGGGGGCTGAGCCAGCCTGTCCTTCTTCTTCTACTGTATTTTCCGGCAGGCTCAATGCAGCGACCGTGTATTAAGTCCCCCTACAGGCCAGAGCTGGCAATGAGGTAGTGTGAGCAAGGGAGCTTTATACCCCTGCTTGTGGATGTGTTCCTCGGTGACGGTTTTGTGGCTAACGGACATCACAGAGGAGGAAGTGTTTTATCAGATTACTCCAATAAAAAGAAAGGTACCTCGTGTCGTCACGGTGATTTAAATCTCGCGGACATCTCGCAATGACCTATTTTCAGAGGCATCAAATCTCATTCTAGGATATCAGAAAAAATACAACATCTAATTTTTTGAAAATTAAGGGGGTGTAAGGTCTTGTTTTCAAATTTATTCTATTATATGTAAGTATTAAATCATGCATCAGCATGATTTAATAATTTAAAGTCTCCTTTAAGTATTTTGCTCACTTTTGGCAGTGTGCAGGAGTTAGTCTTCAAGTTTTGATGCTTAAAACGATTAAATTATTCAGTATTACATTTAAGGGCTGTTTTTTAACCTCTTTATCAAACAGGTAACAATACCTTATAGTTAAACAATGAAAAAAATCTCCTCAAAAGTAAGACCTTCTAATTTATCCAAATAATTTCAAATAGATTACCCTGGCAATAAGCACATCACTTCATGTTAATTTTACTACAAACAGTATTTTCAATGGGCTTAAGGCCTGGCAACAATTTTCTATTAAATCACTATTAAATGTTGGACCCACCTCAGGTTGAAACTATATTTTTGTATTATATCTATTTAAAAAAGTCAAAGCTATCGTAGTGTAGGAATCACATATTCAACAGCCTTAGGATAAATCCAGCACAAAGAAGAGCCAAAACAAGAAACAACATTTTATTCCCTGAATTACTGTTAGAGAAGACTTGGTCATTGATGTCATAATGCACTAATCTGTCTGGCTAATGGTGCTAATTTGAGCCAAAATTAGAAGATTGTTCTCATTTACAAGTGGTAAGTGTGCTGTAAATGATCAGCATTTAATCCTTTTAGTAGACAGTGGCACGCTGAGGGGATTTTAACACAACAGCAACATTGCGTAACAATATCTTAACAGTTTGTTTTTTGTAACTGTTGGATGTTGCAACATGATATGCCTGGATATTCATGAGTAAACAAGAAGAGTCTTAATCAGGAGTTTCCTTTTCTCTGGAACATTTTCTTTATGGTGGATAAGTCTGAATTGTAGAACATGATCTGACATCGTCTCAGATGTGTGGTTCAGTCTGGAGGAAGGGAGGCTTGTGATTGGTTGGTGTGGCACTGAATCATGGTTTGACTGGTTAGTTTTAGGAATAATTTGAGGAATGAGGAGGAAATTTAGTCAGTATGATGACGGTATTTAAGATGTGATTTCACATTTGAGTAATCAAAGCGGATGCCTCATATAGACGTTTGTTTAGGCTGCCAGACTTTTAAACTCGAAGGAAAGTGTCTGCTTTTATGAAGTTGGTTAAAATAAAAGGGTAGGGCAACTTGTGAGTCTGGGGGCCCATGCAGCCTGTTTCCTTACTCAGAGTCACCCACTAGTCAGTTCCAGTTGTCAGTATATGGTTAATTGAATAAGAATAAATAAGAAAACCAAAGTCTTTCTTTTTATTTACCCAAGTTGCCATAAAACTATGAATAAGAAAAAAGTTATGAAATGTCATTATGATTGATCATGTATCCCTTTTACCAATACCAATTGTTTTTTTGTTAAACATCATTTGAAAGCCTGGTTATTCACCTTGGCAGTGAGGGACAGCTTTTCAGGATCGTGCATTTGTTAGATGAGCAACACAGCTATCCATGTGGGTAGTACCCAAAAATAAATAAATGTTATTGAGTTACTGCCAACTCGTCTTTCTTCTGCTGAAATCCTAATAAAATAATAAGGTGCATACTTCTCCCCATGTGTGCAGGGATTAGTTTTCCTTTCTGATGTAATTGCCAGTTATTGTACCATGACTTTAGATAACCAATTCATGTGGGTGAAGTTGCTCTTTAGAAAAAAAGTGCAGCTGTGGGCTCCTCAGTGGAAGTTGGCTGGCAGGCAGGCTGTATAAAACACAGGGGGCAGACCTTGTATAACATCAGTGATTTAGTGGTCTGCAGATTTCATGCTTTGTGTTGATTTGGCTATATTTTTTTTCCACCCTCCTTTTCCTGAAGCTCCACACAAGGGTCTCACGCGAAAACAGAATTTTCTGGATGTGTTTTTGCATTTGTCAGGCAAAAGTGTTTAGTTTGGACCGAGCTGCAGCACAATCAGAGCTGTCATAAACTGATGGAGTCCCCCTCTCTTGGCTCCATTAGTGACTTTTTTTTCAAGGTGTAATTAAGTCCTTGCACAGTTAGCACATCAGCACAGATGCTGTGAAGTGTGTGTGAGGACACTTTGCTTCACTCACCCTCTCAATTGTGGGGCCTCAATGGTATTAATTCAACTATTTCTGCATAGTATCGAGTGCCTGTGTGTACAGTGCCCATAAAGCTCCTAAATCTGCCTGCTGACTGACGTGCTAAACCAAGGGCGTAACAATAAATTAAGCAGGCTGCAAAAAGAGCACAGGTGACCATGCCATAGTTAAATTCATCTGTCTTCTAAAAAATTGACAAGTTATAGTATCGATGAAGAAAATGCCTGCACACAACTTAGTGTGACTTTCTGAAACAACCTCTGGATCTTATAAGATCTAGGTTCCCAGCCTATTTTTTTGTGGTTAAAATGTTGGTGAAGTTTGTGGTATTTCAGCACTGCAGTCAGACCGCTCTTCTGCCCTCTGCTGTTGTTGTCATGTGCCTGAATGGTGATTTACACAGAAATGCCCATGGCTCTGATAGCTTTGTCATCTGTTCTTGCAGATTAAAAAGCCTATGTTGAACATTTGACTGTAAAATACAGCATATGCTTTGAATATATGTTGGCCTAAATATATTCCCAATTGTGCACATCTTGTGTACCTTTAGAGTAAAGAGCCTGAGGATGTGCTGTTCCGAGCCTAGACTTCCAATCACCACTGCTGATAGTACTGTGTATCCCTGAGCATTTGATAAAATAACTATACTAGATGCCTTACCAGTTACTTTATTTTAAAATGTACCTGATATTATAAAAGTACAAATGAATTGTTTTCACTAGGCCACAGGGATGAGTAAGCCGTCTTACTATCACCAGGTGTTTGAATTTATTTGTTTTTTATTAATTCTTTGTTTTGCTTGGTTTCCCAAGGATCAATTATTAGTTTGTGTTTAGATACATACTAATATTTGGGATGTGATTGTATATTTTGAAATAGGTTTATGTGTAGGAAGTTAGAATTTAAAAAGATTTTTTATTTTTTATTTTTTGAAAAGTTTTATATCTTGAGGCAAAAATAGTTGTCGACAATTTTTCACAAGATGCAATGACTGTGTACGGATATATCAATGAGGCAGTGGAATAGCCCAAGGGGGTGATTGTGTCTATGTTGATGATATGCTTGTACTTTCTTTTATAACAGGCAAAAAAGTTTTTAAGTTCTTACCTTTACATGTTTCGATGGAATACTTCTATATTCTTCTTCCGACAAAGTTGGAAAAATCTGTCGAAACATATGAACTGAAATGCTTTTTGTCTGTTTTAAAAGAAAGATCAAAAATAAGAAGCAGAACAACTGACTTCTGATACGTAGAGAAGGGGTGGGATTTGGTGAGTCTGTACTTCTTCCCACTCCTTTTCAGGCATGTAAATGTAGTGTTTTTTTCTTTTTGTATTTCTTCAAATTAAACTACTACTACTACACCTCCATGCACAGGTCTTAAATTTTGGAAGGCACATCTAAGTCATTTATTTCCAGGCTATTTTAAGGGCTGTTTCAGACTACATCAGGAGAAGTGGTGTCCACAATGTGTTGCTCCTAGAGTCCAAGCCTTGTTCTCTCATGTTATGAAAAAAATGGCAAGCAAATAGCCTTGGCTTGTTATAATTTAGTAAAATTACCATCAAACTTCTTAATAAATCAGCATTTTAATGATTTGTAATGGGGCCACTCCACAAAAATAAACTAAAAACGATGAATTTATTTAAAAATAGAGATATGATACAGTCATAGATTTACAAGAAACAATGAAATATTTGTGATGCCTGTGACGCAGAATCATCCCACTAACATTAACATCAAACCTTTGAGGAGTCATTGGTGTAAACAGGGGCTATTCAAAGGAAAATAGTGAACTGGACAAGAAGACCTTATTTGTTCGTCAAGAACTACAGTGAACTGGACAGCTGCAAGAGGAAAATTTACAGTTATTTAGTTGAAATTATTGACTGAAAACAACTAATGTAATTTTGTAAACTTAAGACTTTTTAAGCCAAAAGAAAGAAAAATGCCCTTGTGTTCAAACTCAGCAGCTGATGTGGGTTTGTGTCCAGGCTTGAGCCTTTTGCCACATGACTCTCCCACTCTCTAACCCTTTCTCTGGCACTATGTACTCTCGCTGTTTTTATCCTAATCAAGGCCGAAGCCTGAAAAACATTTTAAATTAGAATAAACACATCAGTTTGTCAGTGTCCCTAATGTGCCATTGAACGTTTTGAAATGTAAAAAGTTAATTACCTACCTATTACCACCCAGCAGCACGTTAGTTGTTTGCCATTTGTATATTATTCAGGACTCTAAAGTCTCAAAAATACTTTTATGTATCTTTAAAAATATTTTTCCCAGCCCTGTTCTAGCACTAGCTCCTCTACAATAAATGACTTTTCTGTTTGCGATTCACTGTTAAATCTAATTGTTCTTGATCTTAGTCAGGAATATTACGACTGGACATAAGCCTGCAGTGAAAAACAGTTTCTGTATTAGGTCTGTCCACATCCAGCTATACCAGATCCATTTCATCAGTGTATAATGGCTTTTACTGGCGGCATGGAGACATGTTTCTGATGAAACCTGAGAAGCCCTCTACCTTTGGACTTATTGATTTTTCTGTTCTGCATTTAAACCAAAGAATCAAAACTGTTTGTACAGCGAGTTTAAAAAATGCTGGTAGAGAAATAAACACAGACCATCAGTTATTATTGTGTTTCAGTAGACAAACACGGTGGCGCCATAAGTCCCGCTGTTGTCAACTGTGCAGTGAACACTGTCCAGTGCTTGGCACGTGTTCACTCAGTTTCCAGGATGTGCAGAGACTCTCTACGCACACAAACTCATAACAAACATCCTCCAGCGTAACTACACTCCTTCAAATATACAAAACCCAATACTCTGAGTGCTGCCTAAACAATAGCCATCTGACACTAGTAAAGATGTCCATTTCCACTTTGTGACAGCTCTCCACATCCCCAGAGGCCAGCATTGGGCCCTTGACAATGTTTAACTCATTAAGCCTGAAGTGTTTTTTAAGTGATTCATGTGGCAGATAATTGTGTCACTTGACTTTGCTGAGTGCTCCTATAACTCCTGCTTGTGATAAATTCTGATATGCTCAGCAGAGCCAAGTGCTGTCCTCTACAGCGTTGGTTTTCTGTGGATATTAACCGCACTGTGATGGATGTTTGTATTTGGAAAACAATTATACCCCATAATTTTTCACTGTTGAATAAAATGGTTCAGCAAGAGAAAAGATGGAGGATTGTAACATTTGTCTTGTGTGGGACAAAACTTTTAAAGGGAATGCACTAAAATATGGAGTCGAGTCATGATGTCATGCATGTATCAAGTCAGCATCACTTTGAGCTAAACGTTTATTTCAGCACAAAAAGGGTGAAACTGGCTGTTTTCAACCTGCCGACACCATACTTCCATACAGGACAGTGATGTGCCGCATGGTTGCCAGATAGCTGTTATTTTTCAGTGCGGCAGAGCCAGTGGCAACCAATGTTAACGGTGCATTGCCACTACTTTCTGTAGGCCTACTGGGTCCCACCATTTCACTGTAACGACATAGAGTTCAAATATAGACCAGCTTAGCTGACAGCAGACTTTACACTTCTAGGGCTCTAATTTTGCAGACCAGGCGCAGGCGCCGCGCTGACAGGGTGTGTCCAGCACACTTTGCAAGTTTCCTGCTGTGTGAAGAGAGGCACACTCCAGGCGCAGAGAGGCGCACCCATGCCTCCATCCCTGCCCCTCCGCGCAAGTGCCAGAGAGGGAGGAGAAAAGGCGCAAGTGGGTTTAACACAGCCGAGTGTCGTCTTCACCAATCAAATGAATGCCTCTCCTTGCCTTTAAATGCGCTGCAGGCAAGGTGCAGCGATTGATTGGTCTGACTCATCCCCGCCACCACACAGTGTGCCGGAAAGACCCCGTAGTGGAGACGGTCAGAGCAGCTGTTACCGTTACAGCAACTAAAGAGCGGAGGGGCACTCGGGCACTCATGGGAGACCATGACGCGCATCACCATGTGGACCAGCTCCTGGAACTGATGTAGTCTGTTCCTTTGTCATTAATAGGAGTACAAAATTAAGTGACAGACATTTAAACACAGCAGCGGGCTAATCAATTCATGCTTGATCCACCTGCATTCCTGGTCTGTCATCGCCAAATAGCAGAACCTTTGGTAATATACTGTATACTCTCCTGGTATCTCCTCCTCATACTCCTTGCAATAATGTATTCCATCTCTTTAGATCATGTTAAGAATAAAGACTAAAACAGAGAAATATGGGCAATCACAGGTAAATTCTTAAGACACTGAGTGGCATACATTTTATTTCTCTCTTTTATCTCCATCTTTTTCTCCCTCTTTTCTTTGAATTTCATGAAATGAGAGAAGCCAGATATGTACTCAGTATCGGCCGATAAGGCTGACAAGGCAAACTTCGAGCTGCCATCAGGTTAAGTTTCCGTTAAAGAAATGATAAGGAGGAATAGAGGGTCTTTGGGGCTGTTTGGTTCAGAAGTTTGTTCCCAGTGACAGATTTAATCTACCAGAAATGTATTGTGACATTAATGCTTGTTTTATGTTTACCATCAACAAAGATTATTTAACTGTTTAACAAAAGAACAGTTAAATAACTGAATGTTACTGATAAAAAACATTACTTGTAGAAAAAATTTAAGTTTTTTTTTTTTATGTATTTTTTGGGCATTTTGTGCCTTTATTGATAGGAGAGAGACAGTGGATAGGCTTGTGAAAGAGGGTGAGAGAGTAGGGGAAGACACTCTGCAAACTGGTCACAGGTGGGATTCGAACCTGGACCGGCAGAGGCACATACATGGGGTGCCTGGTTGCTAACCACTCTGCCAAACCAGCACCCCTTAACAGGTTTTTTTAATTGCTCTAAAAATCAGCTTTGATTAATTATTTGGATTTGTATTAGAGACTGTTTGCCAGATTATTTTAGAAATCTGAGCACTTGCTCAACTGGTTTTGAGGAATTGCCACTCTGACTTCAGGCTGATCTGATTATATTTTCTCTTTTAAAATCAATCATAATGTGTCTGATCTCCATATTTCACTTGTGACCAACAATATTTCAAGATGTTCTCTTTGAATTTTACTCAAATGTCCTTCTTCATAATCCACAGCTGCACTCAAACAGTCCCCACTTGTTGTCCTTTCAGAGGCATATTACTGTCAGGCAGAAGCTCTAGTTTTTGGCTGAATTAAAATCCTAAACTCGTAACCACAAGATCAAGCCCACGTCCTTAATCATCCTCCCTCATCCCTCTGGAATCCAGAGTCTTAACTTTGTTTAGCTGAACAGCGGCACTCATACACACAACATCCGATGATGACGGATATCTGACGTAGGTTTATTTGAGAAAACAGATCAAACCATTAATCACATTTCTTTTCATACTTTGTCATTTTTCAGAGAGGAAGAATAAAGGAGATCGGCAAGATGATCCAAACAGGAGAGAGCGGGAAAATTCACGAGGGCAAGGAGGGGGAGGAGGTGGAGGAGGTGGAGGAGGTGGAGGAGTTGGTGGAGGTGGTGGAGGTGGAGGAGGAGGAGGAGGAGGAGGAGGAGGAGGAGGGGGGAAGAGAAGACGAGGCCAGAGCAGGACCACCACCTCTGCTACCAGCATCACAACGACCTCTATCTCCTAAACTCTGCTGGATGGGGCTGAGAGGAGAGAAAGAGACAATGCCTCACTCGGAAGCAGGATCCATATATAGACAAAGGACAAGTGGTTGAAGGAGAAGATAAATGCTGCTATGCATTGAAGAAGATGCAAAGAGAACTGGAGGAGGTTTGCTGCAAACAGAAAGGCTGCTGTGAGCTTTTTAAATTGTTGAACATATCTGGAAGATACTGGTGTTACAGTCAGAAAGACCTGATGATTTCTGCTCAACGCTGAGGGATAATAGTGGACTGTAAAGCCACGTTGGAAGGCTGTATTTCAAGTCCTGTATAGAACCGTCTCTGTTTTTTAACTGAGATAACCTTCATGGATTTAAGACGGAGCATTCAGGCTGACAGTCTGATAACAAATGAAGAATCCAGACACATTTCGATCCCACTCTGTGCTGCATTTGTTTTTGTTTGATGGACTCTCTCAGCAGCTGACGTATTAGGCATAATGGAAATGATTGACAAGATTCCAATGGCAGCCATGTTCTGTGATGTCTTATTCAAGTTGGGAAGTGATGCAGTTAGTGACAGATTTTTGTAGGACAACCCGAAAGTTGGCATTGTGCTGTTTCTCTCGACTCAAAGCCTGAGATTTAACAGTGCTGTTGGATCATTACTGATAAAAAGCTAAGCGGTGTACAAAAATAATCAAACTCGCACATTTTGTTTTCCATCATCACTTTACAAACAAATTTCACTTCCAACATACAACACCATACCTTTTCTTTGAGAATGTCCTTTCAATTGAATAACCTGATCAAATTGGTGGCTATAGCTGTGGCTATGGTTTAGTTTATTGAAAAAGAAATATTAAATAATTGCATCAGCCCCACTTTCATTTTGTAATTCTTGTTAGCAGCTCATTAGCAACTGTAGTTTTAACATAATAATGATTTATGATTCAAACATGGCCAACATCATTTTATGTTGCCAAAAAAAATGTCAAAATCTTGCCCACACATGTTCAGCATGGACCTCATTTCAGGATTTTACCCAAAAAGATTTTCTAAGATCTAATAGGCTATTGGATTACCAACTCATTTCCACATTTTTAGACTCATTCCTACTCCATTTATTTCAGATTATTTAGCTAATTATGGCAAATAACTTGAGTTTGCCTTTTTTATATCTGACATGCACCATTGTTTAATGGACTGACAAATAAGTGGCCTATTTAAGCTAGCAGGGAACATTATTTTATCTGCTTGCCTTTGCCAGCACTGCTCTGCACCAGTATTGTGCTCATGCATTCAATCCTTCACTACCACAGCATTCAGCTGAATGTTCAGGCAGAGTGTTTAAAATGCTATCTCAGTACTCCTCACTATCTGCATATAAATAGTTCTACTTGAAGTGATAAGGGGAGGGCATAAACGGCAAACCATTGTTGGCTTAACAAAAATCTAGCTTGACGTGTTTCCCATGTGGGAATTGATATATCATCTGATAATATCATAAGGGATTGGACTATGTTAGCGCAAATTTTGTAAAAGGAGCAGGCAGCTGAGAGCAAAAGGGATTTTCCACAGAACATTGTTTTGTTATAACAGGCCACTGACGCATATATTTGTGGGAAAACAACATCAAATGTATACTTTGAATACTGTTATTTAATAAACTTGAGACAAAATTCAAAGAAGATTAATCTATCTATTAGTATAAGGTAGGTTGGTGCACATCTTACTACGCCACCATGCTGCCTTTAGACACCTTAGTAGACCCATGATGCATTCATGCTCACAACATAATAGTAGTAATATAGCTCTCATTTTGTTGTTGAGTTCACATCCATTGAAACAGGGAGAGAACCCAATTGTAGATCCACTCAAAATAAGACCGAAAACCCCTAAAGGTTAATATGTCTTACCTCCAGAGAATCTAATATGAAGATTCATCAAATGCTCAACTGAGAATATCCAGAAGGTAAAGACAAAGAACCACCAGGGTTCACATAAAACACCAGAGAGGGCATGAAAAGGTGACTCTGCCTCTCCAAGGGCACTCATTAACAGTGCATTCAGAAAAGACCAAACTGAAGGGGCTATTTCACGATGTGGGATTGGCTTGAATGTACTCTGCTGTTTTTCATTAAGGACTGTACCTAGTACCTGGCAGTGTTTTTTTTTTTTTCTTTGAACCACTCCTAAGGTGGTTCCGTGCGAGTTGAGCCAAGACTTAATGTGACGTGGAGACCCTGCTTATCTCTGAATAGTCAAGGTATCACAACAGTCTGGGATATCTGACACTGAAATGAAAAGCTTCTCATAGTCTGCTCTAAAAAGCTGTATTACAGTCCAAACTTCTCCAACTTAAGATTTTTTGTCTGCTTGTAAACATCTTTGGAGCAAAATTCATTTTCTGAGAAGATTTACAAAAACATAGTGCAATAGCCTATGGTTTAAACAAAGAGCCCCTACAAAAACAATTCCAGTGCCGACATATCTAATCACGCCATTATTCCAATCACTCAACCACACAATTACCACACCATTTCTCAAGTCGGAAATTCATCATCCCTGCATCCTTCAACCTTCATACCTCAATCCTCATCCCTGCATCCTTCAACCCTGCACTCTCACCCTTAAGCTCCATCAACCCTTCCTGTAACAGTCCTCAACTCAACATCTTCCTTCACCCTTATTCTCAGTCCTCCTTCTCTTTTTGCCTGAAAACCCAAACTTGTGTCTTTACCCTTGCATCCCTTCACCCCTCTATCCTTCATCACTCATACCCGTTAACCTGTATCCTCTTCTCCTTATCCTGATCCCTGCATCCCTCCATATCTCAACCCTTAATTTATTTGTCAGTTTTACTCATACCTTGATCCTCTCTCTCACCCTTGTGTTCCTCCTTTTCTTCCTTTATCACTACTTCTCTCACACTGAATTCCACATCCCTCAACTCTTCATCTCTGCATCCCTTAACACTCCTCTTCATTCTTTGATCCTCCATTTTTAGCCCTTCATCCCTCCATACCTCGATCCTTATATTTACCTTCACAACCTGCAAACCCTCATTCCTATCCTTGCATTTCTTCATTCTGTACCCTGCGACCTTGACATCATTTCAACTCCTAAATCCTCATTCCTTTATCTCTAATATCCCCTAACCTGTATCCTCATTTCTTTCATCCCTTTATCCTCACATTTCTACCCTCACAACTCTTTATCCATCCATTTCTTCATCATTCAATCCCTATCTTGTCATCTCTTGACCCTCACATTCACATTATCCTCAATCATTTATCCCTGAACCCTTTATTCCTCCATCTCGCAACTCTCCACCCCATTCTTTTACCCTGCTTTCTTTGTAACTTTCCTCTGACGCATCATCCAAACATCTCCTATTATTGACGACAACGGAGAATTTGAATCCATTTCCTAACCAGTGTTGTGTGTGGTAGTAGATTTGTGCATTCTTTTTCTCGTCTTACTTGCCAGTTTGGTTAAAATTGCCTTTTAACTGGGTTGTGATCACCATTATTGTCCCATCCACTCCAAGTAAGACTTACTCACTATAAAGACACAGATACAGAAAGACAGAAAATTCACAAACTAGCATAGACAAGAAACTAACTAAGAAATAACTGCTAGAATCGGAGGGTTTATGGTGTAAAACGTCAGTAAATACAACCATATGACAGCAAAAACGGCAGGTTTTCAACTAATGTTATAAGAAAATGGCTGCCACTGGAATTCTGTCCAACAGTATTATGTCTTTGTACCTTTATTTCCTGTTATGACGTGAAAAAGAAAGGCACTGGAAACTACTTGTGGTTGTTATGAACTGAGGGTCTTCTGTTGTATTATTTTGAGAAGGGAATCTTATGACAAAACAAGCCCGAGAGGAGGATTACTGGGAGTTTTTGTCCAGCGTGTCCACACAAACCGTTTCCATTCGATAGCTTATTGTTAGCTTCAAATTAAATGTTGGTGTTTGTAACTCTGCACAGAAAAAGGGGAGTAGAAATATGATTATTTGCATGTGTACAAGGCTGCATGTGTGTGCCTTTTGCGTCTGTTTGTGTATGTTTGTGTGCGCGTATGTGTTGTCTGTACCTGAGTGTTTGTACTTTGTATGCATCTCTGCACGGAACCCTGTTGTGTGTCAACGGATCTTCGATGTTTGTACATGTGTGTTTACGTTTGCACATATGTGTTAATGTTGGCTCATAGACTGAAGGACTAGGATCTGAAACAAGAGGAAGGAGATGTAAATCCACAGTGATATATCAAATATGCAGTAACTACAAGCCACTGATTATTATACAAGCCATCCAGTCATCAGCTGCTCAGTAACCATGTCTGTTTGTAACAGGGTCTGGAGATTTTTGCACAACTTTACTTTTCCTACTGCTCATGTTTCAGAAAAATCATAGCATTTTACACGTTTATTCTATAAAAAAAAATGGCTTCATAACATCCATACAACGAAATGGGTCTTTTTCTATGATGTGTCTTTTTTTCATGGGTCTGTTTGCTTCACACAAGGCATAAGTTGGAGGGGGGAGTTCCACGCTTCATTAATCATTCAATTATGGATCGATACTGAATATGACCAGCTGTGCTTATCATCATCATCAAACAAAAGTATTAGTATCATCATGTATAGCTTATTCTGTGAAAGCTGAAATAAAATTTGGATGAAGCTGATGAAACTTCCGTCATACACTGACTCTGGGATTATTTCTTGTTTCAGAAAAAGTGACCTCTGTGTCCGGTTGATCTAAGTTTTCATGGTTTGCTCATGTGGTTTTTGTTGTGTATACAAGGGCTGTCCAGACTTTTTCACCAGGGGCCACGAACTTAAAATCATAAGGACAACCAGACTGTGGTGGCAGTGGCCAAGTAAAGTGTGCTTTCTCCATTTATGGAGGCTCTGGCCTTGTGCGGACAGCCTGGGTTTGATTTCTACCTGAGGACTGTTTTCTTGTCTGCTTGCCCTGCTACATTGCTCCTCAAAGACTTTGTCCACTGTGCCATCACAATTTATACAGGGGAAGGGTAAAAAATAAATAAATAAATAAAAAAGTAAGAATGGACCACTTTAATACGCTTATCCAAAGTGTATTGCAGTTAAAAAAAATCAATCCTATGTCCGTTTTGTTGTCGTCAATCACTGAAAATGTATCAATCCATTCATACACAACTCATGCTGCTTATCTATTTTGGGGTTGCAGGGGGGTCTGGAGCCTTTCCCAGCTGACATTGGGCAAAAGGTGCGGCACACCCTAAACTGGTAGCCAGCTGATCACAGGGCCACATAGAGATGGTCCACAATTCAAGCTCACACTTATGGGAAATTTGGATGAATTAACAAGCATATTATTAGTCCGTGAGAGGAAGTCACAGTGCCCCAAGACAACACAAGCATGAACAGGGAGAACATCTTACTCCACATAGAAAGGCCCTGACCAAGAATGAGGGATGGAACCAGCATACTTATTACACACACTACCTGCTGCTCCACCCCTGTTATATTCTGATGCTCTATACAACTGGTCATACTATTAGGTACACCTTGTTAGAAACAGGTTTTTCCCCTTTTATTGTTTTCAGAACTATTTTAATACTTAGTGGTATAGATTCAACATTTTCCCTTGAGATTTTGCCTCATACAATCATTTTATTTACCCTTTATTTAACCAGGAAAAGAAACTCATTGAGATTAAAAATCTCTTTTGCAAGAGTGTCCTGGCCAAGATAGGCAGCAGCACAATTTACATAGTTTCTTACATTCACAAACGTCATTACTCACAAACACACAGACCTGTCAAACACTTAATGTACAATTAATAAAGACATTTGACAGGCTGGATTATTAAAGGAAGCAAGATCATCTGTTGACACATCTGCAGCCAGATGCCTCAGTACATCATTTAACATCCTCTTAAAAGTGTCCAATGAGACCAGCTCATTAAGCTTCAGGTCTTTCATTCCAAGCAAAAGGATCAGCAAATATAAAGGCTTTTTTTCCCTGCTCAGTTCGGACCTTGGGGACAGACAACAAGAGGAAAACTTTGGGACCGAAGTTTATAAGACCCTGAAGTCCTTTGACTGATGAAGGTCAGAAGATATGAAGGGAGTAGACCTAAAATCGCCTTATAAATGAGAATGTGCTCATGCATAAGGTGAATCATGATAGTACAACAGCTGCAGGTTTGTTGGATGCACATCCTTCATGCTAATCATCTGTTCCACCGCACCCCAAAGACGCTCTTCTGAGATCTGGTTACTATGGAGGCTCGTGAACAACAGGAAACTCAGTGTCAGGTTCAAGAAATCAGTTTGAGATTATTTGAGCTATGTGGCAGGGCAAATTATCCTGCTGGAAGTAGCCATCAGAGGATGACAGCATTGTTTTATTTATTTTGAGCATAATCAAAAAAAATTAAACATAATAAAATAAAAACAGCAACCAAAGTGCAAAACAACAAAATGTGTAATTTGCATATTCAAAAAGGAGTAGGAGGAAGTGGATACTTATCTGGTCCCACCCCTTCACCTTACACAAGCAGTCAGTAATTAACCCACCTCCAAATAATAATGATAACACTGATGAAAATAGATCACACTTAAACAAAATAAACCAATAAATATAAATATATAGGGATGAACATGGTCAGCAACAATACTCAAGTAAGTTGCTGAGTTAAAACTAAGACCACTGGTACTAAGGGGCCCAAAGCATGCAGAGGAAACATCCACCCCATCATTGCACCACCATCAGCCTGAACTGCTGTTACAAGACAGGATGGATCCATGCTGTCCTGTTCTTTATAAATATTGCAGCAGAAATCATTATCCATCGGACTATTCAACATTTTCCCAGTCTTCTGTTGTCCAATTTTGGGTGAGCCCATGCAAAATGTAGCATCAGTTACTGTTCTCAGCAGACAGGTATGGCACTCAATGTGGTTTCCTGCTACTGCTGTCAATCTGCTACGGATTTGAGATTTTATGTGGGGGTCAGCAAGCAAGGGGGAGATAGTTCGTTCTGTGTGTGTAAATACAAAAGAAACATCATTCACTGTCAAGAAAACACTTATGAAACAATATGGGACAATGAAGATCATCTGGCACACAGTAGGCCCCTCAAATAGACTCAGTCGACAGAACTTTACACTCTCTCTTCATTTGGGAAGTAAATGGATGCTCAGTGTCTTTAGAGTGTGGATAAAACCCCAGTTCCCTAAAAACTTTAAAGTTAAAACAGAATGCAATGATTTGCAAGTGCCTCAACCTACATTCAACTGAATACACCACCAAGACAAGAAATTCAATGTTTAAAATGGCAAATTTTATTTTTATTTTTTTTATTTTATTATTTTTTTGCAAATATTCAATCATTTTGATTTTGATGCCTGAAACACACTTAAAAAAAACTGAGACAAAACTGGAAACAGCTGTGCCATGATTCAACATAAAAAAAGGATTCTTCAAGGATCTTCTGAAAAATATCAGAAGATTCAGAGAATCCGGAGAAATCTCTGCACATAAGCAACAAGGCCAAAAACCATGAATGCCCATGACCTCTGACACCTCAGGTGGCACTGCACAAAAAATATCATTCTCTAAAGCAGGGGTGGGCAACCTTCATGACCAAGAGGGCCACATAACACCATTTTTCCCAGCCTGAGGGCCGCATTGTTACAAATTTTCAGAAATTCTCCAGGGGAAAAAGGATGTTAGATAAATACCATTAGAGAATTTTAATTAATCCTAAAATTAGCATATCAATATTCATGGTTACATGACAAATAAAAGTTATTATACATAATTAAATGAATTTGACACAGAGTTCAAGCAAATTTAGCCACAATATATGGAATTAAAGCCAACAAAGCTTTTTTCAAATCAATGAAATGAGTGTTCCCAAATTTTTAAAGCTCAAAGATTTTACTGCTGCCATATTTTGAATACAGTCTTGAGTAATACTTTATATAATGTTCCAATGCTTCACGAAAAAGATTTAGAGACATTACAATAGCAAAGCTGGTCATAAATAACTTACAAAAGCCAATAAAAATTAAAATATCAGTCAATATTGTATAGAATTAGTTTGATTAGATGTTTGAGTTTTCTTCATATTTACAATTCTGATTTGAAAATGACTGACAGGTCACATTTAGTGAGGCAGAGGGCCGTACTCGGCCCCCAGGCCGCCAGTTGCCCACCCCTGCTCTAAAGGACATTACCACATCGGCTCAGGATCACACTGGAAACCATTGTCAGTCAATACAGTTCATCGCTGCATCTACAGGTGCAAGCCAAAAGTCTACCATGCAAAGACAAGTCATATATTAACAGCACCCAGACACACTCAGCTTCTCTGAGCTCGAGCTCATCTGAGATGGGGATGTTTTTTTTTAATCATGGACGTTGTGTCCTTGGGGCTACAGAGAAAAGAGACCATCAGATTGTTTTCAGCACAAAGGTCAAATGCCTGTGATGGGACAGGGTTTTGCTAATGCCCATGGCAGGGGTGACATTTATGAAGAACTTTAATATTTAAAGGTGCAAACAGGCTTTAGAGCAACATCTCCTGCCATCCAAATGACAGCTCTTTCAGATCCATCACTGCTCATTTCAGCAAGACAAAGCCAAATCACATTCTGTGTATGTTTCAACAGCGTGGTTTTAACCTGTCTCCCACTTTGAACATTAAACATTTTGTCTTGTAGCATTTTAAATTGATAGCTGGTCAAAAAAAAATTGCTATTTATTGTGTCCTATTTAAATATTTCTTTTGTACACAATGTCCCAACTTCATTGAAACTGGGCTTTGAATTTACATTTCATTCATGGATTGAAAACACGAGTATTCATTCACTTTTCATCAAAAACATGAGCATGTTCAATAAATGTTTTCATTTACAGCATTTAGGGACACCATCAGGAAACAGAGTCCACTCATTTCACTGAGCATAGTTTCTGAAAATTACTCTCTCAGAGTTGTTTTGAGATGCTCCTACAAGTCGTCTTAAAGCTAAGTTCCCTAACTTTTTAAGGTATAATATGGACCCTCCGAGAGAGTCCTCATAAGGTGTCTTGGGATCTCAAGCATTGATGTTCGAGGGTGGAATCAGCTCTGAGATGTGCGGCAAAGACAAACACTGATCCTTTAAGATTTTCAGGTGAGCCTTTGACTGACAACTTCTCACTGAAATGTGTGTAAAGTCCCTCATAATTATGAAAATTTACTTCTAAAAATCCAAACTGTTAAAATCAAATTAAGACTAAGTTCCAGTGCCCCCCCACCCCACAGACACTTTTTTTCCCATTCTTTTTCCTGTTTAATCTCCAGCTATTATTATTGCTGTTGTTGTTTTTATTTGTAATTAACTTTTATTTTATATTTCTGCATTTTTCATGATCTCCTGTAAGGTCCCTCCATCCATTTTTCTTTGTTTTTCATTAGTATTTTTTATACATCTTTGCGTAAACATTTTTTATATATAGCATATATATATTGCTGCAGATATGTTTGAATGTAAACACAATTTTCTTCATCTTACCATGTTCATTTCTCATCTTTTTATCATAAAGTTTCTTTATGTTGCTTTTTAGTTTTGTTTCCTCACCTTTAACATTCTGGATCCCTTCCTACATAAGCTTATTAACATGCTCAGTGTTCTTTTCTGCTGTATTTTAGTTGGTGTCTGAGTTTTGTCGATCAGTTTAATATTCTAACATTTGATTAGTACTTCTTTGCAAATATTTCCTTTTTAAAAAGCAAAGGGTTAAGATCAAAAAACACATTTTTGAGTCAAATAGCATTTGCCAGTAAAAATATATATCCTATCAATACTAAGTGTCTTTTCTTTTATTACGATTATTTTAGACATTTGGAGACTGTGGCTTATTATAAACTAGAAAGATTTCCCATTAAATATGTCAGTAGGGTGTTTTGTGACTTCAGGGGTTTTGGGAATCCACGTAAAGTGGCCACTTGATGAACTGCAGACTTAGGATTTTTCGAAATTTACTTCATTGTGGTTGTTGCCTTTTCTTCTGTAAGAATAAATCTTATGATGTTAGATTTTCCCTTAATTTATAGTAATTTGCACTCAACGCATGGGTGAAATCTTTAAATGTTTCTGTAAAAGACACACAAATGACAAATAGTCAATGGTATAAAAAAAAACCCACCAGGATTAACAAGACTATAACAAACAAATAAAAAAATAAAGTGAAATAAAAACAAGCTGTAAATGGAAGCTAGTTATTTTATTGCCAACTCCCATGTCAAATCTGTTCCAGACCAAGAAGAGGACAAATGGCAAGGACAGGAAAATAACATTTAACTCAATACAAAACACGACATCAAAAACACAGAACCTGACAGAAATGAAAAATTAAGTGCAGGAATTCAAAGGAACAAAATAAGGACAATGAAATACTTGAGTGGTCCAAATAATTTGGCACTTTTGTTTGAGGATTTGTGTGTTTGTCCTACAAAAAGTCTTTGAACTATTGTTTCAATACCCTCAGTTATAATCTAATTTACACACAGTTTTCTGTTATGAAGAAAACTGACTGTTTTAGGACTCACGTTGAAATAAACAGGCTCTTCTTTTATGTGGACGACTAAATTGACAATCTGATCGAGATTAACAAAAACTGTAAACATTAATACTTAACAGAACAACCCTAAAAAGAGGGGAGAGGGGGATCAGTCTGAAATAAATGCTTTTATTTCACAGACATCCTGCTGATATAAATTTGTGTGCCAAGTTTCTACTACTTACCATCTCATCTCTCATCTTCTGACATGAATTCTGGGTGTTCAGAGCTCATCTGTCTCCGGCCTCGAGGCCCTCAGCAGTCATGTTACGTCCTATCTCAGGCTGATGGAGGCCATCTTGGGAGGTGGAGGAGAGCTGCGATGGGGTGATGGTCCCGATCAGCAGCCAAATGCTGGCGCCCAGGAGGGGGTCGTAAAAGCAGAGACAGAAATAAAAATTAATGGTGTGTCATAGCCAGAAGGGAGGGGGTATACCATGCCTTGGCCCTACAACAAAACAGCCGTTTCTCATTACAAAAAGGGAGGGCAGGGGGGAATGGTAGAGTATGCACCGTAAATTACACATTCATCGCTCTTCCTGACCATAAATTCTTGCCCTGGCTCCATCGGACGGGGCTCTCCCTCACCTCCCACTCTCCCCTTTTTCTCTCCCTCTTGTTCCCCATTCCCATGTTTTCCAAGAGAAATGAATGGTAAATCTTGGGAGTATATGGGTGCCCTTTTGAATTGCCAAGATCCATAACACTGAATGATTTCATTGCTTTAGTTTGGCCTTTGAGCCGGACCCCAGGGGGAGTGTGACGACAGTGGAGAACACACAGTACATGACGGCCTGACTTACACGCACAATCCCTGATCCAAATGTAAACAGAGGGGTACCACTGCATTACAAAACTTCAAATCAGATGCTGAAGTCACTCACAAATTCACTGACAGATCTGTAAAACAAATTGATTTATAGTCTGGAACTTTATCTTAGTTACTGTTGTTCATATTTTCCTTTAAACTGGTCACAATTTGGGGGGATAAATTATCTCAAATGATCAATTTTAAGCAGCCTTTTAAGACTCGTATTCATAAATTTGTCTGTGTTTCACCTTCAAAGTAGAAAATGTATGTATTATCTCAAGACTACAACAAAGGTTTTCTTTTGCTATCAAGTGGTGTGACCTCAGACCAGGAAATCACAGGAAAATGAATTATAACAAAATTAATGGATATGCATCTGCCTAGAGTGTTTTAGCCTCTCTCTTCCACATCTTGTAATCTCAGTAAAGGTTTATCATTTATGATATCAGAGCTAGCCCAAACCAATGTGGTGCCCTGGGCAAAATTTCACTTGCAAAGACTCTGGATTTGCCAGATATCTCAGTAATAGTAAATTCATTTGTTTAGCACTTAAAACAAAGGTTTACAAAGTACTTTGTCATACAGAAAGGAACATCGAGAAGACACATACAATACCTTAAGCATGAATGGAGCTAACCAGCAAGGTGCGCAATTTAAATCAAAGAACCTGTACAAACATACACAGATGGCAAAATGAATCCAACCACACTGACAACCAAAGAAGAGAGCATGGAAAGGAAACATTACAACTTCAACTGATACGCCCACTTTTTTTTTCTCTGCATGTCTTGCCTCAGTCCAGAGTCCATGAAAAGCAGATAGACATCATTCTTTCCACTGCCTGTGAAGTAACAAGAAAGAGATAGGCAAAGCTTGCACACCGCTAGTTAGGTTAGCTGAAACACTCAGAGTCAACGGGCGTAGCTAACCTGCTTCTGCCTACAGTCATCAGATAAACTCTTCAGCAACTCTAAACAGTCCTGTGTGCTTGTTGTTACAAATTTTTCTACAGCATTGGTTAAACCCACCACTGAACCTACTTCAGCGGTGGTTTGAGCTAGAGATGTAACGTTCACGAACGAGTCGAGTTTTCTGAACATCTCTTTTAAGTAAATGATAAGAACTGATTCACAGTTGAACTACACCCTAAAGAAGGCACTAGCTGGCACGTGCCAGCACAGTCTCGAGTATCTTCAGGCCCCCCTAAAATCCCCAAACCATACCAAACACGAACTCCCATTCCCGTGGTCCCACCACCCACTAAACCACCCTTCTCAAAATAAAAGCCTGTTCAGATGTCCAGCATCATAAAATATTGCTGGGTTCTTTCATCTAGAAGGTCCATCTTGCAAACCCTCCAGCTGACATGTTGGCTTCCAGTCAGAAAATGACTGGACCAAGCAGGATCATTTGAGGTGCGCTTTTGTTGTGTTGGGAGACATAGGCAACCTCAGAATAGTAAACAACAGCCACAGACTATGTCATATATTCTGCTGATTTGATCGCCCGCCAATACATGAGATAGGCAGAATGCATCTTTAATTACCACCCCAGTTTTTTTTCTTTTAAACTTCTGACACCCCAAAACCTGTTCTGCAAGGTGTTGATCTGATGGTTAGTGAATATCTCATAAGGTACGGTCAGGTTTGACAGCACATGCCAAGTCAGCAGTTTGCCATTTATCAATCCTGCCAGCTTGTCTGCACCACCACCAACATTACCCCAACCCCAGGAGGTGTACTTTTAGGACTCCGGAGGCAAGGGACGCCAACCCCTTTCAGTTGTGTTAACAACTGCCGTAACCAGCAGCAGTGCCCCAGGAGGTCTTCTCTTTATGTAAAGTAAGGTTTGAACCTCACAATAGGACATCATTCTGAGAAATAAGCTGCATGGTGGTGCAACAGGTGGAAGATAGTTTGTTCTCTCCCTTGCATGCATGGATTCTTTAGGTGCTCTGCCTTCTTCTCACAAACCAAAAACATGCTTGATAGGTTAATTGGTGACTAGGATTTTGTCATAAAGGTGAGTGTGTGTGAATAGTTGTCTGTCTCTATGGCAGTTATTGGCTATTGAGCGGTCCAGGATGCGCCCCTCCTCTTGCCAGTTGGCTGAGAGTGGGTCTGGCCCCATGCGACAGGAGTAATGTATGGATAGATGGATCGCCCTCAGCACATTTTAAGTCGTAGTTATCTGACCTTAGTTGACCTATGTTGGGGCCAGTCAGACCTCCCATCTTGAAAAATGCCCTCACATGAATGAAAACTCTTTTATACGAGGATCTGACCCAGAAAACTCTAACTCAGAGTTTTATATTCTTCAGTGGAGTCTGACTCACTCTGCCTGTGAGAGAAGCCTGTCAGGTTGTACCAAAGTTCCCTCTCATGTTTTCCAGTTCCATTTTAACGCACAGCATCACTGACATAACTCTTGCAGAAATCTCTCTAAGATGTTCTGTCATCAGCTGGGTGAATGAGAGGTCTGGGCTACATGAGGTCACTGGAGTCTCCGACTGAGTCACCACTGACCGCCAGCAGCATCTCGCCGGCCTCTACCCCGCCCAGTTTTGTTGTTTCCAGCTCTTTAAACATGGGCCTTCAGAGATATCCTGTCAGCAGTCCCAATGATCCATGATAAATCCCATTTCTAAACTCCACAGCCATCATCTCCCATGGCACGAGATCTGAGAGGCTGAATCTGGAAATGTACAAAGAGAGAATGTCCTCTTCAATTCAAAAGTACTTCAGTGGATTGTACATCAGTGCTGACAGGACAGCATGTTTCTATCAGTCTCAGAAATCCATTAAAGACAGGCAGCTAAATCAAAAGTCACTAAACTGTTTCATGTCTTTGGGAATCCCACAGTCTTTGTGAGGCTGCATCTGAGGAGAGTTAGAAGACAACGTCACTTACAATACAAATTATGAGGTGTCGGGGTGATGTGGTGAGAGCAAATGTGGAATCAGAGTCAATACCAGATGTTTGAAGAGTACCAGGAAGATTCACAGCAATTTTGCTGTCTACATCTTACTTTGTTTTTCATGTTTGTGTTCGTGTATTGACTGAATACGAGAATTCAACAGGAGAAACAAGCACAAGACACTGTTGCTCTGTCATAACAGTTTATAGGAAAATCCAAAGCCACACATTCATTAATTGTTGTGTCTAATTTTCAAGAAATAGCCAGAAAATCTCAGATCTGAGGAGAAAGGTTGTCGAGAGGTACTGTAATAATGCTTGATATGTACTGCCACTCTCTGGAACAAAACGGTACTGCATGGAAAGAGGAGCAGAATTTCTTGATGGGGTGAGGGAAGGATGAGAGTAACATTCATTTGTGTGAAAAACAGTGACAAATATAGTGCCTGCCAATGACAACAGTCCACTGGGGGGGACTGCTTATGACATGTGCACCCAGGGTGACACATTAAAATAATTACATTAACTTATTACAAAGTATTTGTGATTTAAGAAGTGTTTGTATACAGTTTTTCCTGAGTATGTTTTTGTGATGTACTGCACTGTTACATTAGTTCAGTGGCTCTCATCTACTCCCCACCCCCTAAAAACTTCAAGACTCACCCAAAAGAAATCAATTAAAAAGCAAAGTTTTGATTTTGGTAAGTACATCCAAACATCTAAACATTAATCTCTTCATGAAGCATTACTGTGCAAATATAGCAGCCAATAAGCACTACTTTTACAAGGCATTAACATTAGTATGGCAAAAAAAGGGATGAATTTAGTCAGGCAAAAAAAGATTTTTGTTTTACATCTCTTGCAACTAGAGCGCGTGCCTCACAGCCAGAAGTTTCCTGGTTTGATTCCCGGGTCGGGAGGGCCTCTCTGTGTGAAGTTTGCATGTTCTTCCCGTGCATGCGTGGGTTCCCTCCGGACACTCCGGCTTCCTCCCACAGACCAAAAATATGCTCATTAGGTTAAATAGTGACTCTAAATTGCCCTTAGGTATGAGTGTGAGCGTGAATGGTTGTCTGTCTCTCAATGTGGCCCTGCGATCGACTGGCGACCGGTTCAGGGTGTACACCGCCTCTCTCCGGATGACAGCTGGGATAGGCTCCAGCCCCCCGCAATCCTGAAAGGGATAGCCGGGTATAGAAAATGAATGAATGAATGAATGAATGAATCTCTTGCAACTATATTTGAATTAATCAGTTAAATCAATATACTTCCCAGCTCTACCTTGTTCCCTCTTAGAGGTCAAAACAATAAAGTGGTGAGTCCTATTTCTTTAAAGAGTAAATTAAAGATTTCATTCTGATAATTCTAAATTTCCCAGACTTAAGAACATAAACCTGAAACAGGCAAAACCTGTTGCAACACAGTCCATATTAATTTTTACAGAAATCCCACCTCTGACATCGCAAGTAGCCAATCACAGTGCAGTGCCCAATTTGGCTGCACCCCCCAAGGGATGTGGTCACATAACCCCTGGGGGACCTTGCCCCACTATTTGAGAAATATTACATTAGCCAAAGTGTATGATCTCTCAGTAAAAAAGAAACAAAATGAAATGAAAAGACAAACCAGTGGCAATTTTTCTTCAACTTGTATTGTCACAATACCAAACATCTATTTTGATATTGATACCAAGTTAACTATCACAATTCAAACAATGCTTAAAACAATACTGGTTCAATACTCTGTACCTTTAGGTAACAGGAAGTGCACAAGAGTTGGTAACATTTGGGAGAATTGACAGTTTATTTAAAAATATGCTGATTAAATAATAAAATCACACTTAAGTTTAAGCTATTAGAAATCAATCAGAGAAAGCTTTTAATCTTTTTAAATTTGTTTGACAATTTATATTCATTTGGTCAAATACATTGTTAGTATATAAACCTTTTTCCCACAGAGTGTACAGAATTTATTTTAAGGGATACCCTGCAGTAGTACTTAAAATAAATTTAACACTGAATACTTTAAAATTAAGCACTTTTACCTCAGTAGATTCATGCAGTGCCATTTTACACGCTTTACAGAAATGCATCATAGTACTTTGTACTTGGGTAATATATTGGTGTAGTCATTCCACCTCTTGTTGTCTCCTTCTGACATCAACACTCCCGCTAAATACTTTGTTGGTGCCCATCTGGGAAATGTTTAGAGAAGCAGGAGGTCTTAACAATGTTTGTGGGGGAAAGAATCTTAATAAAGTAACTAAATGATAATAACAATAAAATAATGACAATGATGTGCAGCAGGCAATGTGTGTGCCTCACGGCAAGATTGTTGCTGGTTAAAACCCTGTTTTGTTGTATGGAGTTTGCATGTTTCCCTCCACATACATGGGTTCTCTTCAGGCTCTCTGGCTCTTCCCACAGACCAAAAACATGCACATGAGACTCTTAAGGTGAATGATTGTCGGTTTGGATGATACTGAAATGAATGCTGTAACCACAAGAGGGAGACAAAGGCACAAAAATACCATTACTGATCTCCCTCTGCAACACAAACCTTTATCTGGCCATTCAAAAGCCATCTCTAACAACAAAAAAACACTAAGTCTACAATCACGCTGATAAAGCTGCATTAAAAATATTACTCAGACAAAATTAATCTTAAAGCATACCTCAGTCACACAAAGCTGCATTTACCCCCAGTGTTGTATTATCCAGGACAGTTGTCATCTGCCCCTGCCCTTGTTGAACCCATAAGAACAAAAAACATCATTTTCTCTCCTAGCATTCATTTTACAGATAACAGTATACATGTTTGCCTTCACAAAAAGTACTTTTAGTGCTACTAAAATAATCTGTGAAACTTGTGAAGGTGCTCGAGATTTGCATGAGTGATTGTTTTATCTGGATGTAGTGCTCCATTTCAGCCCGTTTACACCAATCATAATCCAACCTGCAGACCTTATGTGACACCTACACAGAAATAGGTAGAACCATTTTGATAGTCGGCCTGCCCAAGTATGACCTCTCAAATCAAACATGTTTTCATGAGATACTGCATATTTTCTTTCATTCCATGAAATCCAAACTTTATTGAAGAAATGATCTTTTGCAACCTGGACCCAAATAAGGAATCAGATTGAGTCAAGTTTGAAGAGAGCTCAAGAGTTCGCTTGCTTTTTCAGAGCTTCACATCCTGACGTTTTGAATTACAGTCAATCGTGGTCGATCCACTCCTCAGACTTTTCACATACCAAACGTCTCATCTCCAAACAACTGCTCCAGCGGAGCTGCCAAAAGGACTGGACGTACACCAAGCTGACCCAACAAGTAAGAAATGCAAGTGTGGAAATTGACACTTCGTTGGGGCACTTGACCCCCGTGACACAAAGAGCTCATCAGCCAATCACATGGGAGCATCTCAATGTATTACAGTAAGGCATGTAGACCTGAGGACCTGCTGAGAAAAATGCGTTGTTGATGCACAAAGTCAAAGTGGTTCAAGATGATAAAAAGGCAACATTAAAAAAAAAAAGAAAGAAAACATGCATCATGCATTAGACCATTTCTGAGGAATCAAGGTGTTAAACATCAACAGAACACCACATCAGGTGCCACCCCTGTTAGCTAAGAGCATGAAATTGAGACAACAGTTGGCACAGACTCCCCCAAACTAATGAAAAGAGCAATGGAAATATGTTACCTGATCTGATGAGTCTCAATTTCCACTGCAAATTCAGGGTTGTAATTTGATGAAAACACTAGACAAATTTCCATGGAAATCATGAGGAGGGGCTCGGGCAGCAGGGCATTTTTGGTTAATCTCAGTTCATGTCATAGTCCAGCCTGAAGCAGCATTCAGCTGGACAGTGACACAGGGAAATAATTAAGAAACACAGGGAGATAATAGGATACCTTATTGGTGTGTTTTAGTCTCGTTTGGCCTGATTAGCTGATGCCAAACACCTTGCACCTGATCTTCAGCTCTCCTCCCTATCAACCCGGTTGTGTTTCCCCTCCCTTACAGCTGTGATAACGTAATGGCTACACATGGACTGTGATTGTCTTCTGCTATATATGTGTAGGTAGATTTGTGGATATGTTTGGTGACTGATGTTGCCAAAGACTTTAAGGGTTCATGTTCTGTCTGAAGGGAAGTCAAATTTACTTCATTCACACACATGCAAGCTTTCATGAATACACTTTTCTAGCTCAGAAACAATATGTCATGTCATGGTGCATGCACCATCCTGCAGCTCACTCGCTCTCTACCTCAGCTTTCATAGCAAAGAAGAATATAAGCTTTTTGCTGACACAAATTCCCTCCCTGTTTTCGAACAAAGGAAAGGTTTTTAAGTGCAGAAAGTTCATTGTGGCCTTTTTTGTCTTTATTTTCTTCACCAGCGCTACAAGCAAGACGGAGTAAACTCACAACCGCAGTCAGACAAAAATGTGACAAATATTTGTGAACTAGAGATGCTCAAGTCTGAATGGCTTCATAAGAATTAATCACATTTCTGAGCTCCCACATTAATGGATTGTTTTTGGTTCCAAAACCACATTAAACCCTCAAAAAGTCAAAACAAACAAACAGTGTCCAAACACATTTGGACTGCAGATTGCAAATACAGTATGATCGTCAAGTCAAAAACTCTGCATGCACTTGTGAACATGATTTGATTTTAAGCAAAACATTTTAAGTAATGTCCGAGGACATAAATAGGCCAAACTCTATTTTCATTTAAAATGTATATATAAATACATTTATGGTGACCAAAGTGCCATCCAGAGCAAAGTGTGCCATCCGTCAACCTCAGGGGATTTGAAAAGAGTTTGCACTTGAGCGGCGGACACTTCCGATTCTGACCTTTGGAAAATCAAGGCCGTGTTTTCCTGCTGAGCGGGCTCATTACAAGACAGCAGAGGAGCTTCCCACAAACAAGCACAGCTTCTTGACCTCAGCTTGGACTGAACGGCAGGGATGAGCGCTCAGGCCAAACCACAGAGGCAGACTCTGAAAACCTCGCCAGTGAGCACCAGCCTCCTGAGTGTCAGCCTGGGACACAAATATGGTTTTGTTTTTTCCTTTGCATGTACATATTGTACCCGTAAACAGAGAAGAATAAAAGTTAGAGAAGGAGAAAGGATTACACATGCCCCTGCTGCCTTCACTCATCTGTATTAAGTGTTTTGAATTACATCTAGAAATGAGCAACATTATCAGAAAAATATTGGTATCAGCAGATAGTATATTTTTTTGGCAGATATTTACAGCTGATATTTTATTGGTACAAGCTGGGCGCAATTATCCCATACATAAAATGTTATCAGAATGTATCATAATGGTATCTCATAATCACTGAATGTTCAGTTTAATAAATCAAAAGTATTACCTCTGAAAGAATAGTGTTGTTTTCTTTGCTTCACGTTTTTTTTCTAACAGAAATTGACAGTCACTACGAGGAAGGTTAGTTTAATGGACTCTTTGTGATCTTGTCAAAAAATATTTTTACTGATTTTGGATATTGTTGATTGTGATTTTAGAAATATCATTTCTAATATACTGTCAAAAATCCAATATCTTAAACCCCAAAATAAAGCATTAATATATAAATATGTGTTCCACTTAGGGATGCACAATATTACAGTATGATGTTGGTATTTTCCAATTTTGTAATTTTTCCAGATATTTACAGCTGATATATTGGCCAGACAAATCGGCAGTAACATCTGCACAATAAACAAATGTCCCATGATGCTTCACCACTGCATGGGTACATTTAAAAAGCAAGTCTCTTTTCAGACATAAAGTTTTGTTTTTCTTGTTGTACATATTTTACTTAGACACATACACTGAAATAAACATTGAAAGAAACAAGTCAGTTTTCAATAAATTGAAGAATGATGGAGAATTAGGGCCTTCTAAAAAAAAACATACAAAATAAAGTTACAAGAATAAAGTCAAAGTAACAAGAATAAAGTTGAAAATTCTGAAAATAAAGTTGAAAAGTTACAATAGAAAAGTCATAAATCCTTTTATATACGCTAGAAAACTGACTTTATGCTGAAAGCTTGTACCAGAAGAGTAGCCATCCGCCTAAGCAAAAAGGACGAAATGAGAGCATCTTGATTAAGGTATGCTTATATTGATCTAAAGTTTTAACAAATAGCATTCTTAATGTCTTTGACAGTACATCTGACTTTTTTTTCGGTAACTTCAACTTTATTCCCATAACGTTTCGACTATATTCTTGTAACATTTTGACTTTATTTTTATAACTTTATGACTTTATTCTCGTAAATTTACTTTTTTTTTCAAAAGTACTTTTTTTTAAAGACTTTATGCTTTGGACGAGAAATGTTGCTATTGGTATTAGCAAAAATGAATTCAGATATATCCAATAATATCCAATACAATTCAAACGGCTGTCGTGCGTTGTGGTCCTGATTGATAAAATGGGCACTGCAAACACAGCACTTTGTCACTGCAGAGGGCTGAGTCCTGATGTCCAGATTTGAGACAACAAGCTAAATATATAATGATGATATTCTGGGAGTTACATATATATTGTTGTTTTTTCCAGGTCCTCTTATTGACCCCACTGCTGCCTGCTGACCTGATCTAGTACGGGGAGTTTCTGGTTGAAGGATACATCATCCAAATATAATTCTTAACGCAGGGACTTTGCTGAGAAAAAGTTAAACACTGTAAAGAATCTCTCTGTAACATATTGTTGGGCTATCATATTGTTTTAGTAGTTTGAACTTATAAGTGGTTTAAGACTAGGCATTCAGACACAATGTGTATTGATACTGTGTGTACCAGCTGCCGTCCTCCCTCTGATATCTCCCCCTGGGACAAAGCGTGTTAGTCCTCTATTCGAACGTATTTACTGGTGCCTTGGACCTCGAGCAATCATTTCAAAAACCTGAACTAATCCTTTAGACATTAACTTATTATTTAAATATATAAATTACAAATAATCCAGTGATAAATGTTTTTGTTATTTAAACAAAGAACAATATATGAAAAGATTTAATGTGTTTTATTTCTTTGATGCTTTTCAACCAAACAATGCCCCGGGTCTAAATGACTCAAACTTCAAAAAATGTGCCAGGGGGCTTTTGACACCTATACTTAAGGAGCAACATTTTCATCCACAAATATTTCTCAGAAAATAGATAAAGTTTATAAAATTTCCTCCTGTTAGCACTTTATCTTGTAACATTTTTCTTGCTGTGAACATTTAAAACCACAAATTAGAATTAAAGTTATTTGAGCAGAGGGGCACGCAGCCCATTTTTGTGGGCGTTCCTCTTGAATGAGCTGTACTGCTAACAACCCAATGTGTTTTTTTTACGTTATTGTTGTAAACTGAATTTTAAATATGTTGTATATGAGTTTTATAAAGAGGGAAAGGCTGAATAACTTAAAAGTGAAGTCATAACTTACTTTTAGACAAAGTATTAAGCAAAGTAGTTCTATATAACACTGAACATGAGCTCAGTGATCAAGAACAAACAGACACTCGCCTGTCAGTATTTCTCCTACACTGATGAAGCTTTAGTAAGAAAACTTTGCAAAACCTCTCCCTAATTAGCACTGTAGAATTTAAGTTATAGTGTAACCACATATGCTTTATAACTTGGCGGTATTCTGACTCAGCATTATCGCTCCTTCTCTCTTTCTCTCTTGCAGCGTCCCCAGTAGTAAACGTGCAGTTAAGCAGTCAGTGAGGTCTGCAGAATTAACACTGACAGTGTAATCATGGGGTTAACCCTCGTCTGCTGGGGTTACAGGATACAGTAAGGACTGCAGTGGATGTGAGCATTTTGTCACGTGAATACCTAAATGCTGAAGTGAGTAATCACACAGTCCAGGAGGGAAACATGGAAAAATAAGACCAAAGCTGAACTGTTGTCTCTCAACAGCATGTATGTTTCTTTATTTTCAAATATTTCTGTCTGAAAAATGATCACATAACAAACTAGAAAGCACTCGGATAGCGCAGACCTCCTCCAGTCCTCCTCAGTCATCAGCCATATTGTGATTTTGACCATAAATATTACTCCTACCTATATTTCATCTAAATATTTAGATTCCTTGACCATGACAACATACCATTAGCAATTGGATTCGTAGTGATATCTATTTTAGTTCAGTAGTTATTCACAGAAATCACATTTTTCGCCATGGCGGCCAGACGCTGATCCGGATTAACACCAAAATCGAATCAGTTCTTCCTTTTCCCATGCTGAACATTTTCTGAAAATTTCATCCAAATCCGTCCATGACTTTTTGAGTTATTTTGTTCAAAGACGGACGGGCGGACGGACAGACGGACAGACGGACAGACGGACAAACTCTCCCAAAAACATAACCTCCTTGGCGGAGGTAATTAAACACATCAAATGACACGTCCCTGACTCTCTAACACAATCTTATTATATTTCTTAACACTGTCCTCAGAGTTTTTTTTTTTGGTGATCTGAGCAGATTCCTTATCATAATTTGACTTATATGACTGAAAATCAATTGGCTCATTTCCTATGCGTAATAATATCAAAATGTTTCTTAAATGTTATTCCTAAAAGACAAACTCTCAAGGTCGGACAAAAATGAAATTTGCGCGTTTGTTGCTGACATATATTTACAAAACTCATTTATTCGTGCATAAGCATATTCATTGGATACACTTTACTAATGTAGGTTTCCCTTTTGCCCCCCCAAAAATGCCTTGATTCAATTAATTATGTTGAAATGCTGAGTCAGCATTTCAACATATTGTTCTCCCTAAACTCCATTTTGTTCTTTTTCTTCTTCTTCTTATTCCTTAGGATTTTGGCACCTTTCACAGGCTTCAAATGTGCACAGATTTTCACAGAAAAAAATTGACATATGCAGCATGTTCATGAGAAGTGTGCTTGTATTTTTCACAGGTATAAAAGTTATACTTTTTACAGTAAAAAATAATTTCTGCATGTATTTTTACATTGAAATCAAAGGGACATTTCTGCTGAAAACTTCAGCAACTTTGAAGCTCCATAGACTGGGCATGCTTGCACCTACAGACATCATTCGTGCTTTAAAAGCTGCACTGACTTCTCAGCTATTTTTACATATCTTCAGCTTTTTGCTGGCGTCTACGGTTTTGTAAATATGAATTTTTGAGCAACACCAAGTTTTGCGGTTTGCTCTGGACTGACTGCCTGTCACGTGACAGATTAGACCGTAGCCCTCCTTCACACACACAAAAACTTCAGCAGAATTATCTTTTCATAACTTCGTCAAAATGTCCTCCACAGACATGATTTATGCATCAAAACGTCGACTCACTTCTCCTCTTACACGTGAAATCCGCTTCAAAGTTTAATCTGACATCGTTTTGTCTCAGTGAGCTTCAGCTTTTGCGGTATGCTGCAAAATCTTCTATCTGCGGTAATGCAGTTCTTTACCTTGGGACAGTCGAGTGCTTCACTTTGGAGCCCGTTTTTAACTGACCACTATGTCAATGTTTTCTACTTTATGGACATGAAACTTATACCCATGGCTTCAGCATGTTCTTGGGATGCTCACAGTTCAATCCCTTTTCTGATATCTACCACGGTTTTTGCACAGTGACCGTTTGTTTACCTGGAAGTACCGAGTGTTATTACAGTGCTATATGAGACAAAGAGCATAAATACCATACTTTCCATGAGACAGTGCATCTAACCCTGTGGTTGAAAGGCTAGAGCAGCGGACTGGGAGCGAGAGGCCTGGGTTCAAATCCCAGTTGAAGCGGACGGACTTTTCTTTCCATCTAGTACAGATTCTTCATTACAATAGCGTAATCATGCTTGTCTTAACACTCTTAGCCTTATTTTGGACGTATTACACTGACTGGCCACTTTATTAGGTACATCTACAGATATCAACACATTTAACCATTTACAAAACAGTCATTCATTTTCTGCTTTCTTTCACAACTGCAAACAGTTTTTAGTGCACTTTTCACTATCTGCTACAGTTTCTAAGATATGACTGTTGAAGCAGCATCAACTTTTGCACTTTTCTTTGAAGTTAGAGCGTGGTCACGTGACCTGCATACCTGAGCTCCAGTATCTATAATTTTCTGCAAACATTTTTACTGCACATTTCACACATTTTCAGCCCTGATTTACTGCTTACAACTATTCATGTCACATTTTCAACTTTCTTTGCATTACGTTCAGCAATTTCATTTCACAGTTTCAGCAGTCACACTCAGCATTTCACTGCATTTCCTGCATGGAAATGCAAATTCTCTAGTTCAATTTTAAAAGCTTTATCAGTATGGCAGTTTTAGGACATTAGCCACAAAAAAATTTAATCAAACTGCAAACCCCAATTCCTATGAAGTTGGAGCATTGTATAAAATGGAAACAGAAAGCAGAGATTTGTAAATCATTTTCTACTCTTTTTTGATTAAAACACAACAAAAACGAGACTTTAACGTTCAAACTGATATACTTTTTGCAAATATTGAAAAATATAAAAAGTTTTTTGCAAATATTCATTTACTTCCAATTTGATGCCTGCATACACTCCAAAAATCTGGGCCAGGGCATGTTTTCTGTATTTTATCACCTTTCCTTTTAACAGCACTGAGGACACTAACTGTTAAAGACTGTAAGGTGGAATTCTATCATATTCTTGCTTTATTTTTTTTTTACTTCAGTTGCCTTGTTGTCCAGGATTTCTGTTGTTGTAATTTGCGATCTATAACAAATCTTTGCTTGCGAACAACTAGACCTTTGTGGGATGCTCCTTAAATACCCAATCATGACACTCACCTATTTACAATGACCCTGTTGAATGTTGTAAACAGGTATTTTTGAATATTCCTCAACTTTCCCAGTCTTTTGTTGCCCCTGTCCCAACTTTTTTTGAATGTGTTGCAGGCATCAAATTCAAAATAATTGGATATTTGCATATTTTGCAAGAAGCAAATCCGTTTATTGGTTTATCAGGATGAAAATTAAATATTGTCTTTTAAATGCACTCAATAGAATATAGGTCAAAAAGAATTTGTAAATCATTGTAAATTTTCTTTTATTGATGTTTCATTCAATGTCCCAGCTTCATTTGAACTGAGGTTTGTAAAAAGGGTCCCAAAGAGAGCCAAGAAATCATCTCCCTTACCTGCCTGAGTAACAAAAAAAACGAAACAATGCCACATTCAAAGTCACTTAAACCGCCTCTTTGCCACATTCTGTTGCTTTAGGCTAACTACTGTTGTCGTCATGCTTTATCAAATGGATCACGTTGCTACTGTTTGATTAACTGATTAGCCATTTCACATTTTGAGGTTTTCCTTAAAGTGGCAGGTGAGTGTATCCTGTTTCTCATCACACAGAACTGGCTGCATTTTTAGCTTTTCTCACATAATTACTGAAAACTTAGCTGTTGACTCATAAGCTTCCACACCTTGTTCTTTGGTTGACAGAACGATTATCATTTACGCTGCTAGAGCTTTCAGAAGCCCTGTTAGTCATTTAACTACATTGTCTTCATCAGGAATCTCTGCTGGATTGTCTCCACAAACTCAGCTCTGTGTTCTTTCAGTCTGGCTGAATCATCCAGAGGGAACATTCAGGGGAGATTAATGTTTAAGACTGAAACTATCTCACATCTGTGGTAGCAGGTTTTACAGAATTCTTGTCAGGTCTTTCATTCTGGTAAAATGAATCAAATGAGGCGTGTGCCCTCCACACTTTGATTTCGACAGATCCCAAAGTTACTGTATCATCGTCAGCCTGACTCATGTCTTGCTGTTCTTGTCTAGACATCCTGCATGGTGTGACCTCTGAGCTGCCATAATACTCACCACTGCTGAAAGAAGTTTGTCCGTCTTACCCTTTATCAAATTAGGAACAACAGGACAGTCATTCACTCATAATTTCAGTTTCAGAGTCATAGGTTTAAATCACTTTGCAAATCTCAGTTATATCTGACAAGTACATTTGTGTGTTATATTAGTGTTAAACCATTACTGTCTGTGAATTTAATAAAACTGTCTCACTGTCTCAAAAACAAAAAAAGTGTTGCATAAAACAAGACCAAATAGCAAAATCAGTTTTTATTAGATCATAAAGAGACTGTTTGATTGTGCAAAAAGAGTAGTTTACAGTCATGTGTAACTTTTGCACCCTAAGGCCTAAGCTTTATAGTCAGCTAAAAAATACAGGAGCTGTCAGCAGGAAGAATAGCCTCAGCCGTTTTACCACAGAGTGCCCCAGTTGGCTGCTTCAAGAACTATGTAACTGTGAGCAAAGGTGCTTTTAAAAAAGTGCATGCAAACATGCAGCACAAGTTTTCCCATAAGTAATTTGTAAATTGAACATGTTTTCCTCATTTCCTTCATATACCTAAGGCTCACACAGAGGCTGCAGTCACCATGCTGTGCAGTGTTTTCTTAAAGCAGAAGTATAAATCAGCCTTTAGCTGACCTTGCCACCAACTCTCTTAAGACTCAATTATACTTTACACTTATATATAGACGGAGGCGTGGCTGCAAACCACCACAGAATCAGGAAGCATCAACATTTACAATCTGTGCGGCTCCCACATTGCAAACAGATATTCGGCCAAACTGTAGGGGGCAGTGTCCACAAAAAACTCATCTTTAGTATGGTTTATGGTGCGTTCCAGTTGTAGTCAGTAGTCGGAATTTCTGAGTTTCGAGTAGGAAACTGCAACTGGAACGCCCCCCGAGGTCGGAATTTCCTACTGGGAACTCGGTGAAACCTCGCCACCCCCGAGTTGACAATCGAAGATGGATGCCCCCAGTGTGAACAGTTATTTAGCTCCTGTAATAATCAATTATTTGCACTTCTAACTGGGGTGTGTCGCTCTAGATCGGCTGTATACATCGTATTGTTAGACTTATATATACAAAAATGCTGCCATAGTGATAATCACATTCTTCATGTGATATTTGTGAACAACAACGCAGGGCGTGCGAACAACAGCTAACAAAAGCCTGGTAGATTGGCACATTTTTTTCCGACTTCAACTGGAATGCTAATAAGTCGGAGATGACGTCACTCCTAGTTCCTAGTTCCGAGGTTAATGGAACGCAGCATCACAGTCATTGAAGAAAGTTTGTTGTTGCGACTGGTAGTGCAAAAGAAGAAGAAGAAGAAGAAGAAACTTTGATGTCAAAAGAGAGAACCACTTAGAGGAGTTGCTGTGTTCACTCATATTAGTGTTCTTTTATTAAAAAGTCATAAAAATATTATAATTTCTATCAACAGCAGCTCTTTAAAGTTTGCCGTTTCCCTCCTTCTATTGGTTGTTGACAAACAATGAATTAGTGCATTTCTCGTCTTTTTGTCATCCACGTCTGTTGAAATTTTGGGGATGTGTGCCGCCAGTTGAAAATCAGTCACGTGGATCTCCATAGAGGGGACGTGTCTATACATGTGACACAAACTCCCCCACAAGTCAAACATAAAACAGGCAGCAGCCAAACTACAATAATCAATGCCCATACTTGCACTGCAAAAGCTCCGATCTTAATGAGTGTGTTTATCTAATATTAAAGGATAAGTTTGGTTTCTACAGCTTTCACATTGTTTATAGAATGAAGTAGAACAATATACTCACCCAGAAGGCTTTCCTGATGCAAACAGTGCTTCGGGAGATATTTAGATCCAAAATCGAGCAGCGGACATCCATATAATGGAAGCACACGGGGCATGTATAGCGCCGCTCCTAAAACTGCATTAACCGTCCAAAAACTCATTAGTTTCACCAATATTTCATCATGGTCCGCTCGGGCTACTCCTCCAAGACAGTCCGGTGTCGCCCCACCCATGTTTTCGTGACTGTGCTGACCTCTGAACTGAAGAAGAAGAACGTATGTCTCCGCGCATGTGCAGTACTCTCTGGAGAGCTGTTCTTCTCTTTGCCCCCGCGTCCTCCTTTCGATGAGCTCCTCATCTGTAAACTCTGGCTCGAAACTGTAAGGACACCCATCATATTCAAAGTTCTCCTCCACAACATCTTCATCTGATAGATATTCGTCCATTTTGCACAAAACTGGAAGAAGAAAGTCGGCGGTCTTCCCCTGAAACAATGAGCCGTACTGCGGAGGCAAACCTTCTTCTTCTTCAGTTCAGAGGTCAGCACAGTCACAGAAACATGCGTGGAGCGACACCGGACTGTCTTGGAGGAGTAGCCCGAGCCGAACATGATGAAATATTGGTGAAACTAATACGTTTTTGGACGATTAATGCAGTTTTAGGAGTAGCGCTATACATGCCCCATGTGCTACCATTATATGAATGTCTGCTGCTCGATTTTGGATCTAATTATCTCCTGAAGCACTGTTTGCATCAGGAAAGCCTTCTGGGTGAGTATATTGTTCTACAATATACTTCATTCCATAAACAATGTGAAAGCTGCAGAAATCAAACTTATCCTTTAAGTCAAAAATATCCATAATACCTATTAAAGTTATAGATTACCCTGACATATCTAGATGGATATCTTATTACAAGGAATAAAAAGGAATACATTTAAAAATCAGTGATGTCTGCAGCCATACGGTTCTGCCTTAGACATAATTTGAGTTTGACATATTTTAAAGTCTGAGGAAGAAAACTGTAAAAACCAAATGTCACTGATGAATGAATGAAATGAAATTCTTGAAGGTTGCTAATTTTGGTGTGTGGATTTTTTGTACTTTTTCATGTGAGTTTATTGAAACCAGAAACCAAGCAGGGATGTGTGCCCACTCTGTCTTTTCTAGGATTTAGGAGACTTTTTAACTTTAGCATCAAATCTGCCTGCTCTGCCATCTCTGTGAGAACTGACCAAGCTCATGTTAGAGTGTGACAGCTCATATATACAGACGTATGAAGCTGTTTACAGTCTTTAAATGAAAGACTATACCTCCTCTGACATGCCCCGGCAGCCTGATATCAGAGACAAAGGGCCAATGAGAGGATAAAAGTTAAAGTGAATATGTCGTTGCTCTTTAGAAACAGCAGTTAAAGCTGAACCTCCGGGGAGAGTGCATACATGATACAGTTAACATCTCCACAGCGTTTCCTCTGACCCTTCCTGCGAGCCATCACCTCTCCGCCCGCCTCCTCTTTCCAATAAATCCGAAGGGGGCCGTGTGTGCAGCTGACCCCCACCACCCCCCACCCCCGCCCCCAGTGAAAGTGCCATGGAGCAACTCCAGATGTGAACATCCTCTCTCTCTCTCCCACACTCTTCTCTCTCCCACTTCTACCACCAGTCACCCCTTTTCCTCCTCTCCTCTCTCCCCTCCTCCCCTTCCTCCCCCACGCAGCTATGAGTTTTCCATTTCCTTTTTTGGTGAAAAAATCTCAAACGGAGGCAGGGAGGAGGACGTTTCACCAATGCCGACAGGAGAGTGTGTTTGGCAGTCTGTGTACTTCATCAAGGCGATGAAACAGTGGAGTCAGCATAAACAACAGTGTGTGAATGTGTGTGTGTGTACATCCAGAAGACACACACACACAAACATGTCCGTTTAGAAGTCTTTTACTCTCACTCCTTAAGACTTTTTCATCTCATCTATGGCACATGCAGGGTTCCTCACACACTTTCATGTTGACCTCCCTACACACACTCAGTCTCTCTTTCACACACACACACACACACATCGGTCATTCCTCGAAACACACCAAAGGGTTTTTCTCTGGCTTTGACAGTGCGCATAACTCTACAGAAAACTATGACCTCATAAACCAGTAATGGATTTTTTACTCCAACAGCAAATTTACAGTCAGAGCTCCAGCGTGGTGTGTGGACGACTCTGTGGGATAAACAGTGAGTGGTCAAGAGAAAGGGCCGGGGTTGTTTGGAGTTTTGTGAACATGCAGAGACGTTCATCCTTTAGGTCTGCAGCGGCTGAATCAGCCTGATTCAGTGTCTGTAATCGGATAGGCCCAGCTTGCCAAGCTCCAGCTGACGACTGTGAGCGGCCCATAGCGGCACGGCCCAATCGGAGTCCTAAACAGGAAGAGGTGGGCAGAAAGTGGCCACTCATACAGCTATTAGCATGGATGCCAACAGCTTCTGAATCAGCTTTGTCTGATCTAGATCATATTTCTATATTACATGAAAAACAAGTAACAACAGTACAAACTTCTGACTAGAAGAAAAAGTATACTTTGTATAACTTCAAACATCTCAACCAAGCATTAATCGTGTCAACTGGACCAACCTCGTGTGAGTAAAATTCCTTTCGCCTCTCATCCAAGAGACTTCTTCAGTTCTATAGAGTCTGGTGGGGAGTACTAGATATTTATACACCAGGAGGCTAGTGGCAAAGAAAAACAAGTCTTTATGCGACCCGGAACCAACGACTCAATAGGTGTTAATGTGAGTCGTTAGCCTTGCTGGGCGGTCGTTCTCCCCCGGCCCTCTAATGAGAGTTGCTAGGGTCACCTGACTGCAGGTGTGAAAGATGGCTGCACCTCCTTGGGAGGCATTCTAGCCAGAGAGGACAGATGGCTTGAGAGAGGGGTAAAAGAAGCCATTCATGTCAAACTAGAACGGCCATCTTTGAACAGAGGAGGAGGCCTCAGACACCACTTGTCTCCCACCTACAATGCTGTCTTTAGAGCCCTCCCAAGGAGGTGCAGCCATCTTTCACACCTGCAGTCAGGTGACCCTAGCGACTCTCATAAGAGGGCCGGGGGAGAACGACCGCCCAGCAAGGCTAACGACTCACATTAACACCTAACGAGTCGTCGGTTTCGGGTCGCATAATGACTTGTTTTTCTATGCCACCAGCCTCCTGGTGTATAAATATCTAGTACTCCCCACCAGACCCTTTAGAACTGAAGAAGCTTCTCGGATGAGAGGCGAAATGTATTTTACTCACATGAGGTTGGTCCAGTTGACACAATTTATGCTTGGTTGAGATTAGTCATGACCTGGATGACTGAGAATATCCACAGATTCACTTCAAACATGTTCCAACAGTTTGTTCTACAAAGTGGAACATGACTTTTATTTCAAACTGGCATGTATTAAACATGATTGATCATCCAATCACATGCCAGATTTACTTTTGAAAGGTTCTTACCATTCCCAAACACCTTCTATGGGCTGTTTCTCAGATGAACTAGTGAAATATGTGAAACATTTCTTATGTCAGGTTGGGATATTTGTGCTAAGTTTGAAAAAAATCCTCAAAAGTTATTTTGTTTACAACAAGTTGTATGGACTAACAGACAGACAAACAAATAAAGCCCAAGACCCTGTTATGATGGAGTATAAAATCTACATTAAAAACTGCAAAGAAATGGTCGGTCAGTGTAAATTTATTAAAACTTCACAAGTAAAGCTTGACATTTATCTGCTGTTGAACAGTAAGCTCTTCCTTTTATATCTTAAATTTCAATGTTAAAATGTTTGTTTGCCAACTCTGACTTACCAGCATCAAAGCTGTAACAATGAAATATAATTGTTTTAGAATTTCTCATACAAATGTTCAAAAAGAAAACAAACCAAAACAGCATCAAACAAACTGATTAGAGAAACTCATGGGAGACAAACATGCAAACTCCTGCAATACACAACTACAGTATCTCATCTCAGCTTCTTTGGGGTTATAAACGCTGGCTCTTTGAGCAACAGTAATAAAAAAGTGATTATTACAACACATGACAAAACTAAGAAATTCAGAAATATTAATGTAAAAGCATGTGTGATTGCAAAGTTAAAAAAAGCAGATATGTGACATAAAAAGTGGTGTGTGTGCCATGTTTTATAAGTTTTTATGTGCTCATAACATGAATACCCAAAGTGCAAATGACTTTATTTATCAAAACAACTAGAAACTGACTACTAAACTGAAACATATCAAAAATGTTTAAAACTATCTTCTTGTTTTTTACAGTCTGATATATTTGTATCAAAATACTTTAAACTGCAGTAATAAGAGCATAAAGCCACAGTACCTCCAACACACTCTGAACACACAGTAAGGTTCACGTACTGCACAGTATCAGTGTTCTGTGAGGAAACTATAGAAAACATAAAGGCAAATTGACTAGCATTTTGCATTTCTTTGGATCAACAGCTCATAACATTTAAGTAATATTATTCTTAAGGCACTACATTTACTTTAATTCATAAAATAATTTGAGTTTTTGTTTATGGTGGTTCATTCATAAAAATGCAGCATTTAAACAGGATTTTTCGCACAATCATGAGTAACTGATCTCTTTATATAAAAACAACCTGAGAGGCAGCGTTTGTCAGCCTTGGTTACCTTCCTCGGTAATGACTAAAAGGGCTGTTTGAAATTCTTGGATGAAGAGGGGGAGGACTGTGAATGTTTATAGGTTGCTGTTGCAGTCACGACACAGGATGCGGTCACCATCGGGGAAAAAGCCAGCGCCCACCAGAGAAACAGAGCACTGAGAGCAAGTGAAGCACGGCTGATGCCACTGACGCTCCTCAAATGAAATGTACTTTCCTCCTCCGAAACCTGTGACAAGAAAAGTGGAGATGAAATTGTAGGTCCAGGGAAGTGACTTCCAGGTTAGTGACAAAAAGTCTGCAAAAATTCTTTGCAACAATGTGACAGGGAAAAAAAACACAAGATAAATTTCAGGTAAAAAACAATATATGAATAAACCCCATGATAACTTGGCTTTCAGTAATTTCTTCATTGCTTTGGTCAAAAACTTTATTGGCAAAAATCAACGGCAGATTTCATGAGTTTTTGGCTTATTTCATGTCATTTTGCCATCTAATATTTCCAGATTTCTTGACTATGCAAGACAGAAGTTTCAGTACATCATGCTATGTCATGACCATGATGGATACTTGTGCTTGTGCATAAGAAGCTGTACCGTGCTGAAGCACACCTCTTTAACTGTGCCAGAACCAAGTACCTAAAATCTGGAATATCAGTTGCAACAATGTACAAGCTGCAGTCCAGATTTAAGAGTTTTAACATTCTGCATAATAATTTAAATTGAGTTCATCAAACACAATCCACAACAGCAGTTTTAGTGAAACCGAGTCAGTCTTTTAGTACACCCAGCTCCACCATACTAGCTTGCACCTCTGCACTGAATTACGATTCAAACAACTGCTGAGCTCTCAGAGCTGCAGACACAGCCTGCAGAGTGGCACTGCCTGCTTTTGCCTGTCAATCACTATGGGATCTCTTCAGAGGATAGGAGGAACCACTAAATTTCCCCACAAGGAACCTGATTTGTTGCATAACTGACCCAAGAGGCCTGCAGAATGAAAATAGTCTTAAGTACATGGAGAGATTCTCCACAGAGGAGTCAAACTGAGCTTTAACTGAGAGTAAGCCTGTCACGATAACAAATTTCACCGGACAATAATTGTCCAAAAAATTATTGCCAATAAACAATATTATTGTCAATATTATTTTGAAACATCTTTTTTTCATTAATGTAATAATATGTCGTAATAAAGTGAGAACACCATATCAAAAGCAATTATCTTAAATTTCGGAAGAGTATTTGACTGTAATCGGAAGGTCAAGAGCTTTTTAATAAAATAAACAATATAATAAATTTAAAAAAAGAGAGAAAAACAATGAAAATGAAATGGACTCTATTTTGGGAAAAACTGGATGTAAATAAATCATTATAATAATCAAAAACAATGAAAAAATAGACTTTGTCTCTGTAAAGAAAAAAAAACAAAACTCAAATAAAAACACACACAGCAATAAAAACAATAAATAAAATGTAGTGTGGGGTGCTGGTTTGGCGTAGTGGTTAGCACCCCATGTACATGCTTCTGCCGGTCCAGGTTCGAATCCCGCCTGTGACCAGTCTGCAGAGTATCTTCCCCTGCTCTCTCTCCCCCTTTCACAAGCCTATCCACTGTCTCTCTCCTATCAATAAAGGCACAAAATGCCCAAAAATATACATTTAAAAAAAAAATACTAATAAAATGTAGTTTACATAGTTCCTGAATTGTTTGTGACATGTATGTTCCCCCGGTCAATTCGTACTGTCTGTCAAACTTTTCAACCGTATTGAAGGGCTGCAATTCTTTTGCAATGTAGTGAACGACATTGTCTGTGAGCGAGCATCATTTTGTGCTGCTTTATTTGTATTTACTTTGCCGACCAAACGCCTCAGTAAGTGCTGACTGTCAGGATGAAGGCTCCACTGCACCTCCCCTTCTTCGTCACCACTACTGTCAAACAAATACGACATATCAGTGTACAACATATCTGTGTTCATGGGCTCACACCTTGTTCATTCTGTTTAAAACCAAAATGCTCCCACACTGGGGCTGTGGCAATCGGATTAGGAACCATCGCTTTCATGCCATCATTCATATTAGTGTTTGTTTCCTTGTTACTCCAAGCAACCCTGCCTCCCCCCTCACAGTTTGAATGAATGACAGACTAACCCTAACCCTGCTCATTAGAACAAATGTGCCCAGGCGCTGAGAAAGATGGATGGAGTGAGCCATCTTCTCATCCAGCCTGTTTGGCAGAGAGAGGGGAGGAAAACAAACATGCAATGCATGTCAATTTATCAAGGCCGGCAAAATTACAGAGGATTTTTTTTATTTATTGTGCGGTTAATTGATTTATTGATTATCGTGACAGGCCTAACAGAGGCACAGACAGGAAGAGAAACTAGACAGTTATGATCTCTCTGTGACAGATTTTACCATTATGGACATACATACCAGCTGGATAAAGGCAAAAAAAGCTCTAGGTTTGTCATTTTCTGTCTGTTTTATCCATAAGATGCGCAGCTCATGCTACCAGTCTGAAAGCCCTGACTTGATAACATGCCAAGAAATAAAAAGTAATTTAAAGTTGTAATAAAGTAGTTAAAAGTAGTAATTCAAGTTTTTCAAAACAATTATATATGTATACAATACTAAATATGTTTAAAAGTAAGATCTGAGAAGCACAAGTAAATATCAGTGCAGCATCTTTTCTTGTCTAACCTGTTATGGGTTTGCTGCAGGCCTCACACTTTTTGGCGTACAGGCTGCCGAAGCACTTCAGGCAGTACGGGCTCTCGTCTCTGGAGGTGAAATGTTGACCCGCCAGCTGTGTCTTACAATTGGCGCACACAAAACACTCCTTATGCCACGGCTCGTCCCGATAGGTCACACCGCCTTTAGCCAAGGTCTGAAAAAGAGAGGACAAACTCAAGACCACATGGTTCTTCACATTTTCATGAAGATTCAGGATTCAAGTGTCCTGCTTCTTCAATGCTGTAACACAAATTGTTGAACTTTTTCTCCATTTTCTGCAAAAATGTGACGGCTTTACTGACCTTTTTACAGCGTGTGCAGCGTGGTGCGAACTTGTCCTCGTAGCACTGCACACAGTAGTGTTCGTCCTTGTCAGGGATGAAGGACTTCGAGCCAATCGGCTGCTCACAGCTGTGACAGATGAAGCAGCCCTCGTGCCAGGTAGAGCCTGCGTACTCCAACTTTCTGGAGCCTGGCAGAAAAAAACAACAGAGGAAAAGGGGCACAGACAGGAAAAGAGAAAGAGAGAACAAATGCTTTGTCATTTCTGGTGGCAAATTTAGCTGAATATGAAATAATACACTTTACATAACTGTATGAAACCATATAAAGGAAAATTTCCATGAAGTCTTGTTTTGTATTAAATAATGACACCACAGACCCCAGACATCTTGCCTCTTGCTGACAGTGGCGACAGGCCTTACAGAGATGTATAATGTCATTCTCCCCCTCTGTGTCCTCGACCAATCCATCTTCTCTCCCTGGGCTGTTGAGGTTTTTACGATACTGGCTGGTTTATTCTACAGTGACGCGGTGGTTTATGTGGAGCCGACATTTTGCACTACTGCTGTCTGTGGATTAGCAAACGTCTCACTGCCTCAGGCCTTGTTCTGTGGCGTTCACAAATCTAAAACTGCAAAAATCCTTTGCAGAAACACTCCAGTTTATATAAGCTTAGAGAACTCACAGGGCTCATGCCGAAAAGTACTGCTGCTTGCTAAGTATTGTAGAAATTTAATAAACACTGAACAAGCTGGAACATGCAGTAAATGAGATATTATTTGGGGATTTCAACTAGCTTTAAGAGCTACGATGTTTGCTTATATGCTCAATCTATTCATTCTTTATTCTGTCATATTTACTTACTGGATTTCAGCATTCCTGCTCATATGATGCAAAAACCACAGCAAATGCTACTTTCTCGTGCCAGTATGTTTTTTGCTTGGATCACTGTTCACCTACAAACCCTGCTGTTTCTCCCCTGCTCAGGACAGGCTGTTAGAGAGTGTATCCTCATGATCTGTGTCTGAACCTTTCCCTTCTCAAGAGAAGGATGTGGCTTTAACCTTCAAGCACTGTGCTTTAATGTTTACTGTGGCTGCATGGACGTGCTGGTCCAACAAAGACCTGGCTCAGTGTCCAGCTTGTGGGGAATTGTTCGTATTGCATTTTCTCTCCTTCTCAAACACAAAAATGAAGAAAAACTGCTTTTTAAGGGGTTATAAACATACAGTTGTTTATCCTCACTTGTCTTACGATTTGATTGCTTATTAAGTCAATTTGATTCAAAATAGGAATGCAATATGATCCAAGGGGTGCTGGTTTGGCGGAGTGGTTAGCAACCAGGCACCCCATGTATTTGCTTCTGCCAGTCTAGGTTCGAATCCCACCTGGGACCAGTTTGCAGAGGGTCTTCCCCTACTTTCTCACCCCCTTTCACAAGCCTATCCACTGTCTCTCCCCTATCAATAAAGGCACAAAAATGCCCAAAAAATACATTTAAAAAAAAAAAAAAAAAGGAATGCATCATGATCCATTACAGCGAGAAGCAGATTGATTTTCATTACTAAAGCACCAGGCTATTGATAAGATAAAAAAACATGGTGGCAGTCAGATGTATTCATTTTATTAATTAGAAATGGTTTGAGATCAACTGCAAAAATGTATTTTCATTGTAAACCATAAAAATGTCACATCTAATCTTCTTGAACTTGCTGTTGATTATTAAATGACTGATGATTAAAAATTGTACTATCAGCCGCATTTGCAAATTCTACAATTATGGACTGTCTCTGCATCAATGTATCTTCCTCTACGTCCGTATCATGATGCAGAAATCAAAAGATAATTTTTTACACCCCTAAAAAAGCACAAATTAAAATGCACAAGGTTCAGTGTGACCTGTGGAATTTCACAAGTCAGGAATGAGCTCAAAGGAATCTTAAAAATATTTGCATCTCTGTCCAGCTTAAAAAGAGTCTAAAGGACATGCTCATACAAAAAATATGTCAAGTCTGAAAGTCATGTGGGTGAAGATTTCCAAAGTCAAAAAAGCAATTTTAATGAAAACTGAAAATTTCATTGTTATTTTACATGCTATTGTCTGCATTATTGTTTCTGTATATGCTAGGATCTCTAATAATTTAGTGAATGTTAGCCTCTTATTTTGTAAAATATTTGACGTCATGGCCTTTGCTTACAAGCTCTTGACAGCTTTAGGAGAGTATCTTTTTACAAATGAAGTTTCATGAGAAATTATGATTGTATGCACCTCATTTATATTGCAAAATAAAAATTGTTTGATGGGCTGATTAATTAATGACATTATCGGGGGAAGTTTCAAACTGAGCGTTTCAACACACATTTTCTGCGAAGAGGGGCAAGAGACTGAAAGAGAGGGGTGATTTCTCTCAAGTAAGAGTTCTTGTAAACAGGCCATGGACGCATATTCTGGTATAGAACATAACATAAAAATTATTTCTATTACATGTGATCCTTACATTGAGTTATGGCTATGTGTATTTTGCCTGACAGTAGCAGTCTTTTATTAAAGTTTGAGAATCTAATATGATAATCCAAACAGATGCTGACAATGACAGATATGTTCACAAAGTCAGAGTGTTTCTCAGGAATCTACCACATGACAAAACAAAGAAAACTCTGACAGATGGTCTTTATCAATGGGACACTTGCAGCGGTTTTATAAGATTAATCTTTTAAATCAAATCATAATACTTTAATTAATTAAATTGAACCAAACCTCGGTACAATGTCAGATTTTTGTCAGGTCATACCAAAATAGACAGCTTCAGCCTCAAAACCTTATGTAACTAAAGAGACTACTTTATGGTTTTATATCATAAAGTCTCATATATATGCATTTCTTTGTTGCAAAAAGCTTAAACACAACTTAAATTCACAGCCTCAGAAATGACAGCACATTAATGCTTTCGTTTGACTGGTTACTGCCTCTGAAGAGATGTCTCACTTCCTCTGAGTGTTGTCAAACACATTTGTGAACACAAGATTATCAACAGCAGGAATAAAGAGACGTGTTGTTCTCTTCCTGGAATCATGCTCCGCTTTATGAAGGCTGCGTAAGCTGTCACAGCGTCGCTGGAATAACTGTGCAGCTTATCTCTTCATATCACCGGACTGCTGGCAGACCACCAGCTCTGAGGATCTGGCTCGCAGACAACAAGTCAAGCAGACTGACAATTACTCTGTCACATTCAGATATGAAACATGGCTTTGGTCTCTTTCTCGTCTCCATCTTTTTTTTCTTCTTCCAAACGTCTTCTCTGGAGAGTTCGGAGTTTGCCATGTCATCATTTTCCGGAGTCGTTCGCTTATCTATCATGACGTTTGAATTAGGATACAACATGGAAAGTTAAAATGTGGGACAATGAGACTAGTGCTTAGTGGTTGAAGAAATTCTGTCTAATGCATTATATTAATAATATGTCATAAGCTACTTCATCCCTCATTAGTTTCTAATCTTCATGGTAGCAGTGTTGATACTGACATCTATTCTGTCTGAGTCTTTGATTTTAGGAAATAATGTGTTTAGGTTTTAATCACATTTTAATTATTTTAGGCCTGTTACAGTTATAATAAATAGTATTTTTAGAAATTTGAAACTAATATTTCCAAATAAACAACAACAAAGATTAATCCCAAGATTCAAAGCCAGCAAAATGTTCTTTGGTTACAGTTATAACACAATGTGACTTGTTCAGCCATGATGACTGACCCGCCATGACACAAACTTCATGTTTAATGTCGATGTGAAAATACTCATCCTGCATGTAAAATTCATGTTTTTGCATGTTCTTTAAAATTGATTTGTGATGGATTGATTTCCTTTTGGCTGCTGCCAGTTTTTTGCACAGACTGCCCTGCTAATGCACTACTGCACCCCATGAGCCTGTCACATGTTGGCCAAGATCGAGACCCTTTGTCATCTGTGACCGCCTGTGCTGCTTTTTTTCTTTTTTTCTTAAGTGAGGATTGTTAGGTTAAAGCTAGGGTCAGTAATTTTAGAAAACTAGCATGAGTATGAATGTAGCATCTCCCCCCACCCCTCCTCCAAAATGACCCCCCCACTCTCACATGCACGAGTGCCGCTCACAACCAGAAGACTGATTCAAATACTCCAAACCAGCCCCCTGCACGTTTATGTTTTACACTATGCCAAGTCATGTTTCAGTCAGCGGTAAGAAAACACCAAGCATTGTCATGGTGAAGTTAAAAAAATATATGGAAAGTTAGTAAGTACTCACAACCCGATGTTGATCGGGGGGTAGTTCCTCTGCCATTGTCCACATGGCTGTCAAGTCTCCCATTTTGGCCATGAAACTACCATATTTTACATATTTTATCCTCTTTCCTGACGTCCTCCCATATAAGTATTCTCCCGTAAATCTCCCGTGTGACAATATAATAATAAAAACATTCCTCTGCCTCTCCAAACTGAACTCTGTATCTAGCCTGAATGGGGCGGTAATGCTCCAAAATGATGGATGCCAACCGCCGTAAAACCGAAGAAGAAAAACCCTCACGAGAGGCTTGTGGGACAACTCATAGCGGGCTTCCCTAATTTTCAAAGCAAAAACTTGACAGGTAAGCATTCTCCAGCGGAATTGGATCCCTCTCAGCTCGCACGCACTGAATCAGAGTCTATGCACGCCAGCAAATGTATGCGCAGTAGGCGGGCACAACCGCGACGGGATTTGATTGGTTAAAATGTGGGCTACTAAGATTTTATTGGTTGGTGTTTTCCCTGTTTTACTCCTGCTGTAAATGTCGAGTATTTTTCGCTCTTTTTTAAGATCACATTATGAATTGATAGCCATCGGATCATAAAGATCATTTTAACCAGTGTTACAAAAAGTGTATCCAAATCAGATTACCAACCCTAGCTTTATAAAAAGGCATCAAATGAGGGGTTTTGACAAGACGGAAATTTAAGTTTATATTCAAAGGGCAAACTGAACATAAGTTATGATAAAAACACTCTTTTGAAATTAGCTTGACATTGAACCTCCTGGTGGGCACTGTGAGATACTCATAAAGAGTTCTGAGGTTGCTAGCAGCATGAACTTGGAGTCCATCTGCAACAGCTTTTCACACAGACAACAAGACATTCTTCATTTTATCCCACTCATCCCCTGTTGGATCCCCTGACTGGAGAGAATACCTGCAGAACATTTTAAGTCTTTTTTTGTCAACAAAATAACCTGTGGATGGAAAAAAGTTATAAGGCAAAATTTGAATCTCAACTCTATAACTTCTCTTTGTGCAAATGACCCCCACTTTTACCTGGCATGACGATCTTGTCACAGGCGACACATTTGGACGAGAACTCATTACAGTAGCAGTCGTTGCAGAGCAGAGCGTCATCCTGGCTGGTGAAAGGTTCGTCCGCCAGTGAGCGATCGCAGCGGAAACAGCGGAAGCAGTGCTCGTGATAATGTCTGTCCTCATAGAAGAGCTCCTGGCAGCGAACAGGAGGAGACAACAGGAAAATAGACTTGTTACAAAAACCACAAGGTATAAGTAGAACTTTTGAAAATTTCCCCTGTGGTGCAAAGAAGAAAATGTGTCCTAAGAGTGTCCCAAGTAAAGTGGCTAACATGTTCAAGCTTACAAATAGAAGTCATGAGATAAAACAAGGTCCTTGTGATCTAACACATGTTGAAGGTTTGTAATTTTGAAAAAGATTTAAAATTTGGAAATTAGAATTAATAAAATGTTGCACACTTCTGCTACCTCACATGTTTTGGCTTTTTGAATTTCACGCTTTTCATCCACTTATCAAAACCTTTTCAAGTAACATCATCATTATTATTTCCCCCTGACAGCACTGACTATGACATTAAAAGCATACCAACTAACAGAACACAAAAAATCTTTTGAGTTTACTCTGTATCGAAGATTTGCTTAACTATTTGGACATGTAATATAGTAATCAAATGCAATTATAGCAAAGTAAAGCAATTCCACAAGTGTCCACTTGAGACAGAAACAGGGTCACAAACAGATTTATTTTATTCTATAGTTAAAAACAAACATGTCTTGAAAAAGGACTTTGGTTAGAGTTGTTTATACTTTTATGAACACACACTCTGCAGAAGATAAATTATTTACCTCAAATCCTTTTAAAAGTGTGAGTTTGACATAATTAGAGTTATGGCCTATTTGTTTACAAGCTACCACATCACAACTGTTTCACAAGAGGTTTAAAGATCCCCCTGAGCTCTGCCTCTTTGTTTTCCAGGTTGATCTGAAGTTAGTTTGAGCAGCATTTTCAATATCATAGCCACTGTGGATTTAGTCCATTTTATCCCTTCAGAAACTAAACAATGTCTCTCAGACTTCTGAAGAGCTCTAAGTAACAAAACAAACGCACAATTTCTCTTGGTGACAATCAGGATTGAAAAGCATTGAATGGCAGCATGGAGTTCGTGTGCCATTAACTGCAACTGTGTGCACTCTGTTTTAAAGGACTCACATTGATGCTGAGTAAATTCTCAAAATGCCTTTTAGCCAGAAACACTACTACTATTTATCATCCATTGATTAAGAGGTGTCAATAACTTATTAGCCTCTTTAGTTTAGCAAACAACTGAGCACTTCAGCAAGCCCTCTTCTGTAAACTCCACTAAGTTGTATTTGTCTTAAACAATCTCCTTCATGTTGGTGTTTCCCATTAGCAGTGAGTTAAATCTGAACTCAGCTGTGGTAAAGAAAAACAGACATTCTCTCATGCTGCATTTTTACAATCTTGGGCAAAATAAGCCTGCTGGCTTATGTAGACTTGGAGGAAATTGTCTGTATAATTGCAACTTAAATTAGATTTTACTATGTCTTGCCACACAAAATATATAGAACACGCTCCATTTAGCATGAATCATGCATCATTAGTATGACATAATTCTAGTTAAGATTTTCAAAGCCATGTCAAAAGCTGGCTAACGGGTTGAGGCTGATTAGGGCAGCCTTCTGATGTCGTTTTTTCTTGTTTATTTGTTAACTTTTAAAATGTGGCTCACAGATTGAAACAGCAAGGGTCAAAATGTGTTTGACTGTCTTGCAGTGAATACAGGTTATGAGAAAACAGAGGGTCATGTATTTTCTAATAATAAAATATGAACTCTGATGTTCAGATATGGTCAGAGGGGATGGCTAACGTCTGGCAAGCTACCCGAGGGCCACCCCCAAAATCCCGAGTCATGATCCTAAACTGGGATATTAATTTGAACAAACTTCTTTCAATTCCACAGAGACTTGGAGTAACAGCTTGTGGAAATTCATACTTAGTGCAACAATTATGCCTCATAGAATACATGCATTTGTTGGCAGAGGATTGAAGTCAGCTGAGGTTTCGTGTGAATTCAAAACAAATATGACTCAGCTCTGTCTCCAGCCCTTCATTTCCTAAGTGTTTACATGTGGAGTATGTATTTGTGCATTTAACTGTTACCAAGGTCTGTGACCTAATAGTCGTGGTCTAAAGACTGGCTTTGTTAGGTCACAAACTTATGAAATAAAATTAAGATCAACCAATAAAAAATTGGGGGTAAAATTAATTTTTAATAGGGGATAATCTAAGACAGTACTCAAAGAATTTGAGTAAGTCAAATTCTTTCTAGTCATCTTACTAGAAAATAGACTGTCAGATATCACCAGGTTTTCATTGTTTCTATGGTAAAGTTCCAAAAAGTAAAATGTTAATGAGGCTTTGTGATGCATTGCAGCTAAAGGATCTGTAAAATTGCACTATTCAAACAAGTTATGCATGATCACATTACAGAAACAGTGAAATAACAGGAAAGTGTGGAGGATCCATAATACTCAGCTACATTTTTACAGTATAATACTGTGATTTATCAACACTTAACAGTAATTTTACAGCAGCGTTATTCCAAGGTTACTGTCAAACTTCAGTAAGTGCTGTTAAATCTTATGGATTCATAACCATTTACTGGAGTTTTACAGCATTTATGCTTTAAAGACAAAACCTATTCTAGTTTTCACCTTGTTACTGTGATGATGATACTAGACTGTGAAATCACCGCAAGTATTAGCAAGCAATTCACTGCGAAGTTGTTGTAGTATTTTCAACATTGTATAAAGCTGCAGAACTTGACTCAACTAGTAGTGTTCAGAGAGCACAACCCTCTGCCAAGGCATTTCTAACATTGCCAGCTGAATTTCTAGCAAAATGTAAAAGACTTTAAAGACATGTTTACATCATGATGTCAACAGTCAGACACACTAGGACTTGGGACCCTAAAAAATGATTGAAACTCATTTTAATTCAGATCACCACTTCACCAAACCACTTTTCCCTTGCCCCATGATGAACATTCCCTAAAAATGTCATCAAAATCAGTTGAGAACTTAGTAAGCTGTTAGCAAAAGTGTGGAAAACTGCCCTATCTCACAAAGTTGATTAATCTTTCAGAAAACTTATGTTTCTTCATCAGTGTTAGGATCACTACCAAAATCTAATCACTTCTTCTACCCTGAAAGGTACAAGAGGACTAATATTTAGTGTTTTATAAACAAATTTAAAGACATATCATTGTTTTAAATTGAAACCATCACAGCATAGTACTTTCTTGAAGTTAAAAAATAAACACAGCAGATACATATCTGTTAGTAGTTACTGAACATAGTTGAAAATGAATAGAATAAAAATAACTCCTCTGAGCTGGGCTGTGTGCACACAAACTTCCACCTCTCCATAATCAAAGACTCTGTGGGCTGGCCCAGTCAAAAAAAAAAAAAAGGTCTTCTGATCCGTCAAAATGTTTAGATGATAATACTGCATATTTTCCAAATGTACATGTTGTGCAACACATATCTGATATCATGTCTGATCATGTTACAAAACGGATGCCTTACCCTTGCGTCATGTCCGATCAGTTCTTTGCACTCGTCACACGTGTTGGAGAAGAGGCTGTCGTAACACGGGATGCAGTAGGGACTGGCATCTGACTGGATGTACTTTCGGCCATACAAAGACTCCTTGCAGTTGTCACAGTCGAAGCGGTCAGCCATCGTTTTTGTTCTCTAAACCTGCAAAACAGAAGGGACAGTCTTGAGTCAAACAAAGTCAACAAACACTACATAGAGAAGGTAATAAGAGCACAGGAGTGGCATAAAAGGAGAGAAGAAGAAAAGGAAGGTGAAAGTGAAGGTATTATTCTGGAACCTTTTCTGGCACAGCAGTGAAGAGTCCGACTGCCAATATTTATGCTGTAAATACTTCAGCTCGTACCAGCGATGGAGCTGAGCTCAAAGAAAACACACAGAGCAAGTGAGAGCAAGTGGAAAAAGAACAGACAAAGAAGAAGAGTGAGGAGACAGTTTAACTTTTATTGCAGAGTGATGAAAGTGCGGTGGTGTGGTGAAGAGGGAGGAGACAAAAGCTGTCACTTTTTCTTTGTTGTTGCTCAACTGCTCAGAGAGCCCTGATCAAAAGTGTGAATAAAGAGTCTACTTCCATTAAAGCCCAAACTTCATACACACCTATGGAGTTAAAATTTGATCTTTGATTAGCAATTTCTTTTCCAAACATGTAATAACAGGCAAAAATGAACAAAGAGATAGAAAGACACAAAAAATAATTACAACAGACAATGAAATCCAAAAGAGCCTATCATTAGCTAACTTATGTTTAATTGGCCAACAAGAAGCAAACTCAGTAAAAACATGTAAAACACACTGTCTGGCTTTAAATGATTTAAACAATATACCATTCCTTCAAAAATATGTATATCTGAAAACATTAAACACATTTACAATACATTCATATTTGACATGAGTTGTTTATATAAATTGTTGATATTTTAAAGTAACTAAAAAAGCCATATTTACCAAATCAGTTATTTTATTTAAGTCATATGATTACAGAGAACCTACTCGGTATGCGTAATTTGAGTATAAGTTGGTCTTACATGAATAGAACACAATGTATTGTTGAATATGCGCATGAATCGATATATCATCATTGTTAGGCACAAGCCTTCTATCTTTGTTGTGTATTTTTTAGTGCTGTCAGACGATTAAAAAAACAAAATCTAAATAATTACCGGGTTTATAATTAATTAATCACATTTTAATCTCGTATCTGCTAAAGTACCCAAATAAAGAATTAGAATTCTAGGAAATTATAAAATTGTAGTGCATGACTAATCAAATGAATACACCAAGAAGTGAAGATTTGTTAATCCACATTTTTATTGGTGACTAAATAAAACCAAAGTCAGCGCAACTTGTCCAGAAAATTCTAAGCACAACCAGGCAACTCAAATTACACTTTAAGTGTGTTTCATAAATCAAATTCAAAATAAGAAAAAGGTCGAGGACATCCAGCAAACCAATTAGGCCTGATGCATTATTAAAGAATGTAGTAAATATAGGTAAATAAATTCAAAAATAAAATAAGACTAAGTCTTAAATATGCCATTCATGTTGTCACCTGGGCTTTGTTTGGTTTGACTAGAGACGCATGTGTGAAGTGACGTGCCACTGCCATGTACGCGTCCTCCAGCTGGCCAATATCAAAATGTTTGTGTGCTATGATTAATCTTGCGAATAATTTTTATAACACATTAATTTGCAGTGTAATTAATTAATCTAATCAATGCACTAAAGTGACAGCCCTAGTATTTTTATAAAACATTGCTATTGGCCATCTTCCATGTTGGAGAGTAGGTTTTATAAACTTTAATCAAACCAAAGTATATTAAAAAATAATTGTGATCAAGACAACATGATATTAGTTTATTCAGTAGTAGATTGTTTTTCTTTATTGACAAGTACTAATTTTGGAGATAAGAGGTTTGTGCCTGACAGTGACCAAATGTATTCCCAATAATTGATTGATTAACTATGTTGATTCAAAGATACCTTTAGCATAAAACACATTTTTAAACAACATAATAAACCCTCATCCCTACAGACACCTTGTGAAAATCAACCCTCTTCATCCTCCCTAGTGCTTGTGAAAAAAAGACCTTATTGTTATTTATGAGGCGGATTACATTTGTGAGTAAAACTGGGACCACCAACATTCACAGAAAGCTCCTGAAGCGTTGTGTTGTCACAGACACTTGAAGCTGTTTGAACTCTCTAACAGGTGGCTTCCTTTCAGCAGAACATGCTGCACAGTAACACACAGATACACATGCAGATACGGGAGAGGTAGGCTACATGGTTTTCACTGCCCCATAAACCCCTTGATCATGACTGAGCACACAACAAAGTGACAGAATAATATTGTGAGAGCATTGTGGCAACAATATCGGGTTGCCAAAACATTACAGCATGGTTGGAGGAAAGCCCAGTGATAATGGAGACAGGCCTCTGGCTGGGTTCACTGCTGGTAATTCATTCCCACCATCCAGTAATAATAATCATGTCTGATACGATAATCAATCACAAACTGGACCCTGCGCTTCCTGTCTTACACCCACCCACACACACATATGCAAAAGTCCACAAATGCTCTTAACCTTGATGCCACAGTGTTAATTTTGTCAACAAAAATGAGGAGAAAAATGTAGATCAACAACCCTTTTCCACGAGAAAGACAGGATGATGACAAGTTAAAGATAGATCTTCTCTAATAAAACTCTGCCAAAAACAAGTTTTATGTTTTTTTCAATAAGAGGAGATGACTTAAGTAGTTGAGCTGGGTTGTTGGACATTCAAACCCTGTCATTTTTCAATTCCGCAAATAGCCAGCCAGTGAAAATACGAGCAGAGGTTGAGATAGGGATAGCTTTCTGGCACCCCTGTCACATGGGGCCCATGATGGTCAACAAGAGCAAGGTCCATCTTAAACTGCCCCTTTGTCAAGTTCCACCCTCTCCAGGAAGCGATCCTTTAATAAGCCCCTCCCTCATTGGATAACGTTGCTAGGTTGGACAAACTCTCCTGCCATTAGGCTTCTTCCTATCAAGAACAACTACAACTTCCACTCATAGGCCTAATTGAATAAGGTTGCTTATAAACTTGGCCTCAATTAATGATAAAGATGTCTTTACACCTCCAGTTTGGTTGCCTTGCTTTTCTTAAGTTGAAATTTTTTCTTTTACAATTTTGCATATTTCCTTTGGATCGTTTCATAATCACACTGTAGTGCTTTGAAAGAGTCACACAAGAGACGCTCTGAGTTAAATAAAAGGCCAGAGTTGGCCTCGCATCATAACGTCACAGCCAGAGTTGCCTTGACGGCAAGCCAAATTGCATTTTGGTTCGAGAGCAAGCACGCTATGCCACCAACAAAATGACAAAATAATAATGATAACAGCAAGATTAAATGTCCGATGTGATATCATAGTGATGAGCAAATTTATGCAATGTCAGACACAACTTGTGTTTTTTGCACTCATGTAGGGAATCATATATCAAGTGGTATTTTACTTTACAAAGCCTTACTAACTTTAATAGCTTTACTAAGTTACCCACTAGCTGTAGACTTACCACCTCTGTGGGATTAGTGAGGCAGCATCACGTTTAATTTAGTGAGAATAAACATCTCGACGAAAGGGCTGACTTAAATGTAGTGACTTTTTACCGACTAAAACTAACCTTGCTTGGCGGTTGGATCAGCCTGATTCATTGTCTGTAGTCAGACAGATCCTTCTCGTCAAGCTCAAATCTACAATGATTGTGCTCAGCCCGAAGCAGAACAGCCCAATCAGCGTCATTTAGAGCAGGAAGAGGTGGGAGCAACAACTCATATAGAGATTAGCACTGACGCTAACAGCCTCAACAGTAGTTTTATCAGATACGGAAAAGCATTTCTCCATCAAAAAAAAAACAAAACAAAACCTGGAAACTGTTTCTTGATACCCCCCCCCCCACACACACACACACATTTAATCTATGTAATTATCAAATTCTTTGTTTATTACTCCTTCTATATATTAACATATCTTATGTTATTTTATTTTACTTGATGTGTTTTGGGTTTTTTTTCTTCTCTCTCTCTCACTCTCTTCTCGCTTTTTCTCTGGCCCGCATAGCTGTTTATGTATTTGTGTATTAGACATGCAATTGATGACTTGGCTGTATGGGTGACAGACAAGTGACTGTGGGATGGATGGAGGGGAGGTGAGGGAGGGAATTAAGGTCAGACCAGAAGAGTGGATGGACTGGTCTGAAGGGGTAAAAATGCTCTGGTTTTTTTTTTCTGTTGTAAATCTACTCATGGAACTGTCAAATGTCAACCCAGAATGAGCAACATGAATCACTGATGTAAATTGTTTGATGATTTGACTTGAAAATAATAAAAAATATTTGACGTAAAAAAACAAAAAACAAATAGCAACACTGAAAGCACGTCTCGTTTTTTTGTATTTTACCCCACAGCAGTAACACCTACAAATCATCTTATTGGCTCAAATTAATGTGATTGATGGATGTCAAACACTTTCTATGGATGCATGTTGAATGTGTTGATCAGATGTATCAGGTTTAACTAAAACTTGAAAAACATATTTCAAAGTTTTTGTTACATAAAAAAGACTAAACTGCGACAAAAGCATAAATGCATCTATATCTACAGACTAAGGCTTCATCTGAAACAGGTGCAAAAACAACACCGAAAAGCTGAAAAGGAAACAAAGGCAAAACACACAGGATTCACCATCAAAGAAAACACCAGTCCCAGACTCTCATGTTTCATCCACCTCAGCTTTTTTGCCAGACAAAAGCTCTTAATGAGTCAGGGTGAGAAAGTCAACCAGACAGAACTCACCTGCTCTCAGTCCTCATATTTAACCCACTGACAGCTCCTTCTAACAAAAGTTGTAAATCATCGAACTGAGAAGAGACTCTCAGCTTCCTTAAATGACCTCTAGACATAAATTAGACAGCATGAATGTTCAACAGCCCAGAGGACACGTGTATTCACTGGCTAAGAACGGCAGGCTAACATGTCTCCCCATTTGAGGACTTAATGGATACATCTTCAGTATCGATGTCTTATATTACCAGATCCATCTGGAGGTTATGGCAAAATATCAGAAACAGCAGCTGTGGTCAGCCTGGGTGAAGAACCGGGTGCTGAACTTGCAAATCTGCCTTTCAACACATTTTCTGTTGATTTGACAAACCATCCATCAGATAATCCTCGCAATGGTCCCATGAAATCAAGATAAACCAAACAGAGGGTAGAGCTGAAAATGAACACAGTGACCTTAATGTTATTATCTGCAGTGCAAGGCAGGTATGTGCTGCCTTCACTTGCCAAGAAAAAGAACGAGACGAGGCATGACTCACGAAGGTGGGAAGCGTATTCTGTGACGTCTGATGTCAGCTTCAGTTTCCAAAGCAACTTAGGCTGCTGTTTATCGCACTCCCTAAAATTATATAATTCGCTTATGACATAGTAACACCTATCAGAAAGTAGGACAGGGGCTGTTTGTTTTTTGGGCTTTTTTTTATGGCCTTTATTTGATAGGACAGCTGAGAGAGACAGGAAAGCGGGTGAAGAGAGGGGGGACGACATGCAGAACAGGGCTGTGGCCGGGATTCAAACCAGCAGCCGCTGCTGGGGGTTGGCAGCCCTTGTACATGGGGCGGACGCTCTACCAACTGAGCTAATGTCCGCCCCGGGGCTGTTTGTTTTTAACAAAGTTAGACATGCAACTTCTTTGACAAAAGAGGTGATATTTAGGCCATAGCTGTCAAGTTTTGGATTTGAAAATAAAGGACATTTCCCGGCACCTGCTGCGCCACCATCCCATCATCCCATCCAAGCTCCAGTATCTCTTACATTTTCAGACTGGTGTACATGAATGTCTTCTCGTTCGCAGCTATCCATCTCATTTCTCTTAGGTTGTCCTCAGAGAGGATGAGGCCCCCGTAGAGCTCTGATAGAGCCTCTCAGCTTCAGAGAGAAAACAGCACTATCAGGAACGCCGTCAAAACCAGATGCCTTCTCAACATCAGTGATTTTGGACAAGCTCTAGGATGAACGTATGTCAAATTCATTTTTTTTTTTTTTTTACAAACATCCACTCCCACTCAAAGACAAATTGTTTTGACTTTAAAGGTGAAGGTGACTGTGCCTCATGTTCATCCCACACTTGTAAGAGTAAAATCTCAGGAAGACTGAGAAGTTTTCTTCAAATCTGGCATATTATTGTTTTCTGACTTATTGAGTCATTCATTAATATTACAGTCTTTAACATAACATATTAAGAGTGCTTTGGGGGTTCTTTAAAACTTACACACATTTAAAAATAAGGTGGTCAGATTTGAGAAGTTGTAGATCAACGGTCAAAGTCATTGTGCCCCATGTTCATCCCTGATTAAAATAAAACTATTCTGATAACTTTGCACAGCAGTGTTTTTCACCTGCATATGCAGTCGTGGGGCTCTAAATCAAAGGTCAAGGTTTTATTTTATCTTAGTCACAAGCTTGTTAATTTGAAAGACATTTTTTAAACAAGAGTCCTGACTTGTGCATGGTGTATGAATAAGGCATATAGAAAGTTAGATACAGAAGCACAAGTTACTTAAGTTTACTTAACTCAAAGTCTCTGTTAGACATCAGAACTGAGCCCCTCGTCGCACAGGCTCTAGCAGAGGGACATGACGTCAGCGTATCAAGCCCAAGGGAGATGGACAGAGATATGACTGTATGCACATAGGCTACTGCAGACGCAAGACTCACAAGAGAAGAGAGAAGAGAAGAGAAGAGAAGAGAAGAGAAGAGAAGAGAAGAGAAGAGAAGAGAAGAGAAGAGAAGAGAAGAGAAGAGAAGAGAAGAGAAGAGAAGAGAAGAGAAGAGAAGAGAAGAGAAGAGAAGAGAAGAAGAATCTGGGTCACCATGACATCTAGTCCGGAGGCTAGTTCTCACAGGGCTTTGTATCCACTACTGTATATGCTCACTTTTAGGCAGAGGTCCATCTCCTTCATGTCCAAGATGACTAAGAGCCCACTCCGGATTAATAATGTTCCAAAATACCAGAGCTGTGACTGAATTCAGGCCCCTGGGAAAAGTGTGGGCTTCAAGGAAATCCTCAGTGCCCTCACATATGGTACAACGGTCCAGAAATGTAGCACTATGATTAATTATAGTGTAGATGAAAACAAAATCAAATCTCTGTTTGATTAGGAAGTCCATTTTCCATAGTAAAGCCTTATTATTACATGAAACTATAAAGATCTATATAAGTGACCCTGCAGAGATGTTTCTCTGAACCTCTATAGGGTCACATCAATTTCATTACAGCTGAAAAAGGACAATAAATACAGTAAAGTCAAATTACCAACCAAGGCACTTCTAATAATAAGAACTGGAATGTTGACAAAAGCTTCTTCATGTTTGAATAAGCTGGAGATGGACTTATTTTGCATTATTTATTTCTTTTGGTCACAGTTTCTTTCAGACAATAAGTACTTTTTTTTAGCCCTTGTGAGCTAACCTTGCTGTGCAGATGGTCCAGCTTGATACAACACATCTACACAATCCACAATGATCACAATCTACAGTGACCATGCTTGTGGTTATCTCTTGCTGCCATGATGGAGATATTCATGACTGGCTTTATGGGCTCATGTTGGGTCTATAATTGTAGATATATGCATATATGTGTATTTTTAGATGTAAATATGCATATACAGTACAGGCCAAAAGTTTGGACACATCTTCAAATTCAATGCGTTTTCTTTATTTGTATCACTAATTACATTGTAGATTCTTACTGAAGTAATGATGGCCACTCGTTTCTCTTAACTTAGTTGATTGGTTCTTGCCATAATATTAATTTTAAAAGTGTCTAATAGGGCTGTCGGCTGTGCATCAACCTGACTTCTGCACAACACAACTGATGGTCCCAACCCCATTAATAAGGCAAGAAATTCCATTAATTAGCCCTGGAAAGGCACACCTGAGAAATGAAAACCATTTCAGGTGACTACCTGTTGAAGCTCATAAAGAGAATGACAAGAGTCTGCAAAGCAGTAATCAGAGAAAAGGGTGGATACTTTGAAGAAACTAGAATATAAGACATGTTTTCATTTATTTCACACTTTTTAGTTAAGTACATAATTCCACATGTGTTCATTCATAGTTTGGATACCTTTAGTGAGAATCTGCAATGTAAATAGTGATGAAAATAAAGAAAACACATCGAATGAGAAGGTGTGTCCAAACTTTTGGCCTGTACTGTATGTGCATCCATAAAATGAAGCACTTGTCTTCAGCCTGTTGTATTTTAAAATGTCTTGAGATAAGACTTGTTATGAATTGGTGCTATACAAATAAAGATTGATTTTCTCAAAGTGGCATGGCCCAAGCAGCGTCTGTTAGAGCAGAAAGAGGTGGGAGCTACGTGTGTGACGAAAGCAAGAAATTACTGATTTTTCAGAAGAATCCAATATTGTCTATCTCTTATTAGATTTGATCTAATTTACAATAACATTTAACCAACCTCTTGAAAGGCTGGTCACACCTACCAAATACCAAATAATCTGGGAAAGGTCTTGGAGGCCAACAGGCCCTGTGGGTTAGGCCTGGTATTTAAAAAAAACTGCAAAAAAGCCCTTTTTCTGAATTTTCTGGGACATTATAACGACAAAGTAAATTATTTTCAACTTTCTCCTGCATAAATGAGCTGGTGATATGACATGTCCACCCTCCCAGCTTTGAGATTGTGATTCTGTTGGTGCTTTGGTGCATTCACAGTAAAACAACAACAACAAAAAAACTGAGTAGGCAAAGTAACTGCAAAATATGTTTACTTTACCCTCAGGTCTAACACGAGGATCTCTTCACATGTCTCTAAAACTAGCCTCTGGTAAGGCTCTGAACAAATGAACATTATCCTTTCTGACTATTTGTAGATCTTCCATTTCAGTAAATGGTAAAAATCACAGGTCAAGAGACTGTGAAAATAAAACTGCACTATATTGACCAGACTACTACTGCCTGGCACTTATAAGTCTTCTCTGGGTTACTTTTTAAGTCCAAGCGTTGGTTTGTGCCAGATTTAACAAAAATCCCTCAGAGCTTTCTTTAAAGACTGTTTGTTATGCTCATAAGATTTTAATGTCACCTTGACCCTGTACCTCCAGATATGTTGTTCTTGAGCCACAGTGTACACTAGTTTAAGTTTTAAAAATATCCCTCAAATTATTTTTCATAGACCACACTCACTAGCAGGGGGTGTGCATGAAGCCTGATGACCTTAACTTTTGGCTTGTGACCTTCAAAGTCTGACCAGTTCATCCTTAAGTCAGGATGAACATTTGATCAAACCATAGTGCCATGGTACTAACTCTTTAATCTGTGTCCTCTTGTTCATTCTAATGATAAATGGTCATTTTAAAATGATGGATCCTCTTATATGTAAGCTTTCACAGACAGCTTCTAGGTGTCAGCTCTATCCAAATATTATGGGATGTGATTAACCTGCAATGTGCAAACAGGATTGAAAAGCTGTATTTGTTTTCACACATCCGTCTCTGCGACAGCCGAGGAATGCCAAGGCTGCATTCTTCTAGTCATCGCAGCGGTCCATGATTGGCATAATGAGGTGAAGTTCACAGCCCAGTGTGAGACATCACAGAGGAACAGACTCAAGCAAGCAGGCTGTGCGCTGTTGCCAGGCAACAAAGTCATGGTTAGTTACTGTTGGTCTAGTATTTACTCAGTCCAGTCCAATCCCACAGGCAGGCTGTTTAATCCCCAGCCCAAACTTTGCTCACGCTCTGGTTGATTCCAAACGAACAGTCAGTGCGGACTACTGGGATTAAGCTGACAAGCTACCTTTAAGAATATGGGATTATTTTTCTGTGTAGGTGTTACTTAAGAACTAAATACACTCAAAGTGACACAAAATCATGAAAATAGGTTCAGTTTGTAAAGGTATGATCTCCTGTCATGAACTTAGAGCTTGGAGGACAACTATTGTGGGTCATTGTGTGAGTGTGTCAGTGCTACTTAAGACCGTTGAGTAGTGAAAACATGGCCTGAGGACAAAAGCTCAGCTCAGTGAATTCATTACAGACATTAGTCAGTGGCTGTGTGGAGCTTTACAGTAAACAATTACATACACCTTCAAAACACAGCAGGTAACAGAAAATGGTAAAACCTTCAAAAGAAATCTAACACACCTGCAAAAATAATTAGCTTCATCCATTAGGTCTTACACTTCAAGCAGTTTTCATTGAATTATTTGTTTAACCCCTGGAACTCCATGCCATTTTCTGTTCTTTTTATTAAAATGCATGTAAATTGTCAACACTGTCAAGCACAATCAAGGTACAGACATATATTTAATCTAGGACAACCTGGGCTACTAGAGCATTTATGCTGTACTGATGTCAGATTTACGGACTAAAAGTTGACAAAGATATAAAATACAAATTCAAAAAGACAATTCAATCCTACATGTCAGAAAGTCTTTTCCCATTTGGTGACATTTCACTCCAGCCTTGGTAAGTATTGGGAACAAAGTGCTAAGAGACCCGTAGAAAAAACTATTCACATACTTACACTTATTCATCCAGACATGTTTATTGACTCATTGAGGTATTAGTGAAACTCTTGGTTGCTGTTTCAATCTTGAATGTCTCAAAGGGCCACAGAATATAACTAATCCTTCTTTTTAAATCATTTTGGGAAATGACAGGAAATATCTTTTGTCTTATTGACCTTTGGCTACTCCTGATTGGATGCTACTGTCAAGAACACAGGAAAACATTTAAAGGCTTACTTTATACCTCACCATGATATTTTACCTCCACTGGGAATGTCTTGGAAGGGGGGGGGGTCGACACCCTCTTTGTTCCATCTCCAATATTAATAGTAATATTAGAGAGGAGGAGGCATACAGACTCAGCGGGAGACAGGAGTGCTGCAACTGTGTGTCTCTATCTTTGTGTGTATGTTGGGGCATATGCCATGTTGCATGCATGCAAACCATACTGCAGCATGAATTGACATAGACATTGTGACCTTGCAGGATTAATTTGCGTAAAGGCACTGTAATTTGGGTCTAAGGCATAAAATACATCAATAACATCATTGCTACATGCACTGCACTTCAACGCTGAATCAAAAACTTGTTGGGAGGGATACAAGTTGACGTGAAGCCTGCTTTTTTAAACTGACAGAGTATGATGTTCCAGTTGTCCCTATAAAGATCAGTTCTCTAATTTAAAAGTTATTAGTAAGTAATATAAATGGTACAGCTTGGGCCGCTGCCAATGCCATGAGGATGGGATGGTTAATGTAGAAGTTGTCAGCAGGACAGAAATATATGTTTGCAAAACGTATCAATGCCAAAATTCTTTTTATATTTATTTTCAGTTTCTCTGTTCTATCACATTCTTTCATTCTAAGATCCAATCTGCACTGTTTTTTCACCTGATAAATACAATTGGTTGAGAAGTAAGGGGTAAGATTTAAAATGAGGGTGAGCCCTGAGGTCAAAGGGGTTAAGAGCAGTGGCTTTATTTGTCTCTTACGTACCATGTGAAGATCCAAAAGACTTCAATCTAACGATCTAAAATACTTCTAAAATAAAGTTCTATATCAACCTTCAACTGCATATCTAAGTGGACATCAGGCCTAAAGAATGTTTTTCAGTTTGAGAATCTTGTGTTTTGAGTGCAGCATCTACTAGAGATCTTCTCTGAAAGCCACATATTTAACCTTAAAGTCCATATTCAGCTACTTCATAAACAATTCTGAAGCAAAATGAAGTCACAATTTAACCCAAAAGTCAAGGAGTTTCCATAAGTTTGTAAAATTAATGTCAGTGGAGCTGCTGGCGTTTTTGCCCCTATTAGGAAAAAGCAACAACAACATCCTTGTGTTTTCTTATTTTGGACAGAAAACACATTTTGTGGTTAAGTATGACAGAGCCAATATTAGAGTGTCTTATCTCGGACAGAAAAAAAGAGACAGCAGACGTGTAGGAACTGTTCCCATTCTGATAAGACAACAGGACCGTTGATGGCACTTGCATCACAGTCTATAAATTAGGATTTGTTCAAAAATGGCTTGGTTATTTTATCACCAAGTGGCAAACGGTTCTAAAGTTGTGGTTTTGCTTGAGGAAATTGAGTTACACAAGCAATGCAATACCAGGAAAGCTGGGGGTTTGCTATGAATGTTGAAATTGTGGTTGCAAGTACTTAATAGCAAATAGGACAGACAAGGGAGAGTGAACTTAACTGTGAACAGGTCTGATTTAATAGAACTAGAGATCCCCCTGGGAATTTTTTTTCTTCAGTGAGGAATACAAGTGCCAGTTAGTTAAAGTGCATTTATGGGTTAAAAAGCCTTATTTTGTATTATATGTCAAACTAATTTGCTGAGAGTGAATATAAGGAATGAACATGAGAGTGGCCAAAAACCTCTACAAGAATCCCTCAGATATTGCATTCATAAGCAAAGGAGGAAAATGAAACCCAGTGACCTTAGATTTTAACCTCCATATTATAATCAATAAAACTTTAAGTTTAGATATGACATTTCTGCCTTGTTTTATGGAAATACCTGAAAACATTGTCAAGATATCCTATTCCAAAGAGGGGCAAATCATGAAGCACAGACCTTTGACCATGGCCTTCCAAAAACAACTCAACTTTGAGTCAGAGCTAGAGTTAGCAGCTCGGCTAATAGGGCTGGGTATTTCCAGCAACTTCACGATACGATACGTATCCCGATACTAAGGTCACGATACGATACGTACCGCGATACACGTAAATTGTGAACATTGACTATGCTTTAAGCAAAATTCTTGACAAGTTTAGTTTTTTCTTATAAGAAGAAAAAGAAGAAGGATGAGTTTTAAGTAGTTCTACAATTTGAGAGACATAAATTCAGATCCTCAAAGATGGTAGACCTAAGTTCAAATTTAGAACATATGCTTCATTATGTAGCTCGTTTTCTACCTTGAACTGTGCCACTGTTAATATTACCCAAAGTGTATTTACAACAACTGTCAAAATATTTAGGCCGTATCAATTCTGTAGAATCCGTATCGATACACGTATCCCAAAGGAGTGCGATACGATATTTTGCCGTATCGGTATTTTGAACACAGGCCTACCCGGTAATACAATGACTGATGTCCTCCTCAGATATTAAATTCACAGGTAAAGGATAGGCAAGGGACATCATGACCATGATCATGGTGTCCAAAGAAATCTGTCCACTTGAGGCAGATTAGATGTTTCTACCAATTCTAACAAAATCCAAAACAAATTCAAACACATTGTGAACATGAGACTCCATGATCTTGGTCTTCAAGCTTATGACCTCAAAAGTGCAATTCTTTAGTAAGGATAGATATTTGGACTAAGTATAAATATAATCTCTCAAATCAGTCTTGAGATATTGCTTTAGTGACCAAATGAAGAACTTGAGACTCCATTAAAGGAAAACTGATTTTATTCAGCTTTGCATGGTGACAAGTTTTATAGTGTATGTGTTTGAAGAGTGTCTCTCTGCACTCAGAGTTTTCTATGAAAAATTATCACTCATGTATCCCCCTTACCTATGTGTTAATCATGGCTTGATGGCTGTCTCAGATGTCTCTCAAACTAATGTTTTCTAAGTCCCTGCCCACAGTAATGCCCTCAGTAGTGTCAATGGATAGTCCAGTTTTGAGAGTTGCTCTGAAATTAGCAGGTGATCAAGAAAAAAACATACAGACGAAACAGTGCACTGCTCAGTCCATGCAAAGCTAGAGGTCCCATTGAAAGAATTTTGCACGGTTAAAAGCTGAGGTGTGGATGTCATACAACCACAGGTTTGACAATGTTCTTGTCTTTAAAAAAAATTCACTGCATTCACGAGCAAAAGATGAAGATGAGGGTCTGTGATGTGACCATGATCCATGACTTCAAATATTGCAGCAGTGCATCCTTGAGTCAAAGTGGACATTTGTGACAAGTTTGAAGGTAATCTATTTTTAGAATTCTTGGGATACTGCTAGCATTAGCAAATTTAACACGAGGCCCCATGGCCTTGACTTCAACCCATGAACTCAAAATCTAATCAGTTTGTGGTAATGCCTGCATATGTAAAAGATTGAAATGAGGCTCCATGGCCTTGACCTTTGAGCTAAAAAATCTTATCAGTAAGTTCTTGAAATGGACATTTGGGCCAAGTCTGAGGGATATCCCTGAAATATTCACAAGGCATGTCTGGACTGATGGACAGATGGATGTATGGACAACGCTTTCAGGTGTAGAAGCCTGAAAAGTAACAGCAGGTCACTCAGGGCGTTTTCACATTAGGCCCACTTGTTTCGAACCGTGCTGCGGCATGGTTTGCCCCCCTCCCCCTCCCCCGCTGGCTGGCATTCACACTTGTAACATGGAACCGTGCCTTGGCCCACTTGTGTATTTACTCAGTTTGAAACAGCAGGGGGCGATATGCACATAACTGGTTACCAAACCAGAAGAGGCTACCATGGTAACCATTTCCTACACCAAACAACTAATGTTTACGTTTCGCTCTCTTCTACATTTTCCTTCAAATGTGTTTTTTTATTGTGTTTGAGACAGCATCAACGACCTTCTGGACCCTCGTAAATCATTGTAATCCTCAACCAGAACAAACAAATCAACAAATTGAGGAAGCAAAAGATTCAACCGCGGGATTAACAGGAAGTAAGTAATGAAGGACTTTACCCACTTTGTTTCACACCAGTGAAACCGCACCAAATGTCGGGAGATGGAGCGGATCGAGACCACCTCTTCATGGAGGTCTCGGACAGGCTGATTTGGTGCGCACCAAAGTGCGGTGGTTGCATTCACATTGATACTAACATACCAAAACCCTGGGCCAAAACTTCTTTGGTGCGCACTAAATATGGTTGGTGTGAAAATACCCTCAGTCACCTCAAACTGCCCGATGCTTTGGCTCAAACACCAGAGAAAGGAGTATGTTATGGAGCAGGTTCCCTTAAAGAACACTTTTACCTTTTTTACAAGCTCCAGAGAGAGTGACGAAGGAGCCTAGCAAAAATCAAACTAAACAGCTGGGGGCTGGAAAAAAGGGGACAGAGAGGAGAGGGTGACATTTAAAGGCGACTGAACGTTGCAGCAGGAACTTTAAGCTATGACAAGTCTTAAATCAAACTGGAGGAAAAGTGAAATGGCCGCGTTTGGATAAACACATACCATCACACTGCCCTCTGTCTGGTGTCTGGACATCTTCCAAACACAGTTAAGCTGCTTGGCTGACTTTAAGATGGGAAAAAAGTCTCAGCAGTGGACACTTAAATATATCATTTGTGGGCCTGGTTGAGCACATCAAAAAAAGGACAGTGTTGAAAGCACTCCAGAGAAGATCATCTGTGTCTCGGTACAGAGGCTGTCTGAAAAGAGTTTGGAGCAGATGTTGTTAACTTGTATTTATTTCAGCATCTTGCGACCATGGGAGACCTTCCAATTGGTGAATACTGAGCAAAGACAGGCATGAGTCTTCAATGACATAAAGGCTGAGATTAAGGTCACTGGGAGAAGCTTCCAGATTCACATACTCTGTGAGGATAGTCACCCCTGAAGCTGCAAAACATTAGCATGACTAACTGGACATGGACATCATCTAATCAACCATTGTGGTCGCAGTAACACAACAAAGCATTTTGGAGCAATGAATCTGAGGGTTTCCATGATTCTGACAGGCATATTGAGGGTTGTGCAGAGTACAATATATTACTTCCAATATAAATATAAATCTAAAATACTTGTGTGCAATCTCACTTTCTTACTTTCACTAAAACATTTTTGTGCATGTGCAATTGATAAAGGATGAGGCATCTCACAAAACAATGTTTACCTCTTCATCATGTTCATGAATTTTGTTGAGAAAACATTTTGTTTTTTTCTTATTTTTATTCAGTCAAACCTGCAGCAGAGTAGCTTAGGCAGTGCAATAAAGGGTATAGAGTGTCTGCGACCAGCACAGATGTTTGGCTCTTGGTCCTAAATTAGGTAAAAAACTGATCTTTAATTGTTTCTGTTTCAACTGCTTAGTCTTTAAGTTTCCATGTCTAGTCGAGTTTATCATTGGCAAAAGATTAATAGTACAATTTAAGTGAAATATTGGTATCTGTCCTTGCATATACAGTATATGCACGAGCTTAAGGAGATTTTCTGAAAGGAAATGGTCCACTTCAGACTAGGGGTGTGCGATATGACGATATTAAATCATTAAGGGATATAACATGGGGATGATCTCATAAAGCAGAAAGATCGTCAGATCGTCTGTGTGGGCGCAGAGACTTTGACGAGCACCCGACTAGCCAATCATAGCACATTACACACAGTGCATGGTGGGATCTCCTTTTTGGTTATGTAGCGTGAAGCCATGGTGGAAAGAGCAAAGGAGATAAAAGCTTGAAGATGTCTGAACAAAAATCTGTTCTAAAGCAGCTGTATTATTCACTCAGGTTATAGACATTGCAGTTAGATAACATTTGTTCTAAATTGTTGCACTTTAAGAGATAATGTTGATATTGTTGTTCATTACCTTTTATGTTTACATTTATTGCACATTTTTATGAAAACTGCACTGTTTAAGTTAAAACCTATTCAGAAAGTTTCTTTGGCTTCAATTGTCATTTTTTTTCTTTTAGGGTTTTACATGTTTTATATGTTAAGCATTGGGAAAAATGGTCAAACATACCAATTAGTCTAGAAAAATCAATGTAAGAAAGAATTGTGATAAAATCGGGATCGTGATTTTATTTTTGAAAAATCGTGATATCATATTTTTCCCATATTGCCCACCCCTACTTCAGACACAGTAGGCATCATAGCTGTACTGAAAGCAGTCTCTGTTAACATTTGCTGACAGTTCTATTATTGGATCTCCTTTTAATGGGTAATCAGTAATTTAAACACAGCCCTCTGAGTATCTTACATGGGCCATATTGTTAAAAAAGTACAGTCTTGGAGGAAAAGTCTACTGTTTTCAGCACTAGATTTCATTCCACAAAGGTTGCACGATCCTGGATTTTCATTGATATATGATGTGCAAATATGTAGTGAGGCATCTTCGCTGTTCGAACATTGTAATGAAATTTACTGCCTGTAGCAGAAACAATCATATCTGCCTGTTTCCACAGTTCACTGTAGCAGCTACATACTGAAAATATGGCAATAGTAGCATCCTTACTAACTCCCTCACTTGTTCATGTTTTCCTCTAAATTCGATATAAGTTTTTTTAAATTCTTGATCATCAGTGAGAATATATGTATTAAATGTTTGTTGCCCTATATATGCATGTTCTTTCTGAATCAGATAAACAAGGTTCTAGAAAGTGAAAGGGAACAGCGAGGCAAGAATCTTATCATCGCACAGAGAGGAAATTGCTCATGAAGGGGAGATAAAGCTTGAGCCAAAGTCATCAACAGATATTCTTATTCGAACAAGCTTACAAGTGTGGACTGTGTAACACATCAAACACTTTGATTCTGAGGAGAGACCATTTTGCCTCCAATAATAATAATTATAAAAATAATAATGTTTATTAAGCACTTATCGGCTCAGTGTAACTTTAACTGACCATACAAATTGCTATAAATCTACTTTAAGTGTCTATTATCACTGTTTGTTTGTTGGAACATACATATATTTGCATTTTTTGTGCCCATATTGTGTCATTTATTGGTACCTAATGAAAAAATGATTGGTTTCAGCTGTTCTGGGTCACATCTTCCATCTACAATATGTTTATTTAAGATGGTGTTCACAGACATTTGTCATGTAAGCCCGAGGGAGAGCTGTGGAGCGGGAAACGTCACTTTTCCAAATAAAATCCTTCAGAGAAAGCTTGTAGTGTGTGGCTCTCCAGTGTTTGTGACTTCATTCAGCACAGACTTCAGAGTGCAATGTGTCTGATATCATTGCTAATAAAAACTGATTAGGGCAACAGTTAGTCCACAGAAAATTGACAGGAACTGGTAAGGGAATTGATAAAGTATCATTTTCATGGGCAGAATTGATAATGGCAATGGTATGAATATTATTTAATCAATTCCTATTCTGTGTTTACACCTTACAATTACCACAGGGTGAATATTCAATAACCATATTACAGCATGATGACATGCTAAATCTTCATGGTGAAAAGGTGACTCTTGCTGAAAACAATCAAAACTGACACACGGAAGAAATTCTGAACCATTTTTCTCTCTAGAAAAGCCTCAAAACAGATTTGACTTGTATTTCAGTCCAACTTCAAATCTGAAATTAGTAGTATCAATAAATAGTCAAAAAGTACCATAAGTCAATTAAATACAACATCATATGAAATCAGAGACTGAGAAGAATCTATAGAACCCCAAGTTGGCATTTTCATGTGCTGCTGGTGCTCAAGGAGCTTTAGAAGAGTTTAATCAAATTTGTAATCCCGTTGTCCTGCCTTAGAGGAGTGCTCAGGCCACCCACATTCTCAGGACAGTGAATGAGGCTTTAAGCAGGAAGCTACAGAGCAGAGTTTCAATTTACCAAGTTTCTTTGAACAACATCAGTGAACAGGCTGCAGCAGGGCGGAGGGGATCAGGGGTTGTTGGGGGGGTTAGTGAGGGGGCACCTGAGACTGCTCCTCTGTGGGGGCCAGGGTCAGACTTGACGATACAGTGGGAGCTGCAGGACCAGACACTGGAGCGCTAACCTGTTATTGTCCCTGAGCATTTAAACACCGCCTGGTGTGGAGTGGGAGGTGACAGAGGGCTCAAATGAAAGCCGACATCATAAACAGAAAGGATGGAAATGACTACCTGCAGCAGAAAATGTCCCCACAGCCTTTGTAATTTGTCCTTTCTTGGCAACTTTTAATGACAATGCAAGTGCAGAGCTGTGACTTTATGTCTTTTAATATTAGCCTTGCTGCAGTTGTGTCGTACTCGCTGCAGTATTAGTGTGAAAAGTGACAAGTGAATAGCAGCTGGCTCCAAACGCTGAAATGACAAAACCTCAGGGCTCATTCATTATAAGGATTTGATACAGTGGTTAAATTAAGAGATAAACAAAAGCACAGTACATGCCTGCGCTGAAGTATGTTTTGTTATACTTAAAACTCTAATTTGTCAAGATATGACAAGCACTTGGCAGGCCAAGACATGAGGAGGTGCTTACAAAAAGGACTCTGTGTGCATAGGACTGAGAACAAATAGAACAAAAATAATATCTTGATATTTTTTGCTAAATGACACTATACAGTACACAATATATTCTATTTTTCTGAAAAAGAAAAACAAATGGTTTGGAATAATCCAACACTTTGTTTTCCAAAAAGAGGAGAGAGAGAAATGGAGGGACGCCAGCAAGCTGGTTCTGCCAGACAACTTCAGACACTCTGTTTTCACATCTGAGATCCATTATTATCTATTTCACCACCTGACAAACACCATAAAAATAAGCTGTGAATTTAAGCTACAAGATTTCTGCACTCTTTCTCTGCTTTGCCAGCTCTGCCCAGCAACAGCACTGCACTCCTGCTTTCAACCCTTTGCTAGCCTCTGCCAGAAGCAATGAAAGAAATTATAAAACAGTATAAATGAATTATTAATCCATATTTTAAAACCTTCCAGGTAAATCTGGGAATAAAATAAAGACTTAAAAACAAAAAACACTGACCTGACTGTAAGTCAATGCATTTGCTACAAAATGTACAAACATTTTACAAAATCTTTAACCATTCAGATCAAATCATTCAACATCATCTTACAGGCAGTGCAGACTTAGTTGAGTTTTAAAGTAAGAACCTCCCAAATGCTGCATCAAATTTAAATGGCTTTAGTGCTTGAGTTGGCTGACTTAAATTTACTTGCTAAATGAATGTGAGGACACATAGTCGTAGATAAGACCGTGAGCTGTGAAGTTATCCAGATCCTACAGAATTAACTTAACGCAGATGCAAGTTTCATTGTACTCATGCGTTATTTAGAGACTGGTCCTGCAAAACTCAAGAACTTAAACTCTCAAAATGAGCACAATGTGTCATCATGTTTGCACAGAGGCAAACACCGAGCCCAGTCCACAAGCTGCATAAAGTCAGACAAATTATATACATTTTGTTATAGAAATGTTAAAACCTGTGGTGATTTTCATTAATTTTTGATTTAATATTCAAAGGATACACAATATTTTCACATTTAAATTTACAACTTTAGCAGAAGGCATTCAGGACAACCCTATTTTCTACAACTGATGTTGCTACATCTATCAATGCAGTCAGCCAAACATCCCAAGATAAAATGGTTACTTATTTATCCCTCACATGGGAAAGTTAGGCTGTGCACACTAAAATGTTGTAGAAATAGCATAAAGATGGCACCAAAAGTGTGTTCTGTTCACTTGTCATGAGCTGTATTGTGTATTTTTATTACCTGTTTTTGCTGGAGTCTGTTTGTCTGTCTGTTAGCAATATGATTCAAAAAGTTATTTGCAGGTTTTTATGACATTTTCTGGGAATGTTGGTCATGGCACAAAGAAAAACTTATAAGAGTTTGGTAGTGATCTGAAACCTGACCCAGAAAGTTGTATGTACTAAGTTAACATTGCACAACAGGGCTGTTCTCCACATTTTCCATAATAAATCAAGTCGCAATGTCAGAAATTCCTTGGTGGAGATTTGTGGTCTTATAGGACTTCTAATTTTGTTGGTTTCACTCCCAGAATTAATGGACTTGTCACCATTTTGAAGTTAACCTCTCACACAACAGGCTGTTTTATACAGCCTGAGCTCTCTAATGTGCTCTCTGGTGGTGTCCTCTAATTACACGTTGTAAATAGGTGAATAGTAGATGTACAACAACACCAAAGTTGTGCAAATGCGAAGGCAAACAGCAAGGTCAATATCTGACCTTAAGAGGGTAGTGCTGGCAAGAGTGAAAGTTTCTGTGGAACCTTGTGTAATTGAAAACAATAAATGTTCCAATATTTGGAGTACCTGCTGTGGTTACAGGTATCAGCATAGTTTAATTTTACATTTAAAATAACCATCCCTTAAATATGATTAAATAATAAATGGATTGGCAGATCTCTGTTCATAAGCATAATCAAAATCAAAGCTTTCTAGTACATCATCTTGTTGTCCATTACCATATAGCTGGATGTCATTTAAAAATATATCAACACATCTTAAAAACTTGATCCCTAATCAAGGTCTTCTTGTGCTTACAGAGGATAAAACTTGATGAGGAAAAGTCCTGCTTAAAAAATGTCACAAACCTAACACTCCATCATGCTCCACCAACAACAAACAATAACATTGCAATTATTCTAAATCATACAGTGCAGTCCCAACCACCATGAGGGAAAAGCTCCGAGCTTAGGAATGAATTTATTTTTGTATCTCAGCATGCGCATGGCCAAAAGACTACATTTTTGGCCTACATTTGTCTTCCTTTGAAGGAAAAAAAATGCTGCCATACGTTAGAGCTTCACATCTGGTTTGCATCGAGGAAACTATGCAGTCAACTCCAGTGTGCCAGTGGAGGGTTTTTGAGAGTCACTGCCTGGAGAATGAAAGAAAGGTTGACTATTCTTTTTTTCTCCCTCTCTCTCTCTGTGCTGGTATTTGCCGGTAAATGTTTAGATGGCAGAAGGAAAACTAGAGCAGGACTGAGAAAAGAGAAAACAAGTGAGGAAAAACTGCTTCACTTTCTGATCTTCACTTTGTATTAAAGAATGCAGATATAACAGACTGAAAAGCTGTTTTTGAAATAACTAAAACAAATGGCTAAAAGCTGAAACCTGCTTGGGTTGGGTGATCTATTGAGTTTGTGGAATATATTAATTAATGTCCCAACCACATACAGAATAAACAATATTTTTTATTGTTAAAGTCTATATCAAACTGGTCTTATGCCCTGTAAGAAGACTGTTTACAATGAAAATTGCATTTTAAACTGCAGTAATTTTTATATCGTTAATACTGGATCAAAAAATAGAAATCCCTGACACTCAAAAATGTGTAGATTAGTATTTTGAATAATCATGGAGCAATCCCAGGCAAACTCCAACACAAAGTCTGAAGTCTGCTTTTTTGTGAATGAATTTTTTTCTCATTTGGATAGTGGGCGGAACAAGAAAAGAGTCCCTTATGATTAAATTTTGACTCATTTATGATTTTTAGTTACTGGAAAAATCCTGCACACAATATTGAACAAGGATTGAAACTTGAAAAAATTGCAACATTGAAAAAACGATTGGAGATTTAAAAATGTAACAGTGTTTCCATGATGGCAACATCAGGCTTAAACTCCTCTCCATAATTACAAGCAGCATTGCCAGCTCTATTCAATCATATAAATGGTGCCAACATATTTTTGACATTTCCCCAGTACCCTATTTAGACTAAAAATGGTTGTAGATGATTAAGTGGGTGTATTTTTCAAATCACTAATTATTAAGTCAGTGGAGATTTTGATCATTCTGTAACACATGCTGGTTAACAGTACAGAAAATTACAGTCTTATTATAAGAATTGTCGCCAATGTTTTTGGACCATTAATTCTGTGCCGCAACTGAACATGCTGAGCTAGCATCAGTGCCAAAATCCAGCAGAATACACTGCATATATGTGGGTGTCCTGAGTACCAACAAACAACGCAAAACAAAGCAATGTTTTTGCCTAAAAGCTTTGTCTCTAATTTCCTCTATTTTGCTGATCCTGGCTTTTCTTTGGCTTTCCTCACTCAGCAGAGCTTGTGAACTCCTTAACATAGTGCAGACAGTGGGCTGTCCATCTGTTTACGTTAGTGAAAAGTTTGACTTTTGATACAGAGGAAGAAACTTTATTTCTCTCAAAGGGAGCTGTGTACTGCTGAGCCTTTAAATTGATAACACATCAATTCAGAGCACTACATGCCTGGTTCTCCATCTTAATGATGAGAACATTTGTTCTACTGTTTATCAGGATAAGCAGGGCATAGAATTAAAATACTAAACAGATGCATTGTGGACAAGTTGACTGTGTAGGCCTGCATTGTGGTGATTAAAATTGCCCAATTTTAGTTAGCAATGGAAGTGGAAAGTCAATGCCAATTGAGAATGATAATTGCTACCTCACTGGTGTCATAAAAAAACCTTATCAGGGTCCATTTAGAAGTCTGGACCTTCTTATTTTTGTGCAACATCTCCTGTGCTCTCCCATTCTTTTTTCCAGATAATAAAAAAATCCAAAAGTCTCTGACAACAACTGAGTACAGCAATGGTGTCTCAGTTATGGGTGTGTGATGATAATCAATATTGCCCAGTATTGCAATGGCACCAAAATTCAGAATTATCATTTATAACAAATCTGCTGGTATAAGAAACAAAGATGTAGGGATAGTGCTAATGGATTTTTGCCAATATCTAATTTGCTGATATTTTCAAACCAATTACCGCTGACACCAATATCAATACCGATATTTTGTGTCAAGAGCACAGTCTCCAATCAACTAAAATTCACATATTCCTCAAATGGTTCCAATCTATGTATGTAGAACAAATAACTGATCTAAGACCTCAGAGCAGCTGCCAGAGAAACAGAGTATATTTTTTCTTTTTGAAAAAACATGGCCATTAATCCCAGAACTACTTAAAAACAAAGTTTCCCACAGATCTGTGCCCAAAAATGGTTATCGCAGTCACTGTCCTGATAGGATCACATCCTCCCAGTCATGCTCCACTCTGCGATCCCCCTGATAGGGCACCCCTTTGAAACCAGAAACCTTCACTGTGTGGTGGAGACCCATGACAGTGGAAGCACCTGTTTTGATTTGGTTTACTACGGACTGTGGACCTGCATGTTGTTAAAAGCACCTGGAATCACAAAAAGCCTGTAAACTATTTTTTTTGCTAAAAAGTGGGCATCTACAATTGTACATTCAACCCTTTTGAAACAATTCTTTAATTTTTTCACAATCTTTTCTAATATTTGATTTGACTTAAAAGGAGGTTTACGAATGCATATTTGTTACAGAGACAATACTTTTAATCATATAAAAAAGTTGCATCGCCATTAAAACACAAGACAGTGTTGGCTCTGTCAAAGAAAGATCACTCTGAATGCTGATAAATGGAGTTGAGCTGTGTTCTAGCCAAAACTGGTGCTTTTTTAAGCCAGGGGCACATTCTACCTCAATTTGAGGTTGTATGCTTAACAGGTCCTTGGAGTTGAGTTGATGAAGGCAGCCAATATGTCAAGTGTGCATCAGTGTTTGTCTGTCCAATTCTTGCACATACAAAAGACACTGATGCAGCCTTGAGCAAATTTGGGTAAGTGTCTTGGCCAAGGACTCACTAATATGTGATTATGGTGGCTGGGATTTAACCTCCAGTCATTCTTGGAGAGATGACAAAGACTAATTAATGCTAACATGTATCTGTGCCAGAAGAAAGGTGATTCTGCAACTGGGCAGACAATGTTGTAAAACATCATTGAGCTTCATAGTACTTAGCTTTATGGCAGTCAAAATGGTCTTTTGGATGATGAATGACAGTCAACTTTGAAATCATATAGATATTTTTAACAACATTAAACCAAATGCCCTGAGACTATGCAACTGATTTCAACCATGCTTGATCTGCACATACATTCTGCAGCCCCATCAGTCTGAGCAGAATGAAAAGCATGCAAAGTGGAGTCAGGGTGCTTCGACTTGAGAGCTGTGCTGATTCAGTTACTGGTTTGTTGGCCTCTGGAGAGGAAGTTATTTTCCTAAGACTAACCTCCAGAGGGGGAACAGAAAGAGCCCCTCTGATGCAATATCTGCAGTGGCAAAACAGACACATCAAATCTGCCTGTTTCTTTGTGTCTTTGCGACAGCTCAGGCAGACAAAGCAAATGTCTGACAAGTCACAACAATGGAAAAATTACTTCTGGACTGCTTTTTTCAATAAACATGTTTTTAACTGTCGGTGCTGTGAGATTTAGGGGCTTCCTTTGATTTATACAGCTCCTAATATGGATTTAAAGCATGTCCCTTTGGGCCGTTGGAAGGGAGTGTAGACCATGAAATCTGATCATAGAGTATTAAGGATGCTTTGACTTTGTTGTCCAAGCTTCTGATAAGATATAATCAGTCACGGCCCTGCTCTTGCCTTTCTGCTTTGTCTATATGTCTTTATTATTTAACTTTGTTGGGCCATGTTGTACAGATATTTATGGCCTTGATTTAAGCACACTATTACTTTTTTACACACTTGTTTTTTGCCTTGCAGACAGTGAAAGGGACCAGATATTAAGGTTAAATGGGAACAGAGACACAGCAGGTGCTGTTCAACCAAAAGAAACAAAAACATTTAATTCAAGGAATTTAGGAGTTCTGTGATCCATTACCATCTGTGTTTCCAAAGCAGACTCAAGTCCTTGAGAGTTTAAATCAAAGGCAACTGGAAAGAATCACAGTAGATGGCTGTAAGAAGACAAAGGTGACACCAAATACAGTGACAAACTGACTGGCATCATCAGTTGCATAACATTGCAGTTAGCCTGTTGTGCATTTTTTGATCCTTTAGAGGCTTTTTTCTATTATTCAATTTTCACCAGGGGTTTATAAATAATGGCCCTGGGGCAACTTTTATTTGGCCTGAAGAAAGCTCCAGAAGTGATGGAAATTATCCCAAATTGGAAATTGATGCTTGCTTTTGAAATTTGAGCAAATTTGACCTGATTTCAGCACTGAGGAGCACTGTGAACTGCCTTTATTTGTGGGGCACTCATTGATGGGCTTAGGTGCCTGTGTAGACACGTAGACAGGGATCTAATGTGGAGGGCCTATGTGGAGATCGCCTGTGCTCGTGTCAGGTAGTGCAGCTTCTGTTCTGAAATTAAACCAATCAACCAGATTTTAGACAAATACAACCACTTCAAAATGCTAAAGAAAAACCCTGATAAATATTGAGGTGTGCAAGTTCATTAAAATTAAGTTCCCAACACAATTAGTCACAAAAGATATGTTGTTATTGTAACGATAAAGACACAGCGAGTACTCCAACCTGTCTGGAAATCATTATTCATTCCTCCCCTTAAAGTTCCTGACCTTTGGTTGGAGCTACCCCATGAGCAAGGACTTTTGTGGAGTAGATCAGTGACAGTGGAAATAAATTTACACCCTGATTTCAGCTAGTTTCTCAAAAGTTCCAGGTTTGTTACAAAGTTCCTGAAGTTGAAAGCACACAAAATGGCTAAAGCTGGTCAGTCCCAGGTGGTCTCTTAACGCAGCTGAGTCAGCCCAAAAACCCAAGACATAAGGATCAGGGTTAAGGTTTCACCGGCCGCACACTCAGCAATCTAAGCATGCCACACACAACTGTGCATTACACACCCACAACAGCCTGCAATTATTTATAACTCATTCAGACTTGCGGCTCGTGGCTGCAGCGATGGCACCTGACCCTGAGGTTAATGCCCAGACAAAAAGGGAATTTTTAAGCACATATCCCAACATCCCCACACATGAATATTCATTTGTGTTGTTCTAAGCAAGTGGATGTTTTCAATCACTCAGTGCAAAAGGGCTTTCATGGGTATTACACATTATACGCAGTCAGAGTAATCTACATTCTTGGCAACAGCTGCACGCATTATCTCCCACAACTGCAACGGACCAAAATACTCACCTCTCCCTCCCTGTCCGACTCTGTGACCCTGAGAGGACGGGTTCATGAAGGAAAAACAGGCATTACGTCGGCTAAGAAAATTGAAAGGGGTGCTGCCAAATGGGAAACGACTGGGATGAAAATTGAAGAAGTCATTTCCAGTACATGCAGCCATTTTTCCCTTTCTCAGGCCCATCTTCCATGGCAACACATAAACAGTACCCTCATTCCCCTGGGCCACAGTCTTCTGAATGGTGACGTTTTGTCTTATGCATGAATGACTGAGGGAAAAACCAACAACTTTATGGGGGATGCTTTGGCAATGTGAAAGTCACATGTTGTGCCACTGAGAAAAACAGCATATGACTAGGGATGGGCAGTAAAAAGATCGTTTACAGCAACTGTTCAGAATTCATTTCGTGTCATGCCCTCCCCTCACTACAAGTGCAAAGTTAAGATTCTTAGTTTTTCAATCAGGTATGTCAATGACAATTTCTCTTAAGTATTAGGGTATTAAAACAAAACTAAAAAGCTTTTTTTCATTTCCTTTATCCACATTCTATATCTGCTTCAAATCCCAACATTAATGATGCCTATCGAGAAGACAAAGAAAAGGAGTGCTACCTGGACTCGACAGAGTTTGTTTGAGGTGCTCTTTGGAAAGGGATTCAAAAAGTCCTTGAAACAAAAAGAAGAGACTCCAAGGCACTCTCTTTATACTATTAAAATGCCTCTACTTAAACGGCATGGCCATGTAGACCTTAAAACAAACTTCGACGCATTTCAGCATCAAGCCTTCATCAGGAAGTCATGCAAACCATGCATTGGAGTCTCTTCTTTTAGTATTAATGATGCCTATATTCTAACCATGAGCCCAGGTTTGAAGACTAACACAACAGCATGAGAACATTCAACACACACATGAACTTTGTTCTTTAAAGACTCAAAGAGATGTGAACAAAGTCATTCTTTAAACAAAGGACAATTTTGCACATAAAATCAAAAATAGCAAAAGCAGCCAGTTAAAACACAGCCTGAACTGATTTGAACATAAACCCTAAGTCTAACAGGGCCAACAGCCAATCACAGATTTGGATTTCAGCCCACAGGGGCCCAGGACACCAATACAGCCACACTTCTTGCTGAAAAAGCTGTATCCCTCTTTAACCTTAACTGGGAAACACGAGAACTACTGTGAGTAGATGCTTATTGAACACAAGGTCATTTGTTTGTTAAAGGCCCCACACCCTGCACAATCAATTGTCTTTGTGCTTCATGTTGGGGCTTGGGGAGCAGAAGATCATGTCACATTTTCCTGAAGTCAAGCTCTAAGAAATATGCTCTGTCTCTTTTAAAAAAATGCTTCTTAAAACGCTCCTCGTTTTACTTCCTTGGATTTATTAAGTAATAGCCACACAGCACCCGCCTACATGAGTGGTTATTTTGCTTGTCACATGCAGACGCCATGGCTGTTCTGTTTAGTTTGTGGCCTGTTACTTCTCCCCTCCGACCATCAGACTTCATTTGGGCAGCCAATCAGCTCAGAGCTCATGATCGTAGCCTTCAGCTGCCTCCCCACACCCTCACACCCTAACGTTTCCAATGAAAAGTGAAAACAGCTCTACTGACCCTCTGCAGAGATGACATTCTCATTTTTTTTATTCAACTTAAATCAAATTCTAATATAAAAGACAGCCAAGAGAAGGTCAGTAAAGTCAAACACACCAGGACTTGGGAACTTTTAGAAAAATGTGTTTTCTAAAAGTTAAATATCAAAATCTGTAACTCTAGTATTTTAAAAACTATTTAGTATTTCTCCAAAGAATTAAAATGTCTCAAGATATACTGTGCAATGCATTTTTTTAACATAAAAATTATTTAGATATGGTTTTGTACCTATCCTGCACAGCCCAGTTTACTTCATTCCTAACAGATTCCCGAAGGAGATTTTAACTTTCCTTACTTAACTGGGCCTCTGATGCACATGTAAAAATCTGGTCAAAGCTGCTTTAAATAAATCTGAAAATTCACCAGTGCGTGCAGTTAACTGCATGCAATTATATGTGTTTTTTAAATCGCCACATGGTAAAATCCTCAAGCGTAAAACTACCCACCTAAAATAGATGTGATAATGGGGGCTGACCTCTGAAACATCCCTGTGCACCATTTTCCTGTCATAAAAACATAATGTCTTTTTCCTTTACTGTGGTATACGCTGTGAGAACCAAATGTGGGTTCACTTCCTATCGGGCAACAACCCCTCTCACCACTGTGGCTTAGGGTTAGGGTTGATAACAATGAAAAGCACACACTCACATGCACACAAGTGCACTGTGGTTCTTCCTGTTACCCCAAACAGAGAAGCCTGGGACATTTCAAAAAGACGGTCACACACTTTTTGCAAACACACAGTCCCAATGAATAACAGGCTTTAAATGTCTAAACACACTGACAGGCCTGAGTGCTGCATGAAGGAGGACTCGCAGGGTTGCAGACACACTTAAAACCATCTGTACTGTGCACTCCCTGTCTAAAACACAGACGTGGACATTTAGTCAGAGTATCATACAAATACATAAACACAACCAATGTAATGGATGAAGGGTGGCTTGTGCAGGTTGGGAAATCACACTAAGTATGTTTATATGAATGGTTAAGTCAAGCTTATTTGGCATAAATGGAATATTTAACAAGACTATTGTGCTTGACCCAGAAGACAAGAACCAAGGAGGAGCTGAATTACTGATGGAAGCATGTTTGACTCTGCAAAGCTACAACGATATAGCACATCAGACTCTCTTCCAGTTGACCTACAGACAAATTAAAAAGCTCAGCACCTTTCTTAAATGCTCAATGCTTTTATCTATAACAACTACAAATCTAATCCAGTTGTAATGCACATTATAACCAGGGGCAGATAATAATGAGACTTCTACACATCTTAGTGTTTATTCTGTTTAACCTCCAGGTCAAATGTAGCCTTCAAATTGGACTTGAAAGTTGTGAAGTTGTGCTGATGAGCAATATCGGGGACAGGCTTGGTGTGTAAGTGATAACACATTTACCGGCCAACAAAATGCTTGAACATTCCAGGTTTGCCTTTTGGTTTTGCATGGATATGATATGGATATGAAAATGGATGTGATATCTGAAGCAGATAATGAAAAAAACTGCCTTCTCTTATTGTGTCTTCTCTATGTTGATCCCTTGAACATTTCCTCGTATGTCAAACCATCCAAACAAATGTAAAAAACATTCTTTTACAGACATGCTTGGACTGACTTCTGCAGAGCTGCACTTTTCAAAAGACTGAAGCTCCACTTATTCTAACAATGATGTCATCACTGGTGAGACTTTGGGTTTAAACTGCAAGGGATGATTTTCCATTCAGACTGTACTGGAGATACAATAAATTCCCCCTGATAATTCTGCACACTGCAGCAGAAAACGAACGTGTCCCTCTTGACCCAGTTTTTATGAATTCAGACAGGGACCACCTCCTCCTTTTCTTTGTCCCTCTCTCTGTTTGCTTTGACCTCTAAGTAGGTTCCTGAGGAGTGGGCCACGTGTCCATTGGACGCCCCTGCAGCTGACTCTTTGCTTGCTGAAAACCCAAACACACACTGATGAATTGCCACATAATCAGGAAGCATATGCCAGCGGAGCAGCAGTGGAGGTTAGTGACTTGAGGGTCATTTATTCCTCCACGAGGACGTCCCTGCTCTGAAATGCAGCAGGCAGGCCGTGTGGCTGGAATGAGCTCACTTCAAAGGTGTCCATAAATCATGCTGCCATACAACCAGGACTGACTCCACCTTCCATGTCCCCCAGTCACTCTCCAACCTAGGACATACCCTCATCTTTTTTATTTCTGTCCTCAACTCCAGGCCTTTCATCTTTATATACAATTGCTAAGTACATTTAGATTGTGTTGAGTTTGGTACCCACCAAGAAGCATTGGTGTATTTTAGATATATTGATATTATTTATTGAATGACATTTAGTACATACTGATGCCGACTTTGAAGAAAGACACCCAACCTAGTGCTCAGTTTGTTCAGTGCTGTGTGCAAATACAAATGGTTTGTTTTCTTCTAACGTTCAGTAAACAGCTCTGAGTTCTATACTCTAAGTGCAGCAATTTTTATAGCCTTCAGTAGCTCTCGTGTTAGTTCTGTCCTACCTTACAGGGGCAGAGCTGATCAAAACTGCTGCAGTATTTACTATTCAGATTAATCTCATGCAGCCCCCCTTAGAAATACTGGACTATGGTGGTGCAGTTCTTTGCATGATAGAAATGTTTGGTTTTTTTCAGCCGATTGCTGTGTCTTCACAAGAAGAAGCACTGTGTATCACTATTTAGCAAAAAAAAAATCAAATCATGTTGTCTGAATCTCCCAGCCTTCACCACCAACACTGTGCAGGTTGTTGAATTGGATTGTGTGCTAACCTGGCAGGGAGCAGGTCATGCTCATATCAATCACAGGAGAAATGTAGGGGAGCAGTGGTAGATGTTATTCTGTTCTCAACTTCAGCTGATAAGCATCAAAAAGCAATACTCCCTCTGGAACACAATGGATCTTTATTGGATTTATCAGAGGTTCATTGAGTCCTGAGAGGAGCTGCAAGTTCAGACATCCTATACCGAGTTTCTCGACTTTGCCAGAATAGACCTGCAATCCGTCAGGTCCTTATCTTTCGCTGTCAGACGCTGGGATCTCTTTATCATGCAGCCATGCAAAACACCATTCATCTTCCCCGCCTACTTCATTATCGTTGATAAAATGCAAAAACCCCGCTGCAGTTGTTAGATGGAGGCACGGCGTAAAAAAACAGGTGCTTTGGTAAACACTGATAGTGTGTTTGAATTATGTTGCTTCCCAAACGGACCTGTCTATCTCTTTCAATCTATTAACCAAGACTCTGACCCAACTCTCCCCAACCTTATTCTGCTTCTCTTTCCTATAAAGGAGTTTTCTTGGCTAACATTAAACAGACACAAAGAAAGGAGCTAGCCAAAGGCACGAGGTTCCCTACAAGGCTTCGCAGACTCCTCATCGATCAAAGAACCTGTAAATGCATGTCAAGCGTGGTGTAAATTAACAGGATATATCGCTCTGGCTTGATTATTGGGCAAGCAGAGTCAAGTGGTGCTGGTGGATGAAAGCTAAAAGCTTCAAGGGGCCAACTGCAGCAGAGGAACTCTATAACCCCCCTGACAGGTCACCTCAAGCACCACATGGTGTGATCAACGACCATTGCCGTGCAGGACCTTCGCTTTTATAGGACACTTTTTCTTTTTTTGTTTTCCTCAGCGGCCATTAAACAGTTTCCACTCACCATTCTTGTGAAAGCGTGCAATAGGATGAGGGACGGGGTGGGGTTGAGAGGGGGCTGGAATGCTTTCACAGTGAAGTCATGGCGCTTGTGTCATCGGCCCCTCTACTGTGCTGTGCTCTGCTCACCGTCTGGCCCCCATTTTACCCATTGATCTAATTTCCATGGCCAAAACTGAATGTGGGTCTGTTCAAGGCTAAATGTTTACGCCCGTTTAAGCAGTGGAAGAATTGCAAGGGCACAGTGAACCATAGGGGACATAAAGAGGTACACTCCTCAGCTTTACCTGGCAGACTTTTTCAATTTATATAAATGAAAGGACAAAATTTATTTCATTAGCTAGTGACTGTATGCCCAGTTAAAGTCTGGTGTTAATGACTTTGTTGCTTTTTATTTCTCAATGGCGGCAAGAGCAAAGAGCTGGAGGGATTGTGTTCTCGAGCATGTCCCGTAAGGAATACTTACACAGATTTCCTCCAAAATATAGGAAAATATCCACTCAAGGATGAAATCATTAAATTCTGGGGGTCAAAAGTTAAAGATAAAGTCCATAAATCCTTGTGTCTTACCTGACTTTGATGCATTGTCTCAAGAATACAACGAGGTGTTAATGATGGGTTAAACTTTGCACCAATGTCCACTCTGACACAAGGGTGAATTGATTAGATTTTGGAGGTCATAGACCTCATGCTAATCCTCTTCTTGCAAGTGCAACATCTACAGAAGATTTAGAGGAATTTTCCTGACATGCACAAATGTCTACTCTGACTTAAGGATGAACCAATAACATGAAGAGCTTATTGGTTAAAAGCAAGGTCACTGAGCCTCTTGCACTTCCTTGCTGATGACTTCAGTATTGCATAACTGTTCGAAATGATTTTGCCCAAATGTAATGGCGTATTTAGATTTTGGAGGCTGAAGCAAAAACCTGTCACACACGGGTGCTGGTTTTGCGGAGTGGTTAGCATCCAGGAACCCCATGTACTTGCTTCTGCCAGTCCAGGTTCGAATCCCGCCTGTGACCAGTTTGCAGAGTGTCTTCCCCTACTCTCTCACCCCCTTTCACAAGCCTATCCACTGTCTCTCTCCTATCAATAAAGGCACAAAATGCCCCCCAAAAAATACATAAAAAAAAAAAAAAACTGTCACACGTTTTTCCTAAAAAAGTCATATCCATCCTTCCAATATCGCTGCTGCTTTATTCATTTTTGGATTGTAGGGGACTGGAGTCTATCCCACCTGTCTTCAGGTAGGAGTCAGGGTACACCATAGACTGATGCCAGCCAATCACAAGGCCATCATCCAGAGACAGACAACCATTCACACACACACAGTAATAGCCACCAATAAACCAAACAGGTATGTTTCTGCCTGATGGAGGAAACTGGAGTACTTGGAGAAAATCCATGCATGCACAGGGAAAAATGTTGCAAACCTCACACTTTACATTTGGAATTTTGCACCAAAACTTCAACAAAATGATCATTCAAGTCTTTGTGAGTTCATGGTTTTCAGTGCTTAGCTGAAAAATGTCTTGACTGAAATCTGATGTCAGTTTGCACCTTATGGGCAGAATTTCTGTTTGTTTGATCATTTTGTTGTAACCTTAAGAAACAAATTATGTTGAAAGCAAAGGATGGCAGAGTGATGACATCTGCAACTTACCTTTATGGGTTCAACGTTATTGTCTTTCCCTGGAGTCAAACACTTCCCAGGAGCTGTCTCTCCAATATAAGTGGACCTGCAGGTCAGAAACAATAAAAACACAGAATAAAACAAATGAAAAAGTTATGAAATCGTGTTTTTTCTGAGATGACTGTAGTTTGTTTTTGAGGTCAGGATCTCTTAAGGGTTTACTATTCACAGGTTTTTTTTTTTTTGTTTTTTTTTTTGTTTTTTTAATGTATTTTTGGGCATTTTGTGCCTTTATTGATAGGAGAGAGACAGTGGATAGGTCTGTGAAAGAGGGTGAGAGAGCAGGGGAAGACACTCCGCAAACTAGTCACAGGCGGGACTCGAACCCGGACCGGCAGAAGCAAGTACATGGGGCGCCCGGCTGCCAACCACTCCGCCAAACCAGCACCCCCACAGGGTTTTTACAGCAGCAATGTCACCTGCAGATGCATGATTTTCACGAAAATGATCTGGGATAAAAAAAAACATTCAAAAAGTGAATTTAGTAGCTACATATCATAATATTGGGGGGCCCCAGGAACTACCCGCTGTTCTAAAGATGACATTAACTTGGCAAAATTTCTCATCTTCTTAAAATATATATATAAAAAAGGGACTTAACAGCATGACTGAAACAAAGGGAAACAATAATAGGAAATCCATCGAACAGTGTGTTTTAGTTTGATTTGGCGCAGTGCATCATTATTTGCTCTTCTGTTTAGGCGAAGTGATAGGTTTCATTTTTTACTGCAAATATGATTTTCAATGTGCAGCTGCCACATATGTGATATAGGTCACATGACCTGACGTACATCTTATTGACACTGCTGTACTGATTACCAGAAACCAGAACGGGCACTTTTCTTGTTGTTGTGACTAATAATCAATGAAGGTCTGTCTGATACCAGCCTCTGTAATCAGAGCACCTTCCTGAACACACATTCAGGCCACAGTCACACTGTTCCAGCCACAGACACTGACATGGCCTGCTGCTGCAATTCTATATTTTATTAATCAATCAATCAAACAATCATAATATATACACAGTATGTTGCAGATCTCTTTTCATCCAAATTTCCACATCAGAAAAACTTGGAAAAACTACCAAAATAACAAATCTATCCTGGTCCTTTATACATACTCGTAAATACAAACACACTCACGTGTATACATATATTCAGGGTTTTATCAACATTTTCTAATACAAGGATTTTAACTAAAGGGGATACTTTCTTTAAAGGCATTTTGCACAGATGTGAATGTGAGCCCATTTTATCTTGAATACACTCATTAAAACAAAATCTTAATGAATTAATTCTGCATAGCAATGCATTTTTCTTCTTGTGTAGGTCTCAGGGAGGTCTTGACCCCTCTAAGGTAAATCTGGGGTGTGGATGCTCAGAGGAAACAGGGCTTAGAAGTCACTACCTTTTACATTGTTATCCACACCGGGCTGCCAGGTGAAACTCATCTGCAGATAAAACATGAGACTCTTGTAGGCTGATACAAGGGTTAAAATGATCATTTAGCTTAAACCATCAGATAAGTTTGAGTTAACTTGTTTGATCCAGAGCTCCGGATCAAATTTAAATGACAAATCACGATTCAGGTAAAGCCCCTCTGTTTTTTTATTTTATCCTGCTTGATGAGCAGTCTGCCCCATGTTTAACCTGCTAACACTTCTTGTTGTGTCAGCATGTAACAGTTTATTATTATTTACATATATCGTATACATGTAGATTGCTGGCAGAGATGTGTTATATTTGCACTATGCAGCTGCTAATGTGGTCAAGCACCAGCCATGTTGGTGGTTTGGCTGGAAGCCTGGAACATATACACTACATCAGCTGTCACTTGTAATGGGTTCTGTATCTGTCACATAATTTCTCCAACATCACAGGGACAGCTTCATTTCTAAGAATTACAGCTAAGAACTGTTCAGGAACCCTCAGGATGAGGCTAAGACTAAATACACAACATTATCTTTGACTTCAAGCAGTGAAATCTACACCTGTCTGAAGGCTTTATAAAGTGCTGAGGGTCTGTTGTTTCAGCGGTGATGTTCCATGAGATAAAACCAGTAAATGGTGGAATGAAAGACTTTTCCTAAGAAAGAGGCAGTGTTTTATATAGGTAGAAGTTTTTATGTACAATGAAAGTTATTTTCTTGGTGTATCTTGATGCATTGGTGGAGACACAAGGAGTTAATGGAGAAAGTTCCTTAGAAAACATCTAAAATAGGGTATTTTGACTGAGAGATTTCTCATCAGAAAAATCTTGCAGCACTTATTCTTACATCCACATGTACCTGTCATGCTCAAAGAAATATACCAACATGAAAAGAGCAAAGAAATGAACCCCAAAATGCTCGACTTAAGTAAAAAGAAATTGTCAATAACACCACTAAATGTTTTATATGTCATCAGTTAATTCAGGTATTTTGAAGTGGGTTTACTTGAAACCCACGGCACTATTAATGTGATTGGCACCAAAGCAACTTGCAATCTTTGTCCCTGAAGGGAGACAACTGGAAGTGAACATGAGCTGATACATAGCAGCACAAGTATCCCACTTTAGGTTGAAAACGTCCCAAAGTATAAGAAAACACTGGCTTTGGAAAGTTCACAATCACTGTGTTCAGGAAACCTTTTCATTTTCACACACAGATTGCCCCTGATCAACATGTATTCTCTCTCTGTCTGAGATGCTCTGTTAGAGCTCCTACCACTTAATGGCTTCCTTCCCCATGTGGGCCAAGTCGGTTCATTTTGGCTGACTGATCTACTCTGTGATGACTGGCCATGTTTTAACAACTCATCATTCACTTGGGCTTGCTGCTCTGAGGCAAAGGGCTAAAATTGATAAACAAACAACTTTGGATGTCACACTGGTAGGTCCATTTGGAGGAGGAGGGGGCAGCTGAACAAGACATTTTAGGCAGCTGCTGGTGCCTCAACGAGGGGGACAGAGACAGAGGTGTTAATGTGGTAGAGATATGTTAAACACAGTGAAGTGCATATAAAACACAAAATGTAGATTATGGGCTTGTAAATATGCAAACATACTAGCTTATCTCATTGCTAAAAAGATTACAACTGTGGATCTTACAGCACTTATTACTTTTATGGGGTATAAGCCTGGCATGCATTCATTTTAGAAATCTGAATGTACTTTATTGATACAAACCATACTGTTTTACATTTAGATTGAAAATAAACAAATATCTTAAAGAACTGTTATACTTCCATGCACTTCTTGAGACAGCTTTTCACATGAAATTAGACCTATCATTTTCAAAGACTTGAGTTAAACCTCCTGGATCTTTGGGGCAGAATCAGAACTTATTCAAATACAAATATATTTTAACTATTTGATTGTGAACTGTAATTTGTTGAGAACACAGAGTCGATAATTGGACGCAGTCACCAGAGAAGTCACTTGTTGTGGAGGCTGAACTCCGTTAATGTCTCCAGGAACATTATGTGGTTTTTATTCTTCTTTTATTGAAAGCCTTATAACTTTCTCTTTTATCTGTTGGTTCAGTGGCTTGACTGTGAGGGACAGAATAGTCTGAATTATACTGTTTAAGTCTGCTCCAAGATTATTGGAGTCCAGTTGAAAGACTTTCTGTGGAAGAAAACGGGTGGTTAAGAAAGGAAAAGGATGCTGGACCAACCAGACCACATATTTCTGGAGACTTTCATCAATTCCCTCTGGGCTGCGCTATCGTGCCCCATCAAGGAGAACAAATCAGTATTCTTACTCTATTCATATTGGACTGTTAAATGCTGGCACCTGATTATGATTTATGCTTCTGCGAATAGAGTTCATCATGTGCTTGTTGTTGCTAAGTTGTGAAGTTTTTGTTCATGGGTGACCCAGCTGGTCTGTTAAACCTGACAATGAGACACATGAATGTGACTGCATCAACGTGGTGGTGTTTTAGTTTTTATTGTCAATAAGCCTTGGTAGCTGTAAACTTGAACTGCCCATTTGGGATACATAAAGTTGCTAGAATCTGAACCTGAAAAACATTGCCTTGCAAAAGCACCCAAACATTAATCTTGTTAAGTGTCTATGAACAAATTCCACTTAGGAACAGCCAAAGAACCAGCAACAGTTTTCTCTCTCCAAGTCTGTGAATAATTTGGTAATTGTGTTGAAACAAAGTGTTCTGATCTCTCTCTGGACTGAGTTATGTCCGAATCCAACAAACATCCTGAGCACAAAATGACCTGCTGCTTGTGATCAGAATGTCAAACAAAGCCATATTTCACTGAAATGATCTCACACTCTCTAGAACTTTGATTGCACGAGGTGAATGAGGGCTGATGCTGGATGCTTCTCGGGGGAGTCACAACATGTTCTCGCTCTTGTGTACATTTGTTGTGATAAGGGTAAACAGTTGCTGCATGCTTTTTTCCAACTTTGGGAGGTGTTATGTGCAGAGTAAACTTTGCATTTGTCTTCTGATTACACTATTCTGTGACAGTGCGATGACGGACGCCCCCAGAGGCACTAATGGTGTGCTTGGGCCACTCCTCTCCATCTCGTCCTCGCTTTACTTCCACTAAAGAAGGACAGAAATCCCTCCTTGGTTCGGTTATAAATCACAGCTCACTTTACAAGGAGATGAGGTCCTTTTATAGACACACCAAGGACACTTTCTGCCATTTATGGCTTCAACAAGGCACTGTACGTTGGCTGGTCAATGCAGGTGAGGAAACACATGGGAGAAAAAGTGGCCAGGAAACTTACCACCTGCCTGCAAATCTGGAAGGTTTTACAACAATGTTCAGAAGTGTGCCAGAGCCGTGCCAAGAGCATGACATGAATCCACACCTCAGTGCAGGGAGTCTAGCTTGTTTCAGCTTGTCTCCTCTGCAGGGACAAAAGTATTTGGTATCTCTTTGTCTCAGGTCTAGACCTTGCATCTGTGAATGTCACTATTCTGTAATTTCATTTCTGTTTGAGTTTTTGCAACCACCATAAAATTTGGAAATCACAGATTGATTTTCAAACCAGTTATAAATGTTTATATCCATGTTTATGTGGATATAAAGCCTACTGCTCAGTAAAGTTTACAGAAATATCCCCAAACACTAAAATCCATATTGGTAGGATTATTATTATTACTTTAAACAGTAAGACTTGTCAAAGAACTGTATTTATTTTTTTTCTATCTTGTGAAGCATTTATGAGGAGACTAGGACTACCATCTGGCAGTTTTTACCTCCACAAGATAAACAGGTGATGGACAGGAGGTGTACACTGGATCAAGGAGAAGGGCATTCACAATCTAGGAGGCTCCAAGACAATATGCTTTGACCCATGACCTGCAATATCCTGTTAGTAGTTTCTCACATCTGAAAATTTGTTTTAAGTTTGATATAAATCTCTCAAAGCACTCTTAGGATATTACTTTCACATGCAAAGGATGAACATAAGACACAAAGACCTTTGATCTTGTATATCAAAACGGAAACTGTGCAAATTTGTGCAAATTTTGATCAAATCCTTGACAGTATTCTTTCAATGTAATGTTCACAATCAAGGGATGTCTATGAGTCTCCATAAAAATAATACAATATAAAGATCACAGCACACATAAGTGCTGGGTGCTCAACACAAAAACAGTTGAAAAAAAGAAAAAAAGATCTGCAAAAGAGAGCTGTGCATGGTCACTAGTCTCACGATTTGACTGTATTATGGTTTAAAGACTCAATTTGATTTCTCAATGCATCACGATGCAATGTAGTGAGTAGCATCCTTGATTTTAGATTAAGTTAAAGAGGCTGTAAGGAGTTTCTAAGTATTTACAAAAAAGTATCACTTTTTAGATATTTGCCTGATTGAAATACACACTTTAAGAGGAGTTCTATAGCAACAAAATAGGTTATCTATAAATGCTATTCCTTAGCCTTCCAGTCGGGTCGGACAAGGCTGGACTGGCCTGGATACTCAACTTCAGGAACAAGACAAATAAAACTAATGCAAATTTAAATTATTTTATTATTTATATTACACGTTTTAGAGCACTGGGCTGTAAGTAGCGATACATAGCCGGCTACAACTAGGATAATAAGTTTTCCAAAAATTGCTTGCTGTCACACATCAAAAACTACCGCTATGTAACTGGAAAGAGATACAGTACCTGGTCGCTTTGCAACCTGTAAGTTGTTGAAAAAAGAAGTTGTAAAGCAATGCAGAGTTCTGTGGAAGGTCAGAGCTGCATTAAAACCACAACAAACACACGCTTTGGCTTGGGTCACGTCTTTTGGTGCGTTCCACTTGTAGTCAGAAGTAGGAATTTCTGGGTTCCAAGTAGGAAACTGCAACTGGAACGTTCCCCTCGCCATCCCCGAGTTGATAATCGAAGATGGATGCCCCCAGTGTGAACAGTTATTTAGCTCCTGTAATAATCAATTTATTTGCACTTCTGACTGGGGTGTGTTGCTCTAGATCAGCTGTATACATAGTATTGTTAGACTTATATTTAGAAAAAATGCTGCCATAGTGATAATCATATTCTTCATGTGGTATTTGTGAACAACAATGCAGGGCGTGCTAACAACAGCTAACAATAGCCTGGTAGATCGGCATGTTTTTTTCCGACTTCAACTGGATCGCCGATAAGTCAGAGATGATGTCACTCCCATTTCCGAGGTTACTGGAACGCAGCATTACAACAGTCGCCGTGCGTGCTCATGGGTAGCAGAGTCTTTATTTTGCCGGTAATAGATTCTCCTCATAGCACCTTTAATTAGAAATGACGTTTGAGATCAAATGAAGCAAATGTCTTTTCATTACAAACAAAAATAAACAAATGCCACAGGTCGCATCTTCTTAATGTGTTTTTTCTTCTTCAGAAACAAAAATGATGCTGCCGTTTATTCACAGTCTTTGCCAGACTAAACGGCTGATAAATGTCTCTACATCAATTCATCTTCATCTACATCACGAAGCATCAATTACATGATTAGCTTTGGCACCCTTACTGAAGTCACTCGTATTTCTTGATTAAAATCCCTAAAGATGTGACATTTCAGGCCTTAGACTTTCACACAGGCCTAAACATCACATCTGTAGAGATTTTTCCTATTTAAATTGACCTGGGAGCAACTTCTTGTGTACACAACTAGCATAGATGCTAACAAGTTCAGCAGCAGTTTTATCAGATCTGGACCACATTTCTCTAATAAGTGAAGAACATAAAACTGAAGTGAAAGCATTTCACAACAGGGAGGATGTTTCTACTCCACTTCAGACATGTTTTGACAGTTTGTTCTACAAATTGGCCTGGGTTTTGTATTTTACACGGCAGCAGTAACACCTGCCTACTACATTATCTGACTGGCCATTAATGAATGTGACTGATGGAACGACTGCCCAGTCAACTGTTTGACATGCTTGCGAAAGGTTCTGCCCTTTTCTAAACACTTTCTATGAGTTGTTGCACAGAAGGACTAGTGAAATATATGAAACACTCCATCTGGTTACTTTTTACCCTCACTGATATCAAGTTAACTCTATAAATTTTGGCATTTTGACAATCATTTGCTGATCATTTAAATATATTTAAAAACAGATGTCATGTATATTAATCTTTTACACCTATAATGATCTTTTGTCTATGTTGCCAAGCCCTGGAAAAAGCTGTCTCTCCATCAAAGCCTAGAGATTTCCAGGAGTTTAGAGGGTGAGATAAACTCTCTGCCTGTAAATACAAGTGAAAAGAAAAACAAAGCCAGAGAGAGAACAATGAGGAGACAGAGATGGTGTAAGACCTCCTGGATAAGGAGACACATTCTTGATCACTTGCTAGTTTCATCATGCAGAACAGGGGTTTTAACAGTGTTTACTTTGAGTGAGGGGAATGCTCTTGCTCACAGCTGCTCTCAAAATAAACAGTATCAATCGGTGACAAGATAACATGCAGCTAATCTGAACAAGTTACAGCTTTTCATGCAGTCAAACAAGCCATTCTGATTTAGGGCGATTGTGCAATCAAAGAACATTTGCGTGCACAGGAATAAAAATGCGTATTCAGACACCTTGCACCTTACACCCACGCTTTCATGACTGCATTTCCCCGGCCATGATGTCACAGTCTGGGTTCATTCTCAGCAGATGTGGGAGCACATTAACTGCTTGGGAAGCAATCAACACTAATGCACTTGGCACTTCAGCAATGTGAAGTAAGTGGCCTTATAAAGACAAAACTCCCACAGCAGCAGGGGGTGAGCGTGGGGATACAGGAGTGGCAATGGTGGAACAAACAACACGTGTACGGCGGTGCCAAGGATGGATTATCCCTCCAAGACATCTGCTGTGAGAACAGCGCCCTGCCAGCATGTTGTTGTGGGGAAATGCCTAGTAAACGTCCCTGTCTCGTTTGGTTTACAGTGTTTCCAAAGGTGACATTTTCAGCCTCAAGCATTGTTGACGTGTTTGCGGTCTGCTGTGAAGGTGAGGTTAGAGACTACATGCCACATGGTCTGAAATTACTGCCTAATTAAGACAGCATACGTGAGGATCCAGTGGAAAGGATGGTGGCATAGGTACTTCAATAGTTATCAAATTTTCTTGGGTGTTCTCTTACATAGACAAAAAAGTTCCCAGTGCTTCCCTAACCATTCATTTAGCATTCATTTAGCAAAAGAAGCAGCAGAGCTTAAACAGCAGGACAACATGATGTCTTTTACTGACCTCAGAAATGCTTTATGCCTCTTTAAGAAAATACCCCTAAAATACTATTTATTGCCTGGAGCTCATTATGTCATAGCTAGCATCTTCCTACATGTGTTTTCTGCTCATCAAAAGCAGACACCATGACTGCTTTGAAAGTAAACTCCCCAGCCTGTTACCCCTCCACCAACCTCCCATCAGGCATCAGCCACTCAGCAAAGAGTTCATCATCATAACTTCTTGTAGCTTTTCTTCACCCTCAGATCAGTCTTTCCAAAGAGGAGGGGAAAAGAGCTGCATTTGATCCCCTACAGAGACTACATTTTTTATAATCTACTTTCATCAAATCATTTACCAATAATCACCCAGAACTAGAAGTAAACAGTCAAACCTGCCAGGTAGGGATGTAACGGTTACCGGTAAAATGGTAAACCGCGATAAAATTTCCCACGATAATCGTTACCATGTCCAATTAAAATTACCGTTATATCGTGCTTGATCACCACACTGCCTCAGTAACGCACGGTGGTGCTACTCTTTGCCTGGAAGAGCCGGAACTATGTATCTGTCCTCGATGTGGACCACACGCGAGGTCCACATGCGCAGTTTGTATTGTTTGGCCTCTGAGTCTGACACATTTATTGACAAAAAAGACAAAAGAACTGTTATGAATATAACAATAAAGGGGTTAAATGATTTCAATTCTGTGTAAAAGTACTTTTAGAACATTTTGAGCACACTGCAACAATACCGCGATAATAATGATAACCGTGATAATTTTGGTTACAATAACCGTGATACAAAATTTCCATATCGTTACATCCCTACTGCCAGGACATAGGACATGAGTGATTGTGTCTTTTGAATAGAGAGAGCAGTAGTGCACAATCTTTATGTTTCAACCAATCAATTTATAAACCATCAGACCTCCCATCCTTTCCAAGATTGGTTTTACACATCAGTTACAAACTGAAACTTTTATGTGCATTAACATCAAACCAGGGCATTAGTCTTTGGCAAAAGTAGGGCCAGTCGCCTTAAGACATTGAAAGGAGGAATGATAAAGTTGTCAGACTAGACCGAGGTAAAAGTTTAGTCCCTGTCCACTGTTTTTGCATTGTGATTTCACACTTTTAATCTACAGTAAAAAAAAAGGCAGATATAAAATTACAAATACAAATTGTGCTTAAAAAACATGAATTGTTGAAAACAGAAAACTTGAAAACAAAACTGTCTTGTGTCAGAGCACATTCTGATGTTTGAAAATCAGAAAATCGAAGCATTGGGGTGCAAACTTCAGTGGGGTGTCCTTTGGTCTTTACCACAGAATGTATGCTAGAATAGATTTTCATCTCCATTGCAACAATTCAACCTTCACAAAGTAAGAATTCAGTTGAAAATTCACTTCTCTGTCGTCAAAAATTAAATAGGCACAATAGGGCCTAACTTGTAGTCAAACAAGTGGCTGTAAACACTGCAACTATTTCAAAGATAAATTAATTTTATATGCATAAAGCTCCAAACAGTATCAGAAAGTGGTTTACATATTTTAAAAATGTCTTTATTTTGAATCAGCCATAGCAGGATATGCAATGTATTCAGAAGTACCTTATCACTAACAAAAAAAAAATGAAAAGGGAATAAAAACTTTAAACCGCACAGACTTAGTTTTAGCTGCAATCTCATTGAAGATACAGCATCTCATAAGAACACCTCTCTCTGCTCTTCTTCACACACTTGAATTGCGCATCTCCAGCTTGTTTGAGAGGGAAAAGGGGGTCATTAAACATGAACCAATCTCTTTTGAGTTGTAACATGTAAAACAGTACTGTTACCAAAAAGTCTAAAATTGTCCTGACATGAATTTCAGGTCATTTCTCCCATTCTCTCAGCTTATGTAAGGATATCGACAGCATATGATTCAGTCATACTTTGTGGAGTCTATGACAAGTGAAGCATACAGAGATTTAAAAATCATCAAGCTCTGACAGAAGATAATAGCAGGTTAGGGGAACTTCCTTCAATAACAAAATAACCCAGTAGAAAACCACTCCATCACATGAAGATGTAGCGTAACAGTAATATGTGTAAACCTCAGCAGCTCACTATGTCATCTCCCTCAGCAGAAATTTTGCAGGGTGAAAAACATCTTATTACCTTGTGTACTGGAGAATATTCTAAACCAAGATTCCTCTCCTTATGTGCCTCCGATAACCACAGGTTATCATATGATTTAGCCATCGGCCACAGCACAACATAACCATTAGGTCGAAGAATTCATAACACGGCACAAAAACAGTTGTATATAAACCACTGCAATTTGTCTGCTGGCTGTAATTTGTACATCGGTCTTGATCCTTCCTTCTTCTTGCTGCCTGATGCAACAATTTTAGGGAAAAAAAATAACTGTTTTGTTTTTCAGTGGACTTTTGCTGCACTTATCCTCTAAAACATCCTGCTTTCTGAGGATAACATCTTCATATTTGACAGCGTATTGGGCAATTCTGGTTAGATGTGCTTGTCACTAGAGGTAATTGTGCTCCAAGGAAACACAGACAGGTTTATCCAGGACTGCGTTCCCATGGGCAAACTGAGGCAAGTCAGACACATTAAGGAGGAACCATCGCACTTTTGGCATCCTTTTAGTAGATCTGTATGTACCATACACTTCAAGCATAACTCTGCTCCCCTAAGGCAAGGGCTGGGACAGTCAAGTCTGATTCTCACGCCTCCCAAACACAGGATAGGGTGTGATGATGTAGCAGTAATTGGAAAGGCTTTTAAAACTAAACATCTGCTTTTTAAGTGAGATAGAAAAGGAAACACTGGTAAAAATTAATCAAGCCGAGGCAATACATCTTGTTTTAAGACCCTGCCTGGTCTAAAGCGTACTTAAGGGTCTGAGCCAGATTCTAACACGATATTTTCAATGATCAGGATTTAAAAATCAATGCTTGTAAGTGCAAATTCGCAGCTCTTCAGAGGCAGTTTTAGTACATCACAGAGGTATATGTTATATGATAATACAAGCTAGTTTCTCCATACCCGCTGACTTTCTTCCACACTGGAACAGCGTCAGGTATCTAGGTAACACTCTGCTTTTTTGCATCCTCAAACTCAATTTTCTTTGTCATCTGTGCTAAGTGCAATCAATTGCTGACGCAGTTTCCACAGTTACACAGAGTACACCTGATAGTGCTCTCTCTGTCTGAGAAGAAGCCGCAATGACAGACAGGACTTCTGCCTCTTTAAGGTTCCCTTCTCCAGGTGGACTCAGTCAACTCTGATATGTTCACAAGTCTACTCTGTGGCAGTTGGTCAATTCAGCATTGTTTAACGTCATGTTGTCTATCTTTCTGTACACATTCTAAAGTCTATGGGGGGGAGGGGGAAGTTACAATCCATTTTAGGTAGCTGCTTGCACCACACAGAGGGGAGAGGAAGAGGAGTTAATGTTGCCAACTTTCTGTTTTGTTCACATATTTACTTCTTGACACAGAGGAGACATGTTAAACACACTAAATGACACATAAAAAGCCTAATACACACTCTTCAAGGATTGCACACGATTTCTATTTCATTTCCTATCATTTCAGAAGCATTAACATAATCAGCAACAACTGCATTGATACCTGTTTGACAGCAAATAAAATAGCCTTTAACACAACGTACTGAGTAATTTCTTGTTTTTTTGTCAAAAGGAATTTTAAATTGCAAAAATTCACTGGCAGCTTCTTAAATGTGGGATGAAATGGCAGTTATACCTTATTTTCTAGTATATTTGTGCCACCTGGCAGTACGCAAAATTCTGCACAATCTCTAAATGCACACACAGTTTGGCAACATTTGAAGAATTAGTTATTACCAATTAAAATTGTGAGTGTTTTCTCAAAATCACACTTTTCTCACTTTTCCAGATGTTGCTACAAATAAGTCGACTTTAGAAAAACTCCTGCTCACTGTTAGGTTAGTAACAATTGGTAGAAATCGAAATTAAAAATCCAAATCCTGAAGATACTTTTTCAAAATATGGGGTGAGAAAAAAATTGACAATTCTAATAACCTTACTGTATTGAAATGTTACCATTGTTTTTGAATAATTAAAACAGCGAGCAGAAGATTTTCTGTGTGTTCTTTTTTTTCGTAAAATGATTGACTTGATTTTACTGGAGCAATATCAACATCTGCATCCTGGTGTTCCTGCACACCTTTGGTATTTATTTACAAAATTTATCTGAAAAATATTGCACTAGCATTCAGATTAAAAACACTGAGTCTAATTTTTGGTCCGTATGGTCTTGCTCTGTGTATCATTTATCTACAGAGTAATAAATCGGCCAACAGTTGAGGTAAAACAGAGAGCAGTGGGAGGCAAGTGAGGCACAGCATAGCCCTATTCTTTCATACCATGTAATTAGTCTGAATCAAAAAGTGGGTAGTTTCAAGGCTTCTTTAGCTCAGTGCTTACAATTAGGCATTTCCTTTGAAAACAGCCCTCCTTTGAGAGTAGCAGGTAAGTGCTAGGTGTAGGCCTGTAATTGTATCCCTTGAAGAATGTAATTGCCCCATTAGTACAAAGTCATTTACTTTTTACACTCCTAAGCTGCCTATATAAAGTTTATGTTCTCTGTGTATCAACGTCCACAGGAGTAAAAAACTGTGTCAGTGCATTTATAAAGAGAAAGGGAAAAAGAGACAAAGAGCAAGTGAGTCAGGGTGACTGGATCGTAAGGAAGGGGGGAGTGAATTACCTCCCACAGGGGCCCAGGCTGGAAGGATCAAGTTTCAGACGTTTACCAACAAAGCATCCATGGAGGAAGTCTTGTGCTGCGCACAATAACAGCACAGCACCTGGACGTCCCACCACAGGAAACCTGAGGTCACTTCCCCCTCTCTCAGGGAATCCAGACACACTCCTGCTGCCAGCCACGTGCCCACACAGCCTTTTGAGGAGGGGGTCTGCTACCAGCAAAATATGAAGGCCACCAACTGAAGAAGGATGTCTGATTAATGTGGACATATGGAGCCAAAGGCACATGATTTCACAAGTTTTCACTGATACAGATCACAAAAATGCACAAGAGAAGTGAGCCAGTCAGGTTCTGTTAACACCAAAGCAGAGTTTTCCTTTTATGGTCTCACATGTAACACAGATGTGATGTTTTTTAATCAGCCTGAAAGGCTTAAAGCTGGATCTGGTTGCATTGTTAAATTATGGTTGGATTCACATGAATAGGAGGCTGAAAATGAGGTATGCAGGGTAAGAGAGGAATAGGAATGTTGACATCCATTCAGTAAAAAATCAGGACAGGAAAGCAACAAAGAAAACAGCAAATGGATAAAAGGTTGATTACTGGTGAGGCCCCATATCTCTGACAGGTTGAGAAACACGCCTGACCAAATCTGCCTGAAACAAGCACTTAGAAGACCTAAAGTCTGAAACTGTTGGGCAGCAGAGTTAGGCAAGTTTATTTAAAAGTGTAGTAATTGTGAGTTGTTTACTCTTAAAAGTTGGTTTAAATACTACCTATACCTTTGCATCAAAATTAACTAACTACTCAACTTTAAAGTTACATACTATGCTTACTTACTATGTCCTTCATAATAAAAGATTAACAACAGATTTAAAACTAAGTTTACAATGAAAAACAATGTTCTTTTCATTTTCATACCCAAACCCAAAACACAGCTTATGCCAACACATATCAAAGTACAGCTTGTTCTCTCCTTTATTCATGCTGTGTTCAACTTTAAAGTTAGTTACTGTGCATGTGCATCACCATGAAAACAAAAAAAGTAACTCAGTGACTTGGAGTTATTTTCATTTGAAATTTGGATGTTATTATTACTTCTTGGAAATTGTAATCCCTTGCTGGTGACAAAGAGTAATAGCCTTATTCCTGAGACTGAGTCGAGTCGAGACATATGTGAATATGACCATGATATTACCAAAGAGTAAGGGCCATGAAAAGTCCAAGAGGGGACTTAATGGATCAGAACATGCCAGACAAGCCAATCTGATGTAATAGAATGTCAAACACTGTTTTGCAAAGGCCATTTCATTGAACTGATCACTGACATCCTAGTCTTTTGTCATGTCACATTATGATTTGCGTTTGTGTTCTGTATCACTGAATGATATAAGCTAATTTAGGTGATTGGTATAAACAAAAAATAACCTGATTCTGGTATCCTTACAATGGGAAATGTTGTCACTTTGGAATTATTCAACCTCAGAATAAATATTTTTATTTGACAATTTATCTTTTAAGGTACAGTCTGTATTAAAAATAATTAATCAGACCATTGATTGTTGTTTTTGCCTTGTATTGAAATCCTTTTGTATTTTATTATATCATATTTAATCCTATTGCATATATTGTTTTGCATGTTACGGTGCCGTGACAGTCCCATCCTTAAGAAACAGATTGAAAATGTGCATGATGCTCTGCTGTGAGATTTAACGGTCGTACAGAAATGTTCCAGATGTTAATAGAAAATGTAAACTCTCTCCACTGTCCTTTCCAGCACCACAGTAAAGTAGACATCTGCAGCATGTCAAACCTAAATCCCACCCTCTGCCCACCTGCAAACACCACTTGACCGCCAATCCTCCATCATTATCGCTGGCTTGAACTCAAACGATGCCAACCCATAAAACCAGCCACAGCCATTCAAAGTCATTTAGCTGCTGTCCCACTGTAGCTCAGAGCTGGCAAGGGTCCAACCACCACGCCAGGCTAACCTTTGGGAAAACACTGAGACCTCTGAAGAATGTGACCACGGTCAATGAAACGGAGAGGCAGAGAGGAAGAGGAAGAAAATAAACAAATACATGACACAGCCCGTGGGCTCTGTCAAGGCAAACTTCCCAGATGTTATATAGGACACGACCACTGGCCCTTTGGCTGTTGGGAGGTTATCTGTGCTTGTTACTGGGACAAATATTTTATATACAAATAACCTGTCAGTGCTAAAAGAAAGGCATATTGCCAGAAAGACCAAAATGTTCAAATGTACAGTACTTCAGACATGGAAAGAGGCAGGTGAGCAACAATTTGCTTCTTTAAATTATTATTTAGGTTTTGTTTGATGCTGCTGAGTATAGAATAGTATACTGGGGAGAGAAAGGGGGATCACAAAATGGAAAAGAACCACAATTTAGACTCAAGCCTGGCTGCCTCCACAAAAGGGGCTCAACTGAACCCCTGGGCCATCTGAGCCCCACAACAGCAAATTCTTAGGGGCCCTTTACTTGAGGCCTAAAACGTCAATTCTGATAAGTTTTCATTGCGTATTGGCCTTGTGTTTACATGGAAACTCTATGCGGATTGCCCAAATCTGGAAACTTTTGAAACCAGGCTCCAGAGTGGAGAGTTTTCAATATGTTCCTCCATGCAGCGCAGTGTAAACCACAATCAGAGCGTTTCAGGGTGAAACACTGACGTCCCCAGATATAGGCTGTATACGCATACCAAGAACAACAACAGCTTCGGCCGTAATGTGTGCTGCTTACCGTGCTTGGTTTTTTTATCCAGACAAAACTATCTAGACAGACTTTTTGTCCAGAAAAGAAACTCCTGCGTCTTTGTGTGTCCACTCGCCATTGTTGTTTGTGAAATGTTTTTCTTCTTCTTTCTTCTTTGTATGTGTATTGTAGCAGCGCTGCCTCTCTGCAACTACTGAACCGGCATGCATACTACAGCGGTTTCATTCCTCTCCAGATTCTCTGTCTGAACACGGATCAAGTTTGTATACGCAAAGGAAAAATCTTTGCAATGTAAGTCACGGAGTCACCATGTAAACATAGCCTTAATAATATATAAACTTCACATTGAAACACAGTCAAAGCTTCACAGTTTCTCACAGAATATTGATCAACTCATGCCAAATCTATAAATAATTTTTGAAAACAATTAGGAAAACTGGAGAAATAAGTATCATTGATTGCATCGATACAGTGCATCACTTGTGCACATCATCCAGAATTAATGTGACGCAGACACGAGCTGCAGTCTACACACATTACCAGTAGGATCAGTGCAGAGGCAGGAAGATGACGGTCAATACATTAGCAGACCTGACTACAACAGAAAGATTAAAAGGCAAACCAATAAATTTAGTCCAGAATCATCAACATCTAAATACTATTTCAGAATGCACAGGCACAAATCATTGTTTATTCAGCTGGCAACTGATTAATTATCTCTATAAGGTCAGACATACAAAAAAAGTTTGGTGTAACAGTTCAACTAATGATTAGGGGTTAGTACTGGCAAGAACCTCACGATACAATACTTGTCACGATACTTGGGTCACGATATGATAATATGATGATATATCACATTATCACAATATTGTGATATACTGTGATATTCTACAGTTAATAAAAAAAATAGCGATGATGTTTGTGTAAATAACACAATATTACTCAAAACTGAAAGTACAAATCAAATCAAAACAATTTTATCGAAAACAACTTATTTTATTGTTTTTTAAATATGTCAAATGCAGTGTTACATACATATGCTTGACTTGAAAACATAGAGTGCATCAAGTCATTTAAACTAATGTTGCAAAGAAATTCATTTCCAACTCTGATAAAATATTAGTTTTTAGTTTTACAAAAATCGATATTAAGTTTTGAAATATTGATATTTAATTGAAGGTCAATATATTGCGATACATTGCTGTATATCCTCTACTAGTGACCATGTATATTGGTGACTTTGACCTGTGTTGACACTATGATTGACTTTGTCTATGGGTTGGTTTGTGTCAACTTAATTTCTAAGGCTGAATATTTTTGGTAAAATTCTAAAAAAAAACACAACTTGAAAGCACTCAGAGAGCTGAAACCTTCGCCAAGGCTGCTCACATATTGCTCGTCTACCTTAAGGTACCAGCCCCATTTCCACTTGTGCTTGGAATCATGTTAATATCATAAGTTTGACAGTTTTTGAGCAAAACCGATTGATTGCTAATGGCGATAACCTGTATAACCACTAAAACTGAGTCATTTTTAAGCTGGGCAATCATGAAACCCCTTGAAAATTTCAGCAAAATTTGTCCCGTAGTTCTCGCGAACAAAACATAACCTCTTTGGTGGAGGTAATGGAGCAATGAAGCTCACTCTTTCCAAGTATCTTTGGTTATTTACGTGACTGTTGAAAAATGTTCAAGTTTGATTCTGAGGAAAACTGACAGCCTTATTTCACTCTCACAATCACAGCCATGTTTACAGTTTACTTTGAAAATGACAGGTCATGGCACACATCCTGAGGCCTTTTGCACCCTCTCGTGCTGTCCTCCATACAGGCAGGCAAGTATATCAACAAAAAGGACAACCAAAGGGCACATTCAAGGAGACATATCTAACTGGTATCTCATAGAATCTGAGTTAATGCACAGCTATTCCACAAATGCTTAATCTTTACAAGTTTAACCTCATGTTAAGGTGTCTAATCAGGCTTCCAATGATATGAAATACCAACTATTGTTATAAAAGGGGAAAATTAATCAACCACAATAACAATTTGTTTTGAGGAGTACTGTATATACTAAGAATAGGCTTAATACCTGGCTGCAACACACTGAAGTTGAAACAGTTCCAAGTTAACTCTTTCATATTACAAAAGAAAGGGAAAAACAGCACATTCCCACTGAAACTAAAAGACTTCGGTTACTTTCTTCTCTCTGCCAAGCCTCTTTCCCCACTACACCTGCATGATGCAACAGGTGAGACAGCAGACAAACGTCATGATGATGACTCTACTGCTTCTACGCTCTGTGATGTGATGTCCACCCAAAACAAACCCAAAGCCTTCAGCACAGACACACCCTTTCCAGGCACATACACACATACGCTCCGTGCCATATCCCACTTCCTGCTGCTGGACAAGAGTCAAGTTTAGCCGGAGGGACTTTGCTCCCTTTGCTCTTCACACACCGCTCAGCTGGGATCTTCTGTGACAGAACAGTTGTTCCTTAATTCTTCCCGCACACAGTTCAGTGGGTCACACAAGCCATTGCAGCCTGCTTCTCCACTGACAAGAGGTTGTTTATTTGCTTTTTGCTGCCCCATGTCCGTGTTTGCAGATAATATCACGAAGGGAAATGAGTGCAGGTGTGAGGCAGTGCTTTAATGGACAATGAAGAAGAAAAAAAAGCAGAAACAAGGAGAGGAGAAAAACATCCTGGCAGACTCTAAAAAGCTAAGAGCTCCTCTCTGTCACAGGAAGTGTTTCCTTTTTTGTCGGACATCACTCACAGCAGTGTGTTTGATTAAGGTATGAATCAGGATTGCACATCACATGCATCCATTCATTCATTCTCTTCACTTAGTCAGTCCACTTACAGGGAGTTAGAAAAGTCAAAATAGTTTGTATGCAAAACTTGAAACAGGTTTATGATGAATCAGTCTAACTAATTTTACTAAGTCAGCTTATTTGGAGTTGGATTGACACACCATACAGGATAACGCAGTCGGAAGTCAGTTTAGTGTTGCATGTTTACACCCCTAACTAGACCATGTGCACACCAGTGCCAATTGTGTGACCCTTGGCTTCTATGGCAGATTTTGGTTCAGGAGTCAGAAAGCACAACTGTAAAACATTGCAGAAGCTGCATTGTCACTTGTCTTGGGAAATCAACATGAGACCAAGTGCAGCATTTTTGTGCCAAATGTAAAGACCTAAACTTCAGGCTGATCCAAGCTCAAAGTACACAAATAGCACGGCCCAATCTGAGTTCTTTAAAGCAAGAGGGGGGGTGCTACAAGCAGGATAACAGCAGGAAGTGGCTGCAAGTACGGAGATTAGCATTGATGCTAACAGCTTCAGCTAAGAAGCATGTCAGATCTTGACCACATTTTATGTTTTTTTTTATTTCATACTGCCTACTGCATCATCTGGATGGCCTGAAATGAATGTGACTTCAAGGAACGATTGTCCAATCACCTGATGGATATGCGTTTGAAAGGTTCTGCCTATACCCAAACACTTTCTAAAGGCTGTTGTCCAACTGGACTAGTGAAATATATTGAACAGTCCATCTGGAGTGTCAGATTGGTAAATTCTAGATTATATAAAAAATGGTGGACAACTGGTCGCCATGCAAAGTCTAACATAGTCAGGGATCATCCTTGGTAGATAATTTCAAATCCAACTGAATAAAAAACAAGATCACATCCTACAGCAAGGCAACAGTAATACACTTGAGAAGTGATTGATCACTCTTCAATTATTAAAGTATCACAGCAGTGAGGGGTAAACAACATGTCTGTTTGTTTACAGAGTGGTCGGTGGTTGATGCTGGGTCTAATGCCTGCCCTGTTAGTCTTCTTATATATTATCATGCTGAATGTCGTCACACAAAATTGATGTTGAAAAAAATAAACAGACGCTAGGTTGGATGCTCAATGAAAAGATTGCTTAGGGTAAGAATTAAGGATGCACATTGGTACCAGTTCAACGTCGATATCGGCTGGTACTGGTATTTCTCAGAAACATTGGCCTTCAAAAAAAAAAAAAGTGGTGTGAACCATTTCCAGATGTTGATCTGTTGTGTGATAACAATTCAATGCTGACATCTTGCACACTCTGCTGATTTAGAGATCATTCTTTTGGGTGCAAAAATTGCCCTGTTGGACAAATTCTGATATGCTTTCATGATCAGACACAAGAAGAAATATTGGCATTGGAAAAATTACCCTAAATGAAATAATAAGAAAAACATAGATACTGGCTAAAATTAAAATTTTAAACATCAGAACCAGCATTAGCCAAGATTTTCCCAGTAGGTACATCACTAGTAAGAACCAACAGAAGGCTAATATATGTACTACAACCAATTATTGATATGAATAAGGCACATTCATGGTGAATTCTCATTTTAGTCTATTTGTCTCCATCTGCCTCAAAATCCTTTCTACGTCTCTATTAAGAACAAAATAATTTAAAAGATCATTTAAAATGACCAAAAAAACATAACAGTAAAGAATGTCAATGACCTACTCTTTTGTAAGGATTCTTGAGATATATTTTTACATGGCACTAAACAAAAAAATATTTGTTATTTCTACAAAAATGTATATTTTGCATCAGGATTAATGGATGATTATCATTAAATTAGTGTTGATTAAAATCAGATTTTTTTTAAATAGTGAATTTTCTTAAATGCTATAAAATGATCTTATATCTTCATAAGTTCTATTTATTTATTTATTTATTTCATTCTATGTTTGAGTACAAATTATGTCCAATTGATGGAGGCTTATTAAAAATGTGCCATATAGCCTAATTATAGAATATTAAAACAGAAGCCTTTCTTTAGTCCTTATTGTCCAACCCTAGACAGTATCCACAAGCCTTAATGTGCCTGATTTCACTCATTTCGTAATCAAGTTGTGGCACTATTGCCTAATATAGATAGTTCTGCTGCTCTGTCAGGTCATTAAATCATTTTTTCATTCATTTCCATTTTTAAAACTCATGACAAACTCCTCTCAGAGAATTCGGGGTACTTTTGTGTATATTATTTAATTCACGCTAACATGCTGATGTCGAAGAGATGAACAGTTGCAAAGTTAAAAAACAAAAAGTCTTGCTTAAAAAAAAAGGTGGATTCCTACCAGGAGCAGTGTCTGGAGTCAGTAGGCACCTCCAGCAGTCACAGAGGCTCTCACACCCTCTCACGCCGCCTCCCTGCTTCACTTTGCTGCTCGGGGCTCCGGCGGCTCTCTCGCTTCCTCCTCCAGCTGTAAAACTTTCTGACTTTCTTCTGCTGACAGTAAAGTCAAAACTCTGCGGCGGAGAATGATGCAGCTTGCCGGCTACATTTGTCCTACTACCGAGGAAGTTACTGGTGAGTCACAAGATCCCGCCCCCCTAAAAAAACCCTTCCTCCCTCCCTCTTTTTCCAAAGACTTCAAACAAGAGCAAAGGGGAGTCCAGGCCGAGGAGGGAGTGATGGGACGGGGCCCTCGGCCTCTTGTGCAGTTTATTTAAAACCTATTCCGACACAAATATGTTTATTTGTCAGAAATAAGAATAAACTATGTCAGCTTTCTCTCAATGATACTGAATTAGGGCCCATAGGTCACAGGTTATCTTAATTTTGTTTTTTAAAATTATTTTTTCTTAATTTGAAAGCCAAAAAAATGAAAAAAGCCAATCCACCAAAACACAAATGTAAAAATAAGTTGGTAGCCTTGGGTGATAAATATGAAGCCAGTGCGCAGGAGGAAAAAAAACAGAACTGCAGTTCCTCAAGCATCCACTTGAGGCTGGACGTTGAAGCATGAGATGGTGCTAGGGATGCAACGGTATGAAAATTTCATAGCACGGTGATTGTGTCCAAAATTATCACGGTTATCATTAGTATCGCGATATTGTTGCAGTGTGCTCAAAATGTTGAAAAAAGTACTTCAACACAGTCTTGAACTCATTTAACCACTTTAATATTATAATTTTAACAGTTCTTTTGTCTTTTTGTCAATAATTGTGTCAGGAAATGTCCTAAGTAAATTTGTTTAAAGTTTTTTTATTAGAAATAAAAGTAAACAATTCTGGCAAGTATGTGTCATTATTTTGTTATAAATGCTTAAGCAGTGTGTAATTACAAGAAAAAAAATGAATTTGTACTTCAAACAGGTTTCTCTTCATAAATAATTGGAAATGAAATTGTTCGAAGTTTCGAGATGGCCAAAAATAAATTTAACCTATTTGACAAATACTCGCACATCATAGTTTGCGCGCCTCTGTTTGACACACACAGTTGCTTCATCGTGAGGCAGATTCACAGTTATTGACTCAGTGTGGTGATCAAACATGGTATAACGGTAATTTTAATATGACACAGTAATGATTACCATGGGAAATTTTACCACGGTTTACCATTTTACCGGTAACCGTTACATCCCTAGATGGTGCATTAGAAAAGTATCAACATTTAGAACAAAATAAACCTTTTCATGTTGGTTTGAAAATATTCTGAAAGGATTCAGACCACCACCAAGCTCTCATCACGTCTTTCTTGTGCCATGACAAACATTCCCTGAAAATATTTTTAAAATCTGTAGTGAATGTATTGAGTTATTAAAAAAATATGGAATATTTCCCTATCCCACAACCCTAACAAATCCTAACATAAATGTCCTGGAGACATATTTGGTTGAAGATCAACAGCAAAATGTAAATACTTGTTTCTTGTGCTATGACCAACACTCCCTGAAAATGTCATCCAAATCTGTTGAGAAATTGTTGAGCTATGAGCAAAAATATGGAACACAGCAGTGCTGACAAACCCTTAAGAAATTCCTGGATCAACATCCAGATTCAGATCACCTACAAAATCTAAAAACAGTCCTTTTAAATTTAATCAAGATCTGTTAATTAGTTTTTAAGTTATTCTGCTCACAAAAAAGCCAACAAAACTAAACTGCCTTGGCCTACTAAAGGCAAGATTTATAAAGAAGAATTTGTCCACCAATGAAGGATGCATGGCAGTGTGCGAATTTGCACAATAAGATATTAGAAAGCTTAAAATGTCAATTAAAGACACATTTTTAACAACTATAGGAAGTGTTCAACAGCATATCTTGAGACAACACTACAATAGGAGGCGCTAAAGACTAATGACTGCAAATGCTGGTGTTACATTCTGAGCCGTGACCTTATTCATTCGAGACTTGAAACAAAATGATATGTTAGAAACAGAAAGAGGACTTCAAAAGCCAATTGCACAGTTACATCTTTATATTCACACACAAAAAAATATATGTTCAATGACATCATTTAATATAAAATCATACTTTTAGAACAGTTAAACCCATTTTAGTGGCAGTTCAGCTAGATGCTGCTGCATTAATCAACATCATTCATCTCTTTATAACCATTATAGAAATTAATTTTAAGAATGATCTCTCTATCTATGGTGTTATTCATTATAAATCCTTAATTACTGAATTTACAACAAGTTAGACTCGAAAACCATCTTGAAAATGAGATACAAATCTCAAGAGGAAAACCTTTAATAAATTTATATTCAACAAAGACAAACATGGTGCTATGACTGAATCAATATTCAGCAGAGACAAATGTGGTGAGGGCAGATTTACGATCTGGGTGGCCATGGGTTTGTTGCATAAATTCTCTTTAGTCCCTTTGTTTGTTTCTGGATGGATACATGCCTGGATGTAGACATTATTCTGATCATATATATATATATATATATATATATATATATGTATATATATATATATATATATATATATATATACACACATATATATGCACATTTGTATCTTTAAAATGAAGAGTCTGCTTCAGCCTGCTCTATGTAAAGTGCTCTGATGTTACACTTGTTATGAACTGGCGCTATACAAATAAATGTTGATTTCGAATGATTGGAAAAAAAAAATGGGAGACATTTATTCATACATTTCAGTGTACCCTGTCCTGTAAGAAAGATATTGACTTGACTGACTTGTGATGAAAATACAGGTTGTCTCAAAGTTTAAAGTTAGTTTCAGTTGTGTTTGAGAGCTATTGAACAGCAGCTGATCATCTTGGCACAGACAGCATTGTTATCTTGGCATAGCTTATCATTGCTGTCATGCCAACACCTTGTATCTTCAAAATTGCCACAGACAGGAAATTAAAAAAGACATGTGAACTGTTACATTCTGTCATCTAAGAACTGTGCTCTTCATCTGATGACCTGATGTACACTCTGCTTTAACCAAACAGGGTAAGGACCTTGGTAAATTTCACTTCCTCATTTCTCTGTGTAGATCCTTTCTCCATGATGTTTAGTTTTGTCATGACTCAACATGTGGGAGTGACATTCATCCTGGATACAGCTGGCTGACAGTTTTTCACAAATAGAATTGCAGTTGATCATTTGAGTCATCGCTGATAATGTGAACATGCCCACTCTATAAAAACACATTTTTGATTTATAGCTTCATTTTACTGCGACCCTTGAATTTAAACACGTGGTTGTTGGAACAACACCTATCACTATAAACTTTCCCATGCAAAATTTAGACAGAAATTATGGCTGTTGTCAATCAGAGGAGGTATTTCACATTTCACAATGTGTTGTCTAACCAGACAGAAGTGCTGAGAAGTATTTGGACCAGCCACAAACATAAGGCAAAGGAAAAGAAGCCCTTGAGAGAGATGAATGAATTGCAGAGGTCATTCAAAACGATGGATACCAGTGCAGCTTTAACGTGTATGTGAGAATTCATGAGCAATGTACTACTTGCCTTCTTGAACTTGCTCAATAGTGAGTAAAACTGAGCTTATGGAACAGAGATGATGCATTTTAACATTGTTTCAGTACAAAGCATGAGGCTGATGTCTTGCACAAAGAGTTTAAAGCTGTTGGTAATTTCCTACTCTCGTCTCTAGTTTGGCTTTAAATATTTAGTCTAAACCATTTAAGATATCCTATTTTGACTTAGCTTGGGTTCATATATTCATTTTTGACAAATACTAGGGTATTGTCACATTCATTTGTGTTCAAAAACCTCCTAGTTTTCATATACAACAAATTACTAATAGCACTGTGCTTGTATCTGATACACTAAAATGGAACTGCTGCCACTTTAAGGCCCCTTCGTTCACATGGGCACAGCTTGATCTGATTGGTTGACAAGTTAACTCTTGTAATTGTTTAACTGCCATATTGTCAACAGCTCTGCTTTCATTCTAACATCTATGATCTGCCCTTGGCTTGCCCCTATAGCCAATGGAGTAAAACTAAAAAAAAATGGTAGGACATCACACTGGTAGGTCTTTTTGGGAGGATTGGGGAACATTTTTGCCGTTTTAGAAAACTGCTAGTGCTGCAAAGAGACATTGAGGGGGAGGTCCTGAGTCATTACATTTAAGTTGCTCATGTGTAAAAACGTTACACCCTTTAATAAAAAAGCTGACTGTCCAAATTCAGCTTCCATTCTTTTTAACATTACTGTGTTGTTTTTGGAAGGATCTGATTGTCTAGGTAGTGCTGGTCAGTACAGCATGGTTAAGACAGTCTTCACCACTTCAAAATTTAGCAAGACAGTTATCATTAGTTAAAACATGCACATTTCTCACAGGAGGCTAAACTAGTGCCACACTGATGGCCTGAATCTAAAAATCAACCTTCCACAGTGGCTGGTTAATAAATGTTGATTTTGGTCATTTGTGACAGCTCAGTCAGAGGCCGATCTTTATCTCTGATGTGAGTCGAGGCTGCACTGCATTAGTTAATAATGAATGAAAGTTACTACACAGCAAGAGTAGACGTGCTCTGTCCTCCCCAGATATTATTCTCCTTTTGAAAAGCTGTTTAAAGGTGTTTAAACTGAGGACAGGCTCATGTTTAGTCCGGGATATTGAAAGAAGCAGGCTGAAGCTCTCCTCTTGGTCAAAATAAAACTGAAAATACTGTTGCTCTGTACACACACCAGTAACTCGAGCACATAAAGCGCATAATAAACTTCGAGGGTGGCACAATGGCAGAGGAGGTTAGTGTGCATGCCTCAGAGAAAAAAAAGGAGATTGCTCAGGTTGATAGGACCTTTTTTGTGTGGAGTTAGCATGGTCTTCCTGCGCCTGCATGTGTTTTCTTTTGGCACTCCAGTTTCCTACTTCTAAAAAAATATACTCATTAGGTTTTTGTGACTCAAAAATTGTCCTTAGGTATGAATGTGATCGCAAAAGGTTGTCTGATAGGCTTGTGACCAGTCCAGGGTGTGTAACAACCTCACCCTACCCCACTCATCGTTGCATAAGCAATGTTATGATATTTACCTCATATTTCCTGCTGGAGGCTCTAACTGAGTCAAGGTCTCAGCTGCCTTGGCATAATTCCTAAATCAGTATGTCATCAGCATAAAGTCAGATTTAACGTCAGTACAGGTTTTGGGGAATTCATTTTAGATTCACTACAAAAGCAAAGGGTCAAGAAACGACCCTTGGGGTACACCGGTTCTATTGTTCAGAATGAATGATTTTGTAAAAAAAATCAGACACTCTCTATTCTGAGGACAAAACTCAACTCAGTAACTGTTACTTTATAGAAGCGAACACATATTATTCAATTTTTTAGGAGTATTGCACATGGCTGGCACGTGATCACATCCCACTTTCTCCTTAATCTCAAACTAAAACGCAATCTTGGACATAAAATAACCATTCATTCACAGCTAATAGGTAGATTCTGGGAATACTGAGATCCAATCAGCGATCTAACTCACAGTTTAGCATTAGAAGTATGGAGATAGTCCTCATATGCATTCTTGCTGGAAGTCAAATGAGATCTGATCAGCTCATGTTTATGTCTCTGTATGCAGTCATTCTCTTGTTTAAGATAGCAGCCAATGAGCTAAGTCTCATATTAAGCTCTTAAAGTGGGAAAGAGCCTTTTCTAAACTAACACATAAGCCCTTAATACTTACACATTGACACATCATATTCCCTTTGTTATATACAAATAAATACAAGAGGGAAGAAGAGAATTTATGTGGTATGTGTGACTGACTATCCCTTGGACAAATCCAGTTTAACAGAAACTTAAATTGATTGAACTGGTCATTGTTTACAGTATTTATAGTTAACTAAGCTAAGTGGCAACTTAAACTGTGCTGACATCAGGGTAGAATTATTCCTCACCAGAAACTTTCATGAATGAATCCCAGTTGCAATCTTGGAAGGTTGTAAAGACTGTTTGTATAGCTGAGGTAACGGGAACCTTCGTAAAATGAAGAGTAAACAATGTGATTGGCCGATCTATTCTTCCCAGCAAAGGGCCCATGTTTGCCCAGTAACTGAGTCATCATCCCATCATATAACCCATGCTCACTGTGATGCAATATTTTAATAAAGGCACACCACAATGGACATGAGTTAATTAGAGGTTTGTATATTACAATTGATGTTACTTCATTATAACTTTGTTTGATTGGAAAGAAATGATCAGAAGTGGGAAGTATTACAAAAGCACAAACAAATACTCTCTTTTGAGAACTAGTGTGAGTAAGTTTCCAGGCATCCTTTCAATGGTAGCCTCTAATGGCTCATTTCATATCTTTTATTTCACATTTATTCAGCCAGATTTTCCACTTTTGAAATTGTCTGCCCTATATGTTTTTAGATTATCCAGGAGGGATTTTACTGGACACACAAAACATACTGTTTTACATGTGTATGGTATTTATCTTATTCGTTCAACTGGGCCAACAGATGCTGTTTGGAGAGGACAGAATTGTTTTCCAGTTCATGGGGCACTTTGGCATCACCTAAACTTAACCGTGAGTGTGATTAAATCCATTAAGTTGGATTTAAAAAATTTGATTTGACCGATTTTAAAGATGTATGATTACTAACTTCTTAGAACTTTGTATGTATTTTAAGATTCAAAGCAGCCACAGAGTGTTTCAAATGAAATACCTCATTTAACAGTAAGTTACAAAACTGCCCACATGTGACACTCATCTTTCATGGTGCTGTGACAATGAGAACAGTGTGACCTGAACCGGTCTGACCCCTGAGTCCCCCCGACAACCCAACAATTATAAATTCTAATTTTACAGCCTGAGGCGTGGTCCCATCATACTGTGTGTGACAAATTAGAGGAGATGCCTGTCAATCTGTCATTATAGACATGGCCTGATGACTTCAGCACTGTCATTAAGCTTAGTAATATCTCTGTTTACCTTTGACTTAAAGTGTTGAAAGACAAGACAAAGATTAACTTCCCCAGTTATCTGTTCACAGAGAGAATGAAATTTACAGCAAGGAGAACAAGACAAAAGATTGAAGCTGTAAAATAATTCTTTTGTGGTAAATTTGACCATGCTTAACTTGATTTGAGATAATTTATACCTCTGTTGAAGAGTTTAATTCAACTTTTGGAACTCGTTGTTCCTAAGAGCATGTTGGCAGCTATGATGATGTCTTACATGACTGTTGTGGTCAGACAAATTTAATCTGATAAAGTTGAAGCCATAGTTTAATTTGATTTTTTTTCATGTTTTTTTAGAACAGCTTATTGGATAATAAAGACTAAAAAGGAATCCTGTCCCCATGCAGTGAACACAATTGAATAATACTCGGGTTTTTACAGCAGTATTGAGTAAGTGAGTTAGATTGCCTCATTGGACAAGAGTCAGTTATTGAGTATGACAACAAAGTGATGTGTCTTACATAAATGTAAAATCAATGATAGGAAAACAAGTAACGCTCTTTCTGGCTTTTTATTACATGTTGGAAGGGCAACAACTGTTTTAAGCAGCAGCTAAAGAAAGGTGGGTTGCTAAATATTGGCATGGCTGTCACTATGCACATCAATGTGCCCGTATTCATATAGCTTCAAGACCCTCTGAAATTTTCACACTCTCCTGCGTGCTGCTTTGATTAAAAAAAAAATGTTGTACTTTCTGGTGACGCACAAACATTCCAATAATTATGGGAAGAAGTATTTTGGAATTTAATCCCATAGTTGTAGTAGGTTCAGGAACAAAACAAGATTGAGACAAAGTAGAATGGGGAATAACAAAATGTTTTTTCAACAAACTTCAAACCAAAAAAATGCCTCAAAATAATTTTGAAGACATTGCAAATAATACAGCTTTAAATAACATTAAATAGCTTTGGCAGGGCACTTGCAGACAACTTCCTCTCATCTTACTCCAATCCACTTCTAGCCACTTCTCCTCTTTGATTGTCTCAAGTATAAAACAGATCATGTTACAATATACACTTCAAGAGTCAAGCAGGGAAAATAAGCACCTACACTGGCACTTAATTGTAGACAGTTTTTGTTTTACAAGAGTTTGTGGTTAATGGACTGTGGTGAGAATCCCACCCAGGAGTGCACCTTCTGTACAACTGGGGAACTGTAAAGTCGAGGGGAATGAGGCTGGAAATGTCCAGTAACAAGTGGTGGTAATGCATTCAGATAATGAACTGTAGGAAAAGTGAATATACAAAATGAATGCCAGAAAGAGCACATTATTGACAAAGGTTATAGTAAAACGGAAATATGTTTCAAAGGCACCAATAGAAAGAAAATAGTCTTATGGGGGATATCATCAAATACAGTAATTTCATTTTAATAACAGTATAGCATAATTTTATCCTTCACAGAACTGCTGACCGCCTGAACACATGGAAAGTACTACTTCAACTAACTGCGTAGGTTAGTGTGACCATCACATGGGTTAATGAGGGTTCAAACATCTGTTTCAACATGTAGAAAAGTACAAAATAATGTCACTATCACAAAAGGGAAGCATTTATACCTAGAATTATTTTATCATTTTGGTATGGAATTGATTAAACTTATATTTAAATTCAAATTCATCTTGAACTTGCCCTGCTGGATTTATGCCTCCAGGAGATTTACAACTGCAGGACAGGAAAAGTACAGTGGTGAATCAAGAAGAGGGGTAGGAATTGTTTGGTCAGGGCATCATTGGTATAAATCCTTTTTTATTTTTTTTAGACAATTTGACTGCAGTGGCCTAGACATTGAACTTTCAAAATATATATTCAGGTTATCAGTGTCAAAGTGGACATATATGAAAAGTTTGTAGAAAACCCTTAAAAGTGAACTTTTACTATCATATTCACCAGTAAAGTGTGAATATGTTATATTTTGGCCCTGCCCTTTGCCCTTATTTTTGTGGGCCAGCATGGAAGTTACCATTGCACTCAACTTAAAGCCTATGCTTATGGGATGTTTCACTGTGGTCTTGGATAATTTCTGATAGTAAGGTCTTCATGGAACAAAATATTATGAAACATACATGTTTGTTCCTTTGTGAGCATGCTAGTATTAATCCACTATAGAACTACAGCATGACAGTTTGAGGTTAGAAGTTATAACGATATCAACAGTATTCATTTTATGATCTGGTCAAGTTCGTTTTAATTGTTGTGACAATAATGTGTGAATTAAAGGCTATTATAAAATAGTCAGAAATGCCTGAATGAGGTCCTCTGACATTTTTGCATCCCTCATTAGCAGTGCGTGAGCAACCCTTCTTTTAAACACACATCTATGCTTTCAATTCAACAGAGCACAATAGGTGATGCATTTTATTATTTCATATTTAACATTTAAATCTTGTGTTCTCCTATTCATAGTCAACCATAATTCAGGCATTTATCCAATGTGCAATTCCAAAATTCAATGCACTTCTGGCCTTGTGAACAAGGAAATGCTAAATGCTAACTGACTTCAGCATTTTTGGACTCATTCCTGCATCACTCTGTATGGGCTCCTTGAAGCATTATGGAAGTATTGGTTCGAAAGCAAAGCGTGAATATGAGACCTCATGACATTGTCTTTTAACCTATAACAACACAAATGTATCAATTTTGTCCTTGAATTAGAGTTAACTTTTGCATCAAGTCTAACAGAAATCAGCTAAGGCATTCTTGATAGCAATGGACTCGAAGGACAGACGGATGGACAACATAATGCACTAGGCCATAACTGTTGTCTGCATTTTTAATGAGCTGAATTCCTCTTCTGTCTGTTTACATCTTCTCTGTGAATTTAAGGAGATTCAAATAATACAGTAATCATGGAGAAACTCATGGCTCTTGCAGTTTAAACTGGGCTAGCCTGGTGCAGATTTGGACCAACCATGGTCAGCGGAGACATACCAAAGTCATGAGCTCAGCCCCAGTGCAGCCCTCTAACATTATGTCGGCAGCGTTATTTTTACAGGGTCATATTAGAAAACCAAATGGATCTGCATCTGCTCCACAAGGGCATTCCTCCACTTCTGACCCTGAGCAAACCCACAGTCTCATGTCATTTTGCTCTCACATCGTCTCACTCCCGTTACAAGCCCCTGATTTCTAAAGTAGTATTTACCCCTGCCGTGGCTCACCAGGCACTTCACTCGTAATGATAAATACTCCCATAAATTAAACGGCGAGGAGTTGAGTAAGTCAGATTGCAGACGTTTAACCCGTAAAACCTGGCTGACTATACTGCGTCTGCCTTTCCTAAAACACAGACGAGTGAATCTGTCAGGGCCCTTGGCTAAAACCTTCACAGGACTCGGGGTCATTAGCCATCAGACAGATAAACAATCTTGTGACATAATGTGGAAACACTGATCCCATTCATTGGTCTAAACACCCGCAAAGCATTCTACATGCCGGGCAAATCTCACACATATAAAACAAATTCCTCGTGGTTGGTTGGGAGGACAGTGAGCAGCCATGGGGGGAAAATGTCTGTTTAGTGGAATATCTGTCTCTGTGTTGTTGGCTTCCTCACTCATCCACAAAGAGTTGAGAGTCTGGGTGAGATTAAGGGACTGAGGCCTTTGTGGCTTTTGTCTTTGTCTACCCTCTACTCTGAATATCATGTCAGGAAGTGGATAGTCTTTTTCCCCAGAGTACGGTGATGACCTGCTCTAGCTCTTATTTCCTCTTAAAATGGTGAGGGAAACCGGCCGCATGGATGGACTTCATACCAAGTATTCTATTTTTAATAACATGTTCATGAAGTAAAATCTTTAAATGTTTGGATTTGAAGGACACAGCTTAGCTCCTGTTTGAATGTGTAAAAATATTTGAATTAGACATCCATGCACACGTTTTTCACCTCTTAAAACAGCCCTCTGTGGAAGGAGGTTTGTGACTTTGTGAATAGCTCCTATGTATAATATTTCTTACACAGTGATTAAACTTCAATGTAGCTGAAGCTTTGTTCTAACCTGAAACACCAGTTGGACCATTTAATACATTTCATTAGTCCATCTGAACAACAGCCCAAAAAAGGGTATGGAAAATGGGTGGAACCTTTCAAAAGCATATCTGGCAGGTGATTGGACAACCATTCTATCAATTAAATTCAGTACCAGTGTTTCAGCTATCAGAGTAAGCATGCACAACTGCCATGTTATAAAGTAATTTGTCAGGCACTTTATAGAACAAACTACAGGCAAACATGTTTTCGATTGAGAAATGCAATCAGCATTGTTGTTTGTTTTTCTTTTAAAAAAGAAATGCATATAAAGAAGTGCAGATGAAGCAGTAACCAAAGTATTTACTCTAAAGATACTTTCAGATTGTTTATGTCCAGTATGGATTAGGGGGGTATAAGAAAGAGTGGACAAAGAAATGTACATGGCAGCTGAATAAAGACTTTGAGCGCTTCTATGAACAAGACAAAAAATCTACAACATCAGAACAGCATCAATGAGTGCAACAAGTGGCTTCAAGTCCAACTGGATGCAAGTGCTGCATTGTGGTCCCAGAGGCAGTACCTATTATTCAAACCAAGCAAGTGAAAGAAAACCATGTCAAGTCACCCCAGTATTATCATCATAACCGTAATCATTCATCATCATATCAAGTCCTCATGTCAGTGACTTTGATGTTATGTTAATCAATCAATCAATCTTTATCTGTATAGCGCCAATTCATAACAAGTGTTATCCCAACACACTTTACAATAGAGCATAACACATATGCATAGATACATATAAAAATACGCATACATATACAAATATATACATCCAACACCCAACATGAATCCATATAGCAATCATGAATCCCTCCATCAGGGCGGCAAGAAAAAAACTTCTGTTAAGCAGCAGGAAATTTTGAATGTGGATCCCAGTCTCATGATGAACAGCAAATCCACACGATGCTGTGTTGGGTGTACGGGAGAGGGAAGGGAGGTAAGAGGAGACAAGTGGACTAAAGTAAGAACTAAAGTTAGTGACAGATCCATGAACCGTAGACCTGTCATCTGATTTATTAGAGGTTAGCCTCTTGAGATGCTACATCTTGTTTTCAGGAGGGTCCTTATGTTTGAATGGTTGTGGTGATCATTTTATAGGAGTATAACCAATGATATTCTTACTGAAAATAAGAATTTATGGTAGTGACGAACTCATGGATGCCCAGACCACAAGTGCATACCTACCATATTTGTCTCTGTTAAGTATAAATGTATTAAAGGAAGGCCTCTTGAGATGTGACATCCCATTTTCAGGAGGGACCCCATGACTACGTTGCTAAATATAGATACTATAGATGTATCAACCATGGATATGGAGATCATGCTAATATCTACATTAACAGCTATAATGATAATGGGAATGAAATGATCCTAATAAAATGCCCAAATATGTGCCATGTTTGTAAGCATCAACATACTCAGTGCTGGTCTGTTAACAAAGATTGGGGTTTTAAACCTTCAAACCTTTTCTATCACTGAGGACTATGGAGAAGAGTCAAACTACAACTGAACTACAAAGAAAAAAAACAAGCAATACCTAATCATTTATAATGTCCCATTGCAGGGAAAAAAAATCTTACTACAAGCACATTCATAGATTTTTGAAGAACTCCACATAATTTTTACTATGAATCCACAATCATAATCCTCATTCAGGACATCAGAGGGCTGTTTTCTGTTTTCACACACATAACACACATGTATAGAAGTCAGTACAACAGCACCCCCTACTGTTTAATTTGCACTATTGCAAGAATCAATCGGAACATTTTAAAACTTTACTAAAATAAAATACAACATCCACAAATTTTCTCTACTTGTTAAACAGAATTATGTGTGAAAGCTTTTTTTTTCTATTCGTGAATTAATTATATAAAATATTTTTTTCAGTTCGGTCAGAGCAGAAATACCGGGATGTCGAGTTGCGAATCTGCGACAGCGAAATAAAAACAGCACTTATACAGAGACAGGAACTCACGTGTGTCTTCTGTAGGCATCTGTGTGTACTTGTTTAAAAAGGCCTACTAAACGAGTTTACAGTAAACTAGTTCTTCTTCATAACACTCAGGGACATTGTCCACGATGTCTTCGTTCAGGAAAGCGTTGAAGTCCCGGCAGAGGAACCACCATGAAAGAGCCCAGGTGAGAGTTTGACTGTTTTGATGGCTAGCTAGTTAGCTTTAGCATGCTCAGTCCTGTATAGTTACCCTGAAATGTGTCCATAAAGTGTCACCAGGTCTCTGTCGATTATCTTATGGTACCCGAGCCACGTTGTAATTAAATATGAATGTATCTTCAATGTGTTTGTTTTATCCAAAATCATTGTTTACCACCATAACCACTTCTCTACCCTCTGCACTTTTACTCTTCATAGTAATTAGTGCTTAACGGATTTATTAGACCACCACCCAGTGTGTGGTCCATGTTACAGCCGCACTATATTAACAGCATTGATAATTATCAAAATCATTTCAGGGATGTCCAATATTGGATTTTTGCCAATATTTCTGAACTCATTATCGTCAGTACCAATATTTTCTTGTCAAGAGCACAAAGTCTTTATCTAAGGAAAGTTGATTTAATTTAACTCATGAAATGATTAAACTCTTGATTTTTAAATGTACCCATGCACATGTACCCAATAATGTGAAGCACCATGGTACATGTGTGGATTTTGCAGACATTACTGCCTATATAATGGCAAAACTTCAATCTCAGCTGATGGCAATATTTTAAGTTTTAGGCCAACATCTGCCACAACAGTGCCATACTCATGTGTTTTTATGTTTCTGTAATGTTCTATAAAACATTATCGAGAAGCTATTTTACCAAAATAATGATAAACACTAAAATATAGTTGTTATCCATGAGTGGTCAAATTTACAAAAAAAAAAAAAAGGGAAAAAAAAAGGAGAAGCTCATTATTGTTTCTTGATTAAAATGTGAACTAAGTTATTCACTTGCCTTCCTGAACTGACAAATGAGCTTTAGTAGCTGAATGTTACTTATTGTTTTGTGTTTCGTCATAGCACATTTGGGTATAAAAAAGGTGAATTTATTTTAAAATGTATCATTCCTGTTCAAAATGTATGTCCAGTAACATGTAACATGTTTTTGAAAGAATTCTAAAATAATCAATGTATGTTGTTGTGACCATAACAACAAATAGGGTCAGGGTAAACCTAAGGTGTAATGCTTAGTGATACCTACTAAAAAAAGAACTGCCAAAAGCCTTAAAGAATAAGATTCCTGGACATAAAAAGGTTTTTAACCAAAAACCACGCACCCTTTAAGTAGAAACAAAATAAATCTTACTGTTAACAATGAAGAGACAATCCTCAAACCTCTAACTGGACACTAAACAAGAACTAAAGTTAAACCTTTTGATTAAAAGGGGAGAGGGGGTGCTGGTTTGGCGGAGTGGTTAGCAACCATGCACCCCCCATATATATGCTTCTGCCGGTCTGGGTTCAAATCCCACGTGTGACCAGTTAGCAGAGTGTCTTCCCCTACTTGCCCCCTTTCACAAGCATATCAACTGTCTCTCTCCTATCAATACAGGCACAAAATGCAAAAAAAAATACATTGAAAAAGGATAGAGACACCCCTGCCTCATAAGAAGTAAAATAAATGTGGAAAAATTGCCATCGTTAAAAAATCTAGAGCCACTGCTACAATACAATACTTTTGATGAGATACTAAACCGAGAGCTGCCTGCTCGCCAGTCTGAAGTTTTATTGGCTTCAGTAACTGCGTAAGATTTTTCTTCTGGTGTCTTTCTGTTCATTTGTGATTATGGTTTTGTTTTGTGTATCAAGAAATCTGAATTTTCTATAACGTGTTAAATATACTTCCAAAGCCATAACTGAATAATTTTGTTCACATAGCCTGGATTCAGGAAAAACCTGGGATTGCTGGAGAAGAAGAAAGACTACAAACTTCGAGCAGAGTGAGTCTATATAAAGAAGTAAATCTAATATAGTATAAAGAATATTGTGTTACTCTGTGTGAATGAAACATTTTCCCTTTGTCTTTTTTCCACAGTGATTACCGCAAGAAACAAAACACACTCGCAGCTTTGGAAAAGAAAGCTCTGGACAAGAACCCAGATGAGTTTTACTTCAAGATGATCAACTCTGAGCTGCAGGTAAGACTGGATATCTCTACTGCTGAGCAGAAAAGGTCGACTGCTTATTTCAATAGATTAATAAATGGCATTATATATGTGAATACACTGGTCTGTTGACAGGATGGAGTTCATGTTGCTAAAAAACAAAAAGAGGATGTGGAGGTGACAGAGGAACAGAAGAAAGTAATGAGGACCCAAGACATTAAATATGTGGAGATGAAAAGGGTTGCAGAGGCGAAGGTGAGTTCTTCCTTCAGTTTTTAATCATGAGCTTGAATCTCTCTGCCAGTCGTGTTGATTTAAATGAGCCAAACACAAATGATCTGCATATGTCCCCCAAGATGATCTTTAATTATGAAAGAAATGAACGTATGTAGTAGAATTGGTGATAAACTTAGGTTGTAACGAATTTTAATTTATCGTCATGTGATTTATGTCAATCAAATTTCAATTATAGCAGTTTTATCTTCAGCATTCAAGATATTTATTTTATTCCTGCCATTTAAGAAGGTAAAAAAATATTTTTTTCATTCATTCTCCTTTTTTACTGTAAAGAGTATTGAATTAATTATAGGTTGTTTGCCAAGTTGGTAATAGTTTGCTGGATATTTTGCTATCACAGTGTGTCTTAATTTGAAATATAAACATCACAGCAGACATGTAAAGCTGTTATTGATGTAGATACTGGAAGACAACTTCATGTTTTCCAGCACCTACATTGAACCTTTTAAGGTTTTGTAAGTCTTGCAAGATATTATTTCTTATGAATTTACACTTTGTAAAGAAGAATATGACAAGTGTATTTACAAAATAAAAAGTAGGGATGGGGAAAAGTAGAGATATAGTTTAAGTTCACCTTTCATAAAAATGTGTGTGTCAAATATTTTAGTGTTGAATGTTTTATTTTGGCCATACGTGCACATCTCTACTACTTCATAAATAAAGTGTTAGGAATATTATAAGTAATAGAGTGTTTGATCAGTGCACGTGATTCAGGCGTAAAGTCAGTCAGTAATCATATTAAGAACAATCGCAATATATAATTTTCGAGCAGCCCTAATAATAATAAAACAAGCCTAAAAAAAGGAAATATATAGTATTATTGCACCAGTATCTGTATTTTTAGGATTAAATACCACGCCAAACATTTGTTAGAAATATTAAAAGGATTAAAATGTTTTGTTTAACAACACTAGTTGTTAAAGTTGATGAACAGAACAAATTGAACAACTTTTAATTGTGTGAAATATTTCTACAGTGAAGTTTATTATTACAGAAAATAGCAGCGGATTCAGGAACACAACACAAACCAGCAATCCAAGCCTGAATTTTAATTGTAATTGTGTTTTTTGTCATCTGTGTGTGGAGTTGTATTGCGTCTTGGGTTGAATAACTTCTTGCAGACTTTGAAGTTTCCTGTTTGTTGATGTTTGACATTAAAGATGTAGTCAGCGATGTGGGAGAAAACGAATGGAGGGTTTGTTTATATTCGAATTTAGACCCGCCTCCCGAAAGCTGATAGACGTGCATCGTCATGGAAACGGCCGTAGAAACTGCATAGCTGACGTAGCTAAGGAAACCCCGACTGGTCAGACAACTCGACTGTCATTATTGAAAACATCACAACAACAGTACATTTTGGCAGATAAGACAATAAGATGAATGCCTGACGGCTGTTACTGTTATGTGAAGCACCACGAAGCTAATGTTGCTTAGCTTACCTATCCAGCAGACGGCGACATCCGCGTCCGTTTTCAGGTCTTTCAATTCGCGGAGTTCCCTCCACCGTCGGAAAGCAACACCAATGTTGATCCGGGTCTTTGCTCTTTTGGTCATAGCCCTTCTTTTCCACTTTTCACTCCTCTGACCTCTTTCTTTGGGCTGTTTTCAGCCATTGCTACCGCAACTATTGTATCTCTCTCTTTCGCTAACTGCGCACGCTACGCAAACTACGACTCCCCCTCCCCCTTCTGTCTGATCTGCGCATGAGTATGATCGACCCCTGGACGTGGGGGGGTTTACTTTGTTTTGGTAACTCTGCCCGAGCCACAGTATTTACCGGCTGAAATTCAGAGCCAAGGCTGTGTATTGAGATCGGATTTTTTTTTCGACATGCTGTCAGTGGGGACATCTTGTGGATGGAGAGGAGACATACGGTGAATTTCACAAATACTGCATTAGATTAGAAGATTAGAAGATCGCTGAGTACACCTTTAACTCGGGGGCTGCATTATGTGAGGGGGGGACTTGCATTTGGTCCAATCATATGCTGCATGAATGAAGTTTGAATTGACTTGTAAGTCCAGGGAAAGCAAACACTTATCAAATACCAGACCATACTTGCGTGACATGAGGTGGCTATTTAAAGCAGCATTTTGTTTCAAGCACCAGAGGCTGAAATATTAACTTAAAATTGTTTGCTCTGTTTGTATCCAAGGTTCCTAAATGAACAAATATGCTCCAAAATCCACACCATGTAGTGAATCCTCTTGAGTCAACCTTCTGTTTTCCTCATTGTTTATCTTGTGTGTGTTTTTCATTTGCTTTCAGAAAATTGAGAGGCTAAAAGGAGGGCTTCACCTTCTGGATGCAGACAGCAAACAGAAAAACAAGCACACTTTTTACGTTAATACTAAGAAAGAAGGTAAGCAGAAAACAGCTTTGTGAATCTTAAAAGCTTTTGTAATTAGTGTTGTAGTTACCTCAGTCGTTATTGTAATAAGAACTGCATTTACGTCAGCAGGAGACTTGATCATCTTTGTGTGTTTTAATCCTTGAATGTCTGGAAATGTGAAAGTCTCAGTCGGATTTTTTTTTGTCTCCTCAGTGGAGTCTTTTGATCTGGCAGAGCACCTGGGCACAGCTCCTGAGCTCGTGAACAGAGTTTACAACAGACCAACTTTGCAGACTCTGGAGACTACAATTATTCAGGCTGCTGCAGATCCAAAAAGTGTGGAGGTGAAGTGGAAGCACATTAAATTAAAGTTTCTAAATGCTTTATGTATGTTGTAAGTGATAAAGGGGTTCAAGTTTTGCTGTATTTTAATCATATGATTATTTTTCTTTTTGTTCTTTTACTACAGAAATTGGCTCGGAGGAGGAAGCACGAGTATAAAGTCCTTTCTCAGAGGATCGGCAGGGAAAAGAAAATGTTTGTCATCAGTCAGAAGATACAGACACGCAAAGACCTACAGGTACGGATGTGTAGCAGAAGTCCCAAAATCTCAGCAAGCTCAGTGATTTCATGTCAGATGCTTGTGTTTGTAGATGTTGGTGTTCACTTTAATTCATGTATAAAGTTTAAAACACTGAGATTGGTATTACTCTTTTCTCTAGGATAAGACAAAGAAAGTGAAGGTAAAAAAGGAGACGCCAAATGCTGCCGCCATCTACAAATTTGAGGCTAAGAGGAAACGCTGAAAGAGGAGAATCCGACATCAAGAGCAAATCGACATTGTTGCCAAGAGAAAGTTCTTCACACCACTGACCACATTCAGGAGATATTTCTGCCCCTTAAGTGTCGCAGCTCTGTAGTTTTGTACATATTTATCTTAGAAATTTAGTTTCTTTTGAATAAATACCAAGAATACATGTTTGTGATTTCTTGACTGACATTAAGGTGGAGGATTTTTAGTGGACACAAGGTTATTAGGATTTTATCTTCTTTAGGGAGACTTGAAATAAGATGACTGGAACTGATGGTGAGGATGTTTGCACTTCCCTCACAGGCCAGTAGATGGCATTAGTGTTCTTTTCTCAATGTTTGGGGGAAAAGAATGAAAGGGCAGAAAAGCAGTTTCACTTTTATAAAGTGAATGCTCAATCTGAGTCAACATTTCAGGGTTTAATTGTTCCAATATTAACTGTAAAATGTCACTTTGTGTCATGTTCTAAGCCTTTACAAAGCTCTGCAGATGCCATTGCCTTGAGGAGCTGAGGCCCTCATTCCCATTTCAAACATTTAACAGTAGACTGAAATGATCCATTTCAAAGGCTCTTCAGAGGAGGCAGAGATATGCAGTTTTCTTTGGCCAGATTTTGAAGGACACAACATTGACATCCCTCAGTTTCCCAAAGTTTATAGCAAGCAAGTCGATTACATTCATGTAGCTTTCTTTAACTCTTGAAGTGAGGAAACATTTCATTGTCAAGCTGCTTTTCTTGTGTTTGCATTCTGATGCTCATCAGTTTGATGTCACAGACATTATAGAAACCAAACAGAAGATTATTTCTTGTTCATGGTTTAAGCCATGCAAGAACTTTTAAGTCATACAGATACTGTATATGAGACTTTTAAACATTAACATGCTATTCTATTAAAAACAAGAACATACCAATTAACAGCCTGTCTTAAGCACAGGCACACTACAACCATTTTCCATACCTGAAGATGATCCGGGCCTCACCAAGACCTTTATACAACCATAAGACAAGAATCCAGTATTTATTCTAGGGCTAATTTAAATGTTCTCTGTCTGTTCTTTAGTTAGCCTTTTGTTTGAAATAAACATATCAATCAAATTTAACCCCTCATTTTACTTTCACTGACAGATTTAAGTCTGAACTCTTATTTTTGCAGATGTATCTTCTTTTAGTACTTTCTTTTTGACCATAGTTGGTGGCTCTGCAAACTCTTCCCTAAAGTACCATGAGATAATTCTTAAATCAGGAGCCAAGCAGCTCTGAGGTATTAACTGAAATGTCATTGGTTGATTTAATGCTGTTTATCGTACAACATAAACCATAAAACATCCACTTGAATTCAAATCTCCTGGCTGTATTTTTGTTAGTTCTGAGACTTTAAAGTTGTTATTCAGCTTTCTGATCATTTAAAATGTGTTTCTAATCAAGCTTTTGGTTTTTGCTTATTTTAAGTGACGACCCGCCTGCAGTACCATTACATTCCACCAGTGGGCCCAAACACTAACTTAAGAGGCACTGTCATAAAAGATGTATTTGAAATAGATTTGGTACCTTTTATTTATTCTATCACCAAAACCATGATGTAGTTATTACGGTAAACATGTAACGTCCATCACTTTAGCCAAGATGAGGCAGTAACATCTGCATAGTGATTTAATTAAGTGGGAAATGAATGTTGGTACCTAAGTTCCTTGCTGATCCCCAATTTATAAAAGTCAAGCTACGCCTTATTTGCTTTTAGAGATGTACAAACATCACTGTAGCAACAGGCTAACAGACTGTAGAACAAATTTAAATATGCCTTTTTACTGGAGCTCATGCTTTCATATAAAAAAAATACATAGGCCTACTCCTAATTAAATATAATTTTAGAAGGACAGTCTCTAAAAAGCGTTTGAAATACCACAAGTAAACTTATCACGTGCCAAAAACTGAACTGTAAGCTATGAGGTGGGCCTCAAACTTCACCCCATACACCAAAGGAAAGAGGATTAATAAAACACCTTCAACCGAGGTGGGCTGTACTTAAAATCCAGCTTACATGTTGAAGCATTATGGTACAAACATGCAGCCTGTCAAAATGTTTGGTCAACATCAACATGGTCTTTTTCTTATTGCTACTTTTTCTTTTAATTGTCTTTTTAAGCTGTCATCTGCTGAGGCCAATACAAGAATAATGTACATTGTGATGTTACATCAGTTCACAATTATCCAGTTGAAACCAGTAATCCAACACGTTCTTTTACATCACTGGTCTTCAGTTTAGTGGTATTAAAATACAGGTGAGATGTGTCTTTGAGGCCGGACAGAGCTGTGCAGTGAAAACAGTCTCACCTAAAATGTTTAAATCCTCTAAAGGACAGTAAACCACCTCTTTTCACACGAGACAACAGGAGAAGCTCATTCCTATTTTAAATATGATGTAGATGTCAATTAGCAATCATTGCTGATAATACCAATGCTGGCTAATTAAGTCATCTTAATTAAAACAGCTGGTTATTAATTAATTGATTAACAGCAGCTGAGCCTATAGAGAATGCATCTGTTCAAAGACTCTAATGAGAAAGACTAAAATAACTGTCATATTCAGCTCTGTGATTCTGTTCTTTAAACTTCGGAGTCTTCTTGTAATGTTTTGTAGGTTTTGAGTTTTTTACACGTTATTTTTTCACATCTTATTAATAAACCAAACAAGTGCTGATACTGTATATGTTTTTAGATAGTAGTCTGCCATGGGGCCGGGGGTTGACTAAGCATGGTATCTCAATATTTATTAGCAGAACTGCAGAAAATAATATTGATAGCCATATACACACTGGTCACTTTATTAAGTACACCTTGCCAGTCCCAGGTTGAACCAACTTTTGTCTGTAGAGCTGCATTAATTCTTTGTGGCATGGATTCAAAAACATGCTTTAAACAGTCCTCAGAGGTGCTGGTCTGTACTGACGCTACAACATCACTCAGTTGCTGCATATTTTTTCCTCTTCACCACATCCCAAATCTTGTGACTGTCACTGTAATGTTCAAGAAACCAGTTGAAGATGATTTGAGCTTTGTAACATAAGGGCATCATCCAGCTAGAGAAGATGGGTGCACTGTTGTCACAAAGGGACAACACACAGGTAGGCTGTAGCATTTAAATCTCAATTGTCATGAAGTGTGCCAAGAAAATATCCTCATCCATCAACCTGAACTGTTGATATGGATGGATCTATAAATTCATGTTGTTCACTACTGAATGTTGTAGCTGAAATCAAAACTCATTAGATTAAATTCTTCTAAGCTTCCCTTGTCCCATTTTGGTGAGACTTAGGCCTCATCCACACGAAGACAAAACGCTTAACAGTTTCCAAAATGATCGTCATAAAGACGAAGGCGTCTCAGAAAATGTGTGTGTCTACATGAATGCACTCGATACGCATCAAAACGCTGTAAAAACACATGCCAGACCTCTAGGGGCGCTGTAACAATATGATGGAAACAAGCGGAAACAGACGAAAAAACTGGGCATGCGCACTTGCGGCAAAAGTTGTAAACAGACATTGTGATAAAGTGATCATAAAGTGCTGTAATGTGTCCTCGATAATTGTTTGTTCAACTCGGTGGTGATTGAGAAGAAGGAGATTTTGCTACAACAGGGATAGTAGGGTCACCAGCTTCATTAGCACATATGCTACACCGTACGCCGCCATTGTTGTTGCTGTTGCTGAGTGTGTCGCATGCGTGTCAATGACTGAATATGAAACTATGACGTAAGCGTATCAGAGAAGTTACGGAGAGCCAGTAAACATAGAGCTGCGTATACGGCATTTCCAAATCTTTCCACTCTGGAACCTGGTTTCAAAAATGTTCGTTTACAGACCCCCAAAACGCCATCTTCGTATGGATGATACGCACATTTGGCAAAAAATGTATGCGTTTAGACCTCGGTTTGGCTTCGTGTGGATGAGGCCTTAGTTTCTTGTTCTTGTTAGACAGGAGTTGAGTTGAACCCTGATATGTGTAACTCCTAAAAGTGGTTATTTGAGTTACTGTTGTCTTTCTCAAACCATTTTTTGCATTCTCCTCTTACCTCTAGCATCAACAAGGAACTTTGCCTTGAAAAACTGATGCACACTGTATATTTTTTTTCTGTAAACTAGAGATGACTGTGCATAAAAACTCCAGTAGATCAGCAGGTTCCAAAATACTAAGACTAGCCTGATTTGCTCAACAACCAGGCCACATTGAAAGTCACTCAAATCACCTTTCTTCCACATTCTGATGCTCTTTTTGGGCTTTGGTAAGTCACCTTAACCATGTCTACATGCCTAAATGAATAGTCACTGCCATGTAATTGGCTGATCAACTATTTACGTTAACCAGTATTCAAACAAGTGTGCCTAATGAAGTGACCACTGGGTTTATTTCTCTCCCAAGAACTAATGTCACAAAGCCAAAATTTTAAATTCTAAGATGATTTGAGTAACCTTTACTTAATACTGATACCTGTTCAATACCACGTTGCGAACATAAGAAGACCAAGTCATCCAATATTGCTATTATATTTCAGATATTAAAAGATTGCAGAGAAAGTTACACATGTGGTCTAAATGTACAAAAACATAAGGGACAATTTAACCAATCGAGGTTGACAACCTTCCCTATACCTTTAAATACCATGTGTCTAATGATGATGCAATGATGATGTTAGTCTCAAGAATGGAAGATACTTAACAGTTCTGCCAACATGTTGGGGTAGACCTGACAAGCAGTGATAGACACCCTTACTGCTCAACAGTTTAACTTTCTTTTTCAAATGCAACCAACATATGATATTTATGTAAATTAACAGTTTTACCAATCATGTAGACCCATTTTCAAACAACAAAAGTGTCAACTAAGCATTTTAATGAGATTATCTTGTGAGTAAGCATTTAACTTTTCATGCTGTTATCACTGAGCATGAGGCCTGGGACATTTTCTATGGTCTATCAGTTTGTTCAACATTTCTTTCATTATTGCTCGATAAATTGAAAAGATATGTTTACCCTCATATAAATAATACTGATATAAACACATTTCTTACTCTGTATTACACCTGAGGTCACATCAATTGTCCTAAAATCTTGTTAAATAACCCAGTCCTAGTTTATCAGCCTCATGGTCAGTGTAACTTATCTAATAAAACATGTGTTCCTCAGGAAAACCTGTTAAAGTCTGCCATTACAATGTTAAAAACAGTCATTTTTACAAGTAAAGAAGATCGTCTTGTGTCAAAAAGAAACAGAAATGTAAACAAAATACCCACGATTGCTCTGAAACTTGCAAACTGGCTTGAATTCTATGGTCGTATCATCAGATTATTTAATACTTACATTTAAGCTTTAATATAGAGAAATATTTTTTATGAAGCAACTACTTGCACTGTTTATTCCCTTTTGTCTTAGTAAATGGTTGAAGCATATCCTTTGAATGCAACAATCTGGCCCTCTGTCAATAAGGATAATCACCGTGGTTCCCTTAGTTATCAAAGTTGCCCAGTTGTATCACAGGACTGCACCTAACATTTAACTCAACCATCTTCCTTTTTGTTGATCATTTTCTTTTTCAGTTGTAGCATATCCATATTTTGATGATGTGTCATGACTAAATAAATCTTATGGTGTAGTTTTCAGTTTTTATAGTTCTAGTTTTTATATTGACAGTAATGTCTCTTTTATACTTAGTCTATTATTTAAAATGGCTGCCCCTTTGCTGCTGCAACACTGCAAATTTCCTTGTGTGGGATGAATAAAAGGTTTATTCTAGTCTTTCCCATTCTTCTATGACAGTTGTTGTTTGCTGCATTTTTCACCTCTTTCTGCCTTTTTAAGACTCTCCAGTTTCCACAGGTGTATTTCAGTCTGCCTCGCTGCCATGTTTTGTCAGAGATGAGTTCAGATGCATTGCTGTAGGAAGATCTAAGATTGATTTAAAGCTCCATTTCCTACTCAAATACTGAAGCAAGGCAGCCAATCTCCATCTTTCAACATCAAGTGTTTTTGTCTTCTTATTCTTTACAGTGCAGTTGTTCTCCATTAACCTCTATTTGTTTGTGTATGAGCATGCAGTGATTACTAACAAACTGTGCCTGTGGTTCCTCCAGCCTGTAGTGCAAGAACAGACTGAAGCCCTGGCACCCAGCAGCAGATCACAGTGACCCACGTGTGATTGATCACTGTGGTGGCAGCGGCTTCATAAACAGGGCCCATCCATCAGCCTCTCCTGGGAGCTGCTCGCTGGGAAGAGCGGAGAGCGGGAGCCAGGCAGAAATGTCACCAGGAGGAGTGAGAGGTGGAGGGAGCTGGAGGAGGGAAACCAGAGGCCTTGGACTGAACACTGCTGACCAGAGCAAAGGTGGGCCAATACCTCAGGATGGGCCAAACAGGGCTGAGAGTGATGGTGGGTGTTCACTATGAATGGCTGCTTTCATTGAAAACTCGATACAGAACAAACAGCAGTTTACTTATGGAGTATTAAAGTTAAGGGGTTGCTAAATATACATATCTACACTAAGTAGATAAGATGTGATAAGTTAAAGATGCTATGAGAAGTTTCTAAGTAATTACAAAAAAGAAATATGCCTGATCCAAATACACACTTTAAGATGAGTTTTATAGCATCAGAATAGGTTATCTATAAATGCTATTCCTTAGCTTCGTGGTCAGGTCGGACAGGGCCCAGATACTCAACTTCGGAAACAAGACGATTAAAACTAGAGCAAATTTATATTATTCGGACACATCTTGGAGCACCGGGCTGTAAGTAGGGATATATAGCCGGCTACAAAACGGCGATACTAAGTTTTCCAAAAATTGCTTGTTGTCACACATCAAAAACTACCACTATGTAACTAGAAAGAGATGCATTACCTTGTCGCTTTGCATTCTGTAAGTTGTTGAAAAAAGAAGTTGTAAAGCAATGCAGAGTTCTGAGGAAGGTCCAAGCTGCATTCACTAGCATCACAACAAATGCACGCTTTGGCTTAGGTCACGTCTGCACGACAGCTGCCGCGCGTGCTCATGGGTAGCAGAGTCTTTATGTCGCCGGAAATAGATTCTCTTCATAGCACCTTTAAAATGAAACTTTTTTTTATTATGTGGATACATTTCTTATTGTAAATAGCCAAAAAAATCAGTCAACTAAGAATTTCAAAACAAGGTACTAAAGATGCTGTTTTCATATGATCATTAAAATAAGACTAATTGAATCCTAATATCTCTATATGAGCAGCAAAAGTAAACAAGACCGCCAGGAAATATTTTGTATCAATAGTTACACAGCTATCAAGATGAAAAAAGCAATACCAGGAACTACTGTGTGCATCTTTTAAGAGCTTGAGACCCCTGCATTAGTGATTTCATGTGCAAAGTTGTATTTTCATATCTGTTACTGAATGTTAAGTGTCTCTTAGTTTCTCGAAGTGTCCTGTAAATAAAAAGTATTACTGTTAAGTATAAGATCACTTTATATATAAACCTATTTTCAGCATAAATGTCACCAAATGGCTCATTTTCCAAAAATGTTTTAATATGGCATCCATATAGAGTGGTTCAGGGATGAGCATTTAGCACTTCCTGGTTCCCACATCACCCAGGTAATTGGGATTTAGAATATTGGTTTCGGATAAATGCACATGCACGTGATATTCAAATGCTTATGGAAAATAACAAAAAGCATCTGATGTTGCCTGCTTTTGAATCTTTAAAAGTTTAACCCTTTCATGTATGAATTACTGAATCGCAAAGGAATACTTTTTTAAAGCTTCATTTTACTGACAAACAAGTTAAAAATCATGGTCATTTTTTTCAAAGATATATTTTGAAGTAGTCTTACATCTGTCCACTTCACTGTGCATCAAAATAGTAATTTCATGGAACTCAATAAAGATCCACAAACACATCTTACACATGTTTATTAAGGGTAAACAAAAGAAAAAGCTAAATTTGAAGTATATATTGTAGCTGTTCAATCAAACTATTCACTTGTTAATTACACCAAAATTTAAAATAAAAAATACGAAATGATGTGAGATCAAAATCCCAAATTTGCCCTTTGTTGGCTTTTTTGGATTTTGGATGCAATATCTCGATATGGTAAAAAAAAAAAAAAAAGTGCAAAGATAATATTTATATGAAAATTGAGACAAGGGTTTAGGAGTTCACCAACTGGTAGTTGGCCATGCTACTGCAACTTAAAGGGGATAAAATTAAATTCAATATCTGTCTACTGAAGTGGACACCGTGCATGAAAGGGTTAATACAACAGTTGTCAACTACATGCTAACTAGGAGTCCAAACAGGGCTGGCAGCATTTCAGATTTCTGATTATTTTTTGATAATCAATTATTGACACCCTTTCGCCACAGCAACAAGGAACAACTTGATAAAGTCAGTCAATTATGAGGAAACTCTCTTACGAGAGGTTATAAGTTGTTCTACACTGTTACACATTATATTGCACAGCTCAATTGATGCACACAGATGTCAGTTCAGAAGCACACTGACATAAATACAGAGGGGTTCCAAACTACTAATAGAACAAATGTCAGAGGTCAAACCTGATCTGATCCTCAGATAGCCACCATAATTTAATAAGATTTGTTGTAACATTAAATACAACAATTAGCTTTACATTTATGCTTCCACAACAGTTTTTTGTTTGTATGAGAAAGGTGGAAAATCCCTGGAGCTGTGTCGTGCATCTAAAATTTGTAAAGGGTTGTGTTGATTTCAAGTTCCATCACATTCGCGTGCACAAGACCTAACATGGTCATAAAGCTACATGTCACTGTAGCTATGATGTCTGGTTTTTGTTGTATCCGGTAAAATAACCCCCCTCCCCCCCCCGCACGCCTTCCTCCCACCCTTCCTCCTCTCTGCTACTGCGTCACAGTGCGAAGAGAGCGTGTATAGAATCTGCAGCCCCGGGCCCAGCCTCCATAAGCGGAGGGGGTGGAGGTCGCCAAGGAGAGCCCAGGGGTCAAAACAGTATGTGCGCAGTTCCGGGATCCCTATCCGACCGTGCGACCCAAACACAGATGAGCCACTGTTCCTCCTCAAGCTCTCCTTTCTTTCCTCCCTGGCAGCGGGACTCTTACACCCGGGTGCAGGGGCAAGGCTCAGGGGTGGCCACAGGGCGACCTTCTGATTTTAAAGATATAGACAGGCATTTCTCTATTGTCCAACGGCTCATAATTCATCTGACGACTGGCACAGGCCACCCTGTCCAACGGCATGTCTAAAGTTAATGACCCCGGAGGTTTGCTAACAAATAGTCATTTTTGGAAAGGGGGGAAGAGACATGGAGTGCTGTGTGGTAATCACACAGCTGCAGGGTATGACATTGACCCTGGCATATAGTAACTGTTGAAGTGTAAAAGTGTAGCTTGGTTAAGACGGGTCTCAAACAACAGATCTTTGTCCTACAAGTTAAGAAACATGATACAAAAAAGGAAAGAACTGCTATAAGTACTATTTTATGGGTTTATATGAGCATTATGTTATGAGAAACTGTACCTTAAATTTTACATTGTATTAAATGACAAAGCTGAGGTGCCAGTTCTGCTACGTTTAACCCTGTGATGCTAGAAAATGATCTAACACTGATATTCTTGTTCTTCTGCAATACAGAAATGACCAAATCTGCCAGAAACCAAAGGAGAGACTTTCAAGAAAAATTGTGAGGTGATCTAACCATTGTCTTTCTGTGACATTCATTTTGAGACAGCTGGGGGCTTGGAGACACTTTTCAGTTTGTTTAACGCACACTTATAGCCTCTTAATACCTTTGAGTACAACAAAAACCCTGGTCATTTCTGACCAAGAATGGTTGTTTCAGCTTGGACCTTCGAGAGATGCATCTGCCTGATGACAGACATGGATATAGGTAGGCCAAGCTAATTCACAAGGTTACAGTCTCAGTATTCATCGACAAAACTCTGAATATCTTATTGTAATTTTGGTGAGCCAGCTCTTCAGCTTCTTTTAAAGCTAGGATGAGGAGTTCTCAGCAATCATGCATCAAGTCAATTCTAATGCCCTGAAATGAAATATAAAAGTACTTCTAACCTACAGCATGAACAGATGAAAATTATGAAGTTATGTTTATGCTTGAAATTGTCATGAGTTTGTATCACATGAGGAGATGGAGAACCCTCGAAAGAAAACAACTTAATGTACATTTTTCAACAACAAACTTTTCCAATGATATTAAAGGATAGCCCAATAAAACTCCAAATACCAACATATAAGACCAGATCAGCAATCAAAAGGAGAAATCTATCTTAATACAATACAAATCAAAACTTCTAACATGAGCTACCAGCAACTTTGTATTGCCTTCATTGGTAAATCACACAGAAGTTGCAGAAAGTCCACTGACCTATGAATGAACATAAGAACAGCTGTAAAAGCTAACACACACAAAATGTACCAATGCAACATTACATTTTTGGCATCATTATTGTAATTTAAGAGCTTGATGATTCACTTGACAAGATCAGTCTTCTCTGATCACTCTTGGTCTGAGTTTCACACAATGTTGAGTCTCACATACAGTTAACTGACTGAGCAGAGAGAGCCCCCTCCCTCCTCCTCTACTCTGTTTACAGCAATTTGGACATGGGCTATCCTATCCTCATCAAACAATCATTCACATTGACAGTAAACTGACTTTTGATAAGGTGTTGGGCATTAACTTTTAATTAGATTACTCCCTTGGTTCCTAACCTGGGATCTGGGGGCCCCAGTGGGCCACTAGAGGGTCTCAGGTGGGACGCAAGTTCTTTTAGCTTTGAGACAGATAAAATTTGGTTTAAATTTTGCTTCAAGGAGTAACAGTAATTGTGCCCATTTTTTGTATGCATTTACCAGGTGGCAATGTGGCCCACATGGAAATGCTAAAAGCTTTAGTGCCCCACATGTCTGGTTGAGGCTGGCTGCAGAAACCTGATACTCAAATAAGCTGATGCGTGGTAAACACGTTTTTTTATGGCCTAAATACCTGTCTTTGTGGCCTGGTTAAAAAAAATAGCAAAGTATATAAAACATCTATGTAGTTTTACCATGAGGGGTGAGATGACATGTGCAGTATGGCAGCATCCATTAGAAGACTCCACAGCTCCATAGTGTGTTCAGACAACTGATGTTGCATGGCTTTGTCCAATTCTTTTACTGTCTATGGTTTTTATACTGACATCCTGTGGTACATTTACACATTTTCTCCCACTTACTGCTCACCTTCATATATTTACATTGTCTTATAGTCACACATCTGCTGTGACGTAATTGTGACATCTACTCTGATTTGACAGAAGTTACATCTAAATTTGGTCATCCTGCAAAGCAGCAGGATTTGTAATATTTCATATATGTTATCAGGTGGAGCCATTTGGTAAGAAAATAATGTGAGTATCCAGCATTCCTATGAGCCAAAAAAGAATATGGTCACTCTAGATGGAGCTTTGCTGTACTAGTAGCAAGATTGCAAACCTGTAAATGAATGATCATAGCCTCTGAAGAAAGATGCGCATATAACCGTTTTAGTACAATCTATTGTATATTGTACGCCTATTTCAAACTATATGTTATATAAAACAGCCCATCCGGCATGTTAGGTTATATTTTAAGCTGCCAACCAGGATATAAAAACAAGCACCCATATTCCTTGTATCCAAATTTAGTCACTTCCCATAAAATACATTAATAAAAAAAGAAAACAACATAAAAGCAACTGCTAAATCCAAGGCTTATAGCACAGTCATTCATACCAATGGATGTTGCCACAGTGGCTAACACCTCATCTTTAATATAGCCAGCAAATCAGTCCTGTACCACCAGTACCACTGCTCCACATGACTCTAACCTCACACTTGAACCTTGCATAGCACAAGCACTTCAACCCCACCCTCCTTTATTCAACAACACACTTCTGCTCCGCTCCAAAGTCAGCATGCAGAGCTGGGGTTAAGGATGGTTAAGGACAATACTAATCGATCCCCCAATTACAGAGAGCTGGAAAGGTAGAGAGAAGAGAGAGAGGGAGAGGGAGTGGAGAGAGGTAGCCCGGGGATTGAGTGTAGGGAGGGTATCTGAGAATGTGAGGGGTGGAGGGGGATGAGAGGTAGTCTTTATCTTCGGATCCCTCTCTCCTTTAACTTGAAGCTGGGTGTCATGGGGCTTTTGAAGTAGTGGATAGAGAGGAGGGACAGAAAAAAAGGGGGGGAAGAGAGGAGGGGGGTGGCGTGCAGGCAGGTTCCCTCTCCACGCCAGAGGGAAGACGTCTGAAGGAAGATCTTTACAGCTTTGACAGTGCCCCTGACTCGTGTGCGTTTTTGTGTATTTTGTGTGTGAGTATTTGGATATGTGAGCATGTTTGTGAGTGTGCTGAAGTCTGGCTCTTGCACTGAGGTGGGGATCACAGAGCCCCCTTTTTAAATTACTGCTAATGAGCCCGGGCTGGGGAGAGGTACTCGAATTGATTAAATTTGCATGGGAGCCTAAATCATGACGGGGGCCTCATACTTGTGCCCCCCACCTCAAGGTGCACACACACATACACAGTAACCCCCTGGTAACACCCCCTCAAACCCTACTCCACATTAGACCTACAGGGGGTCTCGCTCTGCAGGAGAGAGGGACGGGATAGAACAGGGGGAGGGTGTGCGAGCGTATGTACGTGTGTGTGCGGTGTTGAACGGGGCGTGGAGGGCACCCATCTGCCCCGGTATTACTGTCAGTCCATCATTCAGGGGAATGCCAGGCGCGCGCCTCGGGGACGTGTTCATTACGCTTTAACTACCGGATCTGTCCTTGTCTCGCAGCCTCTCCATGTCATTGTCTGCCTCAGATTGCGTGTGTGTGTATATTTATGCATGTGTCTGCTTGCATCACAATTGAACGCACCCAGTTATTGTGTCGAGGGTGTTCAAGTTGTGTGAAATTAGAGATGTGCTGATACCATCGTCCCGCAATGATACTGACACCAATATTAAGAGCTGAGTGTCTTTTAATATAAGTACAATTAAGTTAAATAAAAATGTGCTAGTTATATTTAGCAAAAACAAGCTGTTATAATCCTTCGATAAAAACACTTACTGGCCACTTCATACAGGTGCAGCCACTCCAACATTCCCCTTCCAACCAAGTGTCTGCCAAATGCCTGCCGAGTTCCAGCCAACTACCAGCTAACTTCCAGCCACAGTGTTCCTAGATTCCACAAAAACACGCCCATACATGCAATTTCATGGTGTCTTTATGAGTTGGCACTTCCCTCCTCAAGAACATGTCCAGTGGGCTACAACTTTTGCCGTTATGATGCATTCTATTTTTCAGAATCAAGTCAGAATGTCCAAATTAGATGTGTCACTGGGAACGCCCCTTTGGTCAGAATTTCTGCTCAGGGATTGGACTGAGATGCATTTACCTGGGATGTGATGGAAATTCTATTTTTGGACACACAAGTTTCAAGGTAAAGTGAATGCATCCTTCGTTTGAGTTGTATTACTGTTAGCCCGTCAGTATGTGTTTGTCACATCAAAATGAGGGATTTCATTATGCCCATGATGGTGTGCAGGTCCTAGTCATGGACAAGTCAAGACTCAGTCAAGGAAAGTGGGGAAAATCTAAGTTGCAGTTGGACCCCCTTTTGCCTTCAGAGCTGTCTCCATTATTTCTGACAAAGAGTCATCAGAGTTCTGAAGCATTCCTCAGAGATTTTGGTCCACAATGACATGAGAGCATCTAGTAATTACGAAATATTTGTTGGCTATACATCTATAATGTGAATCTCTAATTCCATGTTATCTCAAAAGTACTCTTTTGGATTTAGACCTTGTGACTTTGGAGGATATTTTTTTTTGACATGGCACATTATCATGCTAGAAGTAGCCAACAGAAGGTGGTCATTCTGGTCAGACATTCTGGTCATTAAGGGATGGACATGGTCAGCAACAAAACTCAAACAGGTTGTGGTATTTGGAGATGTTTAAATTAAAGTTGGTCCATACCATTAACCTCCAGCAGCAGCCTGACCTGTTGACATAGAGCAGGATGGATCCTTGCTATAATATTGTGTACACCAAATTCTGGCCCCATCAACTGGTTGTTGCACCAGAAAATGAGACTCAACAGACCAAATAAACAGGTGACTCATCAGACAAAGAACAGTTTCCTTTTCTTAGCTTACCAGAGTGGCACCTTTTGTTGTTTTTACTGCTGCAATATGCTTCAAGATTCAGTGTTTAGTGTGTTTAGAAATGTCCTCTGTTTATTTTGATTGTGAAAGGTGGTAATTTGAGTTCTTGTGATCTTGAACCAATCTTCTCTGATGACTGGCCTCAACAAGTCCCTTTTGCCTTTGGCTTTCAGGGCTGTGCTTTAATGTTTACTACGGCTGCACAGACATGACAAAGCATGTTCCTAACATCCACAGACCACCTGGCTCCGGGAGTGTTTCTGATCCTGGGGAGGCGGCATATTCCCTAATGACAACATTAGGGGCAAAATATATAAATGGACTCCTTGAGCAAACAATAGGGTTCCCGAGGAAAGTTTTTGGGATTTTACAATGGTCGATTATGAAAACATGATAACAAGATTTGAATTTTTCATGAAACAATATGCATCCATCTTTTTTAAATTTTGAAGTGTTAATGTGTTTTTAAAAAAGGTGTTACAAACAAACTGCTTCAAAGGATTACAAAAATTGGCAGGCACCTTATGTTTTTAAGTAACAATAATATACATACTATAGCCTCAGTCATGGGCACCAACTTGATCAGGTCATTCTCAAACAGGAGGTTACGACAAGACCCTATATATCCAAGGTGTGGTAGATGCTTTTAAGTGCCACTTTGTGATTCCATAATAGCTTGATAATAGGTTTTTTACTCCAGCCAATTACATTTAAGATTTTTTTTTAATTTAGGTTCATTTGTGAAAATTATCATTATGAACAAACCCAGTTAAGTGTATTGAAAAGAATAAGAGCGATGAATCTTCAATCTTTTGGCCAGTGATTCAGATTAGATGTGTTTCATTATCAATATAATAAAAAAAATCTAAGTAAAACAACATAAAAATACATTTACATTCACCTGATCTCTGTCTCAGAAACAAAAAATATTGGTATGCTTTATCATTATATACTCAACCATTAAACAAAACATAAAAACAAAGCACAAATATTCTGAAAATGTGATTAAATGCAATTCATTTTGAGGTAAATGTCAAAAGATGGAGATTATATCATGATTAAAAAATTTGATCTAATGACAGCCCAAACAAAGGGTAAGTTTGGACCAAACAGGCAGTATGCTCTGGTGCAGTGGGTTTTGACTTACAGTCAAAATACAATAGTTAGTTGTTATCTTTGAATATAAAAGTCACAGTGATAGCACTCAACCACTTTATCTTTTAAATCGTTTTCTGTCTTATCTGTTCTTTGTCTTGTTTTTGTAATGTGTTGTTTTTCAGTTAAATTTTAAGGAAATACACTGACTGGTTGTTGCACTAATTTCATTGTTATTGTATTTAGATGCAATGAGAAAGATTCTGATTCTGATAATACCTTCAAAACTGTGTATTTTATAAAATGAATTAAATTTGTGAGTGGCTGTATATGAATATTTGTTTTGTTTGGTAAAACTTGTTCTTCTCCCCTGGACTTTTGCCACAGGAGCCCACTGTGCCTCACTGTGTTTTATTCACTACAGTACTGTGTTAGTCATCTATGGCATCTGCGTAGTGAATCACTGTGCACGCTTCCTTTTTTGTTGTCGCTTCCATTGCATCTGATCAACAGTGAAGTGTCAAAATGAGCATGCACATCTGAGTGTGTGTGTGAGATGGCTGAGGACAGTGCTTGCGTTAGTGCGCGTTTGGCCCGGGTGATTGCAGTAATCAGATGGGGGTGTTAATCAGAGTTTGTTCGTCAGTGGCCTGATGAGGGGCGATGAGGGCCCCTGATTGTAATGCGATGCTTCAATCGGTCCCTCTGACGACTACAGAGACAAACCCGCCAAGAGAATCATTATCATACCACACACTTTTTATTTTCCTCCACTCTTGGAACGCCACAACACACGGCAGACGTGTAAACAAACAAGCACAACAGCACACTGGAGCATTGAAGTGTGTCAGACTCTATTATTATTTCACAGGGTGTTTTCATTCCAGTGGACCCCACGACGCCCTGTGACAAGACGGGTTGTATGTCACTACTTAGGTGTCAGTGTCAGACCCTTTTGAATAACAGGTGCGGGCCGAGGGGTGTGTTGGGGTTCGAGGGGAGAAAAGAGGTAACTGGCAGAAAGGCTGGTGCTGATGAGAAGTAAATGTGACCCTGTGGTTTATAGTCCTGTCTCGTCACAGACGGGCTCACATCAGATATCCTTTCCATCTTCTTTCTTTTTATTGCGAGGGGGGAGGTGGGGTGGGGGGGTGATCGCTGATGCTATTATGGCTGCCTCATCAGCCAAGTCCCTACAAGGGCTGATACAAATTAATTAACCTAATTAGGGGCTGCGATTGCGGGTGTGATTATAGGGGCTGGAAGGGGAGGGAGGGAAGGAGAGATGAGGCAGAGATGGTTCGTTCTTGGAGGTGGGGGTGCGCTGGCAGTCAGGGCTCAGGCGATGATGAGCTGGGAGGTGTGGGAGAGCAGCCAAGATGCTCTGCATGGCTAATGAGGAAAAACTAGCTAGCTTCAGCCTCCTCTCTCCTTCCCTCTCTGATTCTCATTCACTTTTTACTTTTTGCGGCACTTTTGTGTCTTTTTTAATCTTAGAATTCTTTGTTCCTTAATTTTATACTCCCCTTTAATCTAATAAGCCACAGCTACAGCTGGTTTAGGTAGGTAAACTGGACTGTTATCCCTGTCCCAATATATAAGGCACACACAGTTGAGGAAAGATTACTGACAGAATCATAACTGCCTCTGTTATGACATGTGGTGAAATTTCTTCTTTTAGTTAGCTACTTTGGGAGTATCCCCTTCAGAAAAGGCACTGACATATTGCCCCAGATGAGGCGAAGAATTTCTTCCAATTTAGTGAATTTTAAGTAAGTACAACAGCAACAATGATTATACACTGCACTGGACACATTTACATTGCTTAAGTTTTCCACTATCAAACCATTGTGTAAATAAATATACAGTTTGTTTCTGACATTAAAACACCAAACATTTGGAGCAACAAACTTTTATTTCTGATTTAATTTTTTGGTTTTTCTTTATTTTATCAATGCATAAATTGGTGCTTTTTCTTCATCCTTTAGAAAATATGATCTGGTCTTGTTTTCACTTCTTCTTCTTTTAAACTTACTTAATAGCATATTTGAACACATATGAATTTGAATAGTTATTTTTGCACTAGTTTAACCCTGTGGACCCTTTGTGCATTTGTATATACACTATACTTTTCTCTTGATATCAATGCAATGCATGCTATCCCTTGTGTTAATTTTGACATCTGAAGGCAGATGACTAACCAGCAGTCATTCTTATCACATTCCAAGTCAAGTAGAAGAGTTTGATTCAGGAAATTTGATTGGTTTTAAATTCAGTCAGACTTAAAAGTCTAGTTTTAATTAGACCAACAAAATAATTTCACTTTTTTTAAACAAAAATGAGTTTGAACATTGAATTCTCTTCTTTCTAAATCTTTTCTTTCTGTATCTGATTTATTTATTTTTTCATACTCCATAGTACCCATGCCCAACTTTGACCTAGAAGTTTAACAGAAGTTAAAGAAGAAGCCAGAAAGAGAAGCAGACCAAGGTGTGGCACGACTGGCATGCAAACTGCAATGATAATGTTTGTGTGTTGCCATACTGAGATAGTAACAAGATTTCTGCTGAAACTTCAAAGTGGACTGGAGCTGGGCCACTGGACAGGGTTGCCAGATCTGACGTACAGTTTCCAGCCCAATCATAGCGTAAAACCCGCCCACCTCAATAAAAACCAGCCCAAATCTCAACCTCTCCAGAAACTCATGTTAAAACCATATAACTCTTACATGCGTAATGAAGGACACATCAAAAGCACAGAAGTGCACTAAATATATGAGAAAAATGACAGACAGGCACCCTGATCAGCCAAGAATGAATCAGCCAAAACTTTAAGTCAGTCACACACAGTGCATATAGAACACTACTGTGATCTTACCTTTGCTCAGTATAGCAATTGCCTTCTCTTGAGCTGAGGAATGTTGAACACAAAGAAGTGTTTACAGTCAGTGGAAGCCAGGCAGCCAGGCTAATAAATGGAAGAGTCAAATCTCCCCAAAAATTGACGGGGATGTTTGAAAGTGGCTGATGTCCACCCGTTCCTGTTATGTTTTGATGTCTAACTCCGCTCCTCTGATTAAGCTGGCCTGCTAGTTTTATTTCATCATAACACAACAAAAAGCAGCCCAAATATTATCAACCAGCCCAATGCTACTTTTTCCAGCCCAATGTGTTTAAAAGAAGTCCAATTGGGCGGAAACCCGCCCAATCTGGCAACACTGCCACTGGAGCAATTGTTAGGCAGAAGGTTAGTGCCAACTCTATGCATTCAAGGTGCATGCGTTGATATCATTAAATAATCTCTTGAAGGGGTCTAGTCATTTCCATGAGTAGGCCTGTACCTCTGTAGTGAAAGTGAAGCTCTGAGTCGACACAAAAGGATTTCTGTATTTAGCTGTTGACAAACAACAGCCGGTGATGTATTGTCCATACTTTCAGAACCAGGAGCGTTGAAGCCTGGATGCCTTGAAGCTAGAAAGGCTTTGTGTTGCTATGGCACCTAAGGGCTATATCTTGGGTACAGGGGTTTCAGTGAGCCAAAAGCATTGGGATAAGACTTCTGTGTATGTGCAAGAGAGAGTTTTACTAAGCACTTTTCTTTCCAATTAGTGAACAAGTGACTATTATTTAAAATCAACAGTACACAGCGTATTACAATCTGCTATAACAGAATTTTGTATACTTCAGTCACTCCTCTGATGCTTATATTCTGGGCCAAGGACAGAAGTCTGATTAAATTACCTAACTGAGCTGTTGCAGTGCACATAAACAATAATGTATGTACAAACTTGCCTCTCAGATCTACTCCTGAACCCTAATCTGGGGTGACAATGGATGTTAAAGACCTCAAAAGAAAAGTGTGATATCTCTCAAAAGCTGTGGTCTGCTTTTGTTGATGTTCTGAAGTTCAAAAGGGTGCAGAGCAGCTCTTGCTATTGTTCACTGTGACTGTACTACACACACGATGCAGAAAATATCCTCAGGGAACACACACAGGGACACATAGAAGGTTTTTTCTCTTCCTATAGTATGCACAACCAATCACAGCTCAACCCACAGAAACACACAGTATACTTTAACTCTCTCTCTCTCTTCCCTCACACAGCCACACACTAGAGAAGCAATATTTAAATCTCCTTCTATTTGTATTGGAAACAGAACAAAGATATTCTTCAGACCGGAGCAAAATGTGCTTTCTTGCCGGCATCAGCAATTCTAATGTTTTTAATGAGTCGAAGGAGAAGACAAGTGACTGGAAGCAATAAGGTATCAGTAAATAAAAAAAGAAACCAAAGGACAAAAATAGAAAAGTACTGAAGTGCAGTTTTTGGTGCTTCTTCTTTCCTGAAAGTGTAGGAACCTTTGCCAGTTTTGATATCATCACTGTATCACTGCAGCCATGCAAAGCATACAGTGGATTTTAGTCTTTAATTTTCAAGATTATGCCTTTACCCAACTATCTCTCTCCTCTAGTGTCCTCTTGCTCACTCTGATTCTACTTCACATCAGTTACAGGGATGTGATAAAGAAGCTACAACCCGACAGGGGACAGGGGTGGTGTACCAGTGCTCCCATCCAAAGCCTCAGGAACAAAAGTTTCTGCCTTTCTTTAACCATTTACAAAAAATTCTACATGATCAAGAGAAAATATGGCTAAATCTCAATAACAAAGGTCTAACGATGGACTTATTATGTTGATACGATGATTTTAACATCCTGTAGCTAAATGCTTTGGTTTTACTGGCACAACAGGTATGGCACTGGTTCACTCTTCAGATCTCATTTGGTTTCAGTCATTTCCAGCCTGATATTAGACAAAGAAACACAAAACCAGCCTTGGACCTAACAGTGGACAAGAATATCAACAAGCTGGGGAGCATTTAGAAACATCTAATCTCTTTTGAAACTAAGGTGGGCTTTACACGAGTACGAATTTATAAGACTCCGATAAAATAAACTATCGATCTGGTGATATTGACACACAGAGACGCGTATTTGTCCATGACTCCGCATCTTTTTTGAAAACGGGTCTGCAAGTGGATATCTGCGTATTCGTCTTCATGCCGTAGTTGGTATAAACAGATGAGTCCGAGAAAGACGGTGACCTCATAGCCCCCCCCCAACCCACGCTGTCGCACACCAACAACAACAACAATGGTGGCAGCCGGGCTGATTCTGATCTTGTTCCAGCAGCTACAAATCTTGCTACGACTTTTACACCAACATTTGCTCACAGAACACCAACAACACCAGCTACGGCAACAACAGCAACAAGTGCTCATGCAGAGACGCAGCATGTTACGTGCACATGAGCACTTGTTGATGTGGAATCCACCTTGGAGCAGAACCAGACGGGCAACCCGACAGGATTTTGCGTTGTAATGTAAATGCACAAGCCTATGTACGATACGATGTGTAAACAGCAATACATGTTCTGAAGTCGACACCAAGACAATACGGGGCCATCCTCGTGCGAGGAGGGCCTGAGGTGTTTCTCTCAGAAGCTGCTTCATGATTATATCAATCAAACTGTTCTTAATATGACTCAATAAGAATATTGAGTCATATTAAATATTATTTAGTTACCCATGTTTTATCCTTACATAAATCATTTATATTATCTAAACCTCCCACATATCTTCACAGGATGAAAACAACTGAATAACAACTTATTTAATTTTAAGACTAAAGTAAAAGATTTTAGTTCAGAGTAACAATTTAAAGTTCAAGCAACATAAGACTCATTCTTCGTCTTTGTCTGTAGTCACATGACCCAATCAATTCTTACCTAAACTCTACCTCTGACATGGAAAGTAGCCAATCATGTGCAGAAGCCTGGACTGACACATTTGGGTTGACAATTACCAATTTGCCTGGGCAAGGTGCACCCCACAATGACCTTTGAGGTTCAACCCCACTATTGAAGAAACTTTGATTATGTTGTTTTCTATTGTGGTGGGAAAAAAACTTATGGTTGTATTTTATTTACAAAAACAGATATACTGTGAGGCATGATTGGTTACGACAACATTCGGGTATTTAATGTCACAGAAGAGCCTGTATGTTCCTTTCACAAACGAAAATGATCAAATGTTTTGAGTAATACAATTTTCACAACCCATATACTGAGAGGTGCCGTCTAGACCTTGCAAAGCATCTGGACGTGCCTGTCAACTTGCAAGAATTTGAGCTGAAACGGTTGTTCTTAAGTAGACTGAGTAGGGCTTTTCAGCGTTTTTTTTAGGGACAAAGAAGCAGTAGCTGCAAGCTGGTTGTGCTCAAGGTGAAAAGTGACTACAGTCCACTGACAGGCCCTGTCTGGATAAAGCTGTTGACTTCACCTTCCATCCTGCCCCCAGAATTTCTGATGGTATTGCTATGTTTGGTCTGCATCCATGAACTTCAAAAGAATGAGCAGAAAAACACACCGATGAATGTATTGTTCAGGAAGAAGGCTGTGACTGTGTTCACTCAATTTGAGGCATTATAATCCCTCATTCTGCTTGAACTTTCCACTTTGCTTTGACTGGATATCCCTTTATGTGTTTGATGTCATTATATTTTCAAATACTTATGGCTGCTTCTGCATCAGATAAACCAAAATCCCCAGATTTTTACAAGATTTTATATATTTATGGTGTTTTTTCACTCACTTGTTAATCATGTGTCTGACACAAATTTGTGTCCCCTTGTCAAAAAAAAAAAGGAAATGTTCAAGTGATTTTAGCAAAAAAAAATTTGTTTGGAATTTATAGAAGAATCATTGCATTAGTAACTACAGCCAAATAAAAGAACACAAGCAAATCTGTTTTGGCACACTATTTTTGTTGAAATCTTGAATTGATGATAAACCCGTGTTACATTCTGATTGCTTTATTTGATATTTTACAAACTGTTCAAATTAATGTGAAATATTTGTATCCCATTTATATTAAACATTGACAAGTCACACGACTGACGACTCTCTGGTTGAGGTTGTCGTTTGTGTTTTGAAGGAGAGGGGCCCAGGCGATTACTCAGGGCTTTGAGAACTCCCTGTCTAGGTCTCTTAGCTCTGGTTCTCTCTCCTCACTGATAAGCATGAGCCCTGTCAGAAGGGAAGGTAAATACGGCACTTAAGGATTCTTCTCTCATTTTGTAGTCACACTTACACTTTAATTAAAGCCAGAGTGAGAGAGAGAGAGAGCGAGAGAAGGGGAGAGAGTGATAGCCCTGCAATGAGCTGATACTATCAGAGGCCCGGGCAGGTAGAACCACAGGGAGATGTGGGGCCGATATCAGGCCTCAAACCGATGTGTGTATGTGTGTGAAAGAGGAACAATTCAGCATGTTTAAGCATCTATGCATGTACACACACATGCACGACTCAGTAAAAATGTTTGTGTGTGTACGCACGAGACGCTTTACGTCGCTCTCTCAGCTAAACAGCTGTAGCGAGGCTGCTATCAGATATTTATAAGCGGCTCATGAATATGGATGGGCGGCAGGATGGGACTGATGTTTGTCCTCTAAGAAGGGATGAAAGGAGAATGTGCTCCCTTCCCTGAGAGACCCATTCAGGGCTGCTAGTCGCACAGGGGATTGCAGCTTGGGATTGGGAGTAAGACAAGGATCGGGGTGGGAGCTCATGGTTCAGGACAGATGGTAAAATTTAATGAAATGTGATTTTGATACTCAAGGAAAAGCATCTCCCTCATGGATTTATGAATTGAAACCTTGTAGTCAAGTATTAACACTCTAGGCAGTGTGGCTGGAGGTTCTTTGTCCCTCCTTTTCACATTATTCATTTAAAATGTTCACAGCCTAAGATCAAGGATATTTGTATGAGATATTATCTGAAACATCTGACACTGATACAGATACCTATACCGAAAATAACCACTGATACAGTGCCCTTTTGAACAAAAACAATCAAACAAACAAAAATAGAAATCCAATTATTCATTTCTCCAAATAGTTAAAATGTCTTTGTTATGGCACAGTCATTATGATTGTATCAAAAGGCACTTAACTCCATTACAGCAAACCATCATCAGAAAATCAAACAAAACAATGGAGATTTTACTGATTCCAAAACCTCGAAATGGACCCTGATGAAGGCCACAAGTCGAAACGCGTTGGTCAAATAAAGTTGTTTCCTGAACTACAAGTGCTGCTGGAGCTTTTTTGACCTCTTCAAAACCTCGAAATGTTTCATCAAAGTCCAATGCCCATGTAGTTCAAACAAAGGTTGATACCTTTATTTAATTTTAATTTTTTGGAGTATCTAGGAACATTTCAAAGAGCACCTAAAAGGGTCAAAAGGTTGGTTCAGCATTTCTTTTGTAGGTTAAGCACTTAATTGTTTTAAGTGCTTTTGAAGGCCTTTTATTGTCATAGTTGAGAGAGGAGAGAGACAGTGCATAGACTTGTGAAAGAGAGTAAGAGAAAGTATGGGGAGATAGAACGGGCTGACAGAAGTATGTGTGGGCTGTTCTCGGTTGCTACCCACTGAGTAAAACCAGCAATCAGCACAATTTGAAGTGGCTATAAGATGTTTATTTAAATAGTAAATACATCACCCACAGCGATTTAGATCAGTTTTTCTCCTGTAGAGAGAGAACAAGTACAGAGGTTAGACTTTGCATTGTTGCAGATGGACCCAGAAGGTCAGTGTCCTTCCCTAAATTTTAGGCAGAAGCAAATAAAAAGTACAGTATTAGGTGGTTTGCCACTGTGTTAGACACATTTAAATCGCTTGACTTTAATACTAGCAAGCCTCTTTGATTTAGGTCACTTCACTGTAGGGCAAAGTACATGTAGGCTTTGCAGTGTGCCAAAGTAGTTCCCATAAAAGGGCTTGCTAGCAGCGAGGTAGAGCATTGTCCATGTATTCAACACAGTATGTAATCACCCCAGCACTGTTTTGTTTGTTTGTTTTCATATCAAACTGAGTAAACTACATGGAACTCTTGGCCCCATCTGTAGCAATGCACAGCACAACTTCTCTGTAGGTCAGCCGTATTAATCCAACTACTCCGGCTAATGTATTTACCATCAAAATGCCAATCCATTTAAAAGTTCACTTTTTTCCAATGCATGAAAAGCTGTCAAGCATGTTTGCAAGAATTACAAATACTTCAGCATTTGGCAGGTTAAATCACCAGATTCCATGTCTGTCATCATGGCTGATCCATCTTTCAAAGCTTTAGGCTGTGTTTACACGGGGCCGAATACAGTCAGATCCGATACGTTTTCATTGTGTTTTGGCCTTGCGTTTACACTGAAACTTTTTGCGTTTTCTCCGAAAACGAACTTTTGAAAACAGGCTCCAGAGTGGAAAGATTTGAATACGCCCTCAATGCAGTGCCGTGTAAGCCTGAATCAGAGCGTTTCAGGGTGAAATGCTAACGTCATCGCATGTGCAGTACTCTTTCACATGAAGGCTGCATGCGCATACCAGGAACAACAAGAGCTTCGGCCTTCTGCCGATTGACGACTGAGCCTCTTACCGTGCTTGGTTTGTTATCCAGACAAAACTATCCAGACAGATTTGTTGTCCAAACTGATTTGTTGTCCTGAAAAGAAACTCCTGCGTCTCTGTGCATCCACTCGCCATTGTTGTTTGTGAAAAGTTTTTCTTCTTTGTATGTGTATTGTAGCAGCACTGCCTCTCTAGAGACCTACACCACCATCTTCTGAACTGGCATGCATACTACAGCGGATTAATACATGTCCAGTGTTGCCATCTGAACGCAGTAGACTTTGAAAATGCAAAGGAAAAATCTTTGCTTTTGTAAGTCACGAGTGTCCGTGTCGTAGCCTTAAACTTTAACATCTGTCTCAAGTTAGTAAATGATCAGACCAATCAGCATCCTTCAAGGAGAAAGAGACTGATGCTAATAATGTGGTTTAGTTGTACTAAAAGCTTCAAGTAATTCCAAGTTTAATTACCTAAGATTTTTTAAAGGCACTGCCCTTCCTAACACCTTCATGGGATTTTGCCCAAATGTGAAATATATACTATGAATATTGAAACAGTCCATCTGGTGAGTCTATTTTAGCTTAGATTAGTTCTGTCACCATTCTACCTAAATCTGCTTTTATGAAGTACATTTGTTTTTGATAGTCAAGCTGCTCATTTCTTGGCACACAAGCTGATGCCTGATATTTAACTTTAGTCAGTATCTGAGGGAAGATACTGTTGCACCACCGGGAATAAGATGATGAGATGAAAAAAGTCATTGATGGAGATATATTTGACCTTAGATTGCTGTTGGACTTGATCAAAGACTTGCTACTGCCACCTGCCATACCACAAATGTTAGCACTGTCAGTGAATTACATCATTTCCAAAAGTCTAAAACATGTGGGAATGTTTGGGCTTGAAACTTTTTAGAATGGTACCTGAAATATTGTGATTCATAAATGTTGAATGTTGAAGAGTGAAGATAAACCAATCATATGCCTCTGTCATGACACTCAGTGTATGCCACAAAAAGACTGCAGCTCAACAAAAGAAAAGAAAAACTGGGGGTTCATGGAATTTGTTTTTTAAGTATCTAGGTGTGTGCACAGTATGAACATAATCAGAATCAGAATGCCTTTTATTGTCATCATACAAAATGTACAATGAGAGTGGAGCTTCTCCTTTTTTCAGTGCAATAGATGGTTATGTAACACAAGACAAACACAATGTATGAAAAAATTTTAAGAAGTATAAGTACAACTACATAAAAGACAAAAGCCTACAGGACAGTGCAATTGAAAAAGCTCTATACACAAATATATAATAGAAAGGATAAATAAACAATAAGTTCTTTGCAATGAAAATCAGTCTGCCTACAAAAGTTTAAAATATGGCCCATTGTTGTTGATTAAGAAAAAATAATGCCTATTTTGGGGCACAAGCAATCTTAGCTCCAAAAAACTCAATTTACCCAATCCAGTTATGATCACTAACGCTCACACAATTTCTCTCTGGTCCCAGTCCCATCCTGTTAGCTGATCAAAATTAAGTCTATTTTTCAGACTTTAAAGGAAAAAAAAGTTACATTTCCTCATCTTCGTCACCATGAATAACAAATATCCTTGTACATCGCGGTCACTCTGATTCCCAGCAGCAAGCATTTGGTCAGGGACGTGCATAACTGACCTGACTGTCCACAGTGGAGGTCAGCAAATTGAGAGACAGGATCAGAGGACGCCGAGCACGGGGCCAAGCGGCAGCCCTGTACTACAATGTACCTTTCAATGCTAATCACTGAGTCATCTATCAGAGCTAATACATGGGCGCAAAGCAACCTGTACATGCATTAGACCTGCCCAATTACCATAATGGGTCGCTTTTTAATATGGCTAATAGGCTGGCACGACCTTGCCCATTCACTAAGCAGGTAGATGCACCCAACCAATGTGAAATGGACGTATTTAGAGACTTAATGACCATTAGGGACTTTTAGCTGTTACGTCTCCAGAGCAGTCTGTTTGAAGAGGAAGAGCAGATAGACAGACAGATGGATAGACGAGAAACAAGAACATTTGGGGGCACAAAATGATAAAAATGAAGTAGAAGAAGCTGGGATTGTGATGGATACAGAGGATAATGGGTGTTATTGTCGCTTTTGCTCTTTCAGAGAACAAAACACAAAATGGTGTTTTTATGGGGCACCATTTTGATCAAGCCCCCTTTTTCGTATCTGAATGTGCTCACGTAGGAGTGCCCTGTGGGTGCCGCTGGGAAGTACGTCAATGTGGGCACAATGTGGTAACAAGAGGGCAGATGAGTTGAGAGGAGTAGAAGGGGCAGAATCTGAAAAATGCGCCTCCGCAAAAACCCCGAGGGGTTAACATTTTGGTTTTCTCTGAGCCTTTGTGGTGGTAGACAAATGATCCCAGGAGAGGGACAATAATGTTTTTATGGGACTCTAAATGTTGAGCTCAACAAGGTCATTGTGGGAGTGTAATGGCCAACACGTGGCCAGGCTTGAACTCCAGCAGCCTTGCAGTTGGTCCGGGGGCCAGAGGGGAGGAGAGGAGGTGGAAGGAGATCAGGGACTCAACCCCCCCCCCCCCCCCCCCCCCCCTTAAGTCTTCCCCAACAAGCCTGCACTTTGTTCTAAGAGGAGACAAGAGGCACTCAGAACATCAAGTACCTAGATGACCAAACTGTGGCCGCCCAGTCCAGACTGGGTCTTGTAAACTGGCCCAGAGAGATAATGTTTCCCTGTAGCTAATCTGTGCCTGGATGCCCACGCTCTGGCATCTGGTGAACAATAACCCCTTCCTGCTTCAAACAAAAATCCTTTTCTTGCTCTCTCTTGGGACTTGTCGGACTTTTACTGTCTGTCGCTCCCCTGTGAGTGAGTGTGTGGGTCAGAGCTGAGTGATTTATCTGTTTGCTGGTCAGGATAAAGGACTTCACTGTAGTCTTGCTGTCCATTTCACTGTCACTGATAAAAGGAGACAACCAGAGCACTGGGCACCTATACTGAGGTGCAGGTGCTGGGCTCAGTGTTTGTTTTCATTTATGGTTGCTGTTAAGGTGGTAGCTCTTTTCAACTGTGGGTAGCTTAAATTTTACTCCTATGTACTCCTATATGTGCCTTTATTCATGTCTCATATGGCACTTCCGGTGTTATATTTGCAGTTACTCATTGGTGCTTGTTGTACAGTAAAAGGTATTGTACACGTTATTTCATTTTAATATAAATTATTCATTGTTTTTAATGGTTGTTTGTTTTTTGTTTTAGGATCCTAAACCATTGAGGCCACAATTTTGATCCCAGACCAAAACTGTTGAAGCCACATATCTGAGCCAGAGGACTACACAAAGTCAAGCTGAAGTTGATTGTTCAGTAAAAAAATAATAATAATAACACTTGATAAAGTCCTACTTAAAAATAAATCTGTTGTAAATTAAGGTATTTTGATTGTATATTTTTTCATGGATGTCTGCCTATTCCAAAACTAGATGTGAATATCTATGTTTGGATTAATACAGTTTATTTTCATTATTCCCAATTCCAGAAGTTTCTGGAAATTTACAGGAAATGTTCTGCCCCTTTTCAATCCTGCTCACCACAACAAAACATATCGTGTAGCAGCTTTGGAGAGTATCAAGGCTTCTTTCTGATTTTGAAAAAAATTGTATTACAGCTTTTTCTGTAAAGTCTACATAGCATATCCATACATCATTTTCAATTTAAATTTAGTTAATATTTATCAATTTGAGTATAAAAAAACCCACTGATGTTCAATGATAAATAGTTCCACTTTATTTTCAAATTGTGTGAAAGTGCTTTTAAGATGACCAATTTAGACAAAAGATTTTAAACCTTTACATGTTTTGCCTTTTTAACTTTTAAGACAAGAACCTCTTCTACTTCTCAGAAATTTGGGAATTTGGATGGTACAAACATTAAATCAACTACAGAAATACAAGACTACTCATCAAAAGCAAAGTCAAGAGCTACAGGGTGAGTTTTAAGACATAAAATGAATGATATCATAAAGTACAGGTCACACTTTTGTGCATGACATGAAAAAGAAAAAGCTACTGATTAATGCGATCAATAAACAGGCCCTTAGTTTTTTTCCCTCTGTCTTAATACAACTATTGTTGTGCCACTGACAGTCCTATTTAAAATGGATCAAAACAGTCTTCAAGTAGTAATGCCAGAGTATCTAGATCTTCCTCTAAAGACTGACTGAAATATTGGTCATAAACCCACCTTTATGTGTTATCATATTAGACATTGATCAGTAAGTGAGCTAAAATACATGCCAGGCATCATTCTGTTCAACCCTGAGACTGTTGTGATAGTTTACTCATTGCATTTATGTCCAAGTACTTGGTGGTTTTGGTTTGTTTGCACAGAAAAATGCAGCTTTTTATATCAAATCAAAGAATAGAGAGGAGATACCATGAGTATAGTATAGTATAGTATAGCAATATATTATAACTGATGACAATTCTTTAAAACTGAGCACCAACATTCGGATTTTTACGATCTTTTGGTGAGTTAAATATGTCCATTGGTTAGCATTAGAAGCATGATGTCAAATTTGTGGTTTGACCAGGCAGCTCCAGTCTGTGCATGTTGTGTATCTGATTTACAACATCAGTGCAATATATTAGCATCTTCCACAGTCAGTACTTTTTCTTCACTTTTGTACAACCGAAGGATACAGACAAGTGTCCATATTTATATACAGTCATTCAAAGGCATGACCAAAATCGTTGTATGACTGATACTATAACTAAGAAAATGCACAGGCAGATGTCTCCCAAACATCTCTGTGGATGTCATATAATTTATCTGACAAATGCTGACGTGCCACAAATTCTAAAATGTAAACTTTCTTTGGATCAAAATGTGTTCGACCAGGCGTCACAACTCACACTGGCTGAACAGATGTACGATGGTCGAGAGCTTAAAGAAGCAGCTTCCCTTTGGCTCTCCTTTGTCTCAAACTCCTGGTTGTTGCATTGTAAATAGACGGACCTGTGTGCCCCTCTGGGGCCCCAGCATTATGGTCCCCCGAGCAAAGCTGTGTGTCTGCTGTTAAGAAGAGGCTGCAGCGGCAGACAGTTAATCAATAGATCAATCATAACATTTCCACTTCAAATCAATTACCCCATGACTTCCTATCCATCTTTGTTCCTTTTTTTCATTCGATTGTGCTTCATCCTCTGAGAATTACTTTCTTTATTTGATCCAGAACAAAGAATTAATCAGTTTACTTTTATGTTCCTCGTCATGTGTGCACAATAACTGTGATTTTCAACAACAGTTTTTAAAGTAAAAATCTAGGTCACGATGAAACAATCAACACTCTGAAAATTAGAGCTACATTTACAAAGAGGAGCAGTGATTGAAAGCCAAGGAGAAGTGAGAGTGATAGAGAGAGAAAGTGATATAAAGAGTGGCCATTGTTTTCAGTCTGCACGCATGAGCTTGTCTTTTCGACTGCGTTGAATTCCGACCATTCAGATGACTGGTGTGCGTAGGCCAGGCCTCCAACGCATTTCCCCGTCACCATCACAACAGCAGCCATTCATGAGGCTCCGCTGACTGCGAGGACATCTGCACCACAACTCTTGTCACCTCAACCCCCCCTCCACATCCCTGCTGAAACAATCACACAGTAATACACTTCTACGTGCACACACTAAACTTCTGCAGTTAAATGCCAGTGGCGAGAATCAGAAGGGCATCAGAGATGGCCGTTGTCTGCGTACGCCCGTGTGTGGGTTTGTGTGAATGGGACCCGAGGGTGGGGAGGTCCCTGATACCACAGGGGTGCTGACGGGGGTGGCACATTGCTTGGCCTGCTCGGGTGTGTCACGATGGTTTGAGGGTTGAACGGGTGACAAACGCAAGGTTTTCAACCAGAACGACCCCCCTGGCATTCCACATGGGCTTGTTGCACCACAGTGATGTGGGTGGGCCAGGTGACCTTTGATCCCATGGAGCTCTCCCTCATGTGTGTCCATTGTATCATGGATTCTGTATCAATTTCACACATGTACACTGTATGGATTTCAGAGGGTTCATACACAAAGTTTAGCATCTAGTCTCAATACAAAGGACCGCTGACATAGCCACATCATACCAGTCAATGCTAACACTTTGCCACAGGATACAGTTTTCACAGCTACTTAACCAGAGAGCAAATGAGAGTCTAACTTCTAGGTAACCAGGATATTTTTTTGCATATTTGTGATTTAGTTTGCATCCCTCTCTGTCTCCCTTCCCCTGCCCCACAAGCACTTCATTCATGCATAAAACTTGATTTATAGTATAGTTAGAGAAGGTGGGCTACGGTCCAACTGAACAGGAAATAGAGTCATAGGTCTGTTGATATTTAGAGAATATAAAGCATGATTGAAACTCTTTACATGCACTGACACTGTTCACTGAGGAGGTAGAAGAGGGCAGGCCGGAGATCTATACTACTGTTTTAGAGAAGCAGTGGGTGCAGCTACTTATTTTAAGACAATTGATTAATCAAAATCAGCTGAAATTAAGCTTAATGTGGAAGCAGTTTACTCTGGTTTATGATTTAGTTTATTAGTGAGTTATATTAAAACAGTAAAAGAACAATAACTTGATGCAGATATAATGTCTCACGCTCATGGAGAACATTATACTGTACATTTCTTAAACTTGACTAAACAAAAAACAAAGCTAAAACCAAAGTCGATGGAATAACATTAAAATAAAATAAAGGACAAAGTTTTTGAAGACTCAAAATGATTTGGAGGAAATTAGTAACAGTATCAGTATATGGTAATGCACAATATCCAGTAATCATACAGTGCAAACAAAATATTTTTGCTGCCAATAACAGTCTTTTGGAGAGAGAAATATACTGTATATTGTCAGGTTAGGGCATGGGAGAAACTGAAATTCAGAATCGCCCAATGGAAGAGTGGGTGCATGCATCTGTAGTTAGCATACAACAAATGAGAAACTCACTTCTTTTTAACCTGTTATTGAAGATGGCTGTTGAATGAGTGACTTATTACTAGTGAACTACTGTAAGAATAGAGTGGTCAGTGGGTAACGAATGAGAAACAGCTTGGTTAAACAGAAAAAAATATTACCTCCCTGATGTAAATGATTATGGGAAAGTGGAGTGACACTACTTCATAGCAGATCATTATTAAGCAATTGCAATGATTTTGTATTGAGTTAAAGGATGATGGCCAACTGAAAGTTGTTAACTACTTTTAAGAATCTAAAGAGAAGTGACACTTTCTACACCAGTTTTCTCAAACTGTAATCCACAGTTTATTGTTGAGTCCTTGAGATACTGCAGATGCCACAAAAGGTAATTTACCCTAGAAGAAAACAACCATTATAATACTCACATTTCAAATTACCATCAATAATTGATTATTTATTCCAAGCTTCAGAATATTCAACATCATTCAGTGTTTCTTTGAGTTTGCTATAGCTCAGTGAAATGTGTCTCAGCAAACTTTGGAGACTGTCTTCAGCTCTTTCATATATCAATGTGTCCTTGGTCAAGACACTTAACCCTTAATATTGTCTCATTGCTGCATCATGTTTATAAAGTAAATGCCTTTTTCTTCTTTTTACACCGATGGACAGTTCACATTGCAGCCTCCACCTGTAGTGTATGAAGTAGTATGACTGAAGTGTGACCTGGGGTGTAAAAAGCACTCAGAAACACAGCAATCTCAAGTCCATTTATGATTTTACATTTATTATTCAATGAAGCATTTCTGAGCACCTCACTTTAAAGTGTTGCCTACTTTGAGGTCCACTGTCCGGCAAAATCAATTTTCTTTGCTTTTAATGTTATAAGAAGGGGCTTGAGGAGAAGAATGTGACGCATTTTGCTAAACTCTCCAAGAAGAAATGCCTCTGTAAGGAAAACTCTTCCTCAAAATGCTCTGTTTTTTGCAGGGCTTTATTATGTAGCAGTAATACAGCCTCCACCTGCATGTATGTTTTCTGCTTGTCAACGGAAGACGCTGTGACCGTCATGAAAGGGCTGGGCAATTCATCGAAAAATAATCAAAACTGATATTTAGACCCTTTAATCAAATAAATTTTACTCCTGTTGATTATTTTGATACTTCTCCCTGTGTAAGTCAGGTGACCGTGGCACCTCCATACAGTCTGCGTTTACTTTGGGCAAGAGCGAAGGACGCGCTTCCAACAAGCGGCAATATATCAGAGGACCTTGCAGCCATAAAAATGCAGTCTCCGTTGTTTGGGCACATTTTGGATTCTGTGTAGAAGACATCGAGCAGAAAGAAGTTCGGTGTAAATACTGCAGGAAGACCGTTTCAATGACCGATAACACCCCCAATTTGTTCCAGCATAGCATAAAGTAATCATTCATTAATTGTAATCGAGGTAAGAGCTTCAGTTAATCAGGATACTGAGATTGGGTGATAGTAATCAGCCCTAGCCTGTACCCACTTCTCCTCCCTACCATCAGACCTTGTTTTTGTAGCATCATATCTCAATCAATCATCATCACAGCCTCCTATAGCTTCCCTGCCTCCTCAGATCCCAACACCTCCAAAGGGGAGGGAAAAAGAGCTGCATCTGATCCTCAACAGAGATTATATTTTTCTCTCTTTTTCCAACTTCAGCTCAATCAAATCTTCGCTTAATAGGCATCCATGATATGGTGCTAATGGTTGTAAATACTAAGACATGGGACCTTTAATTCACAACACATGCAAATTCAAAACAGTCAGTCATTCCCAGTAAATTTCTCAGAGTTTGCACAGGAAGAATCCCTGAATTATGCTTCAGTACAGAAAAGTACCAACTTCCCATTCATGCCATCTTCAAGCTGGCTCTCCGGCTGGTATTTCACACTATTGGACACAAACAGGCGTTAACACAGAGGTTTGTTGGATAAACATCCAACGCTGAGTAGGAGCGCAAAGCATCACTGTTATTGTTAGTGCTTAATGCCATGCACCAGCATTGTTGTTTTGCAAAAATCATCACATACATATGTAATAAAGCTGAGAGGCAGCGGAACAATACGAGCTATTGTCACAGACCAACACAAAGGCCCCCACCAGTCTAGATCAGAGCTGACTCTATCGCTGTTTATCCAGAGCTGGAGATGACTGTTCTGTGGTAGTGAGTGTGGGCTAACTTGATTGGTCCCTGTTGGGAGTTACCTGGCATTTGTCAAGGCCCTATATTGGTTTGTAGCCATCTGTTGAGCGTGTTGGCATTTTTGTGAATGATGAGGGTTGATGGATGGTGATGAGAGTTCAATGAAGGGAAGGACGAGAGGTGACGGGGCATTTTGGAGAGACTGCAAAGATGTCGCAGGGTTTGCATGTGAGTGTGTGTGTGTTGGCGTCTAAGGGCAAACATCGATGGCTGTGTCAGGGGTGAGTGATAACCGTGGTCTTTTCAGCACTGCGGGGCGGGTCAGACGGACGTGATGGATGGCGAGCAGTCTGTCCCCCTTCTTCTCGCCTCCACCCCAGCCCAGTGTCTGGAGATCTGGGATGGGGCGGAGGGCTGACAGGGCTGGGCTTGGTTGTGGTGGTTGGGGGATGAACTGGTCTGGCTGTCATTGGACAAAGGTTGTCTGGGCTTTAAAAAAAGGATCATTTTTGGAGGGTAAATTGTGTCTAACGGAAGAATTTCCATTGGCTGAGTCATTTGAATTCTGGCTGTCAGCTCTTCGGTGTTGCACCTGGAATTAATCTCAGTTTTGACATTGACGCCTAACAGATAAATGCTCCTTGCAAAAGAGGTATTTCCCTGGCTCAGTTTTGTTTCATTGTTTCATTGCTTAATTGCCAAAGCAACAGGAAAGAAAATAAGAATTTTAGTGGCAGAAATATGTTTTATTGTAAAGTGTTGTTTTCAGACTGCCAAGCTAAACTGCATCTTATTCAGATCAGCATGTCATACATAAATAATTGTAAAAGTGTGGTGCATCCCCTGATCAGTAACTGTTATTGAGTGGGCCGACCATTTAAATCTCTCTCTGCTTTATTGTTATCTTTTCCAGCATAAGCTTCAATACATTTTGTTGTTGTTGTTGTTGTTTTTAATTTTACTAGCTAAAACTCGCACTGTTTTTTTCCTGTACTCCTGAACATTCCCATTTGTTTAAAGACAACCCTTTTCTTTCGTCACTCCATCTGGCCACTATTTCCTGAATATTTGCTGTGTTTGCACATAAACTCAGTACAGTGTTACAGAAAATGGTTTGGATCCTGGCAGGAGATAAGTCCTCAGACATTGGAATTTAATTTTTGGCTGCTTGTGTTTCCACAGGAGCTGATCTGGTAAAATCATAGGAATTTTCAACATTTTTGTGGATTGTAAATAATGCTGCATTCTGCCCTTTCACCTACCCCTCATTTCCTCAATAGCTGTAGCCCTTCCCCTATTTTTTTTTTCTTTCTATGTCCTTAATGCCTCTTGAATCCTTCATGTTTGCAGCTACCAGGGTTGCCAGCATTGTGTTATTGGGTTGTTTATTTGTGCAAGCTTATGTGTCAGGGTCCGTCCCTGTCAAAGCAGTATCTCTAGTATACATGATTTTTTTCAGACTTCGCATTGGTGTCCACCCTGACTAAAGGTTGAAGTAATTCAGTTTGGAAGTCAAAGATCTAAATAAAGGGTGGGCAATTAGTGGCACAGTCGTCACATGCAGCCCCCTCATCACTACATACAACACACAAGTCTACTTAGATCTCGAAAGTGTTTAAGATAAAATATAAAGTATTGTAATGAAAACTCCAAATTTAAAGACCTTTCCACATATGTTCATTTCATTTTTTTGGTCAAGAAACTGCAAGTTTACAAGCAGCAACCTTTATGAAGCGTTGCTAAATCCACTTGAAATACAAATTAAATTAACTATTGAAGTGCTACATTAAATACCACTGAAAGTGCTGCTCAAACGAGCCATATTTCTGTCTGCATTTAATCAGGCTATTTTTTTTTAATTGGGTGAAATGTTGGTATGTTGCTAATAAAGTCAATACGTGTCCCTTCAGAAACTGATCATGGTCATTTTATTTTTCTTATTTGGTGTGTTAAATCTTTATTATGGCCTTCTGGCATTGAGAAAGAAATGAATGTGGCTATCTTAACAGGTGAGGTTGCCCACCTCGATTCAAGGTCAAGATCAGCTGGCCTCATGTTTCCCTCTTGCTTATAAAAACATTGTCAATGCTATTTAAGGTAATTTCTTCAAGCTTATCACAAATGTCCACTCTGACTCAGTGACAGAGTAAGGAGATTTTGGAAGTCAAAGGTCATTTCGCCCCATTCTTATGTGTTTATTTTTGATAATATATTTTTTGTAAATTGGGTGATTTTCTAGTTATAGATTTTGGAGGTAATCAGTCAATTATCAGCCCATGTTCTTCCCTCGCTTGTGAACTGGATGTCCCAGGAATGATGGCAGGAAATATCCCCATAGTAATGGGTTTAAAATCCAAGGTTGTAGGACCTTATGCTTATTCCTCGATAGTGAAATCAATATCTTAAGAAAGCTGTAAGGGATTTTATACAAAATTTCCACTAGTTTCCACCCTGGATAATGGATGAATGACTAGGCTGACAAGATAAGAATTTAATTGTCAGGGCACTTGGGCCTTATGTTCTTGACACAATTGTGAGAGGGGTATCTTGAGAATACTTTGAGGAATTTTCTTTAAACCTGGAATAAATGACCACTCGAGGATAAAATGTAACTGGTTAAGCAGATCCGGAGTTCAAAGTTAATGTCATTGAGTCTCATTGAGTCTCATGATCATCCCTTGCTTGTGAACTTAAAGCTGGGGTTGGCGATTTTGGAAAACTAGCATGAATTTGAAAGTAGCATCTCCTCAGGGCTCAGCCTAGCCCCACCCCCAGCCGCTCACATGCACACGCACGGCTGTTATATCCAGAAGACTGATTCAACTCCAAACCTTCAGCATAACGTGTTTGTTTTACACTACACCAAGTCATGTCTCAGTCAGCAGTAAGAAAACACCAAACAAACATGTAAAGTTAGTTAGTACTCACAGCCGATGTTGATCGGGGTATAGGTAGTTCCTCTGACATTCTCCACATAGCTGTCAAACCTCCCGTTTTGGCCATGAAACTACCGTATTTTCCGTATTTTATCCTCTTTCCCGCCGTCCTCCTGTATCAGTATTCTCCTGTAAATCTCCCGTGTGACGATATTATAATAAAAACATTCCTCTGCCTCTCCAAACTGAGCTCTGTCTCTAGCCTGAATGGGGCAGTAATGCTCCAAAATGATGGATGCCAACCGCCGTAAAACCGAAAAAGAAGAAAAAGCCTTGCGAGAACGTCCACCTGCAGTAGCCTGGGTGGCAGCTATCGCGAGATTAGAGCAGCAGAACAAACTTAGAAAAATAAAGAGTTTATTTTAGATTTCTTGTGCATCTGTCTTAAAATGTGTGGGATACTGGAGCTTGGTTGGGGTTGTGGGACGGCTCACTGCGGGCTTCCCTTATTTTCAAAGCAAAAACTTGAAAGGTAAGCATTCTCCCTCAGACTCTGATATGTATGAGCTCGGCTACACGCACCGAGTCTGTGCACGCCGGGAAAATGCACACGCAGTCGGCGGGCGGAATGGCGACAGGATTTGGTTGGTGTAAAAACAAGTGTCCCAGCATGATTATTGGTTGGTGTTTTCCCTGTTTTACTCCTGCTGTAGATAGCGGATATTTTTCGCTCTGTTTTAAGAACACATTATGAGTTGATTACCATCGGGTCATAAAGACCATTTTAACCAGTATTACAAGAAGTGTATCTAAATCAAATTGCCAACCCCAGCTTTAATACCTCCAGAAAGCTTTAAGAGACTTTATATAAACTTTCCACCAGTTTCCACCCTGGATCATGGATGAATGATTAAGTTGAGAAGATAAGAATTTAATTGTCAGGGAACTTTGGCCTCATGTTCTTGACACAATTGTAACAGAGATATCTGAAGAACACTCTGAGGAATTATCTTTAAACTTCGAACAAATGACCATTGTGACTCAAAGATAAAATCAAACTGGTTTAGTAGGTCCTGAGTATAAGTTAAGGTCATTGTTCCTCTTGCTTATTTCTTGCTTGTGAACAGGATAACTCAAGAAATCTTTTATATATTAGGTCATGGGTCATTAGTCCTTGTGTTCACATTAATCATGAATATGATCTCAAAAACACATTAAGCCCATCATTTCAAACTTAGCAGAAATATTTACTGTGTCTCAAGAGATGGATTTATGAGATTTTAAAGGACAGCAACAAGATGTATGGGTCAGATTTTCATCTCTTGCTTAAAAAAAGAGATATTTAAAAACAATGCTTTAAAGAGATGCCTTCAAACTTTGCAAAAAAATGTCCCCTCTGGCACAAGGCCCAGCTCAGCCTACAGTACTTTGTTTATGGCTTGGGTCTAGGTTGCTCTAACTTAAACCTCTCCTGACCACCATTATCCTTTCAATAAACAGCTATTGTGTAACCTATGTAACGGTGTAACTGCCAGGCAGTAGCTTTTTGTTTTCTGATGTTCTTTTCTTTTATCCAAACCACCTGTTTATATCCTCATCCTCATTTTCCTGTTCTTTCCCAGCACTTCGCCCCTTCTTCCTGATCCTTCACCCACACCTTCCACAAACCTCACTCGATATACATATATAGCACAAACACATCTCAGGGGTCATTTTTTGTTTCTGCACTGGTGGAGGTGATGGTGTTTCTGACACTGCCTCTCTGTTCTGACGGAGGTTGGCTTTCCATGGCCGGTCTTGTGTTGTCTCTCCTGTGTTTGAAGGCTCTGTGGACACTGTGGTCTGCTGCTTCGGGCCCAGGCAGCCTCACAGAGAGGCAGACAGCAACCAACACCCCAGAGATGAGCTACAGTAACCTGCCTTGTGTCTTTTCTCAATCTTCAAACACAGGGGGGAGATGGAGAGAAAAAGAGAGAGGGGGGAGAGAGAAAGAGAGGGAAGCAACAAAGGCACATGTGAAAGAGCACAAGGCCTCCGTACACCCGGGCTCACTAATTGACGGCTGCAGGGAGTGGGTGAGACAGTGGGAGAGATAAGAAAGCCACCAGACCCTGCTGCTTACATTGTGCACATTCAAATGTCCCTGCAGAAAGACGCGGACATCTAAATGCTCAAATATCCACAGCCATCTTATTTTGGGTGGTTTTGTTTTAGAATCTTAAACAATATTCTCTTTATTATGAGCTTCTCTGTCTAATTTGTTGACCATAAAACAATTCCTGCAGATACAGACTTTATTTAATCTCTGGCATATGTGGCATGAGTACATAAAGAAAGGCCCAATATGCTGCATTGTCACCAGTTTAGTAATGGCAAACTGGAGGCCTAGGGCCACTATTTAATTGCTTTGGCCATGTGCACCAAAGAGGTGCCACACCAATTAATCCCCTTGATGGCGGAGTGTCCTGCCCCACGCCTGCACCCCCAGTAGAGGCGTCCCACAGGGAAGAGGTGGGTGGGGTGGAGTGGGAAGTGAGGCACATGGGAACCCCCCCTGCCAACAATGGGTACCAAATCTATACCCTCTGCTCTACTCTAGTGCATTTTAACACCATCCCCCTCGACATCGGCAGGTGACCTTTCATTCTGTATGTGCAGGATGCAAGCTCACTGGTGTATAGTCCTCTGAACTCATTCAGCAAAAATCAACATTGTGTACTGTGCTTGGACATATTTTAACTCAGTTTGAAGTTGAAAAATGATTACAAAGATTTAGCAATTTCTGCTTGTTGCTTGCAAAATGCAAAACAGTGATATTTGTTTGGGGAAAAATTGTAAAGTATCGCAGCATAAGAATTAGTCCTATGTTGCAAAATTCAGCTCTATGACAAACAATGTTTATGTATCAAAGTACAGGTACATTTTTATTTTTGTAAGCACACAGGGTTTATAGCATAAAAAGACTTGAGGTTTTTAAATCTGCTGACATTTCACAATATAACATCAGCAATTTTGCATCAAAATGTATACAGCAGTTCCCTCTGCTCAAGGTGAATATAACTTTTTAGCCATTTTGAATCAGCTAACACAGAAGGATCCAAACTTTACTATTACAAACAACACACAGAAAAAAATAGGGAGACTGGGCCAGTTGACATACCTTTCCCTATTTTACATTTGAGCTAAGGATTTTGGGGTGACAAATCAGCAATCAACAGTCCTGGTTTATTTACTTTATTTTGGTCAATTACTGTACAAAAGTTTTTGCATTTACAAATTTCAGAAAGATATCAAAATAACCGATTCATATATTTTGGTTTGTTTTTTTTGACACTCTTGTTGTGGTATCATAGTTAATGCCTAACACACTGAAATTAACCAAGGGCACAAAGGCTGTAGTAGTTCAAGCATTATCAGGTTTGACTGCCCTAAAGGGCTTCTTGATGGAAACACAAAAGAATGATGTTTTGTGCACCGCGGAGGGAAAACAATGACTGCCTATGTCAGCATTCAGACACAAAAAAGGAGCAGACTGCATGAGGCTGACAAAGACTGCAGGAGTATAGGCACTTAAAGATGATGGGCACAAAATGCTTTGTAATTCAGACCTTGAGACAGATAACAGATAACAGATAACACAGCAAATAAGAACAGATTGTGCTTTTTGTTGCTCTGTTCCATTTGTCATCATTCACATGCAAACTTGATTTTCTGTTTAAGCCATTTGTCACTTTTGGTATTCACTGCAGGCCAATAAAAACTGGACCACAGACCACAGTGAGCCCTGGGCCATAGTTTTGACACCTATGGTCTAACATATTGTGTATTATTTCTGTAAATCATTGATGTTTGTTCTCCATATATAATATTTAAAGATGAAGAATAACTTCAGTGCTGGGTAAATTTCTAAAGGTCCATATGAGGAACTTTCCTTTTTTCTTTTGTGTCTTCATCAAACTGTTTCAGGTTTAACAATCTAATACTGTCCACCAGACAGTGTATGATGTGTGTAAAGCTTTTTTACCCACACAGTGGAGGTTCTTTTTCTGCCCTAATTGTTTTGCTCAACTCAAAACTTCTCAATGGATTTTGATAAAATTTCATGGTATGTTAATCACAGCACAAAGAGGAAATGGAAAGACTTTGGTGGTCATCTCTCTGCAGATACAGGATTATTTGTAATAATTATTTGTTTATAAATAAAATCTAAGAATGTCATGCTTTGGTAGAGGTCTGTGCTCTTGTAGAACTTCTAGTTCAATCCTTTATACCACTGCAAATATGTCAACATAAACTGCTGGTTAGTAGAGCGAGACGTCTACAAAGCATTACGTGACATTCATCATGACATTTCCAAAAATTGATTCCTATCTAGTAAATACAAATTATGGAAGTATAGTTGTTACAGAGATCCAGGAATGGAGTTATGCATTATTGGAGCCTGGTCAACAGAGTGTGCAGCCAAAGGCAGAGGATAATTGTGGTCCATTACAAGCAAACAGCATAAAATATGAATAAGCCACAGAAGAAAGAAAGGCAGCTTTTGATCATAGTTCCTGCTTTCTTATCTTTGACATAAAATGTTGTGTCTTATCATAGCATCTCTGTAATTTCAACCACCTTAACTACATGGATTGTTGGTATACACTAAATTTGGTATGGTTGATATGTTTGGAGATTTCTGAAGCTTTTTAAAACTGTAGGTAATATGTAATGTAATAGGGCTGTATTTAACACAGGATTAGTCTTTTTCTTGATTAATTTAGTCATTTCAGAGTGAAAAAGCTACCTTTGGACCTCTACATGAAGTGAGGCATAACAGTATAAAGTATTCAAAGAATATTCCTATGTGCATGTATTTCCCAAAATAGGGCTCTGATAGTTTTTATGAGTGACTGTATATGGAAACAAACTTTGACAAAAATCAAATATGAAAAAGAGATAAAAAGCCCTCCATTCTTACCATTTAGTGAGATATGAGGGCCCAAACTGAAGGTCTGTCATTCCCCTCCCACGCCTCTAACAGTCCACCCATGGGTCATGAGTCTTTACCCCCACAAAGCACCTGTCACCCCCAACAATCATCCCCGCTTTTCCAGGCCTCTTAACTGTGACGGAGTGGGTAACAGTTAGCCCGCCTGGTGTCAACAGTGTCTGCAGGTGGACAGACGGACAGTTAAACGGACAGAAAGGCAGATAAGCTGTAAAAGAGACAGAGTGGATGTAGGGAAAAAAAGAAGACAGCATGGGGATGATGGAGAAGGGGGAGGAGGTCTGTGGGTGGATGCAGCATCTGGCTGATATGCAGCCGTGTACTGAGGCGATGAGGCGCCTCCTGCCCAGGAGGAGGCAGGACAGTTTGTACGAGGCAACAACAAAAGCCTCCTGTAGCCCACAGACAAACCCTCTGGACCATGACATCCTCTGAACTTCCCGTTACATCTCACCTAAAAGTTAGCTCATCCCTCATTCAGTCTGACAGGAATTAGCACCGATCATGAATAAAGAAAAAGCGTCACGTACGGCCAGGGCGATCACTGCAAAGGGAAGGGTCAGGACGTGAAGTGACCTTTTGTCTTATTTAAAAATCAAAGGGGTGCCGCGGCCGGGCCCGTGGGGGGAATAGAGGTGGGTCGGCTGGAGGTACAAGGGTTAGCGGGGGTGTCTGGGTGCTAATCCATTGGACCGTCGATGACCCTTGCCAAAATGCATGTGTGTGAGAGTCAAGCCTCCCCTCTGCGCTCCAGGCCCTCCTACCTGTAATGATTTATGGGGCAGGGTGCGATCGACACACGCTCGGCCCAGGGGAAGAGCCTAAATGGTAGTTTTGACACCACTGAGAGACGGGGTTAAAGGTGATCAATAACAAGGCAGTGGAGGAGGAGAGACAGAAGGACAGATAGAGCAGAGGGAGGAGAAAGGGCGGTGGGAGATGATGAGGCAGAGGAGGGTGCAGCTCTTTTTAATTGGCCTCTACTCATTACTCCACTCTTTGTAGACCATTGCCTCTTTTGTGCATAACCCGCCTCTTGCTCTGGGGCACATATGTGTTGGGGTTTAAGGTGGTTTTGTTTAATTCCTATTGAACTGACCTCAGAGTGCAGCACTTGCAAAGAAAGGATGTTTTGATGTTTGAACTGAAAATAACAGAGTAGAAGATTTCCTATCATGATTTCCTTGAATATAACGTCAAGTTGAGTATTTCATGTCCTACCAACTTTGCTTATCTGAGGAAAATTCTTATAACTAGAGCTGCTGCCAACTTCTCTTCAACTGTCTCTCTTTTCATTTCCCCTTCATCACACCCATGCAGATGTGTTTCATACACGGCATGTACCACATCCTCTGTTTCCTCCTCATTCACCTTATCATCACTGGAAGTCTTTGACACTGGCTTGATAGCAAGTTGTCATTTTTGGACCATAGCACAGAAATGGTGGCCCAAATACATTTATTACACAGAATGGTAACCCCTATACATTAACTCACATATATCAGCTCTTATACATTCATAAGACAGAAACGGAGGCCCTCTAAATATTTATGAGACAAAAATGCCAGCCCTACACACTGAAAATGCAAAAGTTGATACTACAATTACACTGATAACGCAGAGGTGGTAGGCCTTGAAGAATTCTTCAAGAAAAATGGTGGCCCTAATACATTTATTAAAATTAAATTGTGGCTCATACACATTCATTATAAAAAAAAGGTTGCCCTTGCACATTAGTTAAAAAGAAAGGACGGCTCAGAACTCCTGCACCTAGAGACAAAAAAAAACATTAGTTAAAGGAATGTATGTAGGCTATGTACTAGATTTTGCAGATATCTGACATGCTGATATTCACATTTCTTGGACAAAGTATTCAGTCTTCACCTAACTAAAACCTGTTACTTATCCTGTGACATTGTATTTGCAGTAGAAACAGATGTGAAACCAGACAACCATTTTGTTCTCTAAAAGATATACTTTTGTTGTCGTATTGTAGGCATCATGTGAAATTGAAGCATTTTTTTAAAAATACATTTAAAAAATTATTATCTGTTGGTGTCAATATCAAACTGAGAATATCATGCATCCCTAATTAGCTCTAAATTTCTCATAGAAAATAACAAAATGATGGTGACCCTAACAAATTAGTAACACAGTATGGAGGCCATAATTGTTTTATACAAAATGGAGCCCTGCTAGATTCAACATGGTGAGCATATTTCCATGAAATAAAAAAATGTTACATGATAACTATTGACCTTGTAAATTTATACTAAAGCAATGCTGATTGTGACACAAATATCATCTGTGACAAAAGATGTTAGCTCTGACATAGTAATGTTTTATAAAAATTGGTCCTTGTTTTGTCATAGTTCATACGGGAGGCTCTTGTACATCTTAACATACAATAGTGGTCCTAATACAATGAAATACAAACATCATGTGGCCTAATACTTATTAACACAACCAAATGCCACTCATTATCCCTGTTCACAGTGCCTTTATGCAAAAGCACCACAAGGAAGCTTTGAGACATTTACAACACCTGCATAAGGCCATAAAATTCTTAGGTGAACCCGCTGTAATACAGTTTGAATACAAGCAACACAGCGCATGCCCCAACATACACACAAACATGGTGGCTGTAATACTGTAAGACCCTAACATGGGGACTGAAAGTATATATTTGTTACACAAGACTGTGTGCTGAATACCACCATCACTAATGTGAGCCCTTAAAAGTGTATGATATTTATATGTTGGCCATTTCACATCAGTGACACTCAAGGAATTCTTACACAGCTATCAAATAAAAAATGGATATGGCCCCCAATACTTCAACAGATCAATGGTGGCCAGTAACAGTTCACTTACAATTCACAAATAGTTACCTTTAAACACCTTTTGGGGTGATGGGGAGCTGGAGCCTATCCCTGCTGGCATTGGGAGAGAGGTGGGGCACACCCTGTCCCCAGCCAATCACATGGCTGATAGACACACACTCACACCAAAGGACAATTTAAAGTCACTGCTTAATCTAATAAGCATATTTTTGGTCTGTGGGAGGGAACTGGAGCCCAAAGGGAGGCAAACTCGACACAGAAAGACCCACCAGACTGGTGAGTTGAGTCAGCACCTGGTCCTTATTTCCTAATATTGGCAGTTAAAATGACATCCATTACAGAAATACTACTGGCCCATCTCATCATTATTTTTGTGATTTCTGCTTGTTGGCCTACTTTTGTTTTGTTTTTCAGCCTCCCATATTTTCCCCATCTCACAATCTCACTCTTAACGCACACGGGCATTTGAAAGCCAGTTTCTTTGCTGCCAAGTAAAGCCTAAAACACTCCCTTTACTTCCACCAGACACACATGAACACACACACACACACACACATGCAGTCTTGGAGTATCTCTCAGAAGTGAGCTGATTAGGCCTAAGACTGGGGACTGCTTCGCCTAATCATATCGCTGCATCCAAATCATCTGTGTACATTTCTAATTACATAGTGGCACGCCGTGTCCTTGAGCACAGTGGCAGGTCTCCATTTCATCTCTGTGCTGTGTCTAAACCCCCCTCCTGCTTGGCTTATTTTTTTCTCTCCTCCCTCTCTCCTCCATCCTTATTTATTTATTTCCATCAGCCTTATCTTTGTTGTTGTTTCAGTCGACTGTGCGCCCAGCAACAGCACTCATTTGCCCACCGATCTCCGTCCTTTGAACTCAGCATCGCAGGGCAGAGCCGACCGTTGGGGGGCAGTCGGATCATCTTTTGATGATCTGTTTATTGTCCGGCTCCAATTTGCTGGGGTTCACAATATAATATTCACTCCAGCATGCGTAACATGATGGATCAGTCATGGGTAAAGGACGACGGCAAGGAATATCGTTGGGTTTGGATCACAAGGCTGGCACACAAACAATGAAGAACTTTTACTTTTGTGCTGCTGAGATATGTTTGGAGGAATCCTAGGGCCAGGTGAGGAAGGAATAATGAGAGAAGGAGGGTACTTTATTACTGTGCAATAGGAGAAGGAAGCTGAAATGATGAGAAAAATGTCAATATTTCTGATATAATTTTAAGAATTCAGTTTGAATATTGAGAAATACGTTAAAATACATTTCTTTTGTTACTTTTCTTATCAATATTTTATTTATAGCTCTCTTGTAACTGAAAATGTAGATTTTTATATCTCCATAATGTAAAATTAGAGATTTTTCTATAAGTTGATTGAAACATGTCAAAAGACTGAAAACTGTGTATGACAGTATTTGAAGTAGTGAAACTTTTTTACACGACTTTCAAGTTATATTCTTGCAGGACCTAAAGAGGATGTTACTGATGCCTAAGGTTCCTTACTCTTAATACTGCCCTTTAACCCTTCAACAATATAAAAGCACCGAGCGATCAGCTAGCTACTGAATCCACCTCTTCATGCTGGTGATTTTCTATTTGTCTTCACAGTGCAAAGTAAATTTTGTTTAACCATAGAGCAGTGGCGGCCAGCAGGTTAATAAAAGTAACAGAGGGACACATGATGGACTTAATAACAGGCTTCTGCCTATTTGCCACGGAGAGGGCCACTCTCAGCACTGCCCCTCATGCAACGGTGCAGATTATGTGAGTCATGAAGCAGCGAGTAACATTCTTACCTATTAAATTAAAGTTTTATTTGCCATCTTGCTTGTCTTATCAGTCTCACATTTAACTCCTTTTCAACAGCTTTACACTGATGCTGATGTCCCGAACACATACCTTTAAAGTTTCTTCCTTAAAGATCCCTGAAATACTGGATTGGGGCATGCAGTCCATTCTGTTTCAGCCCTGCTCAGATCAGGCTGCTTAGTTGTAAAAATTTAAGAGCTGTGTCTGATCACATCGTATTCAAGAAGTGAATGTGACTCAGCTTTTCAGTGCTGTGCTTGAATGTTTACTGTGCTGCATAGATGTGACAACAACTTTTTTTTTCCATTGGAGCCGGCTGTGGGCTGAACAAGCATCTGGATCAGGGGGTGTCACCTATATGGAGGAGATGGCATACCCCCTTATGATGTTTATCGGGGCAAAGCACTAAACACATATGTTTTCTGAAAGGTGGAGGAAAATATACTGTATGTGGGAGAGGAGGGATTGTTACGTTTGGTGGGTGGTTAACACAGGCTTTATTTGGTGCTTTTTTACATACAATTATTTAGCAATACGTTTAAATAAAAGAACACAAACATATGATAAAGATAGAAGACCCCCACCCTTTTAATCCATAATCCAGTGGGTTTATTTATTTGGAACTTTTTTAGTCATTAGTAGGGCACTTTGAAAAAGATCAGGCACTGATGACGAAGGAAACTGCATCTTAAAAAGCAAGATAGTATGCAATTTAAGCAGTAAAATGGGACCTTCCAAGAGCTGTGTTTTGCCTTGACTAGGGTACATGTATTCATTCGTTCATTCATTTTTCGGTGGAGGGGGGGGGGGGGGCTGGAGCCTATCCCAGCTGACATTGGGTGAGAGGCAAGGTACACCTTGAACCAGTCACCAGTCACTTGCAGGCCACATAGGGCAATTTAGAGTCACCAAGTAACCTAATGAGCATGTTTTTGGTCTGTGGGAGGAAGGCAGAGTGCTTGGAGAGAACGCATGCATGCACAGGAAGAACATGCAAACTTCACACAGAAAGGCCCTTGTCGGACCCGTGGATCGAACTGGGAACCTTCTTGCTGTGAGGCATGTGCACTACCTGCTGCGCCACCGTGCCGCCCAGGGCTCATGTATTTGATTTTAAATCATTTCTAGAGTAAATTTACTGTATCTTATGTTTAAAAAACCGCCAGTCTTTGCACATTGAGTACCCAAGACCCAGTCCTTGCTGTCTGTTGACTACTGGAGTCCTTGTCACTTTCCAATCTGATTGGTTGACCTGTGGTAATTGATCAATTCAACATTGCTCTGTGCAATGTTAAGAAGTGTTCTACATTTATTCTATATTCTATGTTTTGTACTAGAAAAGCCAGCCTGAGCCAGCAGGCTTAAACTGTCACCGATTAGCTGGCAGGACATCCCGCTGGTAGGTCCGTTAGGTTAGATTTGATTTCTTTAAAGCACTATTTAACTAGATAAAAACCCATTCAGATCAAGAACTCCTTTACAATGGTGGCCTGGCCAATAATTCAACAGCACAGGTCATGAAATAAACATCATGGAAAGACAACAATATAAAAAAAGTTAAGTTTAGTTAAGTTTTCAGTAACATCCAAAATACTAATTATGAATAACAGTTTAGCAACACAGGTACTGAGTTACAACTGATTAGATGATGAAAATCAATGTCACAAAGCCTCACATTCCTGTTAATACTATTTTAGGGAACACATTATCTTATGCCTAAGTCACACATTCCCGTTTCTCCTAGCGATTGTGCACGATCCTACATGATTGACGAGGCTGGTGTGATCGCTATGATACGGGATGGAATGACTGTCTCACCCCTGGACACACCCCATAAGTACACCATCAGTTGCGCTTCTACAGCGCATCGGAGGGCGCTCGTCCCGCTCCAGGTTAATACAGCGATATGAAGAGGATTCCATGAATTTTCATTCCGCTGACACAACGTCAGCCCCGCTCGAGCTCAGTTCGCGTCTCGTAAGCCCGGACTAAGCCCCGTCGCTTGCGCCATCTTGAACGGGACACAGTCGGGGCACAAACGGATACGTCCTTGTCAGTCATCCTCATAAAGCTTTCAGGATTGAGCCACGATCAGGCCAACTGAGCTCCGTACATGCCACGCTAATATTGTTCACATTAGGACTGCATTAGGCTTCCATCCCGCTGTACTGAGAACGGCGATTCTCCACGACAGTTTTGAACAGTTCAAATAAGTCAGGAGCCTTCCACGTTCTCTGCCGTTCATCCACGACTATACAATGGTGATCCAGACCAAGTAGCGCATGCACCACGACCAAAGCATGTTTTATCAGGATTATGACAATCGTGCACAATCGCCATGAGAAACGGGAATGTGTGACTGGGGCTTTAGGAAAGCTTGAAGGATATAATTTCAAACACTGCACTAATATCAACCATGACACAAGAATGAACTAATGAGATTTTGAAAGTCATAGGCCATGGGTGAAGGTCATGGAGTAACTTGGTCATCCTTTGGTGATATGAGTACATTTGGGATAGACAAGGTCAAAGTGATCCGCCACTTTAATCTGACCCTCTGGCATTACACCCCCATGCACAAGACCTTCTTTAAAGATAATTTAATTTCAGATTGATTCTTGAATTTTGGCTCTTTTCTTTTCACTTAATCTTTCTCCAATATTGTCACTCTTTTCTCAAAACTGTTTAACACCACACTTGAGGTTATTGTCCTCAACATTTTGCCTTTCACTCTCCAAGTGTTATTTGACATCATTAATAACAATTTTACTTTATCCAAACATTTGGATTCTTTCGACTCAAAATTTTAATCAAACTAAAATTTTCCCCATTTCATCATTTTTCTCTGTGGTTGCCAACACAATCCTTCTTATTTCAGTATTCAATGTCATTATTTCATCTTTATTCACAACATTTCAGCACTTTTGTTGTCATTTAGACTTTTTCTCTTCCTCACATTTTACCTCCTCCTGCCCAGCCCATATACTCTGGAGATCTCTGTGTGAGAGTATCCTTCGCTTTCCTCTCCTTCATTGTCCAAACATCATCTTAAAGAAACAATAGAACTCATCTTTCTGCTCAGGCTTTGCAAAAAAGTGGTCTTTCATCTCCTGTGCCTATACATTTATGAACTCTGAATGGCCACGTTTTATTTTTTTTTTCATTTTGAATATCCTTGATGAAGGAAGGCCCTGAACATCTCTGTGTGCTCCAGGTGACCTTCCTATTGTTTATCGATGTGTGTGTGTGTCTCCACTGCAAGGCCTTCTCTTTTCTTTCCCTCTGCTCCTCTCCGCTCTGAACCTTGTTATTGAAGTCAGAAGGCACTGCGACGCTATCCCAGCTGACAAAAGCGGGGCTTGAAGGTGAAGAGAGGGGACAACCTTTAACATGGGAATGCCATGTTCATGTGCTACAATTAACTTTGCAGCCTTGGCAGTAGTTTAAAAAGCCTCCTCAGCTGCTGTGCTGTGTGGTTTCAGATGTGGCAGTATTAGAATGGCTTTGTTTGGTGACTGTAGTATCCTTTATAGATTTCCTTGAGATATTGGCAAGCTTTTGTCCGAAACACTGCAAACTGAGGGTATCTTCACTCAAAAGGACGGCTGACAGTTAGAGATGTTTGTCCAGATTCAGAATCAAGAATAAGCAGGACATTTCAGAGCAAAAGAGTTTCTCTTCGTTCACTGGAGGCTGTACAGACACTTTCTCTGTAATCATGTATTCTTTTAGTTTTAACCATTATTGACCATTCTTGGTCATTATATTAGACACTGATTAAAAACAGAACCATCCTTCAGCAAAGCTTTTTTCTTGTCTCTGTAATAGTAAGTCTCCTATAGATGCACCTCGGAGTAGGTTGGCCCAGTGCTGCATTCATAGTGGCGTTGCAAGTGTCAACAAGTGTCATGAGATAACACTTGTTATTAATTGGTGCTACACAAATGAAGATCAATTGATTGCGTCTGCACTTGTGCAGTTAATTTATCTTCATTTTACTGCTATTTTCTTATACAGCTGTGCATCCAGACTTTCTTGTTTGGTGTGGTAAAACTGGGGCACTGACTTGGCAAGGGGTGGCATGAAGTTTGTCTGTATACATAAAGTATATACAGTACAGGCCAAAAGCTTGGACACACCTTCTCATTCAATGTGTTTTCTTTATTTTCATCATTATTTATATTTTAGATTCTCACTGAAGGTATCAAAACTATGAATAAACACATGTGTAATTATGTACCTAACAATAAAGAGGGAAATAACTGAAAGCATGACTTTTATTCTAGTTTCTTCAAAGTATCCACCCTTTGCTCTGATTACTGCATTGCAGACTCTTGGCATTCTCTTTATGAGCTTCAATAGGTTACCTGAAATGGTTTTCACTTCTCAGGTGTGCCTTGCCAGGGTTAATTAATGGAATTTCTTGCCTTTTAATCAGCTAAGTTAAGAGAAAACAGTGGCCATCATTACTTCAGTGAAAATCTACAGTGTAATTAGTGATGAAAATAAAGAAAACACATTGAATGAGAAGGTGTGTCCAAACTTTTGGCCTGAACTGTATACTGAATATTAACTCTTTCAGTCTCAATTTAAAATCCTCATACCCCTTCCATTTTCAAGTGAGGCTCTGATTTGTCTTTGTTCCAGGGCTATGTAGCCCTTCGGAGATTTGGGACACACCTCACTAGACGTGAACACAAAACCTAGGGCTAAGGGGTACAATTGAGACAGGCTCTTGACCCAACCAGCATTGTATTAGGTCTGTTTTATTTTAACTATAACTGTTTTTATGTGTTACTTTACTGTTTTTATCTTTCTGTAGCACTGACTATACAGTATGTTGTTCTTTTATGTTTGGGACTGTGGATGAAAATTAGCTTTGTGCTTAATCCAGCATATTTATGGCAACCTTGTCTGAGCATCATACATTCATTGACATTCACTGTCCTGTCCAAAAAAATAAAGAAACTCAACATTATTACAAAATGAAAGTTAATGAATTTGACTATATACAGCATAAAGGCCAACAGAGAAAGCCTCACTGGCATTTACAGCCCAGCACTAATCTGAAGGTGTCTTGATAATAATGCATTTGTTAAGCATAACAGGAGCATTGCCCCTGGGACTCACTTTTTTTGATTGGGTGTGCTATCAAGATGGCCACATTGTCTGTGCTGTTATGCCCTCATGCATTATCTTTTGTAGAAGAGCTGTTCAAATATGGCAAACGCATTATTGCAGTCTTTTAATTGATATTGACATTCCTTATGTGTTCTTTTGACCTGCTGAGATTGTCACGTCCATTGTTTAATATTAAACGGCTCACTGAATGAGTCGTAATTGCTTGTGCTCTAAAGTATGACTTTCTTCTCATTGTAAGCCACCAACAGTAACATCTCTGTGCTGCTGCCTGGAGGCGACTGCTTGAGATATTAGTTCTCCACTCTCAGAACTGTTAGTCACAGCGACAGACACCTGAGGCGATATAAAATGTCGCTCAAAGCCATGAAAAGAGGGAGATGGTCTACCTCTCTTCTTCAGAACCTCAGAGTGAGGAGCAAAGAGATGAATAGGGGAGGAGAGAGTAAGTTTCTAAAGCCACACTTAAACCCCCTTTCGCATATGGGGGCCATACCTTGGAGGAGACATGAAGGCAGAACCCATATAGCTACAAGGCCCAGTATCATAAATAACACAAGACTTCTCCTCTGCCGTCTCCGTCTCCTCCAGTTCACTGCTGGAGTGTTTCATATGGTAACTAGGTGTTCACTGTGTGGCCACATTGTTGCCCAGCTTTCAAGTGGCTCAGAGGAGGAAACCTTGAGGTAGGGGAAGAGAGGGAATTTTTGATGAAAAAAATGCATTATTCTGTTCTCTTTTTTCCAGTCTCCATCCCCCCTTTCTCTGCCACTCACTGTGGGAGTGGAGTATTTATTACATAAACGGTGAAGGAGGAGAGGAGAAACTTGGCTGGAGGATGAGGAAGTAATAGAGAGAAAGAAATAAAGCTGCGGGCTCTTTCACCTGACAGGTTAAAAATGTGGGTTACACTGAAGAATTAGCTTTTTTACTCCAAAGAATATCACCTTCCAATAAAGAAGATTAACAACTTCATGTGCTTCTGAAACAGTGTCACCCATATTCAGATACTGACATAGTTCAATTGGACCATGACAACCGACATCTTTAGGAATTGTATGCTTCTATTTGATTGATAGGAAAGTGGATTGAATCAAAAAGTTGAGAAAGTTTAGGGAGTGACATGCAACAGAGGAGCACCTAACCTGAAACACCATCTGAACCATTCAACACATTTCACCAGTCCATCTGGGCCACAACCCATTGAAAGTGTTTGTGAATGGGCAGAACCTTTTAAAAGCATAATCCCAGGTGATTGGTTGACTCTGTCAAGCCACTTTGAAGAACAAGCTCTCCCAAAACATGTCAAAAATGGAGCAAGAATATCCTTTCTATCGGGAAATGCTTTCAGTGTTGTATCAATCAATCAATCAATCAAACTTTATCTATATGGCACTTTTCCTATAACATATGTAACTGAAAATGCTTGAAGAAAAGAAAACAAGAGGAGAGATGAGGGGAAAAAACAATTCCAAACTAGGCACCTGTCAGGAGAGAAATGCGATCCATTTCTGATAAAAATGCTACTGAGGCTGACAGCGTCACTGCTAATCTCTGTATGAGAAGCCACTTGCTGCTGTTGTCTTGCCTGAGCTCCCACCTTTTACAGGCAGGAGCTCAGCAATGTCTCAATTGTACAAATGCCTTATCATCATTTGGAAATATTTAGCCACATTCTTTCAGTATAAAAATAACTTATCCTCTGTCAGACTTTGGCCTAAACATCATGAAAGTATGGATCCACCCTGTCTTGTATCAATAGTCCAGGCTGCTGCTGGTGCTGGTGTACTGGTGTGGGGGATATGTTGGCACATTTCACAACTCAGTGTTGTTTAAACACCTGAGTGTTGATGCAGACCATGTAAACAGTCTACCCATCTTCTGATGGCTACTTCCAGTGGGATTATGTGTCATGTCTCAAAGCTCAAATCGTCTTAGACTGGTCTGTTGAACATGACAGTGAGTTCACTGTACTCCAGTGGCCCCACAGTCACCAGGTCTTAATCTAACAGAGCACCTTTGGGATGTAGTGGAACAGGAGAGACACATCATGGACATACACCTGACAAAACTGCTGCAACTCTGAGACTATCACGTCAATATGACAAACACCTTGGTCTAATGTTTGTTGAGTCTTTGCCACAGAGAGTTAAGGTCCCTCTAAAAGACTGATTCCACACCAGCGGCCAAAGGTTTATCTAATAAGGTAGCCAGTGAGTTTGCACCACATTAGCTCAAAAACAGTCTTACGACTAACCTCTTACATTACCTGCTCAGGATGCTCATGCTACTGGAGAAACTGATTCTGCTTAGACCTCTTAGGACCCCCTAACATCAGCCCATATGTCTGAAGATGCAGATGATCTGGAATCCCAAGAATCTGAATCAAGTGAATTATTCAGCCGCTCTCATTATTTCCATAATTGCCGGCATTGTAGTGGTGTTTGTAGTGTCATTAATAACAGGCGTTGGCGTATAATACGCTTAATGTTATTTATCTGTTGGCAGATAGCTTGATGCTGCTAATCCTCATTCATTTGCTGTGGATCAATGCAAATCCGCTAGTGTGAGTGAAATCCCCCTCCCCCCTCCAAGAGCCGATGGTTCCTAATGTATTTTCCCACCATTAACCAGCCATAATCCCTGCTAATCATCACTAATCCACATCTCCTGTGTGTGACGATACTTCCCTGATGAAGGAGGCATCAGTGTTTCATGAGGATGGAGCTCCACTGCGAGTGCTTGCCGAGGGCCCACTCAGAGCCACAGAGGAAAAGAGAGAGACTGCTGCGAGAAGGAGAGGAGGACAGGAGGAAGGGCTGAACTGTGCTCGTTCGTAGGTCAAGCAGCCTGCTTTTGCTGTTTTGTGATGAGTCCTGCTCATGTATTATTGATTTATCGGCATAATGGAGGTTTTGTGCCTCCATACGCCACAGAATCAAAATTGCATATCATCAAAAACTAACAGTTGGTTGCAGTCGCCACAAGACTTTCCTGTCTGGTCAGATGTGGACTCCTTCTGTGTCTCCTTCCATGTTTTCTCTGTGGGACTTTTTCCTTTTACATTTCAATCCCTCTCTGCTGGTCACTCAAAGGCTCTTGCTGGTTTGGAGTGGATGCCTTCATCCATACATGAAGTTGTGAAGTTTGATTCCTGATTTAGTTATTCAAAAGTTTTCAGATGGAAGTTGATGTTTCTGCTTGATTTAGGACTCTCAGAGGTGATGGTGTGCACACTATCACATGCATGCCGGCAAGTCATTTTTGTCTTTTGTAGTGGACATGAATCTCCCAAATCTATTCATTCATCTTTGGATGGTAAATGAACTTGAACTTGTGAAGTTCCTTTAGTCTTTTTGACTTCTTAAAGCACAATTACATGCTTGGTTCAACTCTGCTCAGCTGGAAACTGCCTCCTTGAGTACAGTATCTACAGTATTAGTACCCCTGTAGGTAGGCAGGACTGTCATAGCATGGCTGTGTGAAACTACGGTGGCATCCTCACAAATACAAAAGAGTAAACGGAGGGGATAGAGCTGCCAGCCCCTTTTCGGCATTTTGTTACAGTGAGGAGATGGATTTTGTTCCAAAGACAACTACAAACAGCAAAACAACATGCTAAATAAGCAGACGAGAGTTAGCAAAGTCACTCAGCATTATGGTGCAGACCACGGGGCTGTTTCATTTCTGCAGCAATCCCCCCGCCTTGTGGAAACACTCTTAACATTCAGAAGTCACCAGCGCCTCCATGTTTCTTAAAATCTCCGCTCAGCTCATTTGGAAGCCTGCTTAAAGGAGACATATCATGCTGATGCATGATTTAATACTTACATATAATATAATAAATTTGAAAACAAGACCTTACACCCCCTTAATTTTCAAAAAATGAGATATTGTATTTTTTCTGATATCCTAGAACGAGATTTGATGCCTCTGAAAATAGGTAATTGCGAGATGTCCGCGAGATTTAAATCGTCGTGACGACACGAGGTACATTTCTTTTATTGGAGTAATCTGATAAAACACTTCCTCCTCTGTGATGTCCGTTAGCCACAAAACCGTCACCGAGGAACACATTCGTCCAGCAGCAGTATATAGATCCCTAGCTCACACTCACTCATTACCAGCTCTGGCCTGTAGGGGGACTCAATACGCGGTCGCTGCTTTGAGCCTGCCGGAAAATACAGTAGAAGAGGAAGGACAGGCTGGCTCTACCCCTGATAGAACTGACCAATCAGAGCACAAAGGGATGTGACGTTGCGAGGTAACTGTAGGTCAGCCTGGAGACCGAGTGTTTCAACAAGAGCTTCATAATGGCCTAAAATGAGGAATTTGAGAACGCTATTGTGGGGCAATGAAGGAACTAAATGACTTGTACTGAGGGCAGAAATGCTTTACAGGCATCCTAGTCTGGCATAGTGAAAAGGAGAAATGAGCATGATATGTCTCCTTTAAGGGGATATGAAAACTCTGTAAGGTACTTGATGCAATCCCTTATGCCACAGGTGTCAAACTGATCCAGTAAAGGGCCACTGTGGCTGCAGGTTTTCTTTCCAACCCAGCAAGAACACACCTGATCCTACAAATCAACCGTGTAAAGACAATCCAGTTGATTGAGTTATTAGCGTCAGGTGTGTTCTTGCTTGGTTGGAATGAAAACCTGCAGCCACAGTGGCCCTTTACTGGATCAGTTTGACACCCCTGCTATGCAAAACCAAAACAACCGAGTACAGTCCAGCTGAGTTGAGTAGATGATGAGAAAAAACTCATCACTAGCAGTTGAAGTTGTTATGTAAGTTTCCATAAGTATTAGCAAACATATCCATGCACTCTAATGTCCATTTACTCATAGCTATTCTCTTGCAGAAGAACACATAGAAATGTGGCAGAAAGATGTAGGTTCATACACCTCAAGGACCTTAATGGTCGAACATCTCACCAAGTTGAGCCACCAAATCTCCTACGAGATTCAAGAAATCTACTCTTACCTGGCTGTATACAGAATAGTGTCAATGTCTACAAAGCCTCCCAACAAAAGACAAAACTCCTCCTTGTAAATGGACATGAGCTTATATAGCGTTTTTCTAGTCTTTGACTACTCAAAGTTGCTTTACACCGCAGGGTCACACCTACCCATTCTCACCCATTCACTCGCTGATGGTTCAGAGTTTCAATGTTAGTTATCCATCAGTATCTCTAACACATGTACGCCCTTTTATACCCATATACACGCCACTGACGCAGCAGTGGAAGTTAAGTATCTTGCCCAAGGACACGTCACCGTGTATCGCCCAGAGCTGGGCTTGAACCTGCTACCTTCCAATCACTGACCAAGCGCACTATCCAACTGCGCCACCGAAGTCCTGTCTGTTGCTTTATCCACTTTTCAGAAAATGTGTGCTCAAACAGTCTGTTTCAGAAAATTCCCCAAATGATGCCACCTCCTCCAGATGGACACTCACTGATCCAGATGTTTGTTCAGCCCACAGATGGCTTCAGTTAAAGGAAAAATATCTCTGTGTGTCTGTGCTGTGAGGATACAGTAAGCATTAGAGCACAGACCCAAGCTGAAATCTGAAGCCTTTCCACTTCTTTAGAGAAGGATGGCCGGACACAGCTCATGTTCTGAGTTAGGCTGGAGCACACAGGTGGCCTGATGAGATTTAGCATCATTCCTAATATTTAGAAAATTAAAGAGAGTCTATTTGATTTTGCTGAAAAACAACAACCATTTTAGACAGCCAAAATATCCATCCATCCATCTCTTATCTTCATTTACCACACTACTTATCCCTCAAAGAGTCACAGTGGACCACAGCCTCTCCAAACCTGCATGTCAAGAGGTGGGGTACACACTGCACCTGTTTACAGTCAATCACAGGGCTGCATGGAAACACAGACAACCATTCACACACACATACTCAAACCTAAGAGCAATTTAAAATCACCCAGAAATCTAAAGGGTATGATTTTGGTCCGTGGAAGGAAAGTGGAGTACTTGGAGAAAACCCATGCATGCATTAGGAGAACATGCTCCACACAGAGGGGCACCATCTGAAGGAGGACGTCAATCTAACATCCCTCTTTCTGTTGGACCCGAGCACGTCCCACAACATCAAGGTAGCCCTTTATAAGCTAAGATATAAAACAAACTCTGCATTCATTATTTTAAAATGTTGTGAATTTAATATTGAATATGAAAAAAACTTTAAAACTTAATTTCGCTCAGTGGGCCGAAGTTCTTGATTGAAAAAAAATGATATTGCCTCTTCAAAAACAGTGGACTAGTGATATTATAATGAATCTGGCCGGATGACTAAAAAACATCTTATTCATCTTCAGATCACTGTTTTTTTAAAGGTGCAGGGGATTCAGTTGAAGTGCTTTAATGGATGGTGTGACATGTTTAACCTTTTTTTTTTTTTTTTTTGCATCAAAAATCAAATATATGAGCAAACTAGGTTATCTAGACTAAAATTAATGTGAAACTTGGACCTTCAATTGAAATTTAGAACAAAATAAAATTATTATGAGCATCAGGATATTCTTTGTCATCATTATTGCTAAAAACAATGTAGATAGAAAATATGGCTGCCAAGCTTGAATAAAGTCCAGATAATTATAATTAATAAACATTACGATGGAGCTCATGTTAACCAGCTTTTCCTTTATGTTAGTTCTGATTCAGTAACAGAGGAAGTAATTTTGAGGCCTGGGGCCAATGAGGGCATTAGGCCCTCCACATTTAGTGATGTCCATTTAATTATTCTGAAAATTATGAAAAAAAAAGTCCTACCTGTAACTTCTTTGTCTTACCCATCTTCAAAAGCTTCAACCTGCATCTGTAATAAAATAAGATATATATCAAGCTAAAACAGTTCAACAAATGAATGTTTATGTTGTTGATACAGTGAAAATGATGCCAGTAACTCAGGAATTATTGGAAATCCGATGTCATTTTAGAGTATGGATTTTAAAAATGATATGATTTTTTAAATAAAGAGTAAAAATAAAAGCTTAAAATTTACTAGTAGTTCAAGAGGCCCTTTGTAGTTTGGAGCTGAGGGCAATCACCTAAAAATAAAAAGCCTAAAAGTACAATCCCCTGCTGCCATGATGGTTTTTGTTGTCATTGATGTTCAGAGGGGACTTTGGTCTGATCAACCAGTTACAGAAAATGTGAGTAACAATGACTCCAAACACCCCCGTCTGATGCCAAAACAAGTGTTGATGAGGACATTTCAGTGAGTTTTATCATCTACTGTGACAAACATCATGGTCACTGCGTTCTTTTTGAAAGTGGATCATCTGGCACCCACCAAAACTCTTACTCCACCATAACAACAGACTTGAAGTATTTACCTCCTTCAGAAACAGATCATTTCAAAGTGAGTGCAGAATATTTTACCCAAATGTTCTTATTTTATTATTCTCATTTAAAACATACCTGGTGATCCACAAGCTCTTTGCTTGTCACACTGATGTGTCAGAGGGCAGTGATGTATTTCTGTCATCAGAGAGCGAGCAGTCCAGTAAAATATATTTACTGGAGTTCACCATTTAATTTGACACCGTTCACCAGTGACAGTGGTTCTGTTTACTAAAAAATGACTTTTAGATATCTTTTCTCTGGTTCATCTGTTCATCTGAGTCTTAAACTGTTCATGAAGGATTTTGTGGTCATTCATGATGTGAATCTAATGCAACTCTTAGTAATTCTAAATAGTAAATGAGCACTCACGGCCTGCCTGCAATACCTCTTCGGCCCACTAGGAAGCTGGGGCCCACTCAGTGGTGTCAAACTGATCCAGTAAAGGGCCACTGTGGCTGCTGGTTTTTGTTCCAACCGAGCAAGAACACACCTGACGCAAATTATTCAATCAACTGGACAGTCTTTACACAGTTGATTTGTTGGATTAGGTGTGTTCTTGCTTGGTTGGAATGAAAACCTGCAGCCACAGTGGCCCTTTACTGGATCAATTTGACACCTGTGCTTCACAGAATGACTACAATCATACAACATTTTTTTCCGGTTCCATGACAAAAATCATAAACAAAGCCCCACAGGGAAACTCTTGCACACTCTCTTACATGCAGGAAAACATTTACTTCAATGTTTTAGTGCAAAACTGTCATTAGACAAACATGATGAAAAAGAAATGTGTTAAAGACAGTGGCCACACACCTGCAGGGAGTTTTTATATAAAAACAGATCTAAATTGGAAAATCAACAAATGTACCAAACTACTGGCCTCCTAACTCAGAGAGTAATTATAATAAAAGTGTGCTGAAAGCCAAAGAGACAGTCATAACTCCTTTGTGCTCTAATTTTCCAGATGTATCATGTATACACCTACAATTCATAATAACAAAAATGAATGCTCATTTTTCAGACAAACTACTGACAGCTGCACTGAAGTTCTGCAAATAAAAAACAAACTATGTGGTCATGAACAGCAAAAATCAATGAATGCAAAATCATTGATAAAATAGGTTAGATGTTGACATGGACTTGTTACAGTAGATTCATTTCCATGAATCAAATGTGTCAGGGTACATTTGTACACACTGATTACTACGTTTCTCTTCAAAATAAATTTTCAACGTAACATGTTATTTATGACTTTAAGATCCAGGTAGACTTCGAGGTAAAAAAAAAAAAAAAGTCATTTTAGAATTTAAAGCAGGCAATGAGAGACAATCATCAAAAGTCCAATTAAAGTAAACAGGGAATACAAGTTTATTAACCTGCTAATGAGGAATCCCTGCAGATCACTCCAAAGTGATTCAAAGATTCCCTCAAAGCAAAAAGTCTGAAATCATATATATAAAAGCAGACCCAAAGCACAGGTCACCTGATTACAGAGAATAAGCCTCAACTCTGGAAATGACTGTTCTCTTGCAAGTTAGACAGAGTTCAGGAGTTACAGTCAGACTCATCAAACTGTCTTTATGGTACAAACACACAGAGACATTTCTGCCTACTGAGGCTGCTGTAATATTCCATGTCCTCCACAAACCACATGCCTCAAAAATGATACAGTTCCCATCATTCTAAGATCAGTGGCATCAATAAAATACAAAAACTCTGATGACCCTAAGTCAAATTTAGAGAAAGAGATGATTGTGTATATTGCAGGAACAAGTTGCCAATATTTGATAAAGAATTGGTGGGAAGCTCTTTTTCATGTGTTGCCATCACATTTGTGACAGTGAGCAGGTGTTTGCCTTCAGTTTTTGATGATTAATGCGATAAATCAAACAAAAATTAGTGTTTAATATTTGTAAGTGTATTGCAAAGTGTTGGAGTTGGAGTTGGAGTACACCTTCTGGTGCTACTTGGACTTGGTAGAAATTGGTGTGGTTCAAATTTCAATGTCAGAACATAACACCATCATGCATGGACAGTCGAATTATCCATGTTCTGACTCCATGTGTCTTATTTTGATTTGAAACAAAATATATAACACACTTAGATAAAATAAAGACAATCAACCATGTACAGTCCTACTCATCATTATTGGCACCCATGAAGTTTAAGTCCACAATGTGTCAGTACAGTTTCTTTAAAAATCTCTCTTACTTTGCTCTACATCACTTTATCAGACTCAAACTTGACAGAAGTAATATTCACATGTTAAGGTTTGTAAGTTATACGTCATTAGCTACTATGAACATGCAATCATATTTAGAATAGGTGGTTTTAAGTGCCACCTCTTAAAAGCCTACAAGGAAAAGAACACCCTACCAACAATTAAGCATGGTGAAGGTTCCATAATGGTTTGGGGCTGCTTTGCTGCATCGGTTACTGGAGGCCTTGACCGTATCACATGAATCATGAAATCAGAGAATTATCAAGAAATTTAAGAGCATAATGTCCTACCCAGTGTAAGAAAACTCGGTTTGAGTCGAAGATCGTGGGCCCTCCAGCAAGACAAATACCCAAAGCACACATCCAAAAGCACGCAGGAATGGTTGAAAAGGAAAAAAATTACCTGTTTTAAAATGGCCAGCAATGAGTCTGAGACAATCTTCTGTATGGCTGAAATCTGCCATTGGGGGAAAGAAACCTGCAAATGTTCAAGTGCTTGAACAATTTGCATAGGAAGAGTGGGAGAAAACACCAGCTGAGAAGTGTAAGAAGCTTATAGATGGCTACAAAAACATTTGGGGGGTGTCATCAGTGTCAAAAGGTGTGCAACAAAATACTAAAGAGGGGCGCCTTTATTGCTGCACATGCTTTTTTTTCAGTTCTCTCTTTGAAATTACAACATGTAACTTGTAAAAATGTTTTTATTATTATTATTATTATTATTTTGGACCTTCAATCAAAATATCCTGATGACATAAATCTGGTACATTTCAATTTATTTTTTAAGATATTGTTAAAGTAATGAAAATAATGTAGGGGTGCCAATAATACTGAGCAGGACTGTATGTTTGTAGAACTGTAACGACAGCATCATAACAGGGATGTGTTTTTATAGTTGTATAATTTGCTACACAACATAAAAAAAACAAGAATTTTGTTCCATCTCAGTCTTTGTCAGATTCAGTGAAAATGACATGAGATAGTGGTGTAAATACATAAACCCTAAAATGTCTTACAGGGCATTTTAAATTCCTCTATTGAATAGATATCATGATATATCTTTCTCATATATTCTCCATGTATATTGATTATTTCTGTATCGCTGTACTGTGATATTAATGATATCCCAGACTATGTATTGCATATCAAATCAAACTGTGTGCTACCCTGTCATTTCCAGCACTAATAGGAGTGTTCCTTAAATAATGTGAATTCATATTTTTCGTCAGACAGATATGTTTTAGTCAATAAGTCTATTATGGTCAGGGGTTATTGTGGAAGTGTTTTTCTTTTACGAGAATTAGCATTTTAATCAGTTTATTCAACATAATACTTAGGAGTGGCCATATATCATAATGTGTTGCCTTATTGTCGACTAAAGGGCCATAATCTTCTCTAAATAACTTTGTCTCACTATACTTTATCTAAATATATACTGATTCATCTCAAAGCCACTTTAATGCACTGCTGTCATCTAAACTACCGACTGTAAATAAATTACATCACTGTTCAGTGTGCTGTCACTCTCTTTATATTTTGTACATTGACTTATATTGCACCTCTACTTTTACAATTACATCAGTTTTTTTTTGCATAACAGTCCCATTCACAAAAACCTGCTGTAATCAAAAAGACTATGACAGGTTATATTCTAACTTCGCACCACAGACTGACCGCACAGCATATCTCTGTAGCCTGTACTCCCTTTATTCTACTCTGTGCAGTGTTATATACATAATTTTCACTTTACCTAAGCTGCTTTTCTTTTTAATTCCCATCTATATACTTCCTTCATTTTACCCTATCACCTCATACCTTCTTTTGTACTGTGGTAGAAGCAGAGAACAATAACTAAGGACGTGTTTCTCTTATTTTTTTAAATAAATTTGTTCTGTTAAAAAACATGCATTCCTATTTTAATAAATCATAAATGACACTGTTTTCATCGGTATACTTTGATTTTGTTACAATTAATCTTCCTTGTCAAACTTTGGTAAGGCAGCATTTATTTATGTTACAGTACTCGTGTACAGCCAGCAGGGGGCGCCTGTGCCTCGCTGTTCTCTGGCTGTGGTTTTGCTCTTTCATGTTGGCCTCTTCTTCACTTTGACCACCTCAGCCGGCGCGAGGCTGCTTCGTCTGTTCGTGCATCACATAAACATAAACAGGCGAGTGCGTCAGCCTGCGTCTCTGCTGAATTTAACAGTTTTTAGTCTCGAAATTCACGACATCTCTAAAATCAGACGCACAAAAATAATGCGCAGTAAAGACAAAATTACGCAGTGACTGTTTTGTTAGTGGATTTTTGCTGTTAGGGGAGGACAGCAGCATCCAAGTTTGTGATAGTGGCGTAAATAAAAGTCAAAATCAGAGCTGAGCTTCCTCCAGAAAGTGAAGCTGCTTCAAACTTTTGCTGCGCAATCATCATTGAACCTGGCGCACTGTTATTCAGAAAGAAGTGTATTAAAAGAAATGCGTTTCAATAAATATTTTGTAGAAAAAAAGTCTCCCAGAAAAACAAAGCATTGATCAAGATGTGGACAAGTTTGAGCTCCTTTCTCAATCCGAAATGTAAAATCTGTGCCTTGCGTAAAAGTGGAAACAGTCCTGATGAACGTCTTTCAATTTGTAACTCTTCTTGGGGATTTTCGAGATTGAAATAAGCATTTTATATAAAATATCATACTTAGAATTGTTATACATTTATCTAAAAAGAATTTGTGTTTCTGGTGTGAAATGTGATTCTACTGTGCATGCAGACACAGTGCGCACCGCTGCTGTGGCCCGTCTGTACCCAAAACGAAGAGGCCTCATGAAACACACAGTTTTATTTATAATATTTTTTTCCAATAAGTTAGTATTTATTTGTATTCATTTTTAACAGATTTTTTGGCCTGGTAATGAAGGCCCTATTTTAACATTAAGGCCTATGGGTTTTTTGCTCATCCTATGTGTGTGCTTTTTCTCTCCATCTTTGGAAAAGAGGCTGATTTCTGCCTGCAGGCGTTTTTCTGTCTCAGATCAAAGATTTGTCACAATCCGCTTTTTTTAAAGCTTCAAACTTGACAAGTGAATGTCGATGGTTTATTCTAGGAAGGCGACTCAACTCTAAAGAAAAAATGAAGGCCTTTTAAGGAGAGCCTGTAATATCCTAGAAAATACACCAACAAACCAACTTTAACGTTAATGTCATGATAGTGATAATTGTAAAAACCACCAGTCAATAAAAAGACAGCAGTTCTGAATTAATATTGCACAATTTAATACTGCGATTTTTACACAAAGATGTGAACAAAGTCAGAGTGTGTGTGAACTTAGCCTGAGGTAAAATACTGTCGTCTTTTTCCTTTTAACAGCAGCCTGTACTGTTACATAACCAATCACTGCTTAGAGTCAAACAGCATCAAACTTTCAGATCAGCTTCATTTGCAACATAAAAAGACCAAGTGCTTTGGACCTTAATGAAGACAAAAGACCATTCTTCTTGTATATATGTTTTATGTAAGTAATAAAATATTACTATAACATAAATATAAATGCGACTTTGCAGTCTACATTTAGCAATCAACATACAACCAATGTAGTAAACCAAAAAGAGAAACAGACTGAAAATCCACTGCAACATAACCATTAACAGAGCTGAACCAAAAAGCTCCAAACACGTTTAAAGAAATAAATATATATATATAAATGGTCAGATTCATAAATGAAATCATATTAAAATATCTTCTTGAATTAGTAAGTGTACAAAACTGCCCGGAAAGGAAACAAAAACAAAAACAAATATCTCAGAACAAATACAAGTTTACATATTGGACATATTTACATCTCGGAAATAATCCTGGCAACATTTTCTCTAAAATCTTTTTTTATTATTATTATTTTTTCTTGAAAAAAAAATGTTTTCCCTCATTTTTATTGAGTAGCACTGCTGTAGGCTTCTGGACTGCTCCAGCATCGAGTAATGACACATTACGCATGACTGTTATTATTATTTTTTTTATCCTTTTTTTCCCTTTTAGGTCAGAAAAAAATAAATAGATCTAAAGTTAAGTCCCTTCATCGCTTTAACCCTCACTGAATTATTATTTCTTATCACCTAATCCAGCGTTTTTTCAGTATAATACATGGATGGATGTGCGCAGGGACAAAGGACAACAGAAACCAGATTAAAACAAATTAAACACACAGTAAAACGAAAATAAAATTCATGTACAGGCGTGGTATTCCAACACGGGGCACTGAAGTTACCTGAGATATTATTACTTTACATTTTGGACCAATCTGTGCGTAAATGTTTGGATTGAGGAGGATAACAGGCAGTAAGCAGAATGAGCTGACAGCGCTCTGTGGAACCTGTAAACATGGGATTTATCGTGGAGATAAGCTCCAATCACACATTTAAAACAAATATAAAATTAAAACAAATAAGAAAATAAGTGCTCCATGCAAAGAAAAGAATCATTCCAACCCCTTCAAATAAAACAGAATGCGTTTCTTTTTCATATGTTGCCCTTTCTTTTTAGCGTCTGCTGCTTTTTGTTGCAAATTTCGACGTGATCAGCTACACAAGCTTTAAATATCTTTTTAAGGCATGCAATCAAGACGCATGCGCCTTGTTGCCCTGATAGTTTCATAAATATGTCTAATTAAGAGTGTTTCAGGTGCCATATTTTCCATCAGATTCTCTAAAAATGAAGTGGAACTGGCTGCTCTGATGGGTCACAAATCAGGACAGAAATCATAAAAAAGAGACACTGAAGTTAATCAAAACCAAAACATCAACACTTAAAGAACAAATAAGTTTACACAAATATTCAGGAAAAATTCTGGTTAATCAGTTTGAGCCTGAAAAGCAGAAATAAACAGACGATTCATCTCCAGTGTTTGATCATTTTCAGGCGCCAACAGTACAGTTCATGGTGCACAGAGGAGGAGATGCCACACTGAATCACTCCCCCATTAAAACAGCCATGGGATATTTCATCAAATTGACTTTATAAGCATGTCTCCTCCATATAATTTTGGTAAATAATAATCTTTGTTTCACTTTAAATGCGCACGGAATCAATAATAGCGAATATTTTTTATCTTTTTTTTTCTTTAACATTTTCTCTATTTTGCTGGACATCTCCGAAATACTACGGGCACAAACTCATCTGCACAACTTTCCCCATGTCTCTGTTCTCTCAGGAATCAAAATAAAAGCCCAAACTTAAATACTGTAAACTCCATAGTCCCTTGTTTTTCTCCCCTCTCTCTCTCCCTCAGCTGGGATTGTTCATGAAAACAGTCACTGCACAGGACTCTGTAGTGTGCGGTGTAGAGGAGGGGTCTCTGCCTGGGAATATACGTCCTCCATATTCGGGTGAGGGACCCCCACTGGTGTCATTCTTTTCTCTTTTTGTCTTCTGTTGCAAAACCAAACACGGACAACCTCTTTTTCCAGCTGCAGAGTGCCGGCTAAAGTGCTGATTTCGTGAGCGGACGGCTTTGGGCATTTTAAGAAATGATTCTCCAGCGCCCCTTTCACCCCCACTTCGATGGAGGTCCTCTTCTTTCGTTTCCTGCCCTGCGCAGCGATCTTGTCCAAATTGGTGGGGCTGCCCGTGTTGGAGTCTGTCTCCTCCAGCCACTTGTTTAGGAGCGGCTTAAGTTTGCACATGTTCTTGAAGCTGAGCTGCAGCGCCTCAAACCTGCAGATTGTGGTCTGAGAAAAGACGTTCCCATACAGCGTGCCCAAGGCCAAGCCCACGTCCGCCTGCGTAAAGCCCAGTTTGATCCGCCGCTGCTTGAACTGCTTGGCGAACTGCTCCAGGTCGTCGGAGCTGGGCGCGTCCTCGTCCGAGTGGTCCTGGTGGTGGCTGAACGCCTGCTGGGGGGACTCCATCTGGTTGTCGTGGCTGCCCGAGTCGTCGTGGAGGGGGTCGCGCATGCCGTGGTGCAGGGAGCCGGGCTGGGGGCTCAGCATGGCGTTGAGGTTTGTGTATCCGGGCTGGGAGTAGACGAGGCTCTGGTGACCGTTGGACGCGGGGGAAAGCGGGGACAAGTGGTGGGTCGTGGTGGGCGCCCACGAGCCGTGATGCCCGCCCTGCGCCTGCTGGTGCACCAGGTGAGATCTGTGGTGGAAGCCGGTGCTCAGGTCGTCTCTGCTCGCCTGCACGCTCGCCTTGTGCTCCTGCTGACCGATGTGGGTGCCGCTGGACCAGTCCGTGTTGGACGTGGGCAGCCACTGGTGGTGCGTCAGGCTCATTGGGTGTCCCGTGTTGGTCGCCGCGAGCCCTTGCAAGTACTCGTGGTGCATCATTTTCTGCACCTCTCTGTAGGTCGTCCCCTGGTGCATCCTGTCCGAATCCGGATGCATGAGCGGGTTGGACGGTAAGGAGTTATTCCTCGGAATATACTGAGCTGTTGTCGCCATGGCTCCTACTTCGAAAACTGACGAGCACCTCGGAGGTCTCCAGGCTTTAGAGCCAAAACGCAACAACCTGCTCTGGGAGGTCTAAGGGAAGAGCGAGGACACGCCTCCCTTCCTCTTGTATTGGCTCCTCTCCGATCCGAGCCCACTGGGGACACGTTCAATAGGCGCACGGCTTCAGCGCATGGTACAGCGCATTTTACGCACAGGATGGATGGATCCACGCTCTTACATATGTTGGAGAAAAACACATGTTCTATTTATTAAATGTCTCTTTGAGTTTTTTACTGTACTCTCTCACACACATCCTCTCCCCTTCATTCACCTCTCTCTTTCTTTTATCACTTCTCTCAAAAGAGTAGCGAGGAAAGCAGAGGCAACGTCGTTTTTGGAGCAGTATATAATACACTTACAGTAGTTTATGGTGCTTTAAAGTTCATAACAACAGTAAATAAGAGTCTAAAAAAACAATCACATCATGAGAGAAATGGCATCAAATTTACAACACTGGGTAGAACAAAGCATGAAAATTAAAAACAAGTAAATATATAAGATCGAACAAGCGAAAGAAAATGAAAAATTACGCACAGAAACGCGTTAAAGCAGAGGGTTTGATTCCACTTTAGATCGGTTGTTTTGCAAATAACCACGTGGGGGAGTACGGGGATCTTTCTTTAAGGGTCCCCCTCCTCTTCTCCTGCACACACACACATGCACTCTCCAGCACGCACATACAAACGCACCGTGCGCGCACCTTTATAATAGGTCACTGATGATTATAGCGCTCCTCATTTTAAACAGATTATAAGGCCGCTCCGCAGACACCCACACAACTACAGGCGTGTAAATAAACCGCTCTGAGATGTGCGTGCGTGCGTGCGTGCAAATGTGTGACAAATTTGAAAGCATTTGCTCGATTTCAAAGCCTCCGCGTGTGTCATTTATTTGTATTGTCTCGGTAATTTTCAATGTTGTAGGACCTCATCATCGCCTCCCACTTAGCCATGACAGGCAGAAGTACGAGAGCGCCAGGAAGAGGAGGAACATCTCCAAGGGCCTCGTGCTTTAAGGGGCCAGAAGATGCAGAGTTGAGCTTCAATGTTAGGTACTCGTTTAAAATTACTTTAGTGAGTAAGTTGTGTACTTCATATGAAGCGAGCTCAGCCTAAATTACATCAAAAGATGGATAGTGTTTGGTCAAGTGGGTGAAACTGTTGACGCGAGGGACACTAGAGTCCAGATAATCACAATTTATGGGTGCAATTGAAAGGCAAAAGATTGCTTGCATATTTGTGTCAATTCGTCTTAATCAAACGCCATTTCATAACTGTTTTCTACATTTTTTTTCTCATTTGAGTTGCTGTCAAACAGTTTGTGCAGCTCAGACAGTGCTCTGTCTCTTTCTCTCTTTTGGACAAAAACAGGAACAGACAGAGAGGTTTCCTCTCTTTGCCACTTCATCCACTCTTCCATTTGCACTCTGGACCAGGGATGAACAGCTTTAACTACCAACAGTGTGGCATAAAACCTAACATTAAATCTACCATTACTAAATAAATTGATTCATGCTTTATATTATGTTACAGTGCTTCATGAAAGAGACTTACAGAAACAATCACAACAGAGTCTGTTCTGTAATCACTAAAAAATAAAGTCACACAAGTCTAGATTGTGTAATGACAGATATCTTCATTTGTACAGTGTTGTATTCATATCAGATTAATCACGTTTGGTTGGTGCTGTCAGGTTTTTTCATGTTTACATTTTGTCGATTTCTCAGAATGACTGGTGAGCCTCATTTAATGAGGAATATGGTCACATGTGGCCCCTTTAGTTCCCCACCCCTGATGGAGATCGAAGTTGTTCTTTACTTTCTTTCTCTCTTGATTATTTTGCTTTAAGTTGCTGTTGTAAGCTACTGTTGTTACTCGGATGTGCCCTCTCTTTCTTCACATTAGATGTTACTTATAGTATGTGTGCAGTTCAGAAAGTGTCAATGCTGAGATTTTTTTTTTTTTTTATGAATTCATATTTTTCTAAATCATTTAAATGTTTTCCTAAGTATGTTTCTTGGATGTAACACTGTCCATTTATTTGTGCAATCCAGACATTTTCTTTCTCACTTAGTTAAAATATTGCAGGTGATTGCCCTTGCTTTTGCAGGTACCAGCCTGATTTCCACATATTGGCAATAAAATTATGCAAAATAGTTAGTAGTTTATGCAGAAAAGATTATTTCCTTGTTCTTGAAACACAACACAAATAAGTAATCTCCTTATGGTCTAAATTCAACAAACAGCTTGGCAATGTTTGGTTGTAGTGTTCTGTTGCATATTTGTGTAATTTGGACAGAGTTAGCAGAAATACTGGTTTTATAACTACACAGTATTTTTGTTTTTATTATCATAATTTTGCTGTGGTTTACTATCGCTGAAGTAACTTTGCAGTTTAGTCAGTGCATTTCTCTCTCTGGTTAAAAAAAACATTTCTAATGGGATCCCTCAAACCTAGAAATTTGGCTGAGCTCAGCTCTCCACATGTTGCTGCCATATTTCTGCAAATTAGCTCTTTTTAAAAAAAATAAAATAAAATACAATATTGATTGCTAGCAAACTCCTGACCATCTAAATTTTACAATGGAGTTGACAATGTTTGGGCAAGTGAGGGTAAACTGATTTTTACCCACCTGCCCAAATATTGCCAACACATTTGAGCAACCCAGACTGAGTGCATTAAATTTTAGATAGATTAATTTATCATAAAAATAAATGCTATGGTTTGATGCCCACATGGTTTCAGCTTCTTGACAGTTTAACCTGCATGTCCAAGCATTGCTACATATTTGCACAATTCAGACAGTGATGCATCTCACTCTCTCTGTTGAAAATGACCCAAGATCATCAAGTCTGTGTGCTTGAAAAGCCTCTCAAAAGTTGAAAAACATTGTGTTTAATTTAATAACTGCTTCTGGTTTGATTCAAATGCAGAGGGGCCTCATATTGCTCCATGCCAGGGGCCTCCAAATTACTAGGACAGCCCCTGCAAGATAAATCCACTCCCTCTTATCAAGTGAAAGATATGACAGGCTATCTGTTCACCTCTTTTCCTATCTGAGTTTTAAATGATAAGATAAATTCTGATAATTCTCGTTCATCATTTATCTGATCACTTCGAAGCAGAATGAACTGACACTGCATCCCCTCTGCGAAGCTTCTGCTTCTTCCCAATCCTGCAAATTCAAGCAAATAAAAAATGTTTTTACTCTGATATCATTTACCTCTCCAAGCATTTTTTTTCCACCAAGCAGCAACTTGGAGAGAGAAACCTTGTGTTTCCTCCTCCTGGCTCCTTCCTTCCACTACCTCTCCCGGTTGATCTGATTATTTTTCCCTTCACGTTTTGTCCCAATAGCAAATTACCAATTCTATGAATTGCAAAGCAGCCTCAGAGACGCTGAGGGGTAGAGAGAGAAAGAGGGGGGGCAGATGCGAAGATTGAAAGGGATCTTTGCAAACACAATCACGTTCTTAAATGGAAATGCGGGGCTTTAAACAAATCTTACATCTCTCCCGTTCCATTCGCCTAAAACTCTGCAATCAGGCGCATGTTCCACTCCTTCTAAAAACAAGGAGCCTTTTTTCACGCGCAACAGTCCCATTTTCATCATTTACCTGAAAGCAGTGTTTTTGCCTTTTTATCTCTGACGCCTGTTTGTTTGTTGTCATCTTTCCCCCACGCGACTATTTTCTTTTCTATTTACAGGAGGGCTCCGCTCTGCAGTTCATTTTAATCCCGGGACTACATGACTAAAAGGTAAGTTGTTCTCCTTTCTGCTGTGACCGCGTCCTTGCTCTAACAATGTTGCTCTGAGTGTGTGTGCGTAAAATGTTGTGCCGGGGTCACAGGTGCTCGTCATCATCTCTTGAAAGGCGTGGTTTTTGTCCACCCATCCTTTATATATTTATTTGGGATGAGTGGGGGGACTATCCGCGCGAGTTTTCTGCGTGTCATATTTAGCGCCACTCTTGAGAAATGCCAGAAATGACGCATGATTATATAGATTTTTTGCGCACTGAACGATTTTGAGCTTCGCACGTACTCCGTCTTTTTTGACAAACAATCACGGCAATTAATATTTTAAATTTTGACAATATTTTATTGCCAAAGATCCATGAGACTTAATTATCTTTGTGAGCAAATTTCCATGTTTTATCGAAAAATACTGAACGAATTAAACCAAGTATTATTTTTAGCAATAAATCTTGTTTAAAAAATGCTAATAAACTGCGTAAAACAACATTACGGACAGTCCTTATTAACGCGCACCCGCTGCTAGGACATCTCTTATTGTCACTGTCTTAAACTCCTCAGAGACCCCACTCTGTCTGTGTGTCACCGCAGCTCCCACTTAATGAAGATGCGCTCGCCATTCACTCATTCTCGTCCCTCCAGTCTATAAAAAGCAAAGCAGAGGTTTCTGCTGCCACACAGAGCCAGGCTTGTCTTCTGCTATTGCCCTGCCAGCGAGCGAGAATCTGCTGGAGAGAGAGAGAAAAAAGAAAAAGATCCAGATGCTTTGGCCTCCCCTTTCTTTTTTTAACAGAAAGAATATGGCCTTGTGTGCGCTGAGGTGCATTTTTGCCAGGACGCACGACGTTTCCATGGTGCGCGCCATGAAAGGGATCACACAGAAAGTTTGAATGACAGACAGAGAGGCCGTACAGGAAAGAGAGCGGCTGGAAATGAGCACGATATGATTGCTGTGAGGATGAAAAAGGGAGAAATTATGAGGCACGCTGAGTATTAACCGCAGAGAGCGTGTCGAGGAAGTTGGGTGACCCTCTTTTTTTACCAGAAGTGCGCACAAGTATGTCTTTGTGGAACCCTGACGACATGGTTTTACTTCACTTTTTTCTTACGTTTCCCTCCTCCAGTCTCCACAATAACTGTAAATATAGAAATGCATTAAAACGTACTTAAAACACAAGAAAATTCTGAGTTTTGATCATTTTTAAAATGTTACTTTTTGGAACAACTTTTACGCACAGAGCTTTTCTCTCTGTTACTACAGTTTAAGAGTTTATCTCCTGAGTTATATGGTGTGGATTATCTTTTATTTTTCACAAAGTCACGTATAAATCCTGCCCCGAGCCTACTTAAAATGCAAAGGGCCTCAACCAAACGCACCCGATGACCCTTCATTTATTTAAAAAACTGTCCTTTTTTGTCCCTATAAATGTATATCGACGGAGAGGAAATGCGTTACATACGCGTAAAATTCATCAGTGTCGAACTGTTTGGACAAAAATTGTTAAGTCATGTCACATTACTTCTTTAAAATATTATCACTCTAAGGAATTAAAAGGACAAGTTGTGTTCTAATCAGGAGGCAATTTTAAATATTCAACTTTCAAAAAGAATCTATGTCAGTCAAAGTGGGGATTAAAAATTGTTTTCGTGTCTCTGTTAAAATTAAAAACTTATATCGAAATAGAGTTCTTTGTTTTATTATTGTAACAAATGCACCTGAAACAGGACATTCAGCTTCATAAAAAAACGTAAATACAAGTTTTCCTCTATCCCACCGGGAACATTTCGACCTGCCACCAGCTATGTTTAGATTTTAAAATGCATCTGATGTAGCCCCTAAACTACAGCGACTGGAATAATATCCACCAATTCACTCATTCAGATAATTGTATTTCACTTTCCCTCTTTTTCCTTTGATAGACATGCGTAATAGGCTCTAAATATGCAATATAAAAAAAATCCCATTCGCCCATCCATTTTTTGAAGACCAAAAAAATCGTCCCGTGCCTTTTCAGGTAACTTTTCTCCCTTTCGTTTTTTTGGCTAATGAACTTGGGCTATTCTGCCAGCATCCCCCTGAGAGTGCGACTTAAAGGGAGGGAGGGGAGGGGGGAGTGAGGGATTGAAGGGAGGGGGGGGCTTCTCTTGTGGTAAAAGGTGCGAGTTTCTTCTTCCTCTATCTCTCGGCTTAATTAGGCGGGGTCTGAACGCGCCAGAATGAATATTCATGAAAAAAAGGCACCAGCGCGCAATTAGTAGTGGAGAGTGTTCCCAACTTCAATCCCCCAAACAACGCTGCTTGTGGAAGGGAAGAGGGTATGGGGTACTGGTCTCCCCCCTCAATCCCTGTTTACTTCGTGTGTCCCTTCTTTTTTTTTTAGAGGTTTTACTTTTGGTACTGTTAAGGTGGGCAGTTTCAGGGTCTGAAGCTCTTCTTAGTGAGCATCAAGTATTCTAACATTACTTTCTAGCAAAGAGATTTTAAATGAAATGAACCCTGTAAATATGTTTTGGCAATGTTTGGACAAGTGGGTGGAACTGTCAAGGAACAGAGGTAGTTGTGTTGTATTTAGATTTTTTTTCTAAATCAGTTCCTTTTAACGATTTATGGGATTGTAGATACCTTGGAAACAATTAGAAAAGTGGATGGAAGTGGAAGTGAGTGGGACCAGTTTTACACACTATTCAAAAAGTTGCCGACTTGTTTGGCAGGGAGCAAGAATTCACCAACAACATTATTAAACAGAGAGAGAGAGAGAGTAATGCATAAACTGAAATGGTTTGCTGAACAAAACTAAACTACTGGAAAAAATGAAATAAAATGTTTGTAACTTATTTGCACAATAGGGCCCATGCTCTTGGTTGAAGTCAAATGCAAATCCAGTTCAAACTGCACAAATAGTTTGACATCATTTTGAAACAGAAGAAGGACGAGCAAAGATCACCCTCCATCTGCATCTATGAAAATGTTGTTATTCATCATAGCAAACCAAAAGAACAACTACCATCAGATTTCTAAATCTATTCAAAAAATGTCATACAATTCTCCTGATCCAAAGGCTAAAAGCTAATAATGGCAGATTTAAACTTTTATTTCAAAGCTCCACAGTGATCGACACTGTCAATCTGCTCAGCCCTAAACTGACACAGAGTGCTATGCCTGCACCCTGCTGAAAATGTAGGCTAACTGCACATTGAAACAAGGTTAGCCTTGTGATTAATCAATGAGCAGCACCAGGTGACTACCAGTCTCTGCGTACATTACTGGACGGAGATAGGTTGGAGATAGTGGTTGTAGAGGAAGAGTCAACACCTAAAATTTACTTGCAGGTAAATCAAAAGTGTTTTCCTTTTTCATGTCTCATTACCCAAAAGAACACTGAAATTCCTTCCCTTGCCTCAACCATTCCCGAAATCTCCTTGTAGATAGTGTTTTTTATGTAATAAAAGCATTGTAGCCAAGCCCTTTCAATATTCTCTTTTGTCTATCCCAACACTATGTGCTCCATTTCAGTCACCATAGTTTTCTATGCATCACCAGGCAGAAAATATATTTGAACCTGGATACAGACTTTACTGCCAAGTAGCATTTTGGTGCAGTATTGCTGCGTGACCAAAAGAATATGCACAAGTATGAATGCAATTGCGCAGATATCCCAATCTCTAAATATAGCACATGGTACAAATACGTTGGAAGTATTTGACAATGTGGGTGTCACTCATTGAGGAGTACCCTGTGACGGATCAGTCACTTTTCCAAATATTAAGTACCTGTTTTGCAACTTTTTAAATAAAAATAGAACACTGTCTAAATATATGAGAAACATTTTTGAAAGTATATTATCCTAAATTTGATATTACAAATTTATGTTGTAAATTTCGACAGTGATCTCTCCTTTGGTTTGAACAAGAGCAGACAATTTAACTCTGTCTAAATTGCACAAAAAGGTCAACAATGTTTGAAAAACAAGGTAGAAGTTGCAGTGAGTGCTCCTCACCAGTATCTTAACATAACATTCAAATATGAACAATTCTCTGCAGTCTAAATTACACAAACGTTACAGCCTTGCAAATTGTATCCATCAATCTGAACATTTCCAAAGATGAACAATGCTCAGACATCTGTGCAGTTTAAGGACTTTGGACTGGTGTTCGCCTGAGGCCTCCATATGACAAGAGCCTGCGTTGTGTCTGCTCCTGTGCTGTGTGAGCCCCTCATTCAGTTCTTATCAGGCAGACTCCTGCTTCCTCTTTCAAAGCAGCCAGCAACACGAGTGATCCGTCCACTCCAAGTAGGATAACAGATAATCCAATTAGAGCTCTCAATAAGTCATGGATGGGCGAAGAGTCTATCTCTTTGTAAGGTGAGGTTCACACTGCAAGACCCTTTAACATTATAAAATATATTAGTGTAATTTATAATCAGAAAAGCAAAACTTTAAATAAAAGTCCCCCTCAGTTAAGAGCCTGATCCCTTTCATTAAGGTGTTGCTAAACAATTTGACAAATAAAGGCAGGTCTCAATTGAGGCCAATTTTGTGTTTGATAGTATGTTGATTAAAAATAAGGAGAAAAGGCAGCAAGACAGCGAGACTAAGAAGAATTTAAAAAGTCCGTCATGTGAAATTTTGATGCCATATTAAAATGCTCCTAACATCTTATAACACCCTCATGTCTTTAAACTGTTCAGTCAAACATGTTTATGTGGTACAGCATACAGGCCAACACAGTTTGCTTCCCATCAAACACACTATCTATCTATCTATCTATCTATCTATGATCAAAACACTGTAGAAAGAGAAGGTCAGCACTGTTCGTGGCTGTATCATTATAAAGGCTCAACATTCACTCATGAACAGCATTATTGATTTATTTTTTTGTGAGATCGTTGTTTAAGAATTAATACATCAATAGCAGCAAGAAACTGAAATGTATGACATGGTGGGGAAACACACATGCGGTATGTCCCATGATGCTTCACCTCAGGAGGTGAAACTACATTTTTGGAGTCTGATGCACAATATTATCAAGTATGAAGTCAGAATAAGCAGATGTTTTCTTTGCAAGTTAATTTTCTAGTAAGCAGACATTGATTATTTCTGTTGATATGCTGTCTGCATAAGAGATGTATTATTATCAATAAAGTTGTGAAGTTGGTGCAGTTCTGTTGATTAATAAGGAATATTGAATGGAATATGAAAATTTAACCAAGGCCAATCTTTTGTCCACATTTTTTTCCAGTTAGTAGGTCTTAAAGGGCAAGAGCTTGGTTTTTATTGTGAGTGTTGATTATACATCTGCATTTAATAATCTAGATGTAATCCAAAAATGCCATTCACATTTATTTGAATACATCAAGTTTGGAAATATCAGCATATCAGATGATCACACTATCAGGGGTCTAACTCTCTTCCCCACAGTGCAACAGGTTGGCAAAGATGAGCTCTCAAACAAATAAGCATCATTTAAAAAAATGTATTTGTTTATTAATATCCCAATTGTGTGCACAGACAAGTGTTGTGCTTTCAAATTCACAACTTTAAAGACTCCACCAGTTTTTCTGTGTGTTTTATTTGAAAATAAGGAGGCAGAAGCGTCTCACTGATGCCTGTGGCAAATAAAGTCAGGGTCACTTCATAGATGAATGATAATAATGCTGAGGTTGTTATCTGAGGATTTATCGTTTCCAAACACAGTTTAAGATTTCTTCACTCAATATGTCCAGATATATCAAGGATTCAGAGAGCAACAATAAGGAAAAATGAACTAAAAAACATGAAATCAAACAAGCTCATCCCAAACCCAGATGCTGTTAGTTTCATTTATAAGTAATTCAATATTTTTTTAAAAATATCTTAACCCTTAAAATGGTGCCTGTTCCCTGGAAAGATATAAGACAGCGTGAGAGGGTTGAGCACATTGGGCACTCATTTCCTTTGAAAACACTTAAATGGGTTGTGGTTCAAGTATGTCATATGACGCAGCATTTAGATACAAAATAGATACAAATCATTTATTTTAAAACCCAGTCAGGACACTGATTAGCAACCATATGTAATTATTTAACTCGTCTATGAAATTTGGGTAAAATTGTGTTTTATGGACTTGACTTTTAGGTAAAATTGAATGTTCTTGCCAGGAAATTATGAATTTTAAATTTTCATTTGCTTTAAGCAGATGTTAAATCTTTGTATCCTGTAGGATCCCCACGTTGTGCAAATATCAAACAGAGACTTCACTTACATAAAAACAGCTTTTATGGCCTTTTGTTCCTGGAGTCTGGATCCCCTGAGGGGTGTGAGTTACTCTGCAAAAATCAATTAAAATACTGAAATACTTAAAATGGCATAATTAATCTGTTATTTCAGACATACATAGACGAACTGAAGTATGATTTAGAATAGTGGCATTGGGTGAAATTTATGCTTGAAAGAGTGTAACATATCAAAAATAACTTTAACTATAACTTTGCCATGACACCTTAATTTAGAGGTCTGTCTCCTTTTAAAGTCATATACAGTGGGGGTCCTGAGTCTTCTATTCACTATTTTTCAGCTTGTGGGCTGAAAAGTTTAACAACACCTCTATAGATAATCAATACTATAGGGATGGAATATTCATAACTCTTTATCTTAAGGGATATTCTTGATAAATCCAAAGCGTACACATGTCTGATTGACTAATCAGGGGTGCAAAGTAGGGCTTTGTCTTTGTACTGGTCAGGATGTTTTCAAAATGCAAAGGACTTTATGTCGTTGTCAGAGGAGAACGTTTTAAAAGTCTAATAACTACATTGTTTAGTTGTGTATGATCTTAAAAGAGAGGCATTGTGATTAAAAATCTCTATTAAAAAACCTAACTTTAAAGATAATCTTCCTGCATGACCAGATCTCCATCACTCGCTTTATTTACATTCTATTTCTTTACTTTTTTATTTATCACAAAACAGTTCTGCATGGTGTCTCAAACCACACATCTGCAAAGTAAAGTGATGAATAAATAAAATGAAACATGTTCTGAATGGATCACTTGTAATTATCACAAGCAAGTTCTTCTGTTTAAAAACACAAATAAGCTTTAAAAAGTAGAGACAACTCTCTCAGAATAAATTAAAGAACAATTTAAATCTGTAAAAGAGTCACAGTTTTTAAGATGACAGGTTTGTCTTGCACCTGTTTAATCTAAAGACCCAGATATTATATTTCATTTTATTTGGTGCAACAAATGCATTAATAAAGCAAATATCCTCTAACAAATCTTCAAAGTGTTTCTTTTTTAGATAAATGCAGGAATATTACTTTTTAAAAAAATCAAAAACAAGAAAAGTCTGGTATTTTTGTATGTGAATGGAGAAAAGGTCTTTCTGAATTGATACATAAAAAGTACTGGTTATAAAATATTGCTGGGGCCCCTGTCAGTCACGGGCCCCCGTCTGCACACACAGCCTGCACCTTAAGGACACATATCATCTAACACCACAAAATTCCATAAGCATCACACCTCACTTTTCTAAATCCCCTGAACAACCCAAAACCCCCTGTGTACGCCCCCGCTCCATCCCCTCAAAGCCCCCCTCCACCTGTCTCGTGGCTCGTGTGTGCCACGGCGGCCTGTGTGGCTGTCCGCCTGTCCGTCCGCCCCGCAGAGGACCCACAATCCTCTGCTTTGAATTCAAGGTGATTCTTATCCCCGACCCCCTCCTTGCCCCCTGTGCGTTTGCCTCTCGCCTCCATAAAGACGTGTTTATGTATGTATGTATGTGCAGAGGGGAACACGGGGAGGGTTTTCAAGGGTTGGGGGGGGAGATAAGCAGAGGAATTTGAGGCCGGTGAATATGGATGGGGTCCCTGCTTTTAGAGAGCACCGCTGATAGAGAGGTAAACAGCTCCTGGCCAGAAGAGAGGAGGTGGAGGTGGAGGAGGAGTGGGCCGGTTGATGCATGCACTGGCATACATTTGAGGCCTAACTCCACATCCCTCTCGCTCTGTTTTTCTGCTCAACATCTCTGAGGACTATCTGTCATTATTCCTTCACCTTTCTCTCTCGTTGAGCTTTTTGCTTTCTGACAATCTTGTGGATTTTCACAATAAGGTTCCATTATCAAAACACAACGAGAGAGGACGTTTGAAATGTGGATTTAAGCCTCAAAAGTTTCGGGTTTCTTTGTGCTGATGCTGCATTTTTTAGGAAGAGAGAAATCAGTGCAGGTTTAAGGCAAGGGGGAAAGAATATTGTTATTGGGCCAAAGTAAAGGAATAGTTAGTGAAAGTAAAAAGGAATCATTTAAACTGAGTAAAAACACAAGAGAAGAGCATAGTGGTGAGGCATGAAGAAGGAAATCTGGGGCAACAGTTGATTTTTTAACCAAGTGTTGCAAAAAGAAAAGTCAGAATAGTAAGAAAAAGGTCAGAAGGACAAGAGTGAAGTCAAAATATTCAGAATTAAGTTAAATTAAGTTAATAATGTGGAAGATTTTGAGGCAGAAGGTTGTCACATAAAAAACTTTCCATCGGTGTCATCAAAGATCTCTAAATGCAAAAGGAAAAGTCATAAAAAAGTTAAAGCAGTCCAAACAACTCCTCCATTTAAAGTCCAAATGTTGATGAAAAAAGGTAATAGAAAAAATATAGAAATAGATAGACAATATTTAGAATCAACTTGTGGTGCAAAGAACAAAGTGCATAGTGTACTGCATTTTGTTTTATTTTATTTCTTTCATTGCATTTTATTGTTTTATTTCGTTTTATTTACAATCTATTGTAAAGTACTTTGGTTCACCAAGATGGTTGTTGTAAAGGGCTGTATAATTAAAAATGTCTACATTACACTATATATTTGAAAGAAAGCTTAAAAAGCCCCATATTAGTGAATGATGTTCAAATTTTGAGGAAAAATAGTCTGGATATATAAAGAGTCACAATTTAGGTCTACAGTGAAATAAAATAAAGGTCAAATGTTTAGGCAAAAGTAAAGTAATCATGAATGAGGTTAAATCAGGTGGAACATTGTATCTAAAAACTAAAATGCTGAGAGTTATAAATAAATAGCTACAGTGGTACAAAGATAGTCCAGTCGAAACAAGAATTAGGACAAAACAGATTTAAAATAATAAGAATGAAGCCAAAATATCTAAAATAAATCATGAATTTAAGTTAAAAGAGGACTGCAGTTAGGAGAATAGAGTCAAATTGTTGACACTGAAGTGAAATGTATCGAGACACTAAGTTAAAATAAATCAAGAATTTCATTAGAGAGCTCAAACATTTTGAAGAAAAACTTAATGCATCAAGAACGAAGTTAAAGAAGCTCAACATTTTATGCAAAAGGCCAAATGACTGGGAAAAATAAAACATAGACACAAGTTAAAACAGACCTAACAATTTAGTTTAAAGAGTCATATTGTCATTTAAATATTAGAAATGAGGTTGAAATAGTCCTATATGAGATACAAAAGCAAAAATGCTTAAATAAATCTACAATTTTGTTTTGAAAAAATACTGAATTAAAGAGTCAAAAGTCAAACAAATAGCAGCTTCATATAGTGACTGGAAATTTGGAAATCTTTTTATCATTTAGTTTTTTGTTTTGCTTTTGCAAAGTACACTCTTTCCCCCAAATATACTCATTCAAAACTACAAATATTACTTAAAAAACATAGATGCTCATAAAAAGGCAAAGCATTGACAGTAAAATGACTCAATGTAATTAGTTACTTTCCACACAGGCAGGGTTTTTCTACACGTAGACCACTCTGAGCCCCTCTCTTTTCCCCATCCAAGTGTTCAAACAGTGACATCTCAACTATCATGAAGATCGTGTAAACTTCTGACCCTCTCTCCTGTTCTGTCTCTGTCCCTGTCTCCTCTCCTCCTGACAGACTCCTGAGGTCGAGCTGCTGACAAACATGGAGGCCGCGACCCGGCAGGCCGCAGCAGGAGTGAGTCCATGTGTCTCACACAGATGTATGCGGTCATTGTGTGTCCAAACATATAAGCAGTCTGATGTGGACGTGTCTGTTTAACTCCATTCTGACATTTACACTCTTTTATTTTAAAGTTGGAAATGAAACGAATGAGTTTATGTGTGCATGAGCTTGACTGTAAATTTCCCTGGTAGAAAGAGTATTTTAACCACACATTCACCATCATCATTAAAGAGTTAAAACTACTTGTTGAACTATAGTTTATATAACTCTGCAGTGTCACAGATATGACGGCTGATGAGCTCAGAGTCTGACAATGACAGGGCAGAGACTTATAACAGACATATCGTGTTATTCTGTAAAGGTCACTGACCACAGCTGTTTCAGTTAAACAATATAAAACAATACCTTGAACTGATGTGTAATTTTAGATCCATTGTATAAATGATATACATGGTTTTTTTTTTACACTTAATGGCTGAGTTGTTCTTTACTTGAGGTGGTGGGATGAACAAGTAAAGTATGATCACAGGCAAAAAGAGGTGAATATGAATGTCATTGTGATGTTGCCTTTGTTCCTTGATACTAAAATCCAACACAGTTGCAGGATTTCCATCATGTAATGCTGTCCTCTGTATCCATTCATTGGCTAAATCCACTCATTTCCCACACATCCATGTTTACTTTGACCTGCACACAGGTCTGTTCCAGCATCTCACATCACATGATGTAACGATCACTGTAAATAAGTGATATTCAGGCACTGACGACAGCATTCAGAGAAAGAGAAAGTAGTCAAATACTTAAATTCAGCTTCAGAGTTTTATGTTATTTGGTTTTTGTTGTTTTAGTATGCTCACCAAGAGCAGTGAAGATCACCAGAGGATGTTATTAGAAAATTTTCAGATGTAATGTCAGGTGTATGGCTCAATTACGGCAAGAATAGATATTGTGATCCCGATTAAAAAACATGCTCACTTGTTTTTAAATATGCAACAAACTTTGGTTGCTCTTTACAATATTTAGATGAACATCAAAAAATGGAAAAAAATGAAACAGAATGTAGAAAAACATTGAAATATAAATGATAAAAGACAAAAAAGAAGAAGAAACACATGCAGCATGTCCAGAGGTACAGCAACTCAGTCTCAGTCTTAATAACTATAGGACGTTATAATTGTAACTGAGATTAAAACTCAATTAATTTACCACTAATTTGCAAAAGTGATTGTTGATTAAGACTAGAAATCTCTTTCTGCGCTGATCTGGTTGTACCTCCACAAAAACGTGGAATCAACATCCATAAAGTCTTCCTTATACAACCAATCACAACACCCGACATCATAAAAACATCCATCCACTTTTATTATGTAATGAACCAGCAGGTGCAGGACCCAGTATGTCTGTAAACCCCAGCACATCTGGTGCCCATGAGCCCTCAAGGGTTCCAACCCTACTTTGGAAAATGCCGACCAGAGAAAAATAAGCAAAAAACCAAAAAAGTAATACAGCAGAATTATTTTTAAAAATAAGTTGATGTGACAGAATAAAGAACACTGGAGATATGACAGAAAATGTCCATGTCAAAAGGGCGAGCAAGGTTACCATTGAGAGAAAAAACATGAGTATGAAGGATGCTTTAACACAAAAATAAGTTCATAACATATGAAATACAAACAACACTAATGCTTATTGACCTTGAATAAACACTTCTGTATCTTTAACTACAATAATACACTAATTCAGTCCATTATTTCTGTCCTTTAATATCAGTTGATATTGCATTTTACATAACTGAGAAGGCTAATGAGTAGTGTTTAAGGTTCATTTTGTAAAGATCATGCACTTATAGAACGAGCAACGCAGCTAAATGTGAGGGTAGTTCACAAACAATGTGCCGATATCCCCTGAAGACAGCCTATGGTTCCTCTGTGAGGGTTAGGAGCTGGTCCTCTTGGGTTGTTATCTTTCTGGGGCGCCCATTTTGTGGTCTGTCTTTGACTTCCCCAGTCTCATCAACTTGGTCCTAAGTTTTAGGCTGAGACGAAATAATGCTGCCACTGTGCACCAGAACACCAGCTTCATGTACAGGATTTTGGTCTGTTTGCTTTTGGTGCTATCCACATGTTTAGATGTGTTACTTATTCCATGATTGCATGATCCTTACAAGTTATACCTCATTGTAAAGGTGACTAATCAGACTTTCCAATGACACAGAATATAATAACTGGTAGTTTTAAGGGGAGAAATAATAGATTGAAATATATTTTTTGAGGAGTAAATCACTCCCAAAAACCTGCAGGTTGGAAATCCCTCATTTGCTCGTCTTACTCCTTAAACAATAGACCTTAAAGTGGATAATGTTGGTGCTCTGCTTTATAAGTTCTGATTAAAGTTGAGGAATTTGGTTTGAGTGGTGAATTGGGGAAGAAGTAAAGAGAAACTTTGAGAACAAAGTAAAAGTAACTAACAAAACGGCCCAACACTTGACAATAGTTTTCAGTTTCAGATTTACTACACAGTACATCACCCTAACATTTAACCATTAATTAAAGTGAGCCACAGTCAGAGAGGAGCGTTTAGCCAATCAGCATCAGTGTTTAGTTCCACAGGTGAGCCCTCTCAGGCCCTGACTTTCCTGCGGGGCTGCTGCTTCTTTTTATCCCACTTGATTGCTCTCTTGGCCACGACACAACACAGCTTCTCTCTCAAACACACACACACACACTCCAGAGAACTTCCACACTCAGGCCCCACCGCAAAGTTATTAATGAGCTGTTTAATTTTAATTAGATAGTAATTCATGTTAATGCCTGCTTAATGGAGCCAAATAATTCCCCTCGGTCACTCGGGGTCTTTATGCTTCGTTTACCAGCCCCTGCAGTTATTCTCCAGCTTTTGTTTTTATATTACATTTCCAAGTCTGCCCCTGTTTTCCTGAGCAGTGAGTGAATGATGGAACAGTGGGAAAAAAAAGGAAACATATGGGGTGAGTGAGGCGTGAATGTGTGTGTGTTTGTCAAAGAGTTTGTGTGTGCAGAGGTGAGTATTTGTGTTTTTGTTTTTACCTGCTGTAACGGCAGTTTTGTCAGAACTGAGCAACATCTGCAGACGCAAACATTTATCCAAAAAGACGTTTTTAAAAAGATCTATTTCCTCTTTCATTCAAGTGCCAAGGTGTGGTTTTTAGCCCATTAATGTGGAGTTATTTTCACACATGCACTCTTGTCATGTATGCAATTTTCAACTCCCTGTTTTTATCCAGAGAGATTTCTCTAATGCCTTCAAATCAAAGAAATATGTGATCACAATAAATTTTAACAGTGGAGAAGAATGTCGTGACTGTTGGGCACAAACCTCCTATCTCTATTTTTTATTATTTTCATTTTTCCTCATAAAATGGAACGTTTGATCACCTTCCATGATAGTGTGTGGGTTGTACAAACTTTTAACCAAGTCAAAGTACAATAAAATAAAATGTAATCAGGGCAATCTAATATTCATTCTGTCAGTGGTAGATAACTTTTTTATTACCTGAAAAGTGAGCACAGTGAAGCAGTATCATTACACACACCAAATCAACAAATACACCAGCGGCAGGGCCAAAAAGGACAGACAAAAAGCCTGCCTACAAATTTATTCTTTTTTAGCACATTAAGAAGTTTGTGCTTTTTGAGTTGTTTATACTTGTAGTGTGTTTAACACATCTCCTCTGCTACTTCAATGCACAAGACAAAAAGTCTGTGCCATCAGGACTGCTCCCTCCTCCCTGTTTACAGTACCAGTCGCTGCCTGAGGGCCTCATTCCAGTGTTTCGTACCATCATTGTTTCATCAGCATGATCTGCCCATTAGGTTCGGCTGGCAAGTCCTGTGCAGAGCTTAGACTGTAAATAGAATGCAGACTGGTTTACAAACTGGCACTGTAGACCAATTAGAGTGCACCAGGGGCAGAAGCTCCGACAAGGTGTCTCAGACAGAGTGAGAATGCAGGTGGATGGGATACTATCCGGGGGCAGGTTTTGGGTAGAGGAGGTTTGTGCTTGACGGTGATGAAATGCAGCTCGCTCTGATCATTATGGGACATTTACAGGAATTATTTGTTCAGAAACATCAGTCAGTGTAAGATCTATTTTTTGCGCTTTATTTCCTTTAACTTAAATTTATATTTAATTAGAATTATTTAGTTGTTCAATCGAGAGAGCACACATACACAGAAACACACAGAGTTTCATAATGCACAGGGCGCTACAGTAAATGCCTTAAGTCAGACTTGTGTAAAGGTCAAACTCAGTATTGAACGCTAAGCAGGGTTTAACCCTCAGGTTTAAGTGCAGGTACCAAGACATTTGTGAGTCAGAGGTCACAACCTTCCCATCCGGGCCAGGCCTAAAGGCTGTGGATCCACTGCTGTTGCTTACATTAGTGGAAGCATTTTGTTCAACACACCCCCTCCCGAGGTTCAAACATGGGTAAGGCTGTGTAGGAGTGACCACATCGGCTCAGACCACCACACGAGTGTGTGTGTGTGTGTGAGGTCAGTGCTGCAGAGTCTGTCTCTGCTCTGTCTGGTCGCTGCGGCTCTAGCAGAGCACTAAGCTGAGTGGTCGAATTGAGTTAGTGGCTACAGACAGGCTTTTAATTGTTGATTGACCAGTCTGAGTGCTGGCTGAGACTGGGGTCACAGTGGAGCACTGGGCGGAGAGGTCCCCAGGCCCCAACAGCAATTTTGAGACACACACACACCCAGACAGTATGAAGGGGCAGAACGAGATGAAGAGGGATGAAGAGTATGAAGAGTGAAAAATTGAAAAATTCAGCCCCAGCAGTGCTTGTAACTTTGAGAACTCGCTTCTAACTTGTTGAGCCATAAACTCTCCACCAAATATTATGACCCAATTCTACAAATTTTCCAACATTTAAGTTTTCATTGTAAAAAAAATGCATTTCAGATCTTAATGAAACAAAATAACTTTGAAAATCTACAGGACAAAAGAAACCTGTCTGACAAGTGCATCATTACAGAAGCCCCAAAGAGACATGAAAGTCTATATTTTAATTTGCTCTGTCTAACATAAATACATATAAACTCTGGTAATGTTCCTGATGTGGTAGGAATCACCTTGTTATCACGGAGAAAGCACTTTTGTTATTCTGAGAAAAAGGGGATAAGAGACCCAAAAACTTGACAAAACCAAAAAATATATACTTCATCAATAAAATGTATGAATGAGTGTACACTATTTTTTATTAACACATATTTAAGACTAACTAAAAAATGCTGTGCATCCTACTTTATGGTCCTGTTCCACAGTTTAAGGATTGACAGTTCAGTGAGCTCTTTATTACACAGACAGAATTCACCTGACTGCCTTTGTCACCAGTTTTTATGAAGTATAAGGCCAAAGAACCAAGTCAAAGATGATTAAATAAAAGTATCTGACCTGGCACTGAATGAGGATTTGTCAGTGAGTATGTGGGCTGCATGACTGTGATCATGTTTTGTTATTATCATTAATAAGTGTTGTAAATGTCTGAATAAGTGTTCTATCTTAAGTTCTGAAAGCACAGGCCTGAACGGTGGCACAGCTCTGTGAAGTTTGCAGGTCCCCGTGTGCTTGCATAAGTTTTCAGTGGGTCCACTTTCTATCCACTATCCAAAAACATGATTACCTAATGATTCAAATTTGTTCTTGGGTGTGTGTTTCGGCCCTGTGATTGGCTTGCTGTCAGTCTAGGGTTTGCTCATCCTCTCGCATGACCCTCAAAGGGAAGAAGCAGCACAGATAACGGATGGATGGACAACTGACAAAATGATGCTACACCATTATGAGGACAGTCAGATGCAGAGGCAGAATACTTTGAAATTATGCTGCGAAAAGGCCAAAAGGTCATGATGGTTAGGTTACCTTTTCTGGTGTAAGCACTTGAAAATGACCCTTGAAAAAAACACCACCCACTGCTGACTGCCTTTCAGGTCACTGACCGGTATGCACCGTGACCTCTGCATGTGTATGAGCACCACCTGCACTGTTTCATTATCTCAGCTTAACAGTTGCTATGTGTATATTATTTGATAGGCGTATGTATCTTCTTGACGTTTCTTTCATTTATGAAATATCACACTGACCTTATTTAATAATATTTGCACTGTTTGTCTTAATGACTCCACTGAGGCCACAAGTGAAAACAGTCAGTTCAGAGAAAGTTGTTGCTGCTGAAGCTTCAGACCTCACACGGCCGGACAGGAGGAAGAGTTATTATGAGGTGATGAGTTTTTTCATACTGCAGTCTGAGGAAAAAAATTACACGGAAAAGATCCAAATATAAGGGGCAAAGTTGAAATTTCAAGAATGATGTTGATATACAGTATTTAGAATAAATGGATGCTGTTTAAAATAATGTTTGCTTTCATTTTTGTTGTTTTTATCCTTTTTTTTCCAAAAGAGTATCAGCTTTATTCTTGATAATTTGACTTTTTTTGTTCACCTACTGTAGAGACTTTATTAAGAATATTGCAGGGCCAATTTCAATTTTATTTGTCCTTGACATTTCATCCTTACTTTTAAGCATATTTCACCATCACTCTTGTCATTTTGACCCCTTTCGTGATATTTGGAGTCTATTCTTGTGACTTTTACTTTTATCAATTGCATAAAAATCATTTTCTCCCCCCTTATTTTCCTCACTCATGCTGGACCCTAATCCTCCTCTGTACACTCCGAGAACAGAAGAGACTATCTTCGACTTTCTTTCCTAGTTTCTCAGACTGGTTTGATCTTTGGCCGTGTGATTGAAGTAAACAGAAATGTGCACACGGATGATGCTCTGTGTTACAGTCTCTGTGAGTGGCTCCAGCTTTGAGGGTCCACAAATTAGCAAGTTCAATGTTTACTCTGCCACAAAATCTGCGCTCCTTCATCTGTTTGACAATTACAAATTTACTTTGTACCCGTTCCATTCACTTCTCTGCCCCGGCGCTGCCTCCCTCTTTATCCTCTCTTCTCTCTCTCCCCCCTTTTTTTTCCTCTAATTCTGCACGGGGCCACAAAAGCCCATTCTGCTGTTTTAGCGGGTTAGCTCTCCTCCTCCTCTTCACCTCCTCCTCCTCCTCCTCCTCAGCTCACAGCAGGTGCCCGTCCTCGGCTAACATTTGTTATCTCTAATCCTGCAGGTTCGGCGCACAAAAAGAGCGTAGTAAACTCTCTCTCAGACCTAATCCCACCACTCCTTTTTTGATGGCGCTCCCTTCGCCCTCCTCTCCCTTTTTTCTCCCCTCACTATCTCTCTTTTAGGCTGCTTGGGGGGGAGAGACACTCCACCTCTCTGATTGCCACATAGCTTTTTATCACCGCGGCCTTCAATTTGAGGGAGGGGGCAGCTGTTGGTGGAGGTTTAGAGGAGGGGTGGGTGGGTGTTCTTTATACCTTCAATTCCAACTCTTTCTCCTTTCTCCCTGCTTCTGTCTCCTCTCTTTTTGCCCCCGTCTCCCTCTCACTCTGTATCATTTACAGTCATTTTCTGGCAATTAAAATAGAGCGCTGCTGCAGGATTTTCGCCTGCAGTGCAACACTACAGCACTGATGAATAATTCTTCACCCCGCAAACTGGAAAAGCTAGCCTTTCTTTCATGTCGGCCCTTTGTTGATTTACCATTAAAACTTACTGCTCCATGCTACGAGTGGAGGGGCCCAGCTCTGCAGGAACTAACAAAAAAAAAAGCAAAAGTGAGGATGAAGCAGATATGTGTACATATGCTTTAGGGTCATTTTTTTCAGTGTTGGCGTAGTCTGTGAGTTATGCGTGTGAGTCACATATATTTGTGTTTATAGTTCAGATTTATGACACTGGAGCTGTGTCATTTATGTCCACTGTCTCGTTGTGCTCCACTTAGGTTTTATGCTAATTTTTCTTATCAAGGCTTTTCATTACGGGGCTCAAGCTGCATTGTGTGAGTGATTAGACGGTCATTCATCTCTGTTTCTCTTTCTTACACACACAGCAAGCAGTGACTGATGTGTGGTCGGAGTGTGAGGGGCGCTCGGGCTGCAGAGGTGGGGTGTCTGTCAGCCATGTGTTTAATGATGCGAGGCTTGGGCCGGCTAAGTTCTCTGCACTTGTTCTGTTCACAGTATCCCACAGCGACCTATACTGTGATATCATTTCAAAGTTGAGTTGTTCATCATCACAAAAGGAAAACAGAAATTTAGTGATTGCACAAGAAAATAAAGTTCACAATCGAAGGATCATTTGATCTCTGCATAAGCATAATAGAAATAAACTGGCTTTACTCAGTTTGCACCAATTCATTTGGATGGACACAAAGATTACCAAGAGAGCAACATAAAACCTTTTCCAACCTGAAGTTACATTGTGACAAAGTGTTGGATACTTGTCATGCAGAAAAATAATGTAGAACAAACAAAAAAAGCAAAAAGAAAGCAGTCATTAAAAAAATATACAAATATTTATATAGTATAACACAAACACAAATAATATGCATACTTAAACGGACTTGAAATGGATTTAACTCTAATTTAATAAATTAAGATAGAGTTAAACCCTATGAAGCTTCTTAGTAAAAAAAACAATGAGTATATTCCAGTTTTTAAAGCACAAACATTTTACCGCTACCATTTTTCTAATAAAGTTTTGAATAATGATAAATATTTTGTTCTAATGCTTTATGAAAAGATTAAGAGATACAACTACAGCAAAGTAAGATATTTCATTAATTGCAAAAATAGTGAAATTAAAAAAAACAGTATCATTATACAAAAATATTTCTATCACAAATCTGAATTTGTGCATAGTGTTGTATTCATATCTTAGTCTGATATATGTTGAATAAATAACTTTTTTTTACTACTATTGTAATAAACACTCCATCCTTTACCTTTAATCATGCTTGATTTGACTCTTCTTCTCTTCGTGTTTTTTTTTTCATCTTTTAGATTTATTTCCTTGTTCACTTTTTACACTATAAAGCTATTTGGATCATTATGGAGCCATTTTTCCATTTTCTTTTCCTCTGTTTAGAACAGGAGAAATAAAGACAGATAATATTAATGTTCTAAATGAAATGAACCTTTATTTGCGTTTTTGCATTGTATCTTTAACAATCATTACATTTTAAGAGAGGAAGTTAAACCTGATCCTTTTGGAATGTCATATAACTTAAGTATGTGTATGACATGTAAGTGGTCTAACCAAAGTTTTTCGCTGGTCTGGACTTTAAAGCACAGTGTGCTCCTGTAGTGTCTTAGTCCTACCACCAGGGGTGCCCAAATAGAGATATATTGTTAGCTTCCGGGTGGCACTGTAGCGCAGCGTGTTAGCGAGCATTCCTCACAGCATACTGCATGAGCACTGATACTGATGCTCCAAGAGCAGTTTTCCAATTATCCACACTGTTATTGAGAACCCAGGATATTTTGGGCGAAAACATCTAACAGACCAAAGTAGTAAACAGTAAATAAAAAATAAGAATAGGTAGAAGATAATGTTTTGGATGAGGTAAGATGAAGCTCACACCCTCCTCGTCCTTTTTTAAGAAATGTTACACAAATATGTACCCTTTACCCATCCCTTAAAATTTGTATTTAATTAAGCTCATATCAGTTTAAATTCCTTGGCCTTTTGAGTTAATGTCTGTGTTCATGTGCAGACAAGCAGAGATGCCTGAAGTGAAGTTAAAACATGTCTAACATGAGACAGATCAATATGTTTTGGTACAGACACCATGAACACAAGTGCTCAAAGCATCACTTACCAACATATTGGCACATTAATGGTATTGATCCACCCACCTCTGGCTGCTGTCTGAGACCTGTCATGTTTTTTTTACTGCATCTCAAAACATGCACTTGTCAAGTCTGAAGTGAAGTTTGTCCAGTAATGTTATAATTTTAATGAAAGGACCAGAGTCTAAGGTTGTTTTCACACCAACATCATTGGGGAGAGTTCTCCCTATAAAAGTGGGAACTCCATGTTTGACAAGGTTATTTTGAATATATGTGAACACAGCGATCGATGCCTGCTTTCTGCACAAACAGCTGTCGTCGTATAAGTACTAGCAGTAAAAAACATGTTAATGCCACCAGCCAATGCAGATGACAAAGTACTACTTCATGATAATGCTTATGATCCCACAGAGTTATCTTTCAGGCCACAACTGCAACAGGTTAACATCACTCACTGTCTACAGCAGATCATCAACAGGAACAGGATAGGACTGAACGATATGAACAAAATTTCATTTCTCGATACGATACAATACGATACGATATGACTGTGGGTTTGGTGCAAACCATGCGGTGCATTCAAGGGCAACTGTAAAAATGAAAGTTGTTGTGACTTCCAGAGCTGTACATGCAGGGCGAGTGCTTTTTTCAATATTAATATCATGAATGTTCATATCTCGATATAGATATGACAACGATATATCTTTCCGCCCTAGAACAGAATCAGCAACACTGGCTGGCAGAAACATTTTTGGTTTCTTGACTGCAATCCAGCTTGTTCAAGCAGGAGGATTCAATTTATTTATTTTGTTTATTTATTTCAAAGCTGCACTCTACTTTTCACACCACTGACACTTTGTCACTTTCTTTACACATATATAACAAGGTATGTCCAACATTGGTAGATATGCTCCCCTGTATATATCTCCTGTATTATCCCCATTATATTATTGTTTTGTGGGTAGCCTGCTGGCTTTCTTCCCACAATATACAGAGAAACTTGTGGTCAAGCAAAGCCAGGCCAGCTCTGGCCTTATGGGACTTTAAACAGCAGTGGGGTGATTTGGCCTGAACCTCGCCATTTTCAAAATACTACTGAGTGAACATGAAAAGACCTAACTAAAATATGTAATCTGTAGCAGTTTTTGTAACATTCAACTGAAATGGAACAAAACAAAGAAACTGTAGATGTCAAAACCATCACAGTACATGAGTCATTCTTTTATGCTACTTCAAGAATACAGTAAGACTAACAGTAGGTGGTTATTTGCAGTATGCTTAGTCTGGCTTAGTTGTTTTTGGTCATGATAAGGACTCCTCTCATGGAATAAGTCTTGATTAGCAGAGGTAAGAGGACTAAATAAGTGGGAGCATGAAAGTATGGATGTTGCTGTCAGGTGGCAATGATGTTCCATAAAAACCTGACACAATCTTTTTACTCTTGCCAATTATGCTTATGCATCAGGAATGATGAAAGTAGTGACACATTTCAAGAGTCTTAAAGAACAAAATGTGGAAGTATTTAAACATTTCTTTAACCATAGATCACATGACTTAAAACAATGCTTACTACCTTGTGGGCCTAAGAAATCATGCCGTCCCTGCACCACTTTATGAAGAATAACTTCAACCAACTGAACCTTATTCTGGTGCTGACCACTATCCTGACAGACCAGATTGACCATTCAATCATAATGTGAATTGTTTAGTATAGCATATGGCCTATAGAAAGTTTTTGGGAAGGGCAGAAACTGTCAAAAGCATACCAAGCTGGTAATTGGATGATTTTTACAATAGTACATCAATCACCTTCACCATGGGCAGATCAGATAATGTAATAAGCGTGTGCTACTGCTGCAGTGTAAAGTTAGAAATGAAAGCTCCTTCACAGAACAAACCCTCACCAAAACATGTTGGAAGTGGAGAAAAAATATTCTATCCATCAACAAATGCTTTCAGGGTTGTTGTTTGTCTTTCATTTAATAAATAAAAAAAAAACATCAGATAAAACTGCCACTAAAGCTGTTAGCATCCATGTTAATTTTGCATGAGCAATCACTTCAAGCTGTTGATTGAGCCATGCTGCTACTGGTCAAGCACATCGAAGACAAAGAATCAGGCTGCTCCAGCTGCACTGCAATGTTAGCTCACCATACCAAGGCGCCTTGTTTAAATGTTAGCAGGCTACATGTGTGCTTGGCACACGGCACTCAGTTTGTGGGCTAAATGAATGCTAGCAGTGGGCACTTTCAAATAGCCAGGGAGAACTTTGAAGAGCTTCGACCTGACTGCAGGCTCTGAATTAGAGCCTTCCCGCCATGTCATCTGGCTCAGTAGTTATCTCCAAGTCACTTATATGGGCTTCAGCATATTGAACAGCAAATATGAACACGCGGCGCTCACTTGGATCCACTGACAGGCACACACACGAGTGAGCAGACACTCTGACGCACGCACACATGCACACACAGCGAGTAAACAAACACTCTATTTTTCACACTGTCACACTCACATGGACACAGTCACGCGCTGAAGAGATAATGGTGGCCAGAGGCGGTCTTAGTGCTCCCTCTCTCTCTTCCCCTCTCTCTCTCTCTCCATGTCTCTGAGGCAGAAAGTGTGCTCCGGTCCTCACTGTCTGTTAGATTTGATCACCATCACCCAGCTGCAACGGACAGTGCACTGCTCGGCTCAGCTGACGGCTCACTGGCACACATGCACACACACTGCAACTGTGCCAGAGGATATTACATGCAGTGTCTGACACCTCTAAATAACTGTTTACTCTGTGTGTTTGGGTGTTTGGGAGTGTGTGTGTTTGTGCCTTTGCATCTTATTTGCCTGTATGGCTGCCTCTCCATCCATAACCCTGTGTGTTTTTGTGTGTGCATGTGAGGCAACAACAGGCCTATGAAATGTTTCCAAAATGATCGTCACATATTCCCCGCTCCTACATGGCTGTCTCCATCATTAACATAGGCAGCGTTTATTTCCTTGATGTATAACTGCTCATTTGAATTGACAATGCCCTAAACATATGTAAAAGAGAGTGAAGTCTAATTTTACTGTGTAATGATTAAGGGAAATACTTTGAATAAAAAATGTGAATGAATTCTGTCTGATGTGGAGTTTTTATTTTAAGTCTGGCAGTGCATTTCTTGAAACATGAAAAGCATAAACATGTAGATTCATCAGTCGGCTGCATATTTTCTGTTTCTTCAGTCTTTTTTAAGCCGTGCTCACACTCACAGACAGCTCTTTTAAATAACACCACAGGCAGAGGGAACCAGGGTGTGCTAGGGCTGGGAAATATCAAAGAAAAAACCCATTGTTTTTTAAACTGAATAGTAATGTTCAATGCAGTGTTGGGACGCTAGCTGTAACACTCACTTTGTTTACTTTGGAACCTATCAATAGATTAATATGGGGACAGCTGTGTCTATCTGGCAGATTATTTTTAAAAAAACAACCAAAAAATGCAGTGGTTTTTTTTTTAGAAGTGTTGTATTTGTGGATCCACAGTAAAAAAAAAAATCTAATTGCTTTTTTAATCTCCTTTTAATATGAACATGTAGCAGCATTGTTTTAAAGGTCCCATGTCCAACAGGACTATTTTTTTTTCCTATCTAAGTCATACAAAGGGGCTTGGTGAGCAAAATAACATGACACCCTTACTAAACTTTCAATTTATGTGTTAGTGCTCTACACCTCTTAAAGACAATAAAACGCTTTGTTATTACATCCTGGGGTTTATTATGTCATAGCTAGTCTCCACCTATATCATTTTCTGCTCTTCACAATCAGACGCCATGACTGTTTTGAAATTCTGATCAAAGGAATGCACCCTCCTCTCTCCTTGGGGATTGTTTTGGCAGCCACTCAGTGCAATCCTCAATATCACAGCCTCCTGTGGCCTCTCGTCCCGTTAGATCTGAAGGTTTCCAAAGGGGAGTGAAAAAGAGCTGCATCTGATCCTTCACAGAAACATTCTTTTTTTTTATTCTACTTAATCCTCACTTAATAGACACCCAAGACATGATGTACACTGTCAAACACACCAGGACAAGGGACTTTTAAGACCCCATTTTAACCCTTAGAGAAAGTGACAACTTCCTGTCAGTCCAGTATCTTATTTCCTTATTTTCTTCAAGATAGTGTTCCATCAGGAGAAACCAAAGGTCAACAAGAAACAAGAGTTATCTGTCTCTTTATTCTGAAGTTCGAATGCTGTGAAAATGATCAAAATAATGAATGACGCGATAGTAAGTGTAAAATAAAGATGCTATTCAAAGTATATGAAACAAATAAAATAAGTCTTCGTTTATCTTTGATTATTTTATGACCAATAAGCATTTAACTATAAGTGTATCTAATTTTAGACATAATTTCAAAGGCCTGCCATCTTTTCTTAATCAACATAAGCTTTATAAAAACAGACATTTTGGTATTACTTGATATCCTCTTTAAAATATTTTGATACATTTTAAAAATGTCATATATTTCCAAGCCCTTTTGTGTGTATCTATAAGTGTGCGTATTCCTGCAAACACACATGCATATATGTATCTCTGGCTGTCTGCAAAGAGGTTTTAATAAGACAGAAGAAAGAGGGGGTACAGTAAATCCCAAATCTGAGCACGCCCATCTGAAAGACCCGAGGGTGCTGCATGATGATTGACAGGCCTCCTTTCACTGGCGCTGTAGGACGGGGGACAGATTAGGACCGTCTCGCCCTAAAGGGCCATTGTGGCTCCACGTCTCCCAGCTGCTTCACCATGCACCCCTCATAATCGAGGAGGGGCTCTTGTGTGTGCGTGTGTTGTGGGGGTGATGTGGGGGTGATGTGGGGTGCATGGCATGGGGAGGGGTCCTGACCTTCTGTCTTAATTCTCTGATCCGGTGAAAATAGCATGATGTTGACATTGGGACACAATTTTTGATATTTCAAGATTTATTTGTTTTAAAACTTTAAAATAAAACTTTCAGAAATTAAAAGTTTTCAGTGTCTCTAAAAAACATTTTTCTTCAGGCCAATTAAAGGACAAAATAACTGTACTACTGTTCTGCAACAACTTCCCTGACTCCCTGTCAACTTCAAGGCAGCGTTGACTTCAAGATCTTTCTCCTCTCCTTCAAGACTCTTCGCAGAGTTGCTCTTCTGTATCTTTCTGAGCTTCTACACATCTACACACCCTCCTGCTCCCTCAGATCTTCTTTGTCCACTCACTTAACTGTGCCACCAGCCAGCTCGTCCACTGCTGGTCCTCAAAGCCTTCAGCTACCTGGCTCCCTGCCTCTGGAACTCCCTCCAACTGGACACTAAGAACATGGACTCTCTCTCACTCAAATCCAGTTTAAAAACTCATCGCTAAACTGGCATTTTCAGTCTGATTTTTTTTACATTTTAGTTAGTTTATCTTTAAACGCTGTTGATTCAAGGATCGTTTTCTTATCTTGTGTAATTTGTTGTTAACTTGTTCCTGTATGGTGACCTTGAGTGCTGAGAAAGCCTATAAACAAAATGGATTATTAATTTTAAACAAGACACTGTTAGGACAGTGGGTGCAGTTTTGCAGAGGTTAATATTTTCATAATATCCCTCATCCTCTCCCTCCAAAATCTGGCTTAATCCATGGTCCAAAAGGCTTGAAAGCAAAAAAGAAATCCTAAAAATGCGTTAGGCTTCTTTTCTGTTTGGTTTATTTACTCCAGTGTTGACACACATTTGCAAATATTCCTAAATTAGACTTTGAAAGTCAATGTTAAAATCAGGCTTAAAAAGTCTTATCTACCTTTGACAGGATTTTAAATTTTAAAGGACACTCTGACATGCATTTGTCTTGATCAAATCTTTTTTTTATTTATGGCTGCTTCAAGCAGCATGTTGAGAAATATGACAGCAACCCAATATTTGTACAGAACTTATTTCTTTTTTTTATGTATTTTTTGGGAATTTTGTGCCTTTATTGATAGGAGAGAGACAGTGGATAGGCTTGTGAAAGGGGGTGAGAGAGTAGGGGAAGAGACTCTGCAAACTGGTCACAGGCGGGACTCGAACCTGGACCGGCAGAAGCAAGTACATGGGGTGCCTGGTTGCTAACCACTCCGCCAAACCAGCACCCCGTGCAGAACTTATGTTGACATCTGCGTCCCTCTCTTAAAGCACATTTTTATTAGCAGTTTTCACAGCAGTGTTTGAAATCCTCAAAAATACTTCAATTTTCTTCCGTTTTGTTTGTTTTTCCAAAGTGATTTGATGGAGTAAGTGAGCTCTTAAAACAAATTGGCTTTTCATACGATCAAAAAAATGTTGGTGGCTCATTCAAGTAAAATGTTGATAAAACAAAATAATGCAGCCAAAAAAATCTCAAGTAAAATGTCAAGTCATAGCCAGTGCAACAAAAGGTGTCAGTCATTTTTCTTGGGTCATCACATTTACACTACTGAAAATTATATTAATTGTTTATGTTGACAATTGGCTACCTACAAATATGCCATCTTCAGAGCAGCCATTATTAAACACTACTTAGATTGCTTATTGTTCATGGTTTTTGTACTTTGAATTAACCACAGTTATAAGGTCCCTGAAGAAAGAGATTGACCTTAGAATATGTGTTTGAACCTGGATTTAATATCATACTTTAAAAATAAACAATTTACACCCTGCCGTCTTACTTTATTAGTCAAAAAATATCATGTGAACCTATCAGAATTCTGGCTCTTACCAGAAAAATAGACATACATGTCAATTTGCTGTTTATTCTTCAGAGCAAAATAAGTCTTAATTTTTCTTAGAAGAGGTCTTAAAATAAGTCTTAAAACTCTTGAATTCGATTATAAAAAGCATTTAAGAAAAGTCTAATTCATTGGGTCTGTGCAGCTGTGAGCTGGTCAGCAACTTTTCTTGCTGAAAATATATTAAGTTTCCAAGTTTTCAATGATGGCAGTAAAGAACCACAGCCTGCAAGACCACCTACACTGGGCACTGTTTGAAACTGGAGAGTCTTTGAGATTAAACCAGCAAGGTGTATTTATTTAACGTTTATTGCTAAACTCTGTAGACTCTAAGTTCTGACCTAATGAGGGAGAAAAGCTATGAAAAAGTGTCTTTACCAGGCTGGTCTGAGTTAGTATGTATTACAATCTTTTTTCAGGCCACATGCAATGTGTGATAGTGGCAGCTGTACTTACGGTTATAATGGTGTGTTATCTCAGCATTTTACACTGGTCTATTAGAAAAACATGTAATTAACACTGTGAACTTCTATATGAATACTTACTAAATAAATCATAAATGCATCTAATCTTCTGGATTTTTCAGATTAATTTTAGGGTTTTCATGTGCCTTCATTAGTTGACAGAGATGCAAAGTGTGAGAAAAGTTAGTGTGAGGCCTCATATGCAAGAAAGGGGAATTACTGTGTCAACACTCATGACACACTTCTCCTTCTCAGGCTTATAAGTCTTGTCATGAAACTCTTGACTTCCCTCTTCCCCGGAGCAAATACAAGCTGGTTGTCCCGTTACTGTGACCTGAGCCTCTGAGGTAGCACAGGAGGGAAAAGGTGACGCTCACATGACCATAAATCTCAGGTGTGTGTTTCTTTACTCGCCTGCAGCTCTGCCTTCAGTCTGGTGTGGATCAGAGAGCCCTAATATCCACAGTTGTTCAGTTTAGCAGCCATAAGTCTTAATCTTTCATCACCGTCAATGTCAGTTTGATTGATGGCTAAAACTGGTTCAACTGGTTCTGTCTCCTCTACAGGAGGAGAAAACAGTTGTTCGACCCTTATTTGCCCTCCTGACCTTATTTTCAACTTTGAGAACATGATCCTGATTTAAGATTATGTCTGAGCTCAATATTCTTTGAGCAAAACAAATCAAAAAACAAAAAACGTAAAAAAATAAATATGTCCATTCTCCCCCCACCGGATGTGATGACAGAAAATTACCTTGAGTTCTCTTACAAGAACCAGAGCAAGTTTCATCATGTCAACAAGAGCACGTGACAGAAGATAACAAAATACATTTTTTCATGTCTTCTTAAAAACAAGGTACAGAGGCCTCTGTTGCATTCTTCCCCTCGAGAAATGACAGAAACGACTCAAATATCTAAATACAATAACATTCTGCTTTAGTGAGTGAGAAAATAAACTTTTCATGGGCAAGAGAGTTTGGTAGGCCAGAAATCCTCCTGGAAAAATTGGTCTTAGATCTCTGCGATTAGAGCATGGTGTGATAAGAAATATACAGTCTCCTTCTCACGCTGCTTCAACCTCTAGCAACGAAAAATCTGAAATTAGTTCAGAAATCATAAACTTAAATTAAAGTACAGTTTTTTTGATAAAACTGTAAAGCCCAAGAAACAGCAGCAGAGGTGTTGTGTGGGTGAAAAAGGTTGGGACAAAAGGTCCATGACTGATGGGAGCAACAAACCTTCCTAATCAATTAATGTGTCTCTCCAGTAAAATAACATTGATTGAGTAAGAAATGATTGAGACTCTCACAAGAGCATTTCTCATTCCACTGTAAATATGAGTGTCTAAATAACATCCTAAAATACAAAAGTTTTTTACACCTGCAAATTTTATCTAGTCAAATAAATGTATGGTCTGAAGTATATTCAAAAATCTTGACTTACCGAGATGATCAATTAAGCATTTATCTATGTATCTAAACTTGTCAAAGGAAAAGATATAAAGTCTTCAACATTCATTTTATCTTAAAAACTATTTAAAACTTATCCGAAGCTTTCAAAAGCATAATGCCAAAACTGTGCTTACAGTACACTGTGTAATTTATTATTAATACATTTAATTACTATTTCCTAGTGGCACAGCAGGTTAGTGCATATCTGTCATGACAAGAAGATTGCTGGTTTGACTCTTGCATTGATCAGGGTCCTCCTGAGTGGAGTTTGCATGTTCTCCACGTGCCTTCCTGGGTTTTCTGCTTGGCTTCATGCCGCCTTGTGTAACAATTATCCCAGCAAATGTTATGTGACTGCAGAATACCATTTATCCATATGCCTAAAATAAGGTGAGAGATATATGTCAGTGATGATGTGTGACAAATATATCCCAAGAAGGGCCCCAAAATATACACATGACAAATAAATCCACGAACCGTTGCAAGGGGATTGGCGCCCATCCCGGCTGTCATTGAGAGGTGGGGTACAACCTGAACTAGTCGCCAGCCAATCACAGGACCAACATACAGAAACAGACAGCTGTTCACGAGGTAACTTCACACCTCCAGGCAAGTTAGTCACAAAGTAACCTAGCAGACATTTTGGACTGTGTAAGGTTGGATGGTGGGAACATGTGAAGACCTCACAGTAGGACCCCAGCTTCTTCTCTCACTTGCTGAGAGGAAAGAGCACGATCTGCTTCACCACTGTGTAGCCCTGATATATTCTTATGTGCTAAATTAATATATAAATGTAAATAAAAATGAAATTCCCAAATCTTAATTTGTTGCTGGCACCAGTTACCCATAGTAACATTCTGTTATTCATTAAATACATATTATGCACTGATCTATTATCTATTCAATGTCACTTATAATCTTTGTATTGAGTATTGCAAGTAATAAACTTAAAGTATTGAAGTTAAATTATTTGTGTCATTACAAACGAGTTAATGGACAGCTTCTGTCAGTGTGCCATTGAAGTCAGTAACTCCCACAAACATGAATCAAGTAAAACTAGAAGTACTAAAGATGAATACTAATAAAGGAAGAGCAAGTGGGGAAAATCTGATAAGTAAAAGTAGCCTGAGTGAATGTAATTGCTTTCCCCTTGACAACAAAATAATTTAGTTTTAAAAAAGATTATGACAGGGTTATGAAAAAGAAAGTTCACTTCAAGTACATGCCAGTAATCTGACCTTTTTTTACTTTCTGCTGCCTCCCTGGAAATTCTCATCTGTTTCCAAACAGGCCTCGTGGGGAGTTCCTCAGGGGGGATCCTTCTGGGTTATGAGATCCCTGGCGCGGATCCTGGGCTGGGCCGGCATGCTGGCACTGCCGCAGTACTGGCGCAGAGCTTTGCCAGTATTGGGAATGCCAGAGGCCTGCCACGCTCCTGCTGGGAGCCTCCCGGGCAATTAGACTGCTGTAGTAGTGAGCTGCTGTCTGAACTGTAAAGCAGAGGAAGAGGGGAACACGACCAGTGATTAGAAACACAGATCGCTTTGACATTGTGCTGTCTTTCATGTTAATTTTGACACCTATTAGATTTTGTTGGAGCCTTTCGACAACAATGTGGACTTGTTTAAGCTACATTTGAGCCATTTTGACTCAGACATTGTAATTTAGATTATCCAGTGAAAAACTCTAGTTGTCCTAATTCAGTACCAGTCAATAAAATATGATTACATTATAGTATTTCTCTCTTTTAACCTTCTTAATTAGCCAAAAGGTGAAAAAATGTTATTACATTTTTCTTATCTTAATGCTCTATCAATTCCTATGCTTAAAATGTTCTCTGATTGAACTTGTATGTTATTTTTTTTTGTCAAAATAACATCATCATCTGTGCTAAACAAGTCTGTGGTTTTGTTCCTGTGTAAGTGCATTTTTTTGTAAATACACCTTTTTTGTGTGTTTTGGCCTTTTGTACACCAAGGAATGGTGTTGAGGGTCTCTGAAAACACCCATTTTGGAAAAATCCTGTCCAAGTTAAGGTTTTTTTTTGAAACTCTGCTTCAGGGTTCACAAGAAAACAGAGGAAGCACACAAAGTCAGTTTTTCATATGTTTTATGCTACACTGAAACACCATCTTACATGAGCATTGTGCTTTCTAAGCTGATTTATTTACACACTTACACAAACATGTACAGTTGCTTTCCCGTTAAGTTCCTGTTTTTCACAACCGTGCTTCATTAGATACAAACAATTTTGTTCCTGCATAATTATTATAAGTGCAACTGTATTAAAGGATGGCATACAGGTGACTTTTCACTTGAGGTGGGCTGTCATAGTTTCCCATCATCATCATAATTCGCTTCATCTTTCAAAGCTTCAAACCCAGATCACTGAAGAAAACCATAAGAGATATACACTGCAGCAAAAACCAGTTCAAGGTGGCTGTGGCTTATGGGTGACTGGTTGGAACCCTACAGCAAATGAAGGTTAGCCTAGTTTTTGCTGCCCCACTCAGGCAAGGCATACAGGTTAAAGGTAAAACTCCTGTGACCCTGAAATACCTGCTGTAGATGCTGTGGGGCTCCAAACACTTTATTGCACCTTGCCCCCAAGGCTACCACCCTGGGTAAGTTGAGATCTTGCACTTACATCACCCGGCTCGGGCAGGTTTGTGCTTGTAGCAGTGCATTTCTCATTTTGATTTCACCTAACTTGTGACCCATGACTGCCTCTGTTTGTGGTTGCCATTGTTGCCACGGTGATTAACTGTTACTGCTTTCAGTATTGCTTAGTGCACCTCTCACATGCCAAATATACACTCGAATTTGTTGTCCAATCGTAATACTACATCAAACATCACTTCAAGACAGGTATAATATTAACTGGATGCTAACATTTGTGAAGACATACCTGAAAAATACTACTCTGAGAGAAAACCTTGTGAAAAATAAATAGTGATAACAGCCCTGAAACACGGACTAAAAGTGACAGCTGGAAGTCATCCTTATACTATCAACAACTTTTAGAAACTACATCAAGGAATGTTCAAAGAGCGCCAACCTCCACCAAGGTATTTTTGACATTTTTAGCTGAGTTATTATTGAAAATGTGGAAAACAGCCCTATTCTGCAATGTTTAGAAATCGTTTGAAAATTGTTGGATCTGCGTCCAAATTCCACATCCCTTCTTCCTGGTGCCATGACCAACAGTAGCTATATCTTGTTCACAGATAGATGGCAAACAAAATAACAATCAGAAACATGGCAGCAAAAAACATAACCTTCTCGGTAAAGAAAACAAGCAAATGTAAGCCTATTACTCACAAATACATTAACATTGAAGAATTTCTTGTAGATGACCTACTAAAACTGATGAACTAATGACCCAAGCATATGTTTGGGAGATACATAAATAATATCCATGGTCATGTACAAGAGATCAATGGGTTTTTGAGTCTAATATATCTTTTTTTTCCTGTGGTCTTTATCAGATGTGAATGTCACTTTGCAGGGATGGAAAAATTAAAAAGCCTGTGCAGCAGTTTCAAACAGGGGTCAAAGCTATATGACACTGTTTATGCCTCAGACCCTCTGCTCTGGTCACCTGACTGAAAGCACTCATCTGATACCAAAATAAACATCAAATTTAGTTGAAAAATGAGACACTACAATTTTAAATGGCCTAAAAATAGACACACTTGTCCTTAAAAAACTGATGTACCACTGTTTATTACTTTCCAACAGCCTGCCTATGACACTGTAGTCTAATCTTGCCTGGTAGACAAAAAATAAACGTGAATTCCTTGATAGTATTTATTACCAAAGATGTATTTTCAGCCAAATATTGACTCTGTTTGGTCAGAATCAACATTTTTAGTGGTATAATCCATTGATAATGTTAACACTGACTTTATGCAGTGTAAACAGACATATTGATTCAGGTTACAGTAAGCACTATAGTTGTATGCATTTTGCTCTCAAAGTGTGCATGACATGATAAGTCCTTGGACGAGGAGCCTTGATTTGATATGAGCAAAGGGTGAAAAAAGTTGCCCTCCTTCTATCCATGTCCCTGTCACCCCGGCGGAAAGAGGAGTGGATCGCTCACACTCTGCCTGTCTCTCCTCCTTTCTCCCTTCTCCATCTCTCCGTCTGATGAAAGAGGAGCTATGATCGCTTCGACAACAAAGGGCCCCGACCGCCTGTGTTTGGATGAGGCTCTCCTTTCTTCTCTCCTTCCTCCTCTATCTATCTCTTCTAACCCCCTCTGATCTCACTTACTCCCTCTTTCCTCCATGTCCCACCCCTCCTCTACCCTTCTCCCCCTTCTCTCCCTCCCTTCCTTCCTTGCTGCTCTATCTCTTGCTGCCTGATGCCACTCACTTGCGTCGCTCCTCCGTTCTTCGTTAGGGCCCCGGCGATACAATCAGGGGACGGAATTAAAAATCAGAAAGTGTCCTTGTCGGAGAGACACCCCGGATGGCGCACTTTGATGTCTCCTCGGAAATTTGAAATTCATATGTTGTCACACTTCATTTTACCCCCTCCCTCCCTCCCTCTCCTTCTCTCTCTCCCTCCTTTTCTTTGCCTTCCTCGTCCTCTTCCCCGTCAAGTGCCATCATGTACTATTCAGTTAGAAAACGAAGAAGAACGTGTGACGCACCGAACAAGTGTTTCCGAGCACCCTTTCTTGTCTTTTATTTTTCATGTTTTTACTTTGTGAAGAAGGCGGGAAGACATAATGAATCATTTAATTTTCTTTTGATTGTAGGTGCTGGGGGTGCGTGGGCTTTAGAGGTGCATGACAGGGAGAGAGGAACCACAGGACGCGGCGGCGGCGGGGGCCACTTTGATGCCATATCAGAACCCACCGCCAAGTCAGAGCTATTTGACAGAGTGAGGGGAAAAGGGTGGCTGCCTCACGCTCTCGCAGCGCACACACATTTTCAGACAGGCACATAAACTCTCTGGCAGAAATCCTTGCCACGTCCCTAGAGTAAAAAACAAATAAATGCACATGCTGTTCAAGTTTCTCTCCACCCTTCAAAATAAAAGACTGGAGTATGGACGTAATCCTGTTATGGCTTCAATAAAGGAAACATCAAAACATATTAATTTTACGCTGTGAGTCACTGTGAATGCATTGTTGAGATCTGAAGGGGATCTCTCTTGTAGAAAAGAGTGAGTAAGAGTAATTAGCAATGAGTCAATGGTATTAATAAACAGCTGCCTTCAAAAAGGAAACTGAAGAGATGAGTTTGAAAAATGACACATTTCTGGAAACATTTCTAATTCTTGTGTTGGAGAAGGAGGGAGGAAGCCCTCCAGATCAAAATTAAGGCTGATCTTCATCTGGTGTCCAGGTGAAGCTGGATGGAGAAGCAGGGAAAGTCACATCCACACTTGTGTTAAAAATGTCATCAGAACAGCCACTGGAAAACATTTTATAGCTGGCTCAACAAAAGAAATCGATGAAACATATGATTTTAAAAGGCTCAAACCATACAGGCAGAAAACTTTCTTAATGGTCAGTTCCTATAAAAAGTTTCTGCATCCATACACTGTATGTGGTTGATCACAAAAATGATATCTCTTCTTCCTTCCATGACCAGCATTGCCTGAAGACTTCTACAAAATCTGTAGTCAACATTTTTAGTGATCATGCCAAGAGGCAAACTCAGACGGTCTGCCTTTTCGTACTCTCCTGAAATTCTCCTGTGCCACCCTGAGGTGGTCTGCCTCACACTTTGAGAACCACCTTTAAGGGATTTGTTTTCAAACACTCTTACTCAAGGATGAACTCACTAGATTTTGGAGTGATAATTCAAAGGCCAAGGTCAAAGAGGCTTTTGTTGACATTTTGTCTTTGGATGTGATATCTCTGACGACACTTGAGGGGATTTCCTCCAAACTTTTCACAGATGTCTGCACCGACCCTCATATGATTCCAACTGGATTAAGGCAACCAAAGGCCAAAGTGAAGAGACACATGTTCACCCTTGGCTGGTGAATGTGATATCTTACGAACCCGTGGAGGGGCCTCCATCAAACTTAGCACAAATGTCCACTCTGGCTGGAGGATGGGCAGATAACGTAATGGGGCTCACATGTCAAAGGTCTACATTATGAAGTCTCATGTTCACCATGGTTCTATCGATGTGATATCTCATTAACACTTTCTTTAAAACATATCTAATTAAACAGATGATCTAAATCGCATTAACAACTGCAGTGTAAACAACAAACCCCACTCCACACCCCACAAACTTCCTCCCACCTAAAAATCTGAGACATAAAAGCAAAATAAATAAATAAACATTATTCATTATTAACATGATATATTATGATATTGTGCAGATAGAACCTGCAGTAATCCAAATAGTTAGGATTGCACCAAGATAAGTAATTTTCTTACTGCAGGTTTGTGCCACCTCATTCTGCTGTTTACATTCAAGGTAGGCAGGCGCACAGGAGTCTTAACAGTTTGGAGATAGACCATTGAGAATAAACACTTGTTGGGAGTTTATTGAAATAATTTAGCAGATGTTTCAATGTAAATAGAGCATACCAGAGCAGCCTCTCGGGCTGAACTGAATCTTTTCCAGCTGAAGTAGAAACACGACATCATGGAGCTAAGCTTTAACAGGGTGACCAAGAGGACTTCCACACAAGAAAATACTTTTATGTGCTAACAAGTAAGACAAAGCAATGGCAATTTCCTGAGCTGCTGTAGTCTTAAAATTTATCTGGAGGTTTACCAAAAAGTACGTTTGTGTGGGGGGCAGATTAATGACAATATCTAGGACATCAGAGATGGATTTAAAGAAAGATTGTCAATAACTGGACAGCTTAGAGCAAGACTTAAACATGTGTGAGGTAAATGGCACCTGGGAGCATCTATTGCACACAGCTGTAAAATTAATAAAGTTTTCTTGAACTACAGTGAAGTTGTAAAAATCAGAAAACCTCAGATGTAATTCAGTCTCAGATTTAATAAAACTGCTACTAAACTAGTTAGCATCTATGCTGACCTGTATATGGGCAGAAACTTCCTACTAGTGACCTCCTCGTAGTTCCCACCTCTTTCTGCTCTGAAGGACTCTGATTGGGCTGTCCTGGTACAGGTCACTCACAACTGTTGTAGATTGGAGAGTGGCAAAATGAATCTGCCTAATTACAGACATCAAATCAGGCTGATCCGGCTCCACTGCAGGGTTAAGATCTCGTTTAAATCTTTGCACAAATGTGTGCTCTGAATCAAGGATAAACTGATAGGATCATTGACATCAAAAGTCTAGAGAAGTGTACCACATGTTCATCCCTAGTTCAAATATATTCTTCAAATCAAATAATCACAACAAACACCCCAACTCCTTTTCTTGACCAACCACTTTAACTTTACTTGTGTGCCTTAAGGAGAGATACAGCCCCCTTTAGAGAAGATCGAACTCATTTTTGAAGATTGCCCCTCTTTTGGAATGCATATTTGGATCATGAAGTGTAGAAAAGTGAATAAAAATACCTATCAATGAATCAATGACACAAATCGACAAAATTCTTCAAATCAAAGAGAAATTCAAAGCGCTGCATCTAAAAAGTGACGCATATCTGGACACATTTCTCATTTTTGTCAGAGAAGAAATGAGGGGGCACATCACAGGGTCCCTGGTAGCCCCCTCCCAAGACAGTTACAAATGGGCATAAAGGTGGGCTGGGGTTTGGACGAGGGGGGGGGGGGGTTTAGGGACAGGGATGTGGGAGTCCCATTGGTGCACTATACACCCTGATTCATCATTAATCACTCCTGCTGAGCCCCTCGGACCCTCCCACTCCTCCTCTTGTCTTCCACCTATAAGACCCACTCCCAAAGGTGGTGGCACCCCCCACCTCCACCACCATCATCAACACTACCCGTAACACTTGCCCCTCCTCAAAACAACAATTTCTTCTACCCAGCACCTCGGGACAGTCCTAGTCTCCACATGTCTTTCTCTTTCTTTTAAAAAACCCTCTTTCACTCTCCATCTATGCGTTTCCCCCCTCCTGCACTACTTTTGTTCTTTCTTTCTTTGTGACAAATGGGTTTTAATAAAAGCTGACAGAGCGATGAAATTAAAGGAGTGCATCCCGTGGCCGGCTATAGCTCCAGCCTGAGCGTGGCACTGACATATTTAAAACAGGGCCTTAATTCAGTAGCCCGCTCCCCCCTGTCCTACATCACCGTGGCTCCTCACTGTTATCAGAATCATTATTACCCCCTGACACTGTATTGTTGTTGTTAAAAAGATCAACTGGAAGCAGAGGAGACAGGCATTTAGCAGCCTGCTTTCGTCCTTGTGCCAACAGTGACCCCTATAAAACAGTTTATTCCATTGACCCTATTAGCAGATATTAGGCCCTGTCTCCCATGTTGCCTCATTACAGCCCTGCATCATAAAAAAAAGAAGGAAAAGGGGGTTGGGATGGAGATGGAGGCTAGTAGGGGAGACAGAAAGCAAGTGCGCGTCTTTTCCGAGGGAACCCTTCCATAAGGAATAACTGACACGGAGGACTTACCCACGCCTCGGGAGCTCTCGCCCCGACGTTAGAAAGCATTGTTTTGTTGGATTACGGGGTGAGGAGGGGAACCTAATCCCCTAATTTTTAATCTCTCCTGATTCCAGAGGGATGCATAAGAGACTGAGGGGGGGGCTTCCCTGACACAGCTTGGGTAGGTGGGTTGCAAAGATGGGGGTACGTGAGGGGGAGGGGTGATGGGGATAAGAAAAAGGAGGCTCCATAACAAAGGGGTGTATATTTTTGTTTGGGACGGACCATATTGCATCTTAAACTTTTGAGACAAGATTAACGAATCCGAGAAGCAGCGTTTGAGATGGATTTGAAATCAAAACTGAGCTGTGGTAGGGCTGGGGGACATATTGAGTTACGAGATATATTTAATTTTTTCTCATGAGAAACAGGGTAAGACGCAGAGTGCTTTATTTTAAAGGATAAGTTCGGTTTCTACAGCTTTCACATTGTTTATAGAATGAAGTAGAACAATATACTCACCCAGAAGGCTTTCCTGATCCAAACAGTGCTTCGGGAGAAATTTAGATCCAAAATCGAGCAGCGGGCATCTGTATAATGGTAGCACATAGGGCATGTATAGCTCCGCTCCTAAAACTGCATTAATCGTCCAAAAACTCATTAGTTTCACCAATATTTCATCATGGTCCGCTCACGCTACTCCTCCATTACAGTCTGTGTCACTCCAGACATGTTTTGTGGTTGTGCTGACCTCTGAACTGAAGAAGAAGAACGCTTGCCTCCGCGCATGCGCAGTACGGCTCATTGTTTCAGGGGAAGACCGTCGGCTACACAGCGACTTTTTTCTTCCAGTTTTTTGCAAAATGGACAACTATCTATCGGATGAAGATGTTGTGGAGGAGAACTTTGAATATGATGGGTGTCCTTACAGTTTCGAGCCAGAGTATACAGATGAGGAGCTCATTGAAAGGAGGACACGGAGGCAAAGAGAAGAACAGCTGGCCAGAGAGTACTGTGCATGCGGGGAGGCAAACATTCTTCTTCTTCAATTCAGAGGTTAGCACAGCCACAAAACATGTCTGGAGCAACACAGACTGTAATGGAGGAGTAGCGTGAGCGGACCATGATGAAATATTGGTGAAACTAATGAGTTTTTGGACGATTAATGCAGTTTTAGGAGCGGTGCTATACATGCCCTATGTGCTACCATTATACGGATGTCTACCGCTCGATTTTGGATCTAAATATCTCCCGAAGCACTGTTTGGATCAGGAAAGCCTTCTGGGTGAGTATATTGTTCTACTTCATTCTACAAACAATGTGAAAGCTGTAGAAACAGACAAGCATTCACACACTCAGCCACACCTAAGCGAAATTTGGAGTCACCAGTTAACCTAATGAAAGTGTTTTTGATCAGTGGGTGGAAGCTAGAGTGCCTGTGGAGAACACATGCATGCACGGGGAGAGCAGGTAAATGCAGGTCCATGCAGCAAGGCCTTGGCCAAAAATGCTTAGACCCAGCAATCCTCTTTCTGTGAGGCAAGCATCACTGTGAAACCAGATCCATTTGTCACTTAGCAAAATAAGATGACAGAGTGACAACAGTCCGTGGCTCCAGCTAGTTTAAAAAGCTATTTAAGAAGCTATTTTAAGGTGTGACATAGCATCCAAATATTCAATAGAAATCAGCACAAGTGTAAAAAAAGAGAGACTTTTATCTCCCACTTATTCAGGGTTGGCCAGGATAAGACCCGACAGGCCCACTCATGACACGTGGCTGTATTTGGATATTTACCTCCGCCAAGGAGGTTATGTTTTCGGGAGAGTTTGTCTGTCTGTCTGTCTGTCTGTGAGCAAAATAACGCAAAAAGTTATGGATGGATTTTGATGAAATTTTCAGGAAATGTTCAGCATGGGAAAAGGAAGAACTGATTCGATTTTGGTGTTGATCCGGATCACCGTCTGGATCAGCCATGACAAAAAATGCGATTTTCGAGAATAACTACTGAACTAAAATAGATATCATGATGAATCTCGTTGCTAACAGTATTTTTTCATGGTCAAGGAATCTAAACATTGACATGAAATAAAGGTAGGACTAATATTTATGGTGAAAATCACAATATGACTGACAACTGTGGTGCTGGCAGAGGTCTGCGCTCTCCGAGTGCTTTTCTAGTTTTTATATTTATTTATTCTGGCACTGTGACAACTTTTTGTTAATTCTTTGAATGAAAAATGTTAAGATATATATCATGCATTGCCATTCCGCTTGCAGCCACTGACATGTTATTGTTGGTCTATTTTGATCATCCATATATTGCGGGACATTAAGAAAGTATACAAACTCACAATATCAGAGGTAAAATCAAGAGTAAAAAGATAGTTGCACATGAGTATGCTTCAACAAAAATAATTCCAATCCTATTTGTAGTCGGTGCACCAAACAACATTGAGCATCTCTCTGTGACAGTGATAACATATCCTTCTCTCCAAACATTTCTGCTTTGTCATTTCATCCCCTCGCCTCCGTGAGTCTGGGTGTGTGGATAATTTCTCAGACAGCTTACAGTGACAGGCTTTTGGGACGGGGGGATAAGTTGTCTGGGAGCTCATCCCCATAATCTGTGAAGGATATACAGGGTCTCCCCAGGCGGGATACAGGGACTGTTCACCTGCAGCATTAGCCAAATAAGATTAGGAGCTGGACTGGAACCCAAACACTCGCTGTGGGCGGAAATATATGTGAGTGTATACAAAATCTCATAGGAGGAAAATTTGTTTGAAATTTTAAAGCTGAAAACACACTTAACACCTTTTGCAATGGGAATTTTAACATCCAGTTGATGCACAAAAACGCACGAGGGGAAAGAAGGGACATCAAACCTCTGCCTGGGTTCAGCTGAAGGCCTCTTTCAAATGGAAAGTTAGCCATGGAGCTGGCGGGAAGCAGAGCAGGACGGATGGAAACAGGGACGGTGGGAGGGAGGGTGGTCTCAGGCGGACACAGGGAGTTGGAAATCATTGCGTCCATTGACGGAGTAACCTTGGGCGGCTTCCAGCGTGACTGAGAGAGTGAGTGAGCGACGGGGTCCTGGAGCCGGGCCAAGCCGAGCCTTTGTGCCAGCAGCCGCCACATTCCAATCAGCCACGGATATTTATACTCTGGGCCTAATTGAAAGGTTGGCTTGTGAACCATCTGCATGCACCCACACTCCAACTCCCCCTGCAAGACACACGCTCACACACTCTCATATAAATACACCCACACACACACAGACAGACACCCTCCTCAGTTCTTCGCCACCGCAGACACAGCCAGCTTTGACCCGCAGAAGAGAGAGGCCAGACGTGCTGCATCTGTGACGGCTAACAACCCAAGAGGGCAGAAATGGAAAAGGGTGACTTATGAGGACAGCGAGCCAGCCAGAGGTTAAATTCAGAATTTGTTTCCTGTTGGTTATTTTTATTTCTACTCACAAGAATATATGAGAAGATCTGGAAATTTGTGGTCATCCTGAGACAATGGGCTGCATTCCCACATACTTAAACAGAATTCCAGGTGAAATTACAAAAGTACAATAATGTCTACTTTCCTATTGTTCAGTGCTCTAAGTTCTCTAGTTGTCTCCTCTCAGAACTCCCCAACATCCCAGACGAATAATTGAGAGCCAAATTTCTGAGTGTCCAAAAGTTTCCATTATTCAAGTTAAATTAACAAAAAAACCAAGGTGTTGACTACACATGGAAAAGAAAATATGATGGGATGACGAGACAGGAAAACAAGTTTGTAAATCTTCATGTAATTTGGTCACAAGACAATAACATCTTTTCTTTTTAAAAAAGGAACAAAAGTTAAACAATATCATGATGATGATGTATTAGATACAATAATGCGTCTTCACCCAGGGCTTCCATGTATCATTGCTTTGGCAGCATATCTGTCTTTTCAGGCACACATCTGCAACTGGATGGAATTAGCACAAAGATTTATTTAGGGTTTAAACAAGTGTTGACCCCTCACTTGAATTGTAAAACTAAAATAGATAACTTTTAAGCAAATTGTAAAGTAAGGTGAAATAAATCAAAATAGTATCGATATTACAGTTACTCTTCGAAGTTAGCTACTTAGTTGTGTTTTCCCCAGGGTTTACTGGTATGATAAGGTGTACATGTGGCTAATTTTAAGTTTATGGATTTAAAAAAAGATGCAAAGGGCCTTGTTATCTGCTTTAAACTTACTTTTAAACATGTTTTAGATTAGTTTAGAGAAGGAAAAACTACTAAGAAACTTAAAATTAAAATAATGTTTATTGTCTTTAGTTCTGAGAACTTGAAATTTTGATCAAAACTCCTGAGGGGAGTTGTTAACTGCTCAGAGAACATACTGAAACTCATACTGACCCTTAATGAACAAGTTAGACAATAATTCCTCTTAATGCCTTAAATGTATGGCACAGGGTACCTGACAGTGAAAAAGCACATTAGGGAAAAAGCTCCATGATCCATTTCTCACCAACTCTTGAGTTATACATATGATGAGCTAATAAGTGAGATTTCATTGTTTCTTCAAAGTGACACTTGGTTTACCTTATAAAGGTGCTAGATTTGCCAGATTCCATGACTGACATCAGGTAGATCCATATTACAAAATTTAAATCTGAAACAATGCGCCCACTCAGACAATGACAGATAATTTCAGCATCCTGCAGATAAAGGGGCAGCACAATGAGCCTGGTTTGGTTATGCCAAAAATAAGAGACAACTGCAAGAGTCTGAAGAGTTCATGATGAATGTGACAGATAAAACATTCATGCACTCATCCTCCAGTTTTTCTTGAAAAGTCCTACCCTTGCTAAACACCTTTCTCTGGGATGGTGGTAAAATTTACCCTACAGAAATGTGAAACAGTTCTTCATGTGTGGAGAAATAAGACTAATAGTTTCAAAAGTAACGCAAAAATCACCTCAAATGAAATTTCCTCGCACAGTTTTAAACAGTCTCGTACCTGAAGGCACCACAGGACCTGCTCTGAGCCTGAACTAAAGAATGAATCAAAGGTGTAGTTCACTGTGGATGAGCACTTTATCGTCAGGAGTCTGGAACTCCAATCACTGCGTTTGTTTGCTGTACCAGCAGAGCAATCCATCAGGAGCCATAGATCTTTAGTGTTGCACTCAATGGGTGCCTTCTTGGGCTCTCACTGCCCCCTCCCACATATGTACATCAGGTATTATTAAGGCTTACTAATTCAAAGCATAACACATGTATTCACATTCTGTTGCTATCATCTCTACTAGTTACCTTAATATGTGGCAAACACACCCTTTCAAGATAAAATCACAATCAGTTTATCGATTTGTGCAGCAGTACTGTCAACAATGCAACTATAGCCAGCACCATATGTCCTCTCAGAAGTGTTGTAACAAGTGACACGCACTGAACTGCCTCAATTCTGCATCAGAGAGTTTCAGTCCCTTGCACTCTTACGCTCCTTACAGTGGAGGGGAAGCATTTGGGTGGGACTTCAGTCAAACAGACAAACACAAAAAATGTACTGATCATAACAATAAAACACAGGTGCAACAAGCTGTTGGCCTAATGTGTGCTAATCAATTAAATGGTTGTAATGATATTTATATGTAGTCATTTAATGGCACAACAACATTACATATTTTTTGGGGGAATCCTGTGTCTCCTTCCCGAAAACCAATTCCTCCTAATAATAACAGACAGCAGTGCGGCATGGGAACTTTTAAACCAGTGATAATTGCTCCAAAGTGAGCCGACAAACCTGTGTTGAATATCAGTTTGCAGCTGAGGGAGTCTGGCAGCTGATAAAAGGAGCTGAGCACCAGTGTGAGATAAATGACTTGATGATTGATTACTGCCTGAAGCAGAAAAATGAGCACGGCTCAAAACCAGTCGGTGACGTTTGTTTAATGAACATTTTCTCACAGTGACTCTCTATATCACACAGAAATGACTGGGAGATCCAGCTTGATGGGTAGACCTTTTAAATCTCTAAAAATAACCCTGAATGTCATCACCTTCCTCACTCACTCCCTCCTACTGTATATCTGATCTTACTACAATGAGAACCTCTTAACCTTCTGTAAAACTAAATTCATTTCAAAGAGGACCAGATAAGAATCGTTCTGTCCTACTGTTAATCCAGTTTCAGTATTTATTTTACAATTAAAACTACTGTCTGACAGTTTTATGCCTCCGTGAGGAACTATTGACAGGTAAAAGTACAGCTGTGGGCAAGAGGAGGGGCTACAGTGGTTTTTGCAATACACTTAAAATAGTTAGCATTTTGTGCTAAAGTTATGTGTTTGAGCTTCAAATTGATCCATAAAATTCTGATCTTTGATTTTCAAATTGTATTATGTAATGCACCCTCTTGTTATAATACAGATTAGTTTCAGAATTCACAAGAATCTCTAAGAACAGTTGAAACGTCTTGTTTTCATAAGCAGAGAATCAACATCTAAAGAAACCGTTAGCCCTTGACCTCCGAATTCTAATCAAACTCATGCTCAAGAAAGTGCAAACAGTTGTGCAAATTTGGATGATGAATCCATCATCTATCGTGCCCTCACCTTTTGACCCTAAACTCTAATAAGTCCATCAGGGTTTACATTTGTGCAATGTCCAAAGAAAAAAAACTTTTATAGTCTCAGAATTCACAAGAGCTGACCTTGAAGCCCAATGAATATGACATATGACCCAAAAACATCATCAATAATAGACATTTGAGAAAAACTACAAAACAAATTCTTGAAAAGTTCTTGAGATGTTGTGATCACAGTAATGAACTTGATGGGAGGAGAGATGATCCCAAACATGCTGCTCTGGTTGTGGTTCTCGCTTCCAACAGTACAAGGAGCCAAAAATGACAAAAACTGACTAAATAAAATAATATTTTCATTTTATTTGCCAAAAATTGCAAACTAATCAGGACTTCTGTAAACCATTAGGAAGATTAAAAATAATCAAATGGATCCAGCATGTCTGCTGATGTTTGTAATAAAATCAGTGGTTTAACATCCAGCCAGCATCCTCCTGACTCCTAATCTTCACTGTAAATCTAATGTGAAAATCTAAACTACAAGTTTAACCGACTGACTAACCACATGCCAGACAGGGAGCCAAAACCAGGACTCCAGGGAGCAGCGTTACAGTCAAACACAAATACCCGACTTCTGTCTCACAAGCACAGAAATGCAGCAGAGGCTCATGGGATTGGGTAACTAAACCCACTGATTAATGAACAATTAGTGTTGTGTTGTGTCAGTTAACAGGATGGAGCTGCTGGAGTTTGCAGAGATGGCGAGGAGTGCGTTAAAGCTCTCGGCGGGCATCCAGCTGGCCCCTCGCTCATCTCTGGGACGTGCTGGGCTTCCTCTGCCAGCTGGCACAGGAACACAGCGTCATGTTCATTCATGACAGGCATCTCCAAAAACTTGTGAGAAACCTCGTGATTCTTGAATGCTCCTTTCACAGGATGATTTCAAAAAGGGGGAAGAAATAAAAAAAGAGAAAGCGCACCTTCTTATCTTTTCTGAGCCAAGGACATTCAGGGCAGCTCAGAAAAGTTTTGTCAATATGTTGCCCAAAACATTATTTATGTTTGTTGTGTGCGATGGCTCTCACATTTACATTATCCAAAAAAAAGTTTAAACTGACAAAAAAGTTTGTCACAAAGATAAGGGTCTCCATCATAATTTTTGCAAGTGCTATTCATCTTTGGAGACTGTTTTAAATGGAAAAATGCCAAAAATATGCATATTTAAAAATGTCAGCAAACATACTTATATGGCTCAGATTTGACTGTTGATGTTGGAATGACACTTACGGTACACAGTTTGACAAAAAGAGTTTTTCAGCTTGCAAAAGTTTAGAATAAATAGCAAAACAACATATTATATTGCAAAATTGACCACAATATTTCACTTGTCTCAATGAACACATTGCCATCATATTTATCAAACAATACAATATTATACAGCCTATAGCATCTAAAATGTTATGGTGCAATAATATTTATAAACAAAGAATCAAGCTTCATTACACTCAGTTTAAAATGTTATTCTCTTATGCACAATATTGGCTTAAATTTCACATCAAGTATGACTGAATTAACTTAACTAATTTTGATCAATGGTACATTTGTTAGGATTGCACTGGGAATTCATAATGATCTGCATTACTTTATCAAAGTCTGAAAAAACTGTGCATGCATTGATTGTGTCTGATTTTTCTGAACTTCATAAGCTACTAACAAAGCTGAGAAGCATGGGGATTTGTGGCTGAGTTTGCTGCATGTAACTCTGTCTTACTTTTAAAGAAGAATATTTAATTTCTTTATGGTTTGTGCAGAGCCAAATGCATTCCTCTTCGTTACTACTGCATTCTCAGAGTGGCATCTTTCAATGCATCTTATGTACTTTTCAGGATTTGGTGGTAAGATGTGCTAATTGAATGAAATGTTTGATTTCTTGATTCAAACCTGTGTGAGCATGCGTTTATGCAGCTATCTGACACTGAATTTATTCCAGGACAAGTTGTTGTTGGCTTGATTAAAAAGTTGCTTATGCATGAACTTCTATGAATCCTTTCACAATCTTCTATTTTAAGTCTTAAAGTACATACAGCAGCGTGTCCTCCTCCTTTACATTCAATAGGAAATCATTCGCTCAGAGCAATCAAATATACTTCAATAACAACAGAGATAAACAACACTCATCCGGTCTAATTTCTCTGTGGACCACCCAGCTCAATCAATTAATTACCTAGTCTCTGTGTTTTTTACTGGGGGGCATAGTAATGATCTTTAAATATTAATTTGGCTTTGTCCAGGGACTGATATGAGGACTCTGTTGTTGTCTCCTGGATGTGTGGTTGTCAAGTACGAGGCACACAGCAGTGGGAGAACCTGGATAGCCAGAGGAGAGTTTGGGCTGTTTGGAAAGAGAGTGCAAAGAGAAACTATAGTACACAGTTTGTTTTATGTGCACACTATAACTACAGCAAGTTGGTTTATAGGCCTCCATGGAAAAATGGTTTAGATACATGTTTTTTAACAAGGACTTGAGGTAACATTGCCCTTGCTTTGTGTCTGCAAAATGAAATAAGTTTAACCTTGAGGATGAAAAGACATGTGGGCAAAATATTGAGAAAAAAAAACTCCCAGAATGATTTTATGGTAGTTGTATCCATATCTCTGCCTTAAAACTGGTCATCAGTATTTGAAGGTATGAAAATTTTGTTAGAATCTACAGCTGATATTTGTCTGTTACATATAGATCATATTTATCCCATACATTGGCTGTAAATTTGGCAGAATGTATCATGTACAATAGTTGTTTACCACATACTAATTGCTAAATTTCAGCTTTCATCAATCAAAATAATTCGAGGTTAAAGAATAAAATGTTGTTTTCTTGTTTTATGTCTGTTTGTAACACACATTAACCTACTATCACCGTAATAGGAACAGGTTAGTCTTGATAGATTGACAGCTTTGAGCACTGAGCAAAATATACTGGTACTGATATAGGTATTACTGATACTGGATTTGGGAATGTTGGCATTTAAGATATTGTTAAAAATCCAACATTGTGCATGTCTGTATTATATAATTTTTGAATATTGCATTCACAAGCAATGGATAAAAAAAAGACACATTGACCTTGACAACTAAACTCTGTTGTGTTTCTCAAGTCCAGGGCATTTTGACAGGCAGGGAGCAGACCTGCACTGGATGAGCTTCAGCACACACACCGCTTTAAACTCAAAGTCTCCCAGAACAAACACATTTGTTCTCTGTCTCTAACGTAAATCATACTCACATCATTTACCACTTGTGGCACTGAAGCTCAGTCCATAAGGTCTCATGCTTGGAACCAGAGGGTGGTTGGTGTAAGTCCTGATTGGAAGTTAGTTTGGTAGCTGCGGAGATGCAAGCTGACTTCCTGGGGACTCTGCTGCCAGGTACAGCAGTCGGTCTGTTAAATCAACCGCTGGTCAAATGAGTGTTTATTTTAAGCTCTACTCTGCAGAGTGGATGAGCTGCACTGCATTGGGAGGCCATAATCATAACATCCTGGCTGGACTATTGCAATGGAGTCCTGTCCAGGGTTCCTAGCAAAACCCTGGACAGGCTCCAATATGTGCAAAACTCTGCTGCCAGGGTTCTTGCTTGCACGAAACCCTGGCAGCACATCGCCCCCACTCTCATTCACCTCCACTGGCTCCCGGTCAAGTTCCGCATTCATTATAAGCTCCTCATACTCACCTACAGGTCCCTTCATGCACTTGCCCCCCGTACCTGGCTGATCTCTTCCACCAACACACCCCATCCAGGAGCCTGCGGTCATCTGATGCTGGTCTCCTCTCCATCCTGCAGACCAAGCTTAGAACTTTTGGTGACAGAGCCTTTAGTGTAGCAGTCCCCACCCTCTGGAACTCTCTCCCCGCAGAAATCCGCAACTCTCCCGCTCTGGACTGTTTCAAATCACTTCTCAAAACTCATGTTCTCCCTGGCCTTCCCTGTTTAAATATTTTGGAAAGCGACTTTGGGTTCCTTGAAAGGCGCTATATAAATTTAAAGGTGCTATGAGGAGAATCTATTACCGGCGAAATAAAGACTCTGCTACCCATGAGCACACGCGGCGACTGTCGTAGTGCTGCGTTCCAGTAACCTTGGAAATGGGAGTGACATCATCTCCGACTTATCGGCGTTCCACTTGAAGTCGGAAAAAAACATGCTGATCTACCAGGCTATTGGTAGCTGTTGTTAACACGCCCTGCGTTGTTGTTCACAAATACCACATGAAGAATGTGATTATCACTATGGCAGCATTTTTGTAAATATAAGTCTAGCAATACTATGAATACAGCTGATCTAGAGCGACACACCCCAGTCAGAAGTGCAAATAAATGGATTATTACAGGAGCTAAATAACTGTTCACACTGGAGGCATCCATCTTCGATTGTCAGCTCGGGGGTGGTGAGGTTTCACCGAGTTCCCAGTAGGAAATTCAGACTTCGGGGAACATTCCAGTTGCAGTTTCCTACTCAGAACCCGGAAATTCCCACTTCTGACTACAACTGGAACGCGCCAAAGACGTGACTGAAGCCAAAGCATGCGTTTGTTGTGATAAATGCAGCTCGGACCTTCCTCAGAACTCTGCATTGCTTTACAACTTCTTTTTTCAACAACTTACAGGATGCAAAGCGATCAGGTACTGTATCTCTTTCTAGTTATGTAGCGGTAGTTTTTGATGTGTGACAACAAGCAATTTTTGGAAAACTTATTATCGTGGTTGTAGCCGGCTATATGTCGCTACTTACAGCCCGGTGCTCTAAGACGCGTAATATAAATAATAAAATAATATAAATTTGGTCTAGTTTTAATTGTCTTGTTCCCGAAGTTGAGTATCCAGGCCAGTCCTGTCCGACCCGACTGCAAGACTAAGGAATAGCATTTATAGATAACCTATTTTGATGCTATAAAACTCATCTTAAAGTGTGTATTTCGATCAGGCATATATCTAAAAGTGAGACTTTTTTTGTAATTACTTAGAAACTCCTCACAGTCTCTTTAAGTTATTATTATTATTATTATTATCATAGTAATGATTGAAATTCAATTGATGGCCAAGCACTTCAATGTCCTTTGACCTCCAACATCTTCATGAGTCAGAGTGGACTTTGTTGCACATTTTGAAGAAAATCCCTTAGGGCACACTTAGAGTGTTTGTGGACAAACAGTAAACATTTTCCAACCGGATCCTTTGTATGGACGAGATTTGATTCTTGTTATTTCTGTAGGAAAAGAAAAGGCTTTCTTCTTCAGAAATAAACAGATTTTCTAATTTGTGATGATTTCTGCAGATAGTTATGGAGTCGTGGGTGGCTCATGTTGTGCTGAGTAAGAGAATCCACCCACTTAAACCTGCTCAAAGGCCTGACATACAAACTGGAATTCAAGTATCCCCTTTGATCCATTTTATTAAAGCTGCCATGCAGTCACTGGTAATTTTCAACACTCAGTTTGAAGCATCTTTGCACTGGGAAGATCTTTATTTTCATTGCACACATACCTGTTTGTTGTTATGCCCACGTTGTTGGTATTTGGAAGTCAAATAATTAAAAAAATAAAACAGGGTAAATATGGGGAATCATCTAGAGAAGCATTATAAAGAGATGAAGCTTTACAGTAACCGTCTCCTGACCAACAGTGAGGCATACAAACAGGAACCACAACAACATCAGAGTCAAGATCAGGGCTTGTTGTAGCAGTGAGCCTTTAGAGGATAGCATGTATTTTCGTTTAGGCTGTCTTTAATAATTAATTTGATATATTTATTTATCACTCTCCACCACGGAGATACCCAGGTGAGTTGAGTTCCTCTTGGGATGAATGCACAGGGGAGGGGGGAGAGTGGAAGATTCCTTTTCTCTGTTTTTTTCCCTCTATCTCTTGCTCTGCATCAATGTTTGTAGCCCTGAGCAGAGGAAGCCAAGAAAAATTCAGATTTGGCCTCTGTCCACCTTACCTGCAAAATGCTCTGCATCAGCACATTTCCCAGAGTTCCAATGGGCCAAAAGCAAAGAGCGAGGGAAACTGGAGAGATGGCAGCTGGGAAGCTAATTGGATGACGTATTTTCAATAACCTGATTTTTATTTCTTCTAGAACAGAATATAAATATAAAATCTGTGCACAGTAATTGTTGTGTCCACAAATTGTAGAAAATATTTGTTGATGTCAACTCTTGGTTACTGTGCCGGCCATCCTGTTGAGAATATTGTATATCATAAACTGTTTGTTAACCTCATAAAAGACAGAGGTGGAGTTGAAGAGATTTTAGGCCATCAGTATATCAGCCATACCCCTTATCAGCGGTATGAATAACTAAATAAAATAAAACTAACAGGCTATGGAAAAATCACCCCTTGGATATCGTCACAACATAAAGACATGGTCCATCCCAACCACAATTGCTGTTGTGATTGGCAGCCCCCTATTGCCATAGCTTTTAATGCTAATTTATGTGGTAAAGCTGTAAATTTTAACAAAGGTTTTGTATGTGACTTCTTGTGGCTTAGTAGCCAGCATCTGGTTAAGTAAGGAACTGCAGTTCATTACCAGCTGCTTGTTGGGTTGCTGCTTGATTGTCACGCCTGTATCTTAGTGTGATGATGCTGCTTGAGGAGACTGATTTTTGGGTGGCTTTCATGTAGTATTAAAGGGATAGTTCTAGATTTCTGAAGTTGGATCGTGTGAGGGTCATGCCAATTGTGTATACATTAGCCACAGTGACAGGGATCAGCTGTACCACATGACCAGCAAGGAAGCCAGGGTTGTACCCTACTGCTAGTTTGGCCGGGAACTTCATGTAATTTAAAGAGTTTGAGGTCAAGGCAAGACACAAATATATGCATTTTCCACTTGCTAGCCTCTTTGTTGTTTTGAAAATACTCTAATGCAAAAACTACAAGTTCAACTCTTTTCAACTGCAGCTATGGACATTTAACTCATACAACCAAACATCAACCATCCTTAACAATTCCTTTAAGTGTGATGCTTGGAAGAGTCTGTCATCACACATCAGGAGTTTATCTGAGTTGTGGTCATCGGCCTATTTTGGCCATTCATGTTGAGCCTAAATCACAGTGTAGATGCCACACAAGGAAAAAGCTGGAAACAACACATTGGATAAAATAAGATACTGAGTAATTGTTACTGGGATGTTGAGAACATTACTCCACTCAAATCTATTAGCACATTTGCTGCTGTGTGGCATTGGCTCAACTGGCACCGAATGTACTTACTTTGATTACCCAATATAAATCATTGTACTGATTAAAGGCTCTTGATATCGGACAAACTAACACTGTTTTCTCAGGTGCTATAACTATACTATCTACTGACACAGTCAGCTGAAGATCACAACCTGACATGGTCACTCATTACACACAGAGACAGGTACAACAAGAGTTGCAATGAGGAATGCAACACCCTGTACATGAGGGGAACCTACCATCCTTATTCATCTCCAGAAGACGACTGGTCAAAGAGAGGTGTCAAAGTAGTCTTTTTGGCCAAGATAGGGAAACCATCTCCATCTCTTCACATAAAGTATAATGCAGTTTTGGATTCCTTTCGTAAATTAACCAACAACCAGTGAACAAGGACTAAAGAGCATGTGACCCAAACAACCCAGGAAACATCCACTGGTCATATTTTCAGAGGGACACTAAGTCAACTCTGCCAAGAGCTTTCAGATGACCACCCAGATCATTTTCATATTTATGGCCAACTTAGGCTCATATTTCAAGCTCTTCCTCAGTAAACACAGAACTGATGAAGTCTTTTGCCACTTTGATCACTATTGCTTACAAAAGTGTACAGAGGAAAATACTGTATAAACTTTGTGCAGACAGTGGTGATGATGTGGTCTGATCACTCAATCACTGCCAAATTGTCATCCACTGGTGACATTAAATTATTGCTGTTTATTTTTTAGACTTACATTCACAATATGCGTAATTGTTGCCATGTTTGCACTTACCTCTCACACAACGGATTGTTATTTGTAGACAGCCTTAAGTCCTTGAATGCTCTCTAGTGATATCCTCCAGTAACAAGTGTAACATACAGGCAAATGTATTTACAACAGCCCTAATCAGCTAAGATCATGGAAGAAGGAAATAAATAGAAATGAAACATCTCCACTTGTAGGCTATGCACTGTTGCATGACTTAAAAGTATTCTGTATTTTTTAGAGTATTTTGTGTAGCTGCAACCGTCTCCTATCATCACTCACAAACAACATATGTCCCCATTTATAAAAAAAAAAAGCCTTAGACCAAGAATAAGTTACACTGTCAACTCAGTCCTCCATTGCTTTTGTTTTTGGTTATTACAGCTGTTTTGCACAGTCACGTCAGAATAACTGATCTCACATTGTGTTGTTACGACCAAAGTATGAAATGCAGAGGAAAACAAAGTGGCTAACACTGAAACCAAGGTGAGCCAAGCCAAGTATGTCATAACGAACTGAAACAGACCATAGGTTACACCTTCTGACTTGAACTATCCACAAACAAGATGAAGCTAGCCCAAGAACAACTGCTATAGCACATATAGGAGAGCAAGCTGTTCACAGCATAAACCCACAAACTCCTACGGACAAGTTAGCTTTGCACTCATTTAGGGTAGTTTAGGTGATGCTTCCACATTACATGCAGCATGAGGGATGTGGTACTTAAAATACAAGCCCACTGGTCTGAGAGTAAGGCTGTACTCTTTAAGTGGAACTAGTGTAGTAATGCTGAGTGTTGGAATGGAGTCAGGTAGTAAAGCTGCAGAGTGGCCGAGTGCATGATAAGCTCTGCTCAGTTTCAATATTTGTTAGATCATGGATCTTCAATCCCACCACATGCTGTGATCAAAGCCTCCTTTCAACTTCAACCTATATTGAAAAGCACAGCATTTGCAAAGACGTATGCAAAGGTTTTTAAGTATATGAGCTCTCTCTGTAAAGGATATAGGTCAAAAGATGCTCTATATGAAAACGCATACACTGAATGACTGTAAATACGGTCAATGAAGTTTACTTTTTTATGATGCATTCCTCCAAGCCTTGTTAAAATTTACTCTGAACCAGATTCAGGCTGAAATCTATAATTTTCTGTGATCTCAGTTTATCTGGTGCTCATCTTGACATCCGACCACAACTTGACCGCATGCCAGAATCGGGGGTGAAACCAGCGCAAACAGGGAACAGCTTAACAAATTACCACTTGGCTGCCAAGTCCTGGGAGGGAGGAAGAGGCACAGCGACTTAAAAAGAAAGAACTGAAACCCCTGCTGCAGAGACCAAGGAACCCCAGAGGGCGAGGGGTGAGGAGGAAAAGAGAGGGAGAAGGTCGGTAAAAGCACATCAGGAGAGGAAGCAGAGGGTAAAAAAAAAAGAGCTAGATAAAGAGGCAGAGGGAGAAAGAAAGAGTGAGAGAGTACAAAAATGAAGGAACAGAAGAGGCTTGATATGATTTCAATGGAATGTTTGTTGACAGTGCTCCGTGGCCCCGGGCCCTGGGATAAATGATTGAACACTGCGCCTGTCAAAGCCAGAGGATTTCTGTGGGCTTGTGTTTCTCTCTGCGCTTTTTTGCTGGAGGGAAGGTAGCAGTCAACTAATTGACACAGAATTAAGCATGAAACGCACTAAGCACAGCCCTCTTCTGCCATGGCTGGCCTCTCCAGCAAAGAGGCGGCTTCCAGCCAGTTAAAGGCTGCAGATGAAAAACACACGTGCACACACAAACACACACGTAAGCCTGTATTAAGATGAAATCAGACATGTGCAAATACACAAGCGTGAATACATCTGCAAAAAAAAGAGAAAGAAAATGAAGATAAACATCCAAGCAGATGGCTCACTATTCAATTACACAAGATCAGTAATTCAACATTTTAACACCCACACAAGAGCACATCAGCAAAGGAAGAGAGACGCAGGCTACAGGAGGATAGGCACAGAGTACATAAGCAAACAGTATAGACTTCCCCTGTGACAAATTGCTCCATGAGAAAGTAATCCTTCAAGATTAACAGTGTCATTCTCCGCCACACCTTGCATATTATGCTCAGGGGGCTGCGATCTCCGCCGCAGGCTTCCTTCAAATGGCTTACCAGGTATGTACTCTTACTAACTGTTTTTACCATGCTCCAGAAAGCAGGCAGAGCACAGGAAAGGAAGACAGAGAGACAAAGAGAAGAAAATAGAGAATGACCAAGTCGAGGCTCATTTATGCTCTGAGCAGGATATGTACATTGATGGACGGAGCCCTCCATCTGTTCCCTGCTTTCATTTTGTCCTCATTTCTGCACACTTCCTGACAGCTTTACAGATGTGGACCAAACATCGCAATACAACCAGAAACTGTGGGGGCAGTGCTGTGTAGCGCAGCCAAAATTTCAAGCCAGAGCAGCAGAACACACGAAAGAAGACTACTTTGGAAAACTTTTTCAAAGGACAGCTTGTGAAAATTGGTAAACTATAAACAAAATAAGATGATTTTTTAACATGGAAACAGGGGCAGAAAACTACAATCAATCAGTATAGCAAAGATTAAAAAGTGAAGTCTTTTAGCGGGTCTGTTGGTAGCCTTGCAGAACAGACAGACCTGCCTGATTTATTGTGCTTAACAGAGACGGGATCTGCGGATGTGACGACAAGTAGTGACTGCATGTTTGAAAACAATGGCGGCTTCTGTCTCAATATCTGTGGTTTATTTTTAATCAGAAATGGACTCAATTTATTCTTTGAAAGAGGACTGAAGAACATCACTTAAAGCTTGTCTTACAAGAAATCATGTTTTTGCTCTTCTCCCAAGCGGGGATCACTGCTGGGAAACTGAGAGTGAACGCGGAAATCCTCCACGGACATGACGGTTAGCCTATGGTCTTCATGGTTACCCAGTGATACTAGGTAAAATTTGCTCTCCTCGGAAGTTTACCAGGAGAACTTGTTAGGGATTGTCTTTGCACAAGGTTCATATAAAATATGTGTTAAATGATACATCTGTGTGGAATAATTTATTGTAAGATGAAAGTCTAAGGTAGTTTAAGCTAACGGATAACAACAGCGCAAGCTCCTACGTCATACGTAGCGGCGTTGCCTGATGTGGATTGGTCTGTGATGGGTAAGATGTGCCGAATGATCATTCAATCACAAGCTGTGGTTGTTTTTGAAGGTTTTGCCTCTGAAAACATTTTTGAACAGCTCTTTCCCAGATGGACTAGTGAAATATTTCTGTGGCAGATGCATGGAAGTGTCCGTCTGGCGTGTCAGGTTAGCCACTTACTTTACCAAGCCTCATTGTTTTGGCACTGCCTCAGTACATGGCACAGCCGAGAGTAAAGGTAAAGAGTATCGGCTAATGCAGTAACGATGAAGGAACTTTGATTTCTGAACAATAATAACTATGTTGTTAATTTAACAACAACATTAACTTTGTTACCCTAACTGAAGAGAATTTTTTTCTGTGGTTAACTTTGGTGTTATCTACTGTAAGTTATACACATTTAACTGTTAACTTTATCTGACCATATATCTACTCTTATGTGAGAAAATCCTGTTTGTTGATATTAGATTGATTTTGATTGAGAAATTTTGAACACACACCACTGACGTGATGCCACGCTGTAATCCTGAGTAACTGGTGTGCAGGGCTAAGTGGCTGGGATGAGATGCTACGTAAAGTTTTACATGTTTATCATGTTAGTCGCAACTTTTTTCCATTCAGTTTTGCAGAGATTTGTCATCATCGACAACTCAGTGGAAATTATTGCTGTGCTTTTACAGCCGGTGCCTACTTTAGTCATTTCTTTAGTGAATACTATGCCCTCTGAAGTAGTAACAACAACTGTAGCATTGCCCCTCTTTGGTTTTTAGGCAACAGAAAACGCTGGGACACTCTGCTTCACTTTGCTCATGGTACTTATGCAACAGCGGAAGAACTGGTTTTCGCCTGTTTTTTCTTTTGTAATTGTTTTCTTAGCTTTGGAAAATGTTGTAGAAGAGCCTTAGGAATTGAAGGAACACTCCAACATTTTTTTATTTACTTGCCTTGTCTTACTCCCCAGTCCATCACAAGCAGACAGACATGAGTCTTTTGACTGTGTGTAATAGAAGGAAGAGACGGGCAGAGCTCACCCACCACTGATTTGTCAATGGATAGCATTAGCCTGCCTCTGCCTAGTCATCAGAAAAACTCTTCACCAACTCTAAACAGTCCTGTGTGCATGTTGTGACTTGATTTTTCTTACTGTGTTATGTTACATTACCTATTTTTAGACAAACATTAATACCTGATGTAATTTTTAAAAGTAATACATACAAAACTGAACTGCAGGGGGCATGCACAAACTGCTTGCTACTCAACAAATCACGCCTCTGTTTTCGAGCAGAAGATTGGTACTTAGGATTATGGCCAACTCTGTAAGAGGGATCGAGGATGATTTCTATGGATTTAATGTTTTGTATGTATTTCTTTCAAACATGATATAATGATAATCTTAGTCTCTTTATGATGAGGAGTTTATCTGATGACTGTAGGCAGAGGCAGGCTAATATTACCCATTGTTTTCCAGTGTTTCTGCATGCAGAATGGAAGGAATGGTGCCTGCTCATCACGGACTCTATGAGTCAAGACACTAAAACAAACCAAAAAAATATTGTTATATCCCTTAAATTAAACATCCACAGCTAATCCAGACTCTATTTTATTATTCCATGCCTCAGTTACAAAGGTTTGTCAGTGTACAAACATGATTTATAAAACATTAATGAAAAATCATGAACTTATTCTATTTGTTAAACTCGATCCCCATCAGTTGTTACCGCAGTGTTTTTCCTAAGGTCTTACTTTTAGTTTACTTTGTGCAGTGTAGGATTTTTTTTGGATATTTTGAAATCAGTCTCGTTTCCTGATTTATGCATCTTGTCATGGGTTTTGTCCTTTGCTGACCGGTCATCTGTCGCAAGTTGTGCATCACTATATTAGGAATTTCTGATGGAAATGAGTGTCTTGTTTAATCTGGTGCAACCATCTTCTGATTTGTTAGATTGATTAGTTTTATCATACATTGTTCTTTGCCCATAACTAAACTATAACTCAAACATACAAAACTGAATGAGGTTGTATAAAGCCAATGTGCAAAGGCTTTTTTGAAAGAATACCTGAGTTGTAAAAATAGGAGGAAGCAGTGCATGAAGAAAAAGGCATAAAGGAAAGAGAGGCGTAGGTCAAAGACAAGATAGAAATTCACAGCGCTGTGCACAGGTGGTGAGGCTTTTGTTTGCCGTACACTTGGCTGTGATTGAGAGAAGCACAGGTCGTCTGAGGTGGGGCAGAGGTAGACCTTTAGCTGTAAATAAACAGCACCGCCTGCTGAAGCCCAGTCAGTAACACGCCGGTGCACGAGGAGTCTCACCTCATTAAAACTTGGAGCTGCGACAACAAAAACAACATGACTAAGCAGCGGGTGTGCAGGGTGGGGCACACTCAAAAAGAGAAAAAAAGAGGGAGGGAGGGGTTTGTGGTAATGGTCTGGGCAGCAGCAGCTCTGTCTCTTCCACCTCATCACCACGTGGATGCCCTTGTGAAGGAGCCGGAGACAGGGAAAAGGAAGGCGGAGGAGCTGAAGAAGGGAAAGGAGGCTGCAGGGTCAAAGGGCCAACCCCATCCTGCTGACTACTAACCAATCAGGAGATGGGAGGGGGGGCTGTAGAGCAGAAGAGGTGAAGAAGAGTAGATAAGCAAGGAGAGAAGGAGGGTGGGTGGACTGCGAGGCGGATCCCCAGGGTCAATTATCCCTGCGAAGGCGGTACTGTAACCAACACTCTGCATCTCATTTGCAAGGCAGCAGCAAAGGTGCACCTGAGCACGGCTAGCGAGCGTCCTGCCACAGCACCCAGGCAATTAATGTCTCCTTTCAATGACATGTGCTGCTCAGTGTGACAGTGGCTGGGCAGCTGTGGGCCGGGCCAAGCAGCTAAAAGAGGAGGCCTGAGCGCTGCCTCCAGTCTTCCCACAGAGACTAATTTCACATTGAGATCCACACCTTTGTTTCACAGACAGGCTGAGTGCAAGAGTCTGGGTTTGAGCCTTAAAACACACATGGAGACACGTAAAAATAAATGTATACATGCAAAGATCTAAATCCACGTACAGCTTAAAAGGGCTGTGCACCCGGCTGCCAAGGGTCCACAATCTGCCCTCCCCTTCACTTAAAGTGTGTATCAAATACTTTCAAATATCAATTTCAATAGAAAACATGAAGAAACATATAAAAAAAAGTGAAATTGAAAAAATCGTAATATTCGACTATCGATCTTGATCACTCACATATGTTTAGATATTAGCAAGAAAGTAGAGAAAACCCTGGTTGCCACTGAAAACGTTAATACTAGGACATTTTATGGTAGGATGTTTGAATAATATTTTATAACAGTATTTAAATTGTAATAATTAGTGACCTATAAAAATTCAGGACATTTGTTCTGTATTATCGTTTAGCCTCTTGCTGCGAGTTGGCAGCAGGCATTTCACTATTTGACTCTCCATCTCTCTGTCACATTTATTCATATTCCTGTCAGTGATGATCAAGTCATCATACTGGGATCATGCTTAACATAAATTACACTGACTAGAAACTGTATGTTTTCATGTTTGTCGGCTCTAAATAAGATAAAACAGTTAAACACAGGCTACTTACTAAATAAACATTGTGATATATTGTCCTGCTCATAGTATTGTGATATATCGGGATTTGTCATACATGTCATGCTGCCAGATTTTTGCCACTACACACTTGTGTATACTAGGTTAGGTAGCCTAGGTTAGGTAACCTAGTATATATTAGGTTAAGAAAATTAGATAAGCAAATAAATAAAAAAATATTATGATTAAATATTAGATTCAATTCACTGAGTCACATCCCCCAATTTAAAAAAAATACACACAGTGTTATTTACCATAGAAAACAGAAAGCAACAAACAATTTGCTGAAAAGTTAATTGCAGTTCCTATAAAATGAAAATATGACCCACTGCAATTCTACATCACATGTGCAGTATTTCTTTGAGGTCAAAAATCACCAAAATATGATTTCTGGCCATGGAATCATACACAGATTAAAAAATAAATTATATTTGCTGGGTGTAGAAACTGCCAAAAATATACTGCTAAAACATTTTAATAATATTTCAATAGTCATTCTGATAGAATCGGTGAGTAAATTACAGAGTAGAAATGATTTTAGGCAGGACAAAGAGAGAATAAGAAGATGAAGATAATGTACAATTTAGTGAGCAGTCAAAAGAATGTAACATAAATCAATATCTTTAGAAAAATGCTGATTTAGGATTTCAAGGTTGAAGTTAAACTATCAAGAATAAAGTTTAAATATGTTTTTTTCCTTTTTTAAGTTGAATGTTAGTCTTAAAATTGTAGAAACTTTGCTCTTGGTATTTCAACTTTGAAATAATATGTCATCACTAATCTGCACATGGGGATAGGAGGACAACCAGTCAAATAAAAGGTTACTACTGCATGCAGCAGTATTCTGTTACTCTTCTGCTTTCAAACAGTAGCTTTAAGGCTGCAGTTACTTTCAGCAGGGAGGATGACCCCAGTAACCTGGTTTCAGAAGCATGTACGAATTGCAGCATGTCGAGGGTCTCTTCTCAGGAAAATAAAGTCTTTCTGACAACAGTTCACACATCAGCCTTATGCTAAAGAGAATCCAATTAGCCTTTCTCAGTACAGACCACAGCTAAAACTAAGAAATGGAAGAGGATGGTGACAAATAAAGCCAAAAGTGTGTGGGACCGAGCAAAAGGCCAGACCAAAAAATAGGATATGATAGCATTCATCCTGTTAGAAGGTATGGTGTTGGAGATCACCTGGAAAAACCCTTTTTCAAAGTGGAAAAAAATCACACTGTTGCTTCAAGGCCTAGTTCCTTTAACCAAACTCGTGGTATTGCATTTTTTGACAAATAAAGTTAAGTCTCAATTACAGGCACCTGTATATTTAGTTTACATAAGGAGAAAAAGCAGCAGGAAATCAACATCTGTCCAAGAAAGAAATAACAGATTTAATATGTGGACCAGCTGTGCATACACTGGGCACAAAAGAGTCTCAAATGTATGTGTGTATTTTTTTTTTATAAATCAATGGCCTAAATTGTATGGGTTTTTGACAGTTTCCCCCAAAAATTGCAGGTCATGAATTTTAATTGAAAATAATAATAATAGTAATAATAATAATAATAATAATAATAATAATAATAATAATAATAATAATAATAATAAATTAAAAATCTTAAATCTGACCTGATCTGATGCCACAGAGAAGAGGATTTTGAGGATTTTTGGCACCATGGTTCTTTTATTTAATTGAAGACACAAAAAGAGTTTAGTGCATTTTTGAATTTCAAGTGTCAAAGTTTTAAAAAGAAATAATTAGCTCTCTTAGGCTTTGAGTTTAATCCTAAAAACACTTTTTTAAACAGACATACCTTCCTGATTTGGACAAACAATAAGTGGCTTGTGTATATAAATTTACAAACAGTAAGCAGACAAGACAAACTATCAAATTTGTAGAGCTGCATACAAACAGGATAAAATAAAATGTTTCAGACAGTGAATGCAACATTACCCTCTGGCTCTTTTTTATCTTTTGAATAAATATCAATAGATCAGAGGCAAAAGACTGAGGAGCAGTCGCATAAGAAAAGAACAAATCAGTTGTTTTCCTACTTTTTCACATCACTGTAAGAAAACACATAATGAGACTGTATGCATAAAAGAGTTACAACTTTTAGGGGATTTTAGTTATCATTGTTTCATTTTAGGTTTTATCACTTTTAACTTCTGGTTTATTCATTCAGCTTAGCTCTGATTGTGAAATTATTTTGTTATTGGTAGTTTAAATTTTGACGTGTTTTTTTTTTAGTGTTATTTGTCTCCGCCCCAGGACAATTTAGTCATAAAAGACAGACTCAGTTTCTCCTTGTAATTTAGATTATATAATAATATTGATGGATGTTTTAAATCTTAAAATGTGCTCTCTCTGTCACTGACAAATACATTTCTAACTTTTAAAAACTAGTAAACCTAAAGTGGAGATAATTTGCCTTATATTGGATTTTGATTACTGACTTACTATATGTTGAGCATGTGAGGATGTTCACAGTTGATATTGATCAAAAAACCCTCCAGTTTTTACACAGTGAGCACCCCTGATCCACCTCTATTCTCATTCTGAATGGGCCCAGTCTGTTTTGGTTGGTTGACAAGACTACTATGTAAAAATTGTTTAGTTCATTGCAGGTCAGCACCAACTTAAATAGCTCAGTATTCTGTCTACAGTCTATGCTCTGCACTAGGCTTGCTACCTTGACCCAGGAGTCTTGAACTACTGATATAACAGCGGTGGACTTAATGATGTACTTGGGAGTAGAGGAAATAGCCATTTTCCTATCTCCCTCTCATCCTGCTGTTTACAGGATGAGGAGGGAGAAGTCCCAACGTCTCAGATTTCAATTTTCATTGAAGTACTAAATCAAGCGAAAAAGACATGTAAATCACAATGAAGGGCATAAAAAATGTGATAAAGTATAATATGGGCTCCTTATGAAAAAAATGTTGAAAACCAAAATTTTGCTAGGAGTAAGAGGAGTTCTTTTATGGTTGCTGTACCCCATGAACCTTACTCTTTTTCCCTTGAGTGGCCTTATTTATATCAGATGGTTCAAGTCAATGCAGTGTATGTTGAAGAGCTATCTGAAAGTGGATGCATCCAAAGAAAAATAATAGTAGACTATGTATCCTGTAATAAGCTTTCCATGCAACAGGGCCGTGTACATGCATGGTCATATATATCCTGCTAGTGTTGAAATCGACAGTGGCTGTAATGGTGTGAAACAGAGGAAAAAGTGTAAGAAAATCCCATAGCAACAATTTTTCTTTCTTTTAATTGTGTTGAAAATTAATCTATCTTCCCTTAGACTGATTTTGCCACTCATAACGCTAATGAAATAAACTTGCAATACTGTAAAAACCTGCATTAAATAAGCTAACTCTCCCAGATGATATTTTGCTCTGTTTGCAGGATATTTGTTGCTTACACATCAATGTCAGTTTGTGCATTACCATGTAATCAAGCCATGACCTTGTATGTGACCTCATTGCCTCAGGGCATTCCAGCTAGCAAGGCTAACATGAGGCTAATGAGCGCCATTCATTGCATATGAGTGCAGAGGAAACATGCAAGCGAACACACACTCGCTCAAACACACACATTCAGCAGATCCAACCTTCCGATCACTGCTCCCCACAGCCCTGAAGCCCACAATGAAGCCCAGTGTCTCCCTCAGTGGGCCGTCTGCCTCTCCTCCCTGACCATCCCCGCTCATCCGAGACAGAAATAGACATCGCTTTGCTTCCCTGCTCATTCTCCGAGTCAACTTGTGGTTGACACACACTGGATGAATGACTACTTCCTCCTGCTCGCCTCGGCCGACTACTGAGGTGCAGTTCCGACTTGTCGAGCCGGAGACTGAGAGAGAGCTGGAGAAAAAAAGAAGAACAAGAAGTTGGATTCGAGGAGAGGGGAGTTGGCGGGGGGGGGGGAGAGAGGGTGCTGGTTTCAGTCACAGCAGACACACACAAACACACACACACTTAGAGTAAAGCTAGCCAGCTTCTGACAGTGGCAGAGTTATTATGGGGAGGTGAATATTACCCCCCTGGGACTTCATTTACCTCCAGCATATTCACTGAGTTTCTCTGTGTTTTACTGCTCCTCATAATCCCAGCCAACCACACACACACACTCCCACTCATATCGCCATATCACACACTATTTTTATGTCCATGAGTGTTGTCAGGGTTATTATTAAGATCATTATGGGATGTGGGTAGTGCTCAGATGCCCCCTCCTCCTTATTCGCCACCCTTTGTGTTGAGGTTTTGTATGTTGGAGACCTCTTGCAAAAGGTTACCTAAGTGTTCCTCTTCAGTGTGTTTTTATCATTATAGCCTAGTGGTGCAGGGGGGAAACCTTGGGTCATGGACCATAATTGGGCCCTGGACCATTTAGGGCTGTAAAAAGGTATAAATAACTGATTTATAACATTTGTTTTCTACATCTCAGAGTCAGGTGTTTGAAAATTACTTATTTTCTTCATGTCCTTTCCGTGTTCTGACTTTGAAGTCCCTGCTTCATTGGCTGTGTCTGTTATAGCTGATAAGACCTAAAAAGCAAGTCCTGAGGTAAACCTACAGTTTATTACTTTGTTTGTATTCTTTTCTATTTGGATCTTGAGCATAGCCGTTAATACAAACTCTGCTGTTTTGCAGATGTTCACTTGTTTTGTATTTGACGCTTGTAACATGTTAAATTCTTGACTTTTAGACCTGATACTTGAGTGATACCTGTGCTTGTAAGCTGACTCACCAGATGGACTGTTTCGCTGATCCATGGATTATATTTTGTGCCTATCAAGGCAACATCAGATAAACATGTTAAAATGTGAAGAGCCATTCCAACAAAACTGGAAGGTGACCACCTCACACTAAAGGGAAACTAATAACATTCACTGAATCTGAATCTGGCAGATCTGACATCAGAGCAACTGCAAACCACCAATTAGCTGATTTGATAACATAAAACATCTAAAAATGTGTTGTTTTTGTCCCCGAGTCTTTGTTTTGTGTTTCTCTGGTTTTGTGTTGTCATGTTGTCTGGTTTGTTAGTTGTTTTCCATGTATATTTTTAAAGGCACCTTTATTTCAGGTCTATCTTGTCTAATAATGATGTCGATAAATGACATCAATTATATCTGCTAAAGAGAGATGGGGTTATTAGTATTAATATGTTTATTTAAACCTGGTCTTAAACCCACATTTACTGTAGCAGTTGAGTATTTTGTGACATGTTTTACAGTAATCTTCTTTAGCATTAGCCATGTAGAGGTCACTGATGGATTCTTTTGTTTAGTTCTCTTTGTGTTAACAAGTCATTAAAAATTGAGCAGAATAAGGCGGACCAGGAGACATTGCATATGTTTGGAAGCATTATTATTATTAAATAATCATGTTTGTCCCCTAAATTGAGAGTGACTCATGCCACAATATCAGTAATTAGATAAATTATTGATGAGCTAGCAAGTGGGTGAGAGGATGGTGGCCGGTGGAAATGGAATTGCCAAACCCAATTACTGTCTTTTTCTCAGAGTGGCCCCATTAGGGTTGTCACTCGCACCACTAAATGGCGGCACTAATAAAACCACAACTAGCACCCAGCACGCTTAATTAATAGCCGGATGATTAATATTTTAATTGCCGCAGATTAAGTACAACCCGCACAGAGAGGGTGGCTTTCCAACAACAGAGACTGGACTATCATGGTCCATGTTTTAAATGTTTGACATGTCATGTTTCACAACCATGTTCTGACACAGAGGGATATGCAAGCTCACAGTTTCAACATGAGCATGCAGAGCAGGATTTTAGGGCTGATCTAGACTACAAAAGACGCATTCAGGAGTTTGTCAAAGCAGGATTACTATTCATAGTAGATCTTTTAGGAATTACTTTACCAAAAGGGAAACTAATAAATTATTTAGATGTGGTTATGCATGTTGTCTGTGATGGAGGGAGGGATAGCTTTGCAAGGATCAACATTTTCCACATTCATTATATTTATTTCAAGAGTTAATTTCCCTGGAAACAAACACCTAAAGGATCATAATGTCTTGTATGTTAAGTCTCAATGAAACTTTTGGTAATCAGAACAGCACAGATCAACCTTTAGCAGGACTCTTATAAAACAAACAAAGTCCTGAGTTTTCCACCTACCACCTTTTCCACTAAAGCATCTTCCTGCTTTCATAGCAGGAAGAAAATAAGACACAGCTACTCCTTTGAATGTCTTATATTGGTAATTAAAAACAGTTGGGGTATAAATGTATAAAATGTGAAAATAAAATTGATTGAAAACAATTTCTAATATGAATTGTTTTCTTTGTTGTCCTCACCTGTGTTATGTCATTTGGGGTTAAAAAAGAAAAAAATTAATTCAATAAATTTAATTTCTATAACCTTTTCTCTAATCAAATGCGGACAGACCTGGTCTGAATTCTCTTATGCAACCACAGACTATTCTGAGAACTTTTGAGGGTGCTGAAACCCCTAAAAAAACTCATATTAGCAGTCGTGAAAACATCAGCCTCAAGTTTTGACTTGACTGAAACTTCAATAATATCTTGATTTTATTTCTAAGTATTTTTTTCTGTAAATGAAAATCCATGTCAGTATTTTAAAAGGAACGTTTGTGTTGTTCTGTAAGATGAGATACAGACAATGTTGAAAAAAATTTGAAGACAAAAGTCAAAATTTCAAGAAAAAAGTCAACATTATGAATCAATTAATGTTACAAAAAAGACTTTGATAATTAACTTTGTCTTGAAATTGTTGACATTTTGACTTTCTTATTGAAGTGCATAATACAAAACAATTCCCCCTCTCCAGTATTACTTCACTTTCACTTTCTGCCTGTTCCAGACACTTTAGAAGACTGTGAATTCAACGACTAGCACACATTTAAAAATTATTTGAAAAATAAGTTCTCCCCTTAGATAATGCCAGTTCTAATTGTATTTTATATTGTTTGAAAGTCTGATAATATACCCACATGTTAGCGGTGTTACGCATCCCAGGAAATGTATGACTCTTCCAAGTTGTACCTTGCTGTAAAGGTAAATCATCAGGCTTCCGAACAATATAACATACAATGTCAATTAGTATTATTAAAAGGTAGAAATTTTCAACCACATTTCCAAATGCTTTTTGGGGATTGGAGTTGTTATATGATTGGAATCAGGTCACAAACCTCTACAACTGAAAGGTTTGAAAACCTGTCATAAGGTCATGAAGTGTGTAGCCATCCTAATCCGTATCTTGTTATGTCAAACATTTATACTCTACAACCAGGTAAGTTCATACTGAGAAGAGGATTCATTTCTTTTCATTTAAAGCATCTAGCCCAAACAGAAAGTCAAGTACTGTTGCCTTAATTGGAGCAAAGTAGCACTTAACTAAAGCAATCTGTTTAGAAAACCTCCATAAAACACCCCATTAATGGTGTTTTTTCGAGTGTAGGTCATTTAAAACATTGGAAGGTGATTAAACAAATGTTCTGCCCATTCATAATAGGCAAATCAGGGGCTTGCAGTTACTTCTTTCATAAAAACTAAACCCTACTCATAGCTGCCATCCCTTACTCTCCAAAGGACACCGATTGGCCTGGTTATTTTCTAGTTGGCCAAAGGTTTATCAGCTTGAAGCTTTGTAAGATGGATCTGCCTGATTAATGACATGGAAACTGGGGAATCCAGCTGTTTTATAAACATAAAAATATTCCTAAAAAGAAAAAATGCTACCACATTGATTAGACTTCAGTAGACTTGTATTTCACAGACAAAGCAAGATGAGGCTGTGTCCTTCCTTTAAGTCAGGACAGCACTATTTTAAATAATAAAATATGAACAGTGAGATCATAAAGTACTATCATTTACACACAAGAGGTTCTAAAATGTGATTAGCATTGCTTCCCTTTGTATATATAACCCTTCAAAAATAGTTTTTAATTAATTAATTAATTAATCAAAGTGAAGCAACAAATTGTAAAATTAAAATGTAATTATTTCACAACCCAAACTCTAAAACATTATTTTCTTTAACAATTGTTGTTGTTCTAAAAATGCTGATGCATGTTTTTCTTAACAAGGCAAATTGTTGCGCACATTTCAGCAGTTTGAGGTTAAGATAGCAGCATTCAACTCCCCTGTCCTCTGCAAAAAACAGGACTTGAAGGCCAATCTGCCCCCAAGCAAACACAATACCCCTGGGTTCATGTGTACCATCAGTGCTATGAGGCACCTACACACACAAACATGCACTCTCTCTTGTACACCACAATAAAAAGCGGCTATCCTTCTTCCGCTAGTGCTCATCAACCCCCTCTCTCAAGAGGGCATGGTGTCTTCCATCCTCGACATGAATAAAACAAGTTGTTATTTTTTTCTAGATAAACACCCTCCAAGTGCCCGCAAACAAGAGGGGGATACGACACCAAGCTTTGGTTTTCCTCCAGCAATTGTGATGAAGATGGGCTCCCCAGACGCTCACTGGGCTTTGCAAAGTGGTCCTACACCCCACAAAGTGTCTGCTTCGCCACAGGCACAGGATGGAACTTCTAGGCACAAACAAAAATCTACTAAGTACCTATCCAATGTGTTGCTTGCCATTTGAACAAAGCCTATTATTCATTCACTTTGTCAATTCCTTATGTACATGGTGTTATTAATCAAATTCCCCTGTGAGCTTTGAGCTCTTGTTTGTTCATTTGAATCCACAGAATGACTCAGTGCAGTAAAGTGAATCATTATGAAGCCTCAATTCAGCCCAGATTTGACAAAGAGGCTGTGAAGGTGTACATTAGCCAAAGGAAAAGGTTAAGTGTGGTAAAATGAGAGAGGAAATGTGGCGGACAAATTGAGAAATTAGCAATGTGCGGGTGGGGAGGGTCTCGAAGGACCCGGCACTGGGGAGACCTATTATGGCACATGGCACCAGGCAGCTGGTAGGTAATTATCATCATGTGTTTAGCAAGGCGCCCTTATCCAGGGCAACGTATATATGACTTGTGCTTTAACCACTTAGCCGGCCCATTTAGCTCTGTGGTGAAGCAAGTATGCGTGGGGGGACAAGTGAACATCATAGCTTGATATTTTACCGCAGAATACAGATTCAAGATTTACATCTCTTTATTGTTTTCTCTAACAATAGATAAATAAAAAGACATATGTATGTTTTTACTATAAAATAACTTTAAACATTGATATTACGCTACAGAACACAACTGATGTACCTGTTTGATGATACAGCAACAAAAAAAAGTCCCAAAAACTCCAGACAAACTGTTCATAATATCTAAATCAGGTATGGGCAACTTTATTCACCATGAGGTCCACAATAATTTTTCAGTTTTAGACAGCCAAATTGTTAAAAACATAAAAGACAAGTATCAATAAAATAATCAAAAACATTGCTATTGTAAAATAAAAACAAGAAATAACTGGCTTTTGTCAGAATTGCAATTTCTATGGACAAGAACTTAACCAATCTGAACAGCTAAGCTTAAGTAACAAAAGTAAATTATTCAGCAAAATGTTAGAAAGTAATCAAGTAATTACTTCATATGATATCGTTGCTGCTTTAGGAATTGTATCTTTATGTCACTGCGACTTAAAAAGTAAAGCTACTACAAAATTACATTTCAAGTGACTTGCCAACACTGCCTATTTGGACGTTATACGTCAAATCAATTATCATTAATTATTGACAAAGAACCTGTTTGGCAACTTTTGCATAAACATTCAAGCATGACAAAAGTTTGAGTCAGTGTTTTAATGCATTGTTGTATTGTTGCTACAATGAATTTTCAGAACCTGCATTTTAGAAGAAAAAAGAAATCCATCCTCTGATGAATACAATGTTATGCAATATGTAACAATATTTGTTTTTCAAATGTAGTGAAGAAAAAGTCATACGTTTCCAAAAAAATACTCAAGTATAATACAGATACTCAAAAATGTACTTAAGTACAGTAATCATGTCTATCTACTTCATTACAGTACACCCCTGCTGTGAACCACGTGGGTTTATCCTCACACCTGCATATATATGTAGCCTATTTAAAGATTTATTCAACAGAGTCAGAATAACCATATAATAATATTTTTAAGAAAAATGACTTCAAACACTGTCTAACCTCATATCTTATTTATATCCCATTTCAAAATCTATTGCTACACCTTGAGGACTTGATCAACCTTCTATCCCTAGACTCTGCTTCAGCAGTACGCTGCGTTTCCCAGCTGCAGGAGCTAACAAGTCAGCCATAAACTGGCACCTCTGGATGTGATGCAGGTGTGTGACCCGTGCCACGGTGCCATGGTGGCCTCGCTGTGAACGGGTGCAGATTTGTGTCCTTGGGGAAGGTGAGAGAGTGACCCTGTGAAGATCCAGATGGGAGCATGGTGAGCAGGGGGCCCAGATGTGTGTATATGTGTATGTGTCTTTTAGTGTCTCCATGAGTGCCCACTGCCAGCTTGAAACAGCTGGCTCCCACCATCTGCTACTCCTCTGCATCAGCAGCCTTAGAATGTGAGGATGTTGTAATTGGTGTTTTTTTCATGTGCTGCGGGTCTTTTCTCTCCTCAGGATCATTCACAATTATATATGTGAGCAAATGTGAAATCAGCTGATTTAAAAATGAGTATGTTTACATGCACCTGATTACTCAAGAAATAATGTAGACAGCATGATACCATATGCTTCATCAGAGAAAGGTCATTACCTGAAATTAAAAATCAGATACATACACCAAATTTCTTACCAAATAGGGCATTTATTCAGAGCATGTTTGATGTTAAATTTAGATTGTTGTGGTAAGTGCCATGCACATATAAAGTATGGGGATGGAAGCAGAAAATGAAAAGAAGAAGAATTAACAGCCAACATGACCACCAGCAGCAGCAGGGACGCAGCAGTGAAAAATTACACATAAGGCAAAATGAAAGAAATATTACGCTCAGTAAAATGAAGGAATTGAAAACAAATGTTATAAGCATGGAAAATAGGGTCAAAGTTGGATTTACAAGCAAGGCCCCCAATTTATTCGCCTTTTGGCATCCAGCATTATCAGAGGCCCCACTGAGGTTGATGAAAAAAGAATAATCTATTACCCCACAAAACTTAGGGAAATGGTAGTTTGGTCAATTTTATCTCCCCTCTCATACTACCAATTGGTGTTATATTTTATATTGTTGAAAAGCCTGATGAGCCACCTTTACAGTAAGCTGCAACTTGATACGAAGTAAAACAGGTAAATGTGAGGGTAGCAACCAAACAGAAAGTGCCAAAATCCCCTGAAACTGAGAGCTGGTGTTCCGGTTGGCAGAGTGGCAGCATTATTTAGTGTCAGCCCTGGCACCATTTACAAACTGAGAACCGAGTCCCGTGAGACTGGTGGAGTCAAAGACAGACTGTGAATAAGGCGTCCCAGGAGGACAACACAACAAGAACATTGGTTCTTCACCCTCGCTTCATAGAGCAAACGAGGGCTTTCTACCAGGGCAAGAGGGGTTTTGGAAAAAATTTGGGTGCTACCCAGGCTTTTAGCGTTGTTGCTCATTCCACAAATACACAATCCTCATAAAATGTAAAATGGAATAATCCTGCTTTCCAACAACTGGTGTTATTATAGGGGAGAAATTACCAACCAAAGACTTTTCAAACTGTTTTTGAGGAGTACAGATTCAAGTGATGATGACCAGATGGTAATTTTAGGTGAAATTCTCACTATTACCTTTTAAAGTTAGAGATAAAAACATTTATTCCTGTTACGTCTGTGAAAATAGACTGAGTCAAAATGTGAAGCCCTTTTATCAAAATGAAACTACTCTCTATACTTTGTAAAACACTGTTAAAGCTCTTCATGTTTGACTGCATATGGCCTTAACAAGGTATTCACAAAAGTTGGGAAGGAAGGAAGTAATGAGCAAGGAGAAGTAGTAAGACATGCTTTGAAAAGGTCATGACAATGAGATTTTAACACACAAAAGTTAGTGAAAAGTTGACGGACAAGAAATGTTAGCCAGTGGATAAACTAGCACTTCTTATTTAGCATGAATGGGTTACGAAATGTTTTTAAATCACATATGGGATGGAGTGCAACTTGCTGTCATTGGTCAATATTTCTGTCATAAGGGAACAAACTTTATAGCCTTGCAGAGCAGACAGGCCTGCCTGATTCTGAAATCCTGCAGGTCAGTCTTGCCAGCTTCCGTTGTCCAATGAATTCACTCGGCTAAATTCTTAACGGCACAATCAGGGAAGAAAGGCAGGAGCTACAGAATGCGGGCGTGACGACAACTGGAAGTTGAAAACCAGAAGTTGAGAACGGACATGCCAATTAGCCTATTGTCCACATGGCTACTTAGTGAAACTTGGCGAAATCTGCCCTCCTCAGAAGTTTACCTGTAGGGATTATCTTTGACAAGGTTCATGTCACATACAAGTGTTAAATGAATCATCTGTGTGGTACAATTTAGTGTAAGACAATAGTATAAGGCCGATAGCTGCTAGCAAATAAGTTAGCGGCTAATGGTCATTAACAGCTGTTAGCTGTTAGTGGCTAAGTTAGCCGCTATGTATGCTACATTATAGGAGGCAACCCTGCTTGATGTGGATTGGTCTGTGATGAATGTGACAAGCCAAACGATTGTCCAATCACAAGCTTGTGTGTTTTTTAACGTTCTGCCCCTGAAAACAAATTTAAAGGGCTCCTGCCCAGATGTACTAGTGAAATATTTCTGTATATGGAGATATATGATATATGGAGCTGTCCATCTGGCTTGTCAGGTTACAAACTTTAGGGGGCAGAACAAAAATCAAACTTACCAAACTTTCTGTTAGCAAACCACATGGAGAGCATTGTTGTTCATTATGACCCACTACAAGATACAAGATCACTGAACTTGGGGGCTCACCTGTCCCAAAACCCTACAACTGTCAAGTCAGTCTATAATCGTGATTCAGTCATGTGGTCTGGCCTTGACATTAGACAGTCTTGGCATATACCGTAACACATTAATATGTGGCAGCAAAGATGAAAACTCTGCTGCTGATCAACAGCTGGCCCATCTACAGAGGTAAGGGGTAAAAAGTAGGTAAGTAGGTCTGATCTGTGGGCATGTCAATACAAATTCTTTTAAAATAACAGGAAATGTGTTTCTGATATGGAAACGGACATGCAATAAGCAGTTAACAGTTTAGTGTGATTGTGTTTTTGTAATCAGTGTCACATATGACCAAGTTTTATTTTATAAATAAGAGAAGCAAGTGTTTTACTTTTATTTTACCAATAGTTAAACTCCAGTGGGTGAATATTTCTTTGAAAGCTACACTGACTGTTGAGTGTATATGCTAGCTTTTCCCTTTGGTTGTTAATCATTCGCTTGGAGCCAGCTTGCTCTATTGAACAGACCCAAGGAAGAGAGAGAGAGAGAGAAAGGATTGGGAGGTTGGGGGGTTAGTATGCTAAAATCCCCCCAAAACAAGACACATGAGACATACGGGTCTAGTGTTAATTAGGGAGCCGATATTACAAGATAAATCAGAGATGGAGGGAGCGTTCGGAGGAGAGGGAGATAAGGGAGGAGGAGGGGAAGAGGAGAGAGTGAGAAACAGAGAGGGAGCGGGACGGCAGGGTGTTGATTTGAGCAGGGCCTGGGGGCAGCCTACGAGGCAGAAAGGGGAATGATAGACTGGCTAACCAGGCGTTGATCAGGCCGGTGCAGCTCTCTTCCTTTCATCAACAGTGAACAAGGAAAGTGGAAAGAAAAAGTCTGTTAGCTGCACACTTGTTTGCTTCAAAGTCGGTGTTAAATACCATCAAGTGTCACTTGATTTTGGGAGAATCAATTATGCATTTTGAACTTCTGATAGCTACAAGTGGATCGGAATCGTTTTATGTTTTAAAAGCTGATGCCTTTTGCAGCTGTGAACACACACATACACTCGCACTCCACCAGTAAGTATCATGTTGCTCACAGAAGACAGTAATGAAAAATGATGTCCCCTCTACCTCCCCAAATTTCAAGTCGAACAGCGGCGGTAAAAGTGAGTAATCTGTAATCGGAGCGATGTGGAGGAGTACGGCGCCACTAATGCGACTAGACCCCGCTGTTCTCTGAGGAAGACAGCGCTGGAGGGGAGGAAGAAGAGGAGGAGAAGAGGAGAGGCAGAAGGGGATGGAGCGGGAGGAAGAACACACACCGAGGTAGTTGGGGGAATCGCTTCGCCGGCAAACATGGCAGAAGGTACGGAACAAGGCGCTCTGTGTGGGCCCCCATTATTTTTACTCCCCATTCTCTTTTTCCCCCTCTCTCTCCTTTTGAAGACGGCGGGATTTTTCTCCTCCTCCCTGACATAAAAGTAAACAACGTTGCCTGCAGGCACAATTTTCCCGGCAACACAATAAAATGTGCAGTGAATTTATGATGGTCATCCATTAGCTCTTACCAAGGAAACATCACCCGTATCTGTCGTCCATCATTATAATAGAGGGTTAATGCACTGAATTTACATAAAAAAGTCATATTGTCTGCATGAATTATTTACACCCTCAGCTGTTTTTTCCAATTTTCCTCTTTTCCCCCCCTTCTCCGTCCTCTCCTTCGTGGTGAGGGGGCTTTTGGTCCGGATTCTTGAGGAGAAAATCTGACAGTAAATTTCGCCGTGAGGTGGTCCTGTCGCTGCCACCTCTCCGCCCCAATATCTCTTTCTCTGTTCTTCCCTCTCATCCTCTTACTCTGCCTTTGTCTACGAGGGGCAGCTAGAGCCGGGGGCATTGTGATGCGCTGCTTTATGGGCCTCTGGTTGATATCCAGTCAATCAACACTGGAACATCGCCTTCTCTAAGTGGGTTTTCATACAGTACAGTGTGTTATCAGATCCCCACAGTATATGACAGAACACTATAAATAACTTTCCAGTAAAATAAAGTAAATAGCTGGCAGCAGAGACGACTGCAGAACAACAAAATCGTATGCTGTTATACTGTCGTAGTAGGCTGCAAGCTAGCTTAACTTAAGCTGTCAGAAATCATTTTTAAGGACAGGAGTGCATCCAGAGGGGTGGCCAGGGGTGGCAGGGGCCCCACTGAAAATTAACTGGCCACACCAGGTGCCATCATAGACAGTAGAGGATGATGGACAAAGCTGTGTTATGTCATCTGATTACTGTAGGGGCTTTTAAGTTTAAGCAGCATGGACAGCCATTTTGAAATCATACTATAAATCAACCTGGTCTGGGTTGTGTCAGCCATGCCCCAAGTTAGTGTATAACTAAGTTGATTTTTGAAAAACTGACTTACATTGTAAGGATAAAAATTAGTGCTGTCAGACGATTAAAAAAAAAAAATCTAATTAATTACCGGATTAATAATTAATTAATCTAATTAATCGCATTTTAAACTCATATCTGCTTAAAGTACCCAAATAAATAATTTAAATTCTAGGATATTATAAAATTCTAGTGCATGACTAATCTAAGCTCAATCAGGTAACTCAAATTACACTTTAAGTGTGTTTCATAAATCAAATTTAAAATAAGAAAAAGGTCGAGGACATCCAGCAAACCAATTAGGCCTGGTGCATTATTACAGAATGTAGTACAAATATAGATAAATAAAATACATTAAGACTAAGTCTTAAATATGCCATTCCTGTTTTCACCTCGGCTTTGTTTGGTTTGACTAGAGACACATGTGTGAAGTGACGGGCCACTGCCATGTACGGGTCCTCCAGCTGGCCAATATCAAAATGTTTGTGTGCTGTGATTAATCGCGATTAATGTTTTTAACGCATTAATTTGCGGTGTAATTAATTAATCTAATTAATGCACTAGAGTGACAGCCCTAATAAAAATACATCATTTATTCAAACCAAAACTTTTTTGTTTTGTTAAAGGCTGTAAAGATGTTTATTTCTGCTGTAACTTTGTAAAATTTGGCTTTTGAACATGAAGTTTGAATGAGGTTTCTGGCATTCCAGCCTCAAGTGGACACTCTGGTCTTACTTTCAACAGCTGCAGATAAAGTTTGTGTGTCAACCAATTATACAAAACTGGGATTGTCTATTTTACATTTTAGAGGTGGAATCAATGTAACAGGGGTCTCTCACAGATATCAATGTGTATGATTAATGATTTAGAGTACATATCTTTCTAATATTTTGATTTTTGTACTTTTTATTATTTTACATATGCAAATGTGAGTGGATGGAAAAATTTTAACTATATTTTGGCGCATTTTTCGAAGTCATGTAATCAAAACTCATGTGATTTAACAGACTGTTTAAAGCAAATCACTTTTCTTTAAAATACTACTGAGGAAGTGTAAACAAATCATCATTCACATGTTAAAATACAACATATGTAACAAAAAATTCTCAAATGTGCATGTGAGTTAAAATGGAATATCATCATGATCTCTTGGGTGTTGAGTTGTTGATTCTCTAACTCCGCACTGTTCATACTGATATTAAGCATTTTTTGGTTAAATCTCTCTTTGCTTAGGATTGCTCTCCATGCATTGTCCTGCCAGTTTAAATGAGTAAATGAAGTTTTAATGAGTAACTTCAAAAAGATAAAAAAGTGGCACACATTCAACTGGAAAAACTGATCAATAAAAAGATTGTTTATTGAGCCAGTCAGCATGTTACTTGAAAAGACCAATGTTAATGAGTCACATAACCCCTAAGATTATTTCATCCAATTCTTTGGCAGATTAATCTGGTAACACACACAAATGATCCCAGTGTCACTCGTCTCTCTATAAGTGAATTATCCTGATATCACACCCCTGTAATGAAGGCTTGTACAGCGCTAACCGCTGCCTCTCAGGCCCTGGGGAAAGGCTCTGTGATTGAGCAATTATGACAAGCTCAATTACTGTCATCATATTATCATAGCTAATCCAACTCCGCACACGCTGCGCCTTCCACTGCACTGATCACAGCCTCCTTCTTCACTGTCACCGAGGTGAGAAAGTGCTGTCACTGACACCGCCTGTGCTCCCATGAACACGCTCAAATGAATATGTGGCAAATATGTCAATCTACTGGTGCCTGTCTCTGTATCCTACTTTCTACTGGATGTCTCTGGGATGGATGTCTTAATTTTTTCTAAATCTGCCTGACAGTGCCACAGGCGCTCTTGCGTGCCGAGCTAAATATGTGACGGAGTGACAGAGTGCGGGTTTTGGGAGTTAAACGCTTCCTTAGTGCGGTGAACGCGCTTTGAGGAAAAAGATGTTCGCTGCTACTGCCGTGGTTGGTCCAGCTGCGCAGTGGAAAAAAAAGCGGATCCAAGAAGGTTGGAAGGAGCAACATGGGATGTGTAAGAACACTGGCAACAACTCCCTACAATAAGATTTACATTCGTTTCAAAAGGATAACATCTTAATATTTTAATGATTGTGATTTCATGACACAAAAGCTAAGCTTGCCTTCACACCTCACACATTTCATCTGGACTAAACAAACTCTGGTTTGCTTTTTTGGGTAAGTTTGTTGGTTTGGGTTACAAGTAAAATGATCTTTAGTGTAGCCTAGAGAACTAAATTATGGTCTGGTTGAAGGTAGAGGTCTAAGTCCACTTCTAAGCAAACTGGAGTTCGGTTCTCTGTGGGTGTGAAAGCTATCTAAACCATACAAGGACCCGAGGAGAAAATTAAACCAAAAGCAGTGCATTATGGGTTAAATATGCCATATATAACAACAGTATAATCCTCCAAACAACTCCTGAACTGCTTAATGTGTACAAATTACTGCATTTAGAAGAACCATCAAGACGCAAGAGTTTTGTTCACTCCTTATGTGCCTTACAATATTGACACCACCAAGCACCAATTACAAACACTGACTAGAAAGAAACCGATTTGCATTGGAGTGTACTTTAAAAACTCAAAGTTGCACCAACAAACTAAGTAGAATTTAAGGAAAACACATTTAAGGGAAAAATGTGTGATGCTGCTGTAACATGCAGCTGTGCAGTGAAGCTCTTAAAGGCTGGAGAAAGCAAAAAAAAAAAGTTCACAGTGTTACGGTTAAGGAGGAACCTACACAAATCAATGACCTCGCAACCTTTGAGATAATCCTCTAACAGTGGGAGTAACACAGGTCAGTGAAAGATGTAGATGAGCAGGTCAGTGTTGAGGAAAGTCAAAGACAAAGTGTGCACTGCGCAGGTGTTTTGCAGAGACAGTAGGAGTGATGCCAGAGGTGTGAGGGAAGGTGAATGGATCAATTGGAGCTGAGCCTGAGGTATAACCCATTCTCATCCATATAACATCCTTTTTACTGCCTCTTCTGCTAACGCTGTGTGTTTTCCTTCCCGTGCAATCTTGTTTATTCCGCTCACCGGCGTGTTTCTCCTGAGGGGCCTGATCCCTGCTTTCCTCCGAGCCCGTTTCTCAGTGCTGTTAAGGAGGTTGGGATTACAGGTCAGAGAAGCGGCCACCTCCTCGGCCTACATCGATCGCTGGACACATGCTGCAGGAAGTCGTGAGGGGAAGGAGCGACCTGTTGAGGTGGGAGGTGAAGATTTGACCTCATCCTTTCTTATCAGAGAAATAAAAGAGTCCTCTGTCAAGTTCTTTTGTTTTTCTTGTTATGTCTAAAAAAATGTGGCTTTGTAGCACATATTTGCGTTCATTAATAACAGGTCTTAAATGAAACTGCTTGAGTTATAAAACAAATACTTTAGCATGACGATAAGGTCTTTCCTACTCTAAATATTGGCCCACACTTTCCTACTGAGTTAGTATTTTTCTGGCTCTATAGCTTTTTTAATTTGGATGACAAAAAGCTCAAGTCAAGTGTCTTCTTTAACCTTCCTGGAAAAATAACTCCAATGATGATGATATGTTTCTTCACACTAAAATTTAAAATAAGATAATTCTGCTTTAGATGTTGCGTTTCAGTTTCATCTAAACAATTGTCATTTGTCTGGTTTGATTATATTTACAGGAAATCTGCATAGATGACGATGAATATGATCAGTTTTCCACTTTCTGTATGTTTTCTAATGAATTTAATCTTGGTCAGTTAAAATAATGACTGATAGTACTTTAGCGAAGCACAGCGGAAGTACGCTATAGCACTGTTTAGGCTCCGAAAAATGTACTAAATGACCTATTTTCAATTAATTATGGACGCTGTACCAGGACACTTGGATTACAGCGGACGAGCAGTATGAAGGAAAATAGGCAAGTTTTTGTGGACTTTTATGGACCTTTTTCTTCGGGCTCCGTCGTCCCCTGTTAGATGGATGTTTGTTGACAGCGAAAATCACCCCGGACCCCCGGCTGCATTTGAGACATCAAAAAAGTGCTCCAGAGTGTTGCTCAGCATGAGGGTGAGTAGAAAATTAAGGCATATCATTCTTTGGGTGTAATATTCCTTTAAACATCAATCTTTTTATAACAACATCCTGACAATTTCATGCTTCCCTTTTCATTTCTTAATGTATTTTCTATGTTAAAAATGGTTCCTCAAAATGGAATAAAAATTGACTTATTACAGGAGCTAAATAACTGTTCGCACTGGGGGCATCCATCTTCGATTGTTAACTCGGGGTGGCGAGGTTTCACCGAGTTCCCAGTAGGAAATTCTGACTTTGGGGGACGTTCTAGTTTTAGTTTCCTACTCAGAACTGGGAAATTTCTACTTCAGACTACAACTTGAACGCACCACAAGCCAAAGCATGCATTTGTTGTGATGCTAATAAATGCAGCTCAGACCTTCCTCAGAACTCTGCATTGCTTTACAACTTCTTTTTTCAACAACTTACAGGATGCAACGCGACGAGGTAATGTATCTCTTTCTAGTTACGTAGCGGTAGTTTTTGATGTGTGACAACAAGCAATTTTTGGAAAACTTAGTATCGTAGTTTTGTAGCCGGTTATATATCGCTACTTAAGCCCGGTGCTCTAAGACGTGTCCGAATAATATAAATTTGCTCTAGTTTTAATTGTCTTGCTCCCGAAGTTGAGTATCCAGGCCAGTCCAGCCCTGTCCGACCCGACCGAAGGGCTAAGGAATAGCATTTATAGATAACCTATTTAGAAGCTATAAAACTCATCTTAAAGTGAGTATTTCAATCAGGCATATATCTAAAAGTGAGACTTTTTTGTAATTACTTAGAAACTCCTCACAGTCCCTTTAATTTTTTTTTTTTTTTTACATCATTTTAAAAAGTTTTTTTGTATATCAACATCATAAACATATTGTACATATTGGAATAATGCATGAAGATATATTACCCAAGATCTGTAATCTTGATCGCACAGAGGAAAAAAGCAAAGCAGAACTTCCACTGACTCGATACTTTCCCCCAACTTGCCAGAAAAGTAAACTAATCACTCACTTTGAAACAAAGTATCCCATGATGCTGAGAAGTGCTGAGGAGAACGCAAGCAGGTCGGTTTACTGTACAAATAGGGTGGCAAACAAATTTGCATGTCAAAATTAAAAATCAATGTGTTCCAGCTCACCTAATGACCAATCTCCTCGCTGCTGCTCCTGGGCTCTGATTAACATTCAGGGAGGTTCAGGAGAAAATGTTAGAGCAAAGCATTAATCTCTCTCAGCAAAAAAGCTTGTATCTTCTGACAGGTGGGTCAAAGTTGCCGTTTAATCTAGCCCATAATTTCAGAAATGTGCTGACAGAGTGTATTTTAATACATGAAAAAGCTGGCCGTGTTTGAGAAAGCTCAAAGCGCGACACCTCAGCAGGAAGTCTGCGACCCAACATCAGAGTTATGGTTGGGGGGAAATAGGAGAAATACAGGAGAAGAAAGCAAAAGGAAAAACTCCATCAGAGAGGAAAAAAGAAGTGCTTCACATATTGATAAAAATGGAGCTATCATTGTGGGTGGTTCATGACAGAATTGAAAGGGCATCAATGCATTTTAAATCACTGATGTAAATAACAGTATTAATAGTATGTAGCTGTTTGTACTGTGCCATCCATGGACATCAGAAGTCTGTTTGAATGGGACTGTTAGGAGAAATGTTGATTTATTATGACATTGTGCAAAAATCATCAACTGATCAACTTGAATGGTCAGGAATTAATAAACCTATAAATGCACCATGAACAGGTGGTCACACTGATCTGAGAACAGTTTATAGTTCAACAGAAAACAAACCTTACACTGAGAGTTCACTCCCATATGGCATCAACAGAGTTTTGTTACTCATAATCAACACAGCAGTGAGAGTGACAAGACAGATATCAGTACACCCTGAATGCACATTGGAGCTTTCAGTCTGTTAACAGAGACTACAGTCTGTAGTGCTTTTCACACAAGTCACACTAAAATAGATGATAAATTTGAGTTTTTGTTTCTTTTCCTGTCACACGTGTTCAGTTGCATCCTCTCTCCCTCTCAATTATCCCCTATTGCAGATATCACCACATGCGTGTAGCAAAACGAGGCTGACAGCAGCTTTTCGCTCCAAAACATACATTTGAAGAAAACGGTAATGGGATATTTTATGGAGGCCATATTTTGTGTTAAATGAGGTTCATATATTCCTTTCTGCTAACATCTCTCTCTCCACCTGAGATGCTCTGCTGGAGCTCCTGTCACTTTAAAGACCCCTTCCCCACTTGGGCCCAGTCCACTCCACTTGGTCTACTAGTCTGTTCTGTGGTGATTTGGTCAGTTAAGCACTGCTCAGCACCATGCTGTCAACAACTCTCACAAAATCATACTGTCTCTGAAACAATGGTATGTCTATCCAGAAAAAGCTAGGGGGAACAAGCTGTTTTGGGCAGCTACTGTAAAGATGGTGAGAGGGAGAAGTCCCAGTGCTGAAGACTTTTGTCTTGTGCATAGAAGTACTCTCTCACAGAGATGAAGCAAGAAAAATACACTAAGAGGCAAATTGAACTAAAAAAGCATGCTATAGGCTTTTGTAAATGTGGAAAGAGGTAGATTATGAATTATTAAAAAATATAGACAACTAAAAAACAACCAAAGAGCCTCTATATCGCCATTGAAAAATAATGTTTAAGTGCTTTTCAGACTAACAGATCTGGTTTTCCTGATTTTAGGGAATCCTGCAGCCTCTTTAGTGCTCTAACTCTTGCTTCTATTGTACATAAATGCTTCCTCACAAAGCTAAAGTCAACCCAAGGCACTCTTTTGGAATAAAATCCTCAAAACACTACAGCTATGGCCGCCAATAGCTGCTCTTTCGTTTGCATACTTCTGTAATAAAGGCAATAGTTTTCAAAGCACCAAGCACAAGCATGAATAAGGCCCGTGGTACCTTTCTTCATTTTTTCTTGCTTACATCTTTGAATCTATCCTGTACTCTTTCTCTTAAGCGAAGGCATAAAAGCCAAAAAGTAAACTTTAGAGGAACAAAACACCTACAGTAATTGAGTAACTATAACTAGATCCTTAACTTATCATTGTCTTTATGTTTAAGTTTTCAGAAATGTTCCACATGTTCAGTTAATGACGTGTAAAATATTTCCTTAAAGATGTAACTTTGACATTTTTCAAACCAACAGTAAAAGTGTCTGGATTTTTGTCAGGCCCTTAAAGACCCTAAACCTGCCACGACTATTTATTCACTCGATGGCCTGCACTTGACTTAATTGGCCGTTGGCAGGAAGGTGCCTTCAGAGGTGTCCGGCTCTCCTGTTGAAAAATGTGTCTCTTACCTCTTGCCCAACCTAGTGGAAATAATATCACTCACACTGAGAGATCATGGTGTCAGGGTCAATTGTCCTGCAAAAGACGGGGGAGATGGGAGACATGTATTGATTTTTCATTTTGTTGGGGTAAGCAAGCATGTTGCAGCCGGGCGCGGGTGCAATGAGGCAGACAGAATGTGCTAGACTGCTCTTCCAGCTTGTCACCCGTGAGCTGTGACTGCTGGGAGACACCTTGAAGACAATTATTACCTAAAAAAAAAGTATGAAAATGGCATCAATGTGTGCACTTTTATCACTCTGAATTCAAGGCAGCACAACTGCTCAGGGTAATAACCTAGCCGATTACATTATTCAAAGCACAAAAAAAGAAAAGAGGGAGCTGGTGGGGAAAATTTGGCCCAGGATTCAGAGAGGAAACTCAGCCAGCATCACCCCTGATAGGAATGAGACAGAGCAGGCAAATTGTACGCCATGCTGGGCCTCGCAGTGTGGAAACGCTTGTCAAACACATTACAGGATGCCACAGGTCACAGACACATCCCAGCAGTCCAGTCCATGCCTCACAGCTACAAACGAGTGAGTGCCAAATCTAAAACCTCCCTGAACCTTATATACTGCAAGTCTGTAAACATTTTTTATAAAACCATAGCTGATTATGAGATCCCACACATAACAATAAACAATGATAGATTTAATGGAGTGCAAGAAGATGACAAACGCACACAAACAGATTCACAGAAAACAAAGTCCCAAAGCTTCTAATATTATGAGGTCAAACACAGCTTTGGAGTGAACAAGGTGAAAGCATAGTTAACTGTTGACCCTCCCAGTTCCTAAAATGGTAACATTTATTTTTCTTTACCTAAGTGGCTAGAGCTAGCACTGGCACAGGATTAGATTTTTACTTCACAATGATCATGGCCAAAAACTATGACATGAACTCTAGCACGTCAATATTAATAGCAAATTAAAATAAATCAATGTAATATGAGTCTATAGCCTTATATTTTGTCTCTGCTTTGGCAAAATATTCTTAAAAGATAAAAGGGTGATGGAAAGACTGTCTGCAACCATAGCTGTACAGAATAATCTACAGGAAAACAGTAATAATAATAATAACTACTGAGTGATAATGACAAAATTATAGGGTGTTATGACCTACTTGACAAATTAGTGTTTCTCGTTGATTTTACTTTTGCTCTGTCATAATAACATTAAATAATCATATTAGAATTAATAGGGATTGTATTTTTAAAAATGTTTTCTAAAGAGTTTTAGCCTTTTATTACCCAAGAAACAATTTTATATTTAGACAACACAAGTCCATGCGAAAAATCTCTGACAAAAACTGTTTTCAGGAACAGCAAAGGTAAAAACATCAGAAAAAAATAAGGGTATAGCCAAGGATTAGGGTTTAGCCATATTCCAGTGTTCATCATTAATCTGTGTGTGATTATATTAACATTCTTAGGGATTCTGATTCAGATTTTTTTATTTTCATGTTCATAAAACTTTTATTTCATCTATCTGATATAATGAGAGCATAACTATTCTGATAGTGAAGCCTAAAACTGAAACATGCCCACTTTGTGCCCGATCACACCTCTGGGTGCTAACAGGAGCACATATTTATGAGTAACATAAACACATAAAATGACCACGACTCTCTGGCATATCCTGGAGCCCTTAGAGTGTTAGAGGGTTGCAAAAAAGAAAGCAAGTGATTCCCATCAACTCTTCCATGTTCTTCTCCTTTTTGACTTCACAGCAAAGGACACTGATCTCATTTTGGGCCACAACCTACAACGTATCCTTGAAAATGTTCTTGTTTTAGTGGGAGACAACAAAATGTCCACAAGTCATTCTTGAACATGACGGTGTTTGGAAGCCCTTGCATTGAGCTCACCCCCTGAATAAACATGACCGGTTTGGAGGGTGTCGTGCTCTCCTTCATCTCTACATCCCTTTACTCCTCACACTCTCATGCATTTTGTCCACCGTGTCCCTGCTCCTCATTTGCAAAGGCTACATTCTGGACGGGAGTCAGACATGCAAGGTGGAGAACACAGCGGTCATCCTCCGCCCTTCTTCACCTCGATGACCGATACACCCCTCCACTGTGCACCACTTCCTCAGCTGTCTGTGATGTGAGGGTCAGAGATGAACACTGACAATATGAGCTCATCAGTATACCCAACACTACCTGTCTACATGCCAGCAGTGTCCTAAATATTAATATAATCTGTGCCCCTTTATAATGCCATACAACAAAGTACTGAGTGCAGGGAAGACACAACATCTGTGACAAGAGTTCAGTTTCTGTCATTTCTGAGGGTCAAAGAGGAATTTATCAGTAGAAAGACCTGAAGTCTGATGGCTGCACTGGTACAAAAAGAAACTGTACTTCTGCCTTAAGGTGGCAAAGGCAGATAAACTCGCAATCTCACTTTCAAACTATGAAGAACATCAGATGTTCTGCATGATGGTTTTGTGCTTCCATGAAGGATATATTGCATGCGAGTGAAAAAGCAGTGCTGACCTGCTTAGTCTCTGACCTTAAACCTTCCAAATTAAACCAGTTCATCTTCAACTTAGAGAGGACATTCGTGCAAATTTTGACCAAGATCCAACACAGTGTTCTTGACATATTGAATCGCTTGCATAGCATAACCATGAGACAAGGACAACTGACCTTGACCCTCAAAAAATCTCCCTTGACTCAAAGTAGAAATCTAAAGAAATATGACAATCCTGGAAAAGCATGTATGAGATATTGTCTTCACCGTCAGCATGATGTCAGATATCCTCAGACTGTTGACATCCAAAATCTATTATGGTCATCCTAATAGGACTAAAATGTAAAAAGTTTAAACAAAATCCACAAACGCACTTCTAACTCTAACCCTTGCATTCACTAGCAAATGATGACTGTTTGTCAGAGGTCGTTAATTCAGTAATATTTAATGTGTTAAATATAACATGTCATTGTTTTTTGTCAATTTTTTATGATACAAAAAAAACTGCAAACAAACTAAAGTAATTGATATTTTGTTTGTTGGATTAATTTTTGTTTGTCAAACTCAGAATCATCTATTTTAAGTTAATTCAGCATTTTTTTACAGACAATTTTGTAAAAAAATGTACATTTTATGTCATCACATTCAACTGTTGGCTTTTAAAACCTTTCAATCCCACACCAAGAAAATATCTGTTTTTTGGTTTGTTTGAGGTTTCCTCTGTTCTCTGAAGTGTTATGTTACGGCCACACCGGATGAGAATTCGCAAAGACGCGCGTTGACATGACATACAAAGTCAATGCAAAGACACGTTTGGACGCAGATTCGCCCCAGGCGGTGCGTTGGACGCGTTTCGTGTGGCGCGTATGGAGTCTCCGGCGCGGTTAGGCTGTCAAACGCCTCTACGCTCGAGTTAAAAATACTGAACTTTGGACGCAAATTCACGTGACCCTGTGCCGCAGCAGCCAATCAGCGATTTCATTGATTTGATGACGTGTGAAGCTCCAGCCACCTGCTCCGGCTCAAACCCCGCGGAAAGATGGAGGAGAGGTTGATCTGCGGTGTTTGTCATCATCCGGAGCTATACGATTCTACGTGTGTACTCCACAGAGACCGGAACAAAAAGGAGCAGGCTTGGGTGAAAGTCGCTGAGGAGACAGGTTTTGAAGGTAAGTTCTGTAAATATTCGTTTCCAGCTGGATTTGCCTGCACAGGTCATCACTGAGTCCGACAAGCTCCGACTCTCTGCTCCGCCTGCTCAGTGACGGGCGTCGCCCGTTGTCAGAATAGTTCAGCGTCCAGCCTCGGGCGTTATGCGTGGCGCGTCACAGGCACTTTGCGCGTTTAAATTCCCCAATTCACGTCCAGTGTGGCCGTAGCATTACAGGGACCAAACAATGATTTGATTTGTATTTTTTAAACATTAAATATCCCTGAACTTAATGATGACCTCTGCCAAACAGTTGAGCTGGTAGTTAAAGGGCTAACTGTAAATTCAGTCACTTCATACTTGTGTTTCATTCGATGTTTGAGCAAAGATCACATGACGAAGTTTTAAAGCATTTTAGTTATATCAGGTGTCACAAGCGTTTACAAGAAAAGTATGATCATGAAAGTCCATGACCTTAACCTTTGCATCATGGCCTTGAAAATCTATTCATGTCATCTTAAAGTTAGAGTGGACATGAATGCACAGTTTAATGACAAATTTTCTAGAGTTAATGAAAAAAACTGACTCTCACAAGCAAAAGACAGACATCAGACCTTAAAATATTTAATATGATTTTATGATGTCAAATCCAGATGTTCTATTATTGCATGTAAGTAAACATTAGAGCAAAGTCTGATGAAAAACTCTCCAAGAGATCTTGAGTATTGCACTTCCTGTATAAGACTACAATTCTGATTTACCTTGATCATTGACCTCTGACTTCCAAAACGTGAGCAAAGTTGAAGGAGTTACTGTGAGCTCTGTTGAGATGGTGGCCCTATTTTGACAGAGTGAAGCTGCCTATTGTCCTCAGCCCAAAGCCCAAAGGGTATGGATTATATGTTTGGTTATTCATGGGTGTGTATCTCATTTGCCAAAGAAATCCTTACCTATATTCTCTAATTTGTGCGTAAAAAATAGAATGTACTGTATCTGCATATGTATATCACCTGTGAGTAAAACTATAAGTGAGATTCATTAGAATGTGTGCAAGTGCTATAAATATAGCAGTAAGTGTTGGGGAAATTTTTAATCCTGTGTGGACTGTGACAGAATGCTCCGCTGCTGTCCCTCTGTGATTAAACAGAAAAAAAAATGAGAGGCTTGTTTAGACGCTACCGTACTGCTTGATCAATAAAATAAGTAAGCTACTGAAAAGGTATCTGACTCAGAAAACAAAATCTCTACCACAAAGCCACTGGAAATGTAATTACGTTACAAATGTCATCATTTTACACACCCCTGGGCGCAAACAGAAGGGCATTATCATTTACTACTTTTTACAGCATGAACGCACTGGCACATGCATTAAGAAGAAATTAAGAAAAACAACCACTCCTGGTGCCAAAACACTTTGCGCTGGGAAGATGATAAGGCTTATTGTGTTCACAAGATCACATTGAAAGGAAAGGATGACTCAGACTCTGTGATTTCAACTTCTTGCCTTAAAAATCTATGAAGCGTATCTCTCATGGTGAATGTTGTGCAAAGACAAAAAGAAATCCACATTCTAATGATTTAACTTTCTGAAAACTGCATTCAAGCAAAAGCCGCTCCTCTCATGTGACATGTCAAGTTTGAAGAGAAACCCTAAGAGTACTTATATAAATACTATCGGTTAAACATGAGGCTTTGTTTCTTTGACCTTTGACTACTGATCTCCAAAACTGACTTCCTTCAACTTTGAGTTTGAGTAGATATATGAGCAAATTTTGATGCAAATGCTTTAAACAGTTCTTGAGATCTTGAACTCAAAAGCAAAGGACGAGCACAATACATTTCCTTCAACTACAATCAAGACTTCAAAACCCATAATCAACCCAAAGTCTGTTTGACCTCTCTGTTGTCATGGAGCAACCCATAAAGTTTTCTTTTTTTTAATTTCATCTTTAAACTCACACCATATCACATTGATAAAGTAATAGACTAAGAGCAGAAATGCTACCAAGAAGGCAAAAACACCTCCACATTTTTAACACTTATCAGTTTTATGTCCAACTGAAGAATAAGAAAGCTATCTTTGATCACAGCACTGTTATATTAGCTTCCACCAATGACATTTTTTTTTATTTCCTTATATAAGACATGTCAACAGTGGTGAATTAAAAGCCATTAACCTTTAGCAGTAATCGTCATAACTTCTTAAATCTGACTCCAGGTGATTTCTCTTTCATGATCCCAGCTTCAGAGAGCTTTCATCCTCCTTTATTGAAACTCTCTTGTGTTAGGATGGGTTCAATCTTTCTCACAGCTGATATAATAATCCACCATCCCGGCTATAAATCAAATTCCAATCACAGTGTATCAAACTTTGAAAGGTCTCCAAGATCACAAGAGCTTCTTCACACACCTGCTGGGCATGTCAGTGTTTGGGTGAGGCTGACTGTACGATCACACGCACACGCACACACTTGTGGTACTTCCTACCACTAATGCTGTAAGTGTTCCAGTTTCTTCCAGACAGAGGAGGTGAGGGAGGTGAGAGAGAGGGCGACCCAGCAGCTGGTTACCTTGGCTGACTCTCACACCTGCTACAGACAGAGGCACATATCACACTTTATTACAGTGTTAACAGGCTGTAATAAATGGCTGATGCAAGCATGCAGTAATGTCTCGCACAGCCTTGATTTCTCATGTACCTGTTCTGCCATTAGTGTAAAACTCATCAGCCCTTTAATCAAAAAGAAGACACCACAACATGCCCGTGTCATAAACACTTCTATGATGCAAGCCAGCTCTTTATTCAGGGGACACATTTGTGCACCTTATGTGTCAAAATGTCATAATTTGTTGTGTTTTGGAACAAAGGACTGTCTCTTTTACTCAAAGGAGCAAATGTAATTCAAGTCTCATAAAAAATTAGCTCAAATTCAAAGATACACACCCAAACACGCAAGGCTCAAATATTCAAAAAGTGTTGGGGTTTGATCCAAGTACTGCAAATGGGAACAATGGAAAAGGATGCTGCTGCTGGTTCTACAATACAAACCATAATTGAAGGCCGTCTTAGATGACAGACTTTTCGTATGGTAATGGTTATTTATGTCGTATCCTGTTTCTACACTGGAATCGAATGGAGTAGAATATAACTCCCATAAGTTGTGGGCTGCTTGGAAAAAGAGATAAAAACAAGAATACATTCTGATAAAAAAAATATGTATACATAAATTATTAATAAATGCTTTTGTTAAAATTATTGTTGTTGTTTGATTTCATGTGAAAATGTTAAATATTACTTTTTTCTACTCATTCCTTTGGTAATATTTTTCTCTTCTTCATATCTGGTCGGTAAGTTTTCATCCAATGATACACTATATTACCAAAAGTATTTGCTCACCTGCTGTGACTCACATATGAACTTAAAGGATGAGTTTGGTTTCTACAGCTTTCACATTGTTTATAGAATGAAGTAGAACAATATACTCACCCAGAAGGCTTTCCTGATCCAAACAGTGCTTGGGGAGAAATTTAGATCCAAAATCGAGCGGCGGACATCCGTATAATGGTAGCACATAGGGTATACAGCGCCGCTCCTAAAACTGCATTAATCGCCCAAAAACTCATGAGTTTCACCAATATTTCATCATGGTCTGCTCGGGCTACTCCCCAACGACAGTCTGTGTCACTCCAGACATGTTGTGTGACTGTACTGACCTCTGAACTGAAGAAGAAGAAAGCTTGCTCCGCACATGCGCAGTGCGGCTCATTGTTTCAGGGGAAGACTGCCGGCTACTCAATGACTTTCTTCTTCCAGTTTTGTGCAAAATGGACAAATATCTATCGGATGAAGATGTTGTGGAGGAGAACTTTGAGTATGATGGGTGTCCTTACAGTTTCGAGCCAGAGTTTACAGATGAGGAGCTCATCGAAAGGAGGAGGCGAAGGCAGCGCTCCAGAGAGTACTGCGCATGTGCGGAGGCAAACATTCTTCTTCTTCAGTTCAGAGGTCAGCACAGTCACAAAAACATGTCTGGGGCGACACAGACTGTAATGGAGGAGTAGCGGGAGCGGACCATGATGAAATATTGGTGAAACTAAAGAGTTTTTGGACGATTAATGCAGTTTTAGGAGCGGCGCTATACATGCCCCGTGTGCTACCATTATATGGATGTCCGGCGCTCGATTTTGGATCTAAATATCTCCTGAAGCACTGTTTGGATCAGGAAAGCCTTCTGGGTGAGTATATTGTTCTACTTCATTCTATAAACAATGTGAAAGCTGTAGACACCAAACTTATCCTTTAACTTCATATGTGAGTCACAGCAGGTGAGCAAATACTTTTGGTAATATAGTGTGTTTCTGTATGATTCAGAGCCAACACTACTTTTAGCCAATCAGGGTGCTGCTTGCTGTGTTCATCATGCCTTCCTGCTAAGTTCAATGAGCATCAAGTTAAGACATGTACAGAGAGAATGAGTCTGCAGACCTACGCACAAATGAAAGAAAAATGAAAGAAACAAGCAGATGAGGATAAAACAAAGAAGGATACACTAACAGTCTCTGAAGTTGTCATGTAAAAAAAGAAGGGAAACACTTTGGATAATGGGCACAGTATTTTATGATTGTGCTTTAACATCTCACAGTATGGCTGGAAGTGTCCACATGTGATCAGTCCAGAGAACCTGAGACCCCTGGACAGGTTCTACCGGACCGTGTGGTGTGGTAGGCACTGCATAATGTTTGGAAAGACATATATACACTAAAGTACAGTGAATTCAGATTTAGTTTGTTTGCACCTTCTTCCTCAAAGGTCAAGTGTTCAGCTGTTTGGCAGATCAGGTACCACTGTGTAGACTGCTGTGTTTGTCAATTCAGTATACAACTTCAGGACAAAATGATTGCCTAATTTATCATGACAGCACATCTAAAGTAGAAATTAAATTAAAAAACAAACACACAAAAGAAATAGATTGAAAAAGACAATAAATACAGAAAAAAAAAACAGAAAAACAGACACGGGCAGGTAAGAAAAAGGGCTATAATACTGCCAAAAAAAACTCAGTGTCTGCGGTCTCAATGTCCAATAGGAGACAGTTCCAAAGTTTGAACAAGAGCCTCACATGCACAGCCTTTTATTTTGAGTATTGAACAACGGACCATTAATGTATTCATTTGACCTTACAGTCCTGCTTATAGTCTAAAATTATAATGAGAAAGTGCAAGACCATGCAATGCAATATGAGCTAGTCAAATATTTCCATATACCTGAACTTGATCAGGAGCCAGGGCACAGACACAAGGACAGGTGTAAATAGTAAATGGATGTTAGCGTAATATATACACACTCGTTCACTCTCATGTTCTCTCACTGATGGTTGAAGTATCTATGTTGGTTGTCCATCAGTATCAGCTAACATAGACAGGCAGTGGGAGCAACTCGGGGTTAAAGGCTTGACAGAAGTCAAATTGGCATGTTACAGCCAGAGCTGTGCTGCAAGCTTCCAACCTAGCATGCTATCAGACTGCACCACAGACGCAGTGTCATGTGATCCGTAGAAGATTATGTGAGCAGCTGCATTTTGGACTTCAGGTGTTTTAAGATTTGCAAAGGCAGGTAAACAAAGAATTACAGTAGTCAAGCCTTGATGATATAAAAGCATGGACAAGCATCTATAGCTTAGCTTTACTGCTCTGTATTTGCGCCTTAATTGGTAAAACGAATAAGTAGCCAAAACCATAGACGCATCCTCCTGGTTCACTCCCTAAAAATCACACAGACACCAAGTGTACATAGTGCAGGTCTCACAGCAGAGGAGACATACTGAAGACTTCCTGTCATACTTGACATAGCAAATATGACATTTTGAAATTTTAGACCAGGGATATGAATTTCAGTTTCATCTAAGCTGAAGATCTGCAGTGTATCTTAGTCCGCAAGGGCTTGGGAGGGGGACTGGAGGATGGTCAGTTCCAGTCTTGATCGAAACATACTTGGCAGTTGGTTTGGTAGCCAGAAAGACGAAGGTTGACTGACTGGATCTCTAAGTCGAAAGGGGTTTGCATCCCTTGTCTCTGGTAAAGGGTTACCTCCATGTAAAGGGCTTAGGGTTTACACTTTTGTGCCCTTAAAATTCACTGCACATACACACCTATGAATGAAGTGGGGCTAATGTATCTGGTGGTGCAAAACAGTTGTTGGGAATGATGACTGGTGGCATGTGCCCCCAAACCTTACCTGACTCGAAGCTGAAGAAAATTGCCCACCTCCCAATTTTTTATGAAATCTATTAAGTGAAGTAGTCCAGCTAGTCAAGAACCATTTTTAATAAGCATCTAGAGCTGAAAGTTGCTAAAATGGGAAGAAACATATTCCTTAAATTGCTCCAAAGGGAGGGCATGCAACAAAAACAATAGAGGGCCCTGGACAGGCCCGAGGGGACACCACTGGATAAGGTGTGGATAGGTTTCTTACGGCCAACATCAGTTTTCAAACAGAAACTACAACAGTTTAAGAACAATTTTTCTTAAAAAAAGATTCAACTTGAAGTACTAAAAGGCATTAAAGTAAATCAGAAATGGGGTGTTGGTTTGGCAGAGTGGCTAGCAACCAGGCACGTTCCATATATATATACTTCTGTCGGCCGGTTTGAATCCGGCCTGTGGCCAGTTTGCATTGTCTTCCCCTACTCTCTCACTCCTTTCACAAGCCTATCCACTGTCATTCTCTACTATCAATAAAGGCACAAAATGCCAAAAACCACATAAAAAAAGTAAAACAGAAATGGTACATGGATTTGAACCTCATAGCTTTGCAAACATAGTTTACTGAGGTGAATGTACCTTTCTACCCTAAAACACACAGTACTATGCAGAAGTCTTCTCAGCTTTTATTTGGGTACAGCCTGTGCCTTCATAACCTATGCTGATATTAAACTCCATGTGCATATTCGAGCGCCGGTATGCATGAGGCTGAGTGTGTCTGGACTGAATTTCTGAATAGGTTCCAGTGGTGTCTGTCCTCTATCAGCTGGTCTGGGGTATTAGCAAATTCTGCAGTCTTAGTGAGTGTGTTTTTGGTGTACCTGTTCGGCCAGGCCCTGCACCAAGCCGCTCACTAGTTAGTGTGTGTGGGTGCGTGAGTGTGTGTGGTGCTTGTGTTTAATAATGCATGGCCCCAAGCCCAGGACGGGCCCTTTGATAAAGTACAGCTCCACGGCACATGCATAAGCAGCTCCAGCCATATGCAGAAAGGAGAAATTGATGGTGGAGATAAAGTCTGTGCTGCTGCTGCTACTGTGTACGTGTGCGAGTGTGGGTGCATGTGAGTGTGTGAAATAGCAATGCAAGGAGGCAGAGGAAGATTTATGGATCATATCAATGTCTCTACGTGGATGTTTGATCAGGTGGCAATTTGAAGCTCTTAAGGATGAGTCTTTGTGCTGTGTGAACATGTTTGAAAATGGGTACTTTCTGTTACTTTGGATTAGCTGATTCTGTACAAGCAAGCAAAAATGAAAAGGAGTGAGGTCATGGCCTGACTGTACGTGTGTGTGCAGGAGAGATAGAAAACTAGCTGTATTTTTTAAGTAGTTGTTTTGGTTAAGGAGGTTTCTTCACTGTAATGGAAGGGTCTTAAGGTATTTCAGAGCTCTAATAAGAGCTGTTTGAATTCTCTAAATAAAAATTGGGTCTCATTTCTTGAAGATTTCCTTCTTGAGTCCTTTGACATATTAATCAGCAATGGATACATACTGTATTTTCCTCGTACCTCTTTGAAATATGACCCATAATTCCTTGCACATTATGAGAACAAGTGACTATTAAACAATTTAAATGTTATCAAAACTGAAGTAAACAACAGTTTTCTCTAAATTAACTAATGATTACTGGTTCAAGTTAGAGACATTTAGCACATGCTCTTGTCCAAAGCAACACACACCTGAGAGTAGGCACAAGTTTTAAGTACTCAAGCAAAAATCTAGACCAGAGGAAACATTACAAAGTGCAACAGGCTGGTTCAAGCTTCAAGTGCTGCCATGTTGTGTTAGAGAAAGTGCAGAATTTTTTTCTAACCAAGCATCAGACAGAAAATCTCAGCAAGTCACCTCATCATATTCCTTCTAACGTCACTGACATTGACACCGTATTAAGCATTAACATATTCAGTGCTGAGCCTTTCAAAAAAGAGCTGGGTCTAAGACCTTTGAATATGTTCAGGCCCTGAGGACTACAGAGAATTGTCAACTAAGTGCATAAGTGTTCCTTTAACAACATTTTAATTAGATAAATACAAAATAAGATGAGTAAAAGTGAAGGGATGTTTATGACATGACAACTTTGCAACCTTACATACAATTTGATTTCCTTCTTTTGTTTAATCTGAGTCACTACTTGAACAGTCAGTAATTATTGCTAAATTATTTTGTGTCACAGGTTTCTCAGTTTAATAGTGTTCTGCTGTTCTGACAATGTTGAACATGCCATTGCATACATCTAAATGTTTTGCTTATCATAATATTAACGATTATTTGTAATATGTAATAATGATAATATTGTACTTAAAAATATGCATTGGATAGAGAGTAACTGTACATGGTTATATTATTCACAGATGCAATCAATATTAGAAATTAAATCTAAATTAACAGACAATAGCTAAGTTGATGTCAGATTATCAGACTGCCAAAGCTGCTTAAAGGTAACTCATCCTCCTGTTTATCTCAGAGTTTTCATGTCATGGCATTAAACCAGGGTTCCTTCACACCTCTAAATATGATAGTTAAGACTTTTAAGATCTATTTCAAATGGAAAGGTAAAGGGTTAATGGATTTGTAAAGTGCTTTTCTAGTCTGTCCCACTGCTCAAAGTGCTTTTCACAGCACAGGTCACAGCTACCCATTCACACCCATTCCCATTTGTTTTCACCAATTGATAGTTGAAGTTTCTGTGTTAAGTATGTTGTTCATCAATATGAGCTTCCATATCCACTCTGTAAAACCAATTAATGTGATACTGACGCAGCAGTGGAAGTAATTTGGGGTTTGAGTGTCTTATCTGCAGACACATCATCATATGACAGCTGGAACTGGGCTCACATGTTTGAACCCATCAATAAGTAGTTCAGTGAATCTCCACACTGAGCCAAAAAATTTTGAACCCAGACATAACATTTTTTTTATGATAGAACAAACTGAGCTTAACACATGTATGATATATAACAAACCTTGTTTCTACTACACAGTTATCAATATACTGTAATTTGCAAACCTGTAATGTTAAATATTGATAAATAAAAGGACATAAATTTGCATTGCTCAAACAGAACGAGACAAAGAAATAATAGAGCATTAACAAAAGAGAACAAAGGAAACCAACAGAGTGCTTTTTCCTGGTGTTATCTGAACCACAAATACATTTGAGACAGACAGGCCTTATCAGTATACCATCAAGAATTTAAGACCTTTCAAAAGAGAAAATAAAACTTTCTGGGTTTAAACTTAGAAAAACTTAAGATCTGCAGGAATTAAATTGTTTGATTCAGCTCCATCTCAAACTGCACGAAGAGATCACTGAGTTAAAAGTTCGCGACCCATGAATCATGTCCTCACACTTTATGACCTGATGCTCTGATGCGACTTCACTGCTCACACTACACGTCTATGTACCATACGTCAGACTCTGTATCCTTCTTCTTCTATGCTGTCTGGCAGCTGGACTCTTGTATCCAGAACTGCAACATCAAAAAGAGGTAGGAGAAGAAGAGGAACCTGACAGTGGGAGACGTATGAAACAAAAATGCGTTGCCTTGGCAATTTGTGCCATTCTTTGTGGGAAGAAACAACAACAACAAAAAGGAATTGGCTGGGCAGACATGGGCAATACAGTCTCTCAATTCCTAGCAAGAATTGAGGGAAGCAGCGCTTGTTTTTACGTCACCTCAGAGATCGCATATGCTCTGTGTGAGAGGTTGAGGCAAGTTGGTGCGTGGCACTGCTTCTGCTGTGCGATACCTTCATGAGGAGCAATCTCTTCTCGTTACCCCACGTATACTGCACGGAGCATGACACACGCTTAAGCAGAAATTCAGCCCGATTCAAAAAATAGACGCATAAGTGGCAGATCGGCTCAAAACAACCCAAAAATCGCACAGTGTACACCCAGCTTTAAACAACGCAGATAATCCACCAGGCAATACTGATTTTGAAGTCCATCATTTATGTAGTATTTATTGGTACATCCATGATAAATACCTTATTTAACATAATCCTGATGTTAATTTCAGCCAGGAATACCACATACTACACTGGCAGCTAATTAATGTGTGAGTGAATGAGGGTCTGGCTCCATAGTGAGCACTCTTGCAAATAAATCCACCCTAAACATGCAGATTTTAGAGAATACCACCAAACCAGAGAGCTCTGGCTGTAAACAACTACCTGATATATGGGATGTAAACTACTACTATTAAGTATTCAATGGCAGATAGACAGAACACACTGTATTAACAATATCTCCTCTCAGCACTGGTGTAACCATCACTGTTTTTTGATTTGATACATGACCAGCAAACTGCTTTTAAAAGATGTACGAGATACAGCGCTCATCAAACATAAAAACTGTCCTTTGAGATGCCCCTGTGAGAAGATCTTAACCATGAATTTCACAAAGCTACGATAAACTGAAAGTCCCTTCCTGAACCAATACACCATACTTGTTTCCATTAGTTGTACTGTTTCAAAAAATGTCTTCCAGAACAAAATTGATCAGTTGCCGGACAGTTTGACAGACATGCTTGTCCCTGTGAAGCGTTGATGGCACTGTGGAATTGTGTGTGTCTAACATTCAGCCATTTTGGGTCCTGGAACACTGCCATTGCTAGAAATGTATGCAGCATTATGAGTTTGTATTATACATTTCCACATTACATTGTTGACAGCTGCATGAATAGCATTTTTTTTTTTTAAATGTATTTTTTTGAGCATTTTGTGCCTTTATTGATAGGAGAGAGACAGTGGATAGGCTTGTGAAAGGGGGAGAGAGAGTAGGGGGAGACACTCTGCAAACTGATCACAGGCGGGATTCGAACCTGGACCGGCAGAAGCAAGTACATGGGGTGCCTGGTTGCTAACCACTCCGCCAAACCAGCACCCCATGAATAGCATTTTTCGTACTTTTAAATGGGCCCTATGTTTCTGTGCTTTTGTGCCATGATCAACCTTGTGTGTTTTTTGCTGGTGAGCATTCCTGAGTGTATTACTACCTCTGTGCAGGTCAGTGCAGACGGCTTTCCACTTATTTTCCGCAGGAGTTTGATGAGCTGCCAGTCAAAGTTATGGGCGTCAAAGGTGAGTGTAGGGGTCCAAGGTTGCTGCCATCTTCTCACCTGTCTCTCCATGCAGCTCTGTTACAGGCAGGAGTGTGAAAATGAGGGCCAAAATTCACAAACAAGCTGCTGAGGTATGAATATACATGCAAACAAGCCGTATTCTCTTTCTAAACTCCAGAACTCGTGACCTCATACTGATTTAACTTGCGCCCTCTCTGACTTCTCCCTCAACTTCTTTTTCCAGCTTCCCTTCAAGTGTTTTCTGACTTCATACCATTATTTTCATGTCTTCGATGTCTTTCTCATGTCTCTCATCAATTTTCCTTACTTCCTTGTCTAGTTCTGTGGAGTTTATGAAGTCGTCCAGCTTGTCAGCGCAGTCCAAAGCTGTCACAGTGCAAACCTCTTTATTTCCTCACTCATTAGCCATGTCATACTGTCTTTATCCGCCACCCACCTTCTTCCCCTTTCTCTGTTCATCCACCCACAACCTCTCTTTTCTCCTCCCATGCACCAACTGCCACCCCCTCACCCAGTCATAAAGCAGAGACAGTCAGATATACAGGAAGAGACAGAGAAAACCCTATCTCTTTTTGTTGCAGCTTTAATTTACTTTGTGCATTAATATTTCAGGGCCCTCTGCAGGCTTGGTGCGGGAGCCGGTGGGAGCAACTGTGTGTGTTGATGCAAGTGTCTGTATATGTGTGTGTGTGTCACATTTCAGCTGTAGGAGGGGAGGGGATTAATATTTTAAGGGGCCTTATTGGAGACCCCTGTACCGGCTCCACCAAACCACCACGGCATCAGTTCACGGTGGTACACCCGCTCACCTTCTCGCTCCAACCTTTGTGCCTTTGTTTCTCCTCCTAACCTCCTTTTCACGTTTTACTCCATTGTCATCTCAACTGTTGGTACACATGACCAAAACAGCACTGTAACACAAGCTTCACTTCTTTTGAAAAATGTGTAAAAAAAAGCTTGACTTCTTGTTACACTGATTTACAAACAAGGGAAATTTAGTATAAAATAAACTGCGAATGGATGCACTTGTTTATCGCAGTTGGTGCTGCAGGTTTGCCTTTAATAGAGATTACAGGCCGGTACTGGTTTCCAGCCCAATGCTAGTTCCTGCATGTTGTTCTGCACTCTCTTCCCAAATTCTCTATTTCTCTACAGCTGTTCTGACAAATAGTGACAAAAAAAGATGAACAAACTTAAACAAAGATGTTGCCACCAATAATTAGGATGGTTAAACTGACTCAGAGTGAACCCGACATGTTTCACCACCAGCTTACATGTGAAACACTTTGTTGCAGCTGTATGTGTCCTTGGTTTTCCCCGTCATCCACTGAGCTTGTATTATGCTTGTTGAGTTTTTACATTTCTTTCTTTCTTTAAAGAATACCTATATGCAAAAGATAAATCTGTGTTAACCTCCTGTAAACATGCTTGTCCTCTTGAACCCTAAATAGACCTAAAGTTTCATCCTACCACCGTCTCTTTGGCAGATAAAGCATATTTGCTTGTGGTAGTAATATGAGTACAGAATTTAGACTATAGAGAGAACATGGAGCCATTGAAAACATGGGACTAAACGCACTGGGCCCATGTGTAAGAGGGAGCCATAAAGTGGCTCCAACAAAGAGAGTAAGAAAAGAGGGGGATCAGACTGTAGACATGTTCTAGCAGTCATCAAACTGTAAAGAGAAATATGACCTCTCACATACTTTGTCTGAAACATTTATAAATATATTTAGTTCTATGACAAAAGCAATTATCACAGTACTGTTTGCAAGTACACATCTTGAAATGCACTCCAGCTTACTGTGATATCCTCTCACTCTGTGGGCTTCCAAGGACTGTAATTTCTTAAAGGTCCAATGTTCTGGTGCCTTTGATTATTTACATCATGTCTTGTGTTCATTAAGCAAGGATTTAATATAAATTGGCTAAAGAAATCAATAATTCAGACTCTGTGAAGGATCAAATGCTGTTCTATTTCCCAACTCTTTTTGGAAATTCGTGGATATGAGGGGTGGGAGGCTACAATAACCAGCTCTGCACTGACTGGCTGCCCAAATAATGTCTGATGCGAGACAAGAGGGAGGGGCTGAAGGCCAACAACTTTCAAAACTATCATGGCATCTGCCTGGGACGAACAGAAAATTAATATGTAGGTGGATGCTGTATTACATAATAAACATCAGGGAGTAAAGAAATGGGTGTTTTCTTTGGGGTAAAGGGGTATTTTCTTAAAGTGACATAGAGCATTTCTCTGTGAACTAAGAGTTCAGTAATTTGTCATGTTCTTCTATTCCCTAAGCTCCATCAAATAACATTATAAGCACAGAAAATTGCATTTCGCAGGACATGGAACCTGTTAACAACATATTATTGATGTTGTATTCTACAGGTGAGGAAACAGAGGTAGTGTCGCCAATGGAGAACCAAATGGATTAGTTGGGTTTGGAAAAAGCTTGTTTTGACACTTATTTTATTGATTTAGCATTCAAAACAGCATAGAGTGACCAGAAAAACTCCATTATTAAAACCATTAAAAGGAGATACCAGGTTTCTACCACACATTGAAGACAATCAGAGATCACCCTCACAAAATCCTTTAACTTTATAAACTTGTGTTAGCACTTGAGAGAAGACATCATTTGACATGTCTGTCTTGCGTCAGAGGTGAACTCTCAGCTGTTTTGTAGTTTACAATTTGTTTATGGCCAAAAAGCTGGTATGAATACGACTCAAGCTGTAATAGACTGAAATGATCCTTCACAGGTGCATTTAAAGAGGCAACTATCAGTCGGACTCAGACCTCAAACAAATGTGTCTGAATACATGAGGATGCAGTGTACCGAGAGAAAAAAAGACCAATAAGCAATTTGGAGGAGCTGGAATTGGATTTTGAAGTTGGAAGAGGATGATGAGGATGCAGGGGCAGCTTTTATCACAGATCAGTGAGTCTCTGAGCGGGGGTCTCCCGGTCGCTGCATCAGGGGCACTCGGCAGGAGGCCACATATTGAAATGAGGTGCCTTCCCCCAGGCTCTTAGCCACCCCTGACATTTTGGTGTGTGTTTGTGTGAGTGTGCGTGGAGTGTTTAGGGTTCAGGGTGGGGGCTTGTGTTTCCGCCCAAAGACCCGATTGCCTCCGCTCCCCTGCTACTTGTTTCCCCCTCTCCTACCCCTACCCTGCCGTCGCCCCTTCTTCGATTGGACCCCGTTTCTCATTTGCCTATTCATTTAGAAGCAGAGAGTGCCTACTGAGATCCAATATGGGGTTGAGGCAGGGGGGCACAAGTGGGCCCACAGCAGGGGTGGAAAACACAGCAACAACACGATGAAGAGGAGGAGGAGGTAGAGAGAAGAGGAGAGCGGCAGAGGATGTTCAGACCGCCGACAGAATAGCCTTCAAATGGCTTCCCAGCTCCCTCCACCTCATCTTCCCTCCCAGTCTCTCTCTTTCTTCCTGTGCTCTTTTGGCTTTTTTTTTTCTTGTTTTTCCTCACTGATGCTCTGCTCACTGAGGTAGTGCTGAGATTGGGAAGTGCAGCCCGCTTGACCCTACTGCTGAGCAGAGGCAGGGGCTCCAGCCAGACCCTGTGTGTATGTTTGTGTGAAGGTGAGTGTGTGTTTGGGGGTCTGCTTTTTAAAGAAACCACCCTCTGTCCACCTCTCTGTCATTATTTCAAACCTAAGAGACTCTCCAGACTCTGAAAGCCAAAGCAGAGCCCAACTTCTTAGACTTCTTTCTGTGGGTTTGAAAAGTCAAAGAAGATAGCACTTTGTATAAATGCTAAAGGAAAACGTGGTTAGCCCCGAGTAGCAGTGAGAGCGCTGTATGACATGTTTTATGCATGGCCGCTGGGTCTCTCAGGTCGGGGAGTTTCACATCAACAAAGTGCGGAGGGCGGCTAAAGGTGAGGGGCTCACTGGCAGAGGGCGAGGATGGGGAGAGAGGGTGAAGAGGGGGAGCCGTGGAGCGAGATGAGAAAGAAGAAGACTGGGAGTAAACATTTGTGGATTCAAACAGTAATTCAGACGGAGAGAAGGGGGAAACTTTTTCCAAAAGACAAGGCAGTTTGCAGATTGTGAGTGTTTGTAGTCCATACATTATTTATACCCTACAAAGTTGACAATAAGAATCACAACAAGAATCAAGAACTGCATGAGGGGGGTGCCATGAATGGTCAAAAAGACTGAGACATTAGGTCTTCAAAATATAACACAATTCAATTATTTAAGAGTAAATGATTTTTTCTTTATGATTTTTTTAATTGATACTGAGGTCAGGAATATTAATGAAGATTGGTCGTTGGTTTTAATACAGCAAAAGTGCACGTTTCAAATTATTAAATGAATTTTACTGCATTTAGGGGCAGACAGCGAGGTGGTGCAGCAGCACGTGCCTTGTAAGCAGACGATTGCTAGTTCCACTCTGTGTTGATCAGGTTCTTTCTGTGTGGAGTTTGCAGGGTCTCCCTGTGTCTTCATGGGTTTCTCCAGGCACACTGGTTTCGCCCACGACCAAAACCATTGTGGCTTGGATAAATGGTGACTCTAATTGGCCCATAGGTATGAGTGTCTAACCACCTTTATCAATCAATCTCTATTTGCAAAGCGCCAATTGATAACAAGTGTGATCACAAGGCAGGCTGATGACGAACTCCTCATTTTACAGATACACATATATGCACATACAAATACATATTAATATGCAAATACACATTAATCCAAAGATGTATCAATCCAGGCAGAGACAAAGTGACTAAAAATTAAAATGTATGATTACGACAAACCCATGGACAAACCAAATCTGTCCAAATCAAATTAGTCTGTGCTAAATAAAGATCTATTTCAGGTCACCCCCTATAGATGTGGCATCTTGTTTTGAAGAGGGTCCTCATGCTTATATGGATGTACAGGCATGTATTATGGAGGTATAATCAAAAACAACCAATGGTGATATTAGAGAGCTCCATCTAATATCAACATTATCATCCTTAATTATTATAACTTGGAGAGGACTGGTAATGATTAATATTGCACCACGTAGTCGAACTGCCATTAAATTTGGTTTAACTGGTCTAAAAGTATAAAATTATACTACATTATGTTGTTTCTGTTGATGGCTGATCGATAGGATAGAGTACCTGGGGTCAAAGAGGCCATTCATGATCGCTTGTCACGGTAATACTAATATACGTTTTTTGTGCTGTTTGCTGGAATTACCATGTATTTGATTTTTGTTGATCTCTCTGATTAATATAAGGGACTGTAATGATAATGGAATGTGACATCTATTCACATGCTGCTGCATTTTGAACCAGCTGAAGAGTCTTAAGCAACTTTGTGGAACAGCCTCATAAAAGACATTTACAATAATCCAATCTAAAGGTAACAAAAGCATGGGCTAGCTTTTCAGCATCACTCTGACAGGATAGTCCTGATTTTTACAATGTTCCTTAATGGAAAAATGCTCTTCTTGAAATGCATCTTATGTGGGAGCTGAAGGATAAATCCTGATAAAATAGTATTCCAATATTTCCATTTCCTGTGCTTGGTGCAAAATCCTAGAAAAGGTTTCTTTAAGGTGTCAGGGGCCCAGCACCTCTGTCTTGTATAAGTTAAGAAGAAGAAAATGTCTGGCCATCCAGATACTTATGTTCATTAGAACGGTTTTAGTTAGATGACGGATTTGTCTCACTTGGTTTTATTGATATGTACAGTTCAGCATCATCAGCGTAACAGCGAAAATTGATGAGGTGTTTTCTCATGATATCACCAAGGGGAAGCATGACTAAAGATAATAGAACTAGAACTCACACAGAACCTTGAGGACCTTAATAACTGACTTTTGAGTAAACAGAAGGAATATTGTTTACGTGTACAAACTGATATCAGTCATATAATTGGGACTTCAACCAATATAACGTAGTTCCTGTAATCCTGGGTTGTTCCTCTACACTCTGTAGAAGAATTGGTATGACCTATGTTGTCAAAAGCTGCACTGAGATCTAGCTGGACAAGGACAGAGAGAAGTCCACCATCTGAAGCTGAGGGTAAATCATTTGTTATGTTAACTGGAGCAGTCTCTGTGCTACGGTAAGCTCTAAATCCTGACAGAAAGTCTTCAAACAAGCAGCTGTTTTGAATTCTATGCTAGTCGGCATGTGCCCTTAATGCTGCAACATAGTCCAGGTTGAAGCTGATAAATATGTTATCTTGGTGTCTGATTATTCTTCCAACACCACATGGCTTGTATAGTTTGGTCAATGCTGCCTTGTTCTTACAGTATGACTTGATGGTGTTCACCCAAATGATGAGCCAAAGACCAACTTTTTACTTCTGCTTTGCCTTCCATTCACTAACAATAACAGTGAGCACATGTTATATTGACACCATTTCAAAGCAATCTCATGAGTTAATTCATCTTTATAAATTTACCAGAAATTAAACTTGTCTGACAGCAAATGCAACTACAAAGGTTATAGCTGTGATAGATGTAAAGTTTCTGATATGTAAAAACAAAGAAAAATGGAAGTATGATTTGAGCAGTGCTGAATCTAAACAATGCTCAAAACACTTGAACGGGCTCCTCTCTGATGCGTCACCTTATTCTTTAATCTGTTAAGGTACACGTAAACACAGTGTTCACACACTGCAGCAGGCTAATTGCAAAGACGATGCAATTTCCAGAGCATAAACAAAATCAAAGGGAGCAGCACTCTCAGCCCTCCACGTTCACTCTTTAATGTTATTCAGTAAGTGAATTTAGGTCCCTCTCACAAATACACCTCACCTCATTTGAGAAAAGGGGATATTGTTCTGTTTAAAGGGAACCATAATGGAGGATGTTTAAGAACCCAGGTAACCATTAAACAGCCCTCACTGATGCGCCTCTCCTGTTCCTACACCAACATCAAACCTTGAAGCTATAAATTAAATGGTGATGTAATTGCTTCATAAATCACTTCAAATAGTTCAATATAGTATTCGGTCTGTTTCAGTCCTCATTTATAAGGTTTCTTTGATGGCTTATCAGTCGCCCTTCTTCAATGTAAATATGTAAAGCATCAAAACTGTGAAAGTGATATGTTTAAGCTCCACATTTCTCCAAAATACTGCAATCAGGAGATGATCTCACATATGCAAAAAAAGGAAAATACAAGCAGACCCCCCTGCTTTCAGCTTTGACAGAGTACCTCTCCCTGTTGAATACATTAGGGGACTCACAGAATGAGAGCAAATGCATGCCCGCTCACTTCCCAGATAGCCAAGCCTCATGGAAGCCAGGATGGAAAACAACGATTCGTCCCCCGTTGCATTTTTCATCACACCTGCGTGAATGGATATCCACCATCCCCACCCACCATGAGACAATGCGGAAACCCATTTCTCCAACCTATAGATGCTACCTACACCCTACAATTGTGCCTACACATAACAATCCTGAATAATAACCACTCGATTTAAGATTCAAAGCCGTGCTCAACTAGGGAGGATAAAAACAATAAGGATGGGGACTGCAAGAAACGCAAGGAGAGATGATGGGGATGAAGAGGGAGTTGGGAATGTAGGATGGGGGCAAGAAGGACATCTATCCCTTTTTAAGCCCACCTTATTGGCAAGTGGTGACCCTGGACGTAAGACTATTGTCTGGCCTCCTTATCATAATGTAGGCTGTGTTGTCTTCTCCATTACGCCTCGGCCTTCAATTAGCCCCCATTACCATAGTAATAGAGCGCTGCGATGGTGGGGTCAGGACTGACAAGGGTAGGAGGAGAACGGTCAGGGAGAGAGGGGAAGACTGGAGATGTCAGTGCACCTGTGGGCAAACCAATGTCAAGCTTTGCTGTGGCCTAAACTAGGACTACTGCCTAGTGAATGTATGCCTCTGTGAGGTACAGCTGGGGATGGCTAAGGAGGAATGGCATGTTTTATGTGGTTGGGTGACTAGTTTAATTTTTTTAATTCATGGTGAAAGAGACCTTGAACATAACAAATCTCAAAACAATCTTGAGACAATGGAGACACAGTGGTAAACATATGACAAGTTTACCTTTAGCTTTGACCCTCATTTCAACCAGTTACCCTCAAGTCAGAGTATATTTGAGAAAAGTTGGAAGAAAAGTCCTGTAAGGATGACCAAAGGGCTAAATGACCTTCACCTCTAATCTATGGTCTTTAAAATCAAATCTTTATGCTTCAGATGAGGACATTTTTGCCAAGTTTGAGATTAATTACCTGTGGTTATTAGGATAATGCATCCACACAAATGGCTTAGTTGAATGGACAGAAAGCACAGCAGGTGATGTTAGGAGGCTACCACTTTGGACCAGTGACGGAAAATGGCGAAAAATGAACATCTTAAATCAAAAGTGTTCCTACCATTGGTAAAGGGTGCATATACAGCATAGATAATAGTCCCACTGAATCACCTTGAAATGGCAGAATAACAGCATGATGTTATTATTCATGGTGTTGCAACACTCTGGGCAATGAAGTTACGAGAGGTCTTCAAAACAATCTCCTATATCACATAGTGGGAATGGGAAGCATATGTTTAGCTATGTGCTATGATCATGTCAAGTTTGCTGCAGACCGGACAATTCTCAAGTGTAACTTCAAAAGAAAATGGTTTGTTTGTTTGTTCTTTTTAATACTTTTTAATAATTTAATACTGGTTGGGATACAGTGAAAAAATGTATAGGCCCAATATCTGGTTTTCCACACTCAGACACTAGGCATTTTGAAAGAAAAAAAGAAAGACGTCCTTTATAAGTCCCTCATGGATACATTCTTTACACTCTGTTGAAACATGTTACACAAGCACAGGCTAAAATACACATGCACGTGCAAACAGGTCCTATGATCATGCATTTATGCAGAGATGTCAGAGTAATGGCTTGCTGCTGAAGAAGCGCTACCAAATAGTTTTTGGGGTTCAATGCCTTGCTCAAGGGCACTTTGGCAGTGCCCAGGAAATTAGCTGTCACCTCTCCAGCTACCAAACCACAAATAAATTTTATTTTTTTGTGGAAATAAATCAAATCAAAACAAACCAGGTTCATTTTGATGTCTCAAAAATAATTTTTAAAAACTCAAACTCAGTGTTAGTGATTGATAATAATAAGTTGCAAGGCAAGTGGCTACATGTGAAGACTGCAGTGTTCAAGCACTTTCTAAAATGGGTTTAAGGAGAGTTACGATGATGGCTCTGAGATGGTGCAAATCCTGTTTTGTAAGTGATTCATTGTGTTTGCTTATTTGTGCCTCTTGGACGGGGTGATGGTACCGAGAGGAAGTACAGTAAATATAACAGATAAGCTGAATTTCAGGAAAAAAGAAAAGAGCTTCGGTTTTAAAACATGTGACCCCTTGCAATATGGATGAGAACAGCCAACTTCAAAAAAAAAATCACTAGTCCTTGGTTTGGGTAAAGATGTCACACTACTATGTCTTAAACACACTGTAAACACATCCTTGGATCTTTACAGAGTGTTATTAAAGTTATCACCTATGCTCATCCAAGCTCCTATAATCTAGTGTGATCTGAGTGGGGAATGGAGGCTGACTACCTGCAGCCATTTAACTGAGCAGACTGAACACATGCAGAGTCTGACAAGCAACAGTTTTTAGGATGGTCAACTTGATTAGTTATCATTTATACACAACCGTGACATTTTAGAAACATACTGGGTAACATAGGCCTCATGTTTAGAATCTTCTTCTATACCCCTCTAGTTGTTGTATAATACTTTGAAAGCAAGAGTTGCACTGGCATCAGTCACACTAACATTACCAGTCACAGACTGTTATTGAAGAAAAAAGTTTAAACTTCCTTCTTCAAGACCATTTTGGTTGCCTCATGCAAAGTCCATTTTATGCAGTGTCTGTGGAGCTATATAGCACTTTCTAGAACCATCTACCTTCATAATGTAGAGTTCACTTTCTTGCAGCTTTTAATAAACACAGTAGTTAAGCTTTAGCCTACAGTAACAGTTTCAGATCCAAACTCAACAAAATGATGGCCCCACCTTTGTTGGTCTTAAAGGTAAGAGTCAATCACATCAGGTTACTTGACAGTATACAATTATTTTCTTGAAATACAAAAAAACACAACTCTGTGAAGGAGAAAAAGTGGTTACACAGATGTGTTAAACCAAAAAGGGCCTACTTACATTACACACTGAATTATGATGACCCCTCAAGTGCATCAGATCCAGTGCACTATCTGTATTGGCTATTTACACTGACAAAGCATAACATCATGATCATTGATAAGTAAAGAGAAAAACACTAGACATCATGGCACCCGTTAGTGGGATGGGATATATTAGGCAGAAAGTGAAAAAAATATTCCTCAGATTTAATGTGTTACACATTAAAACAGGCAAGAGGAAATAATTGATGGCCAGACTGTGATAACCAGGTGATTAGGCCAAAGCATAATGTTATGCTTCATAATGTATATACAATCTTTAATTAGTCCATGTATAGGCCACAGCCAACTTTTCAGACAAAAAAAGCACATTTTAAGATGTTTTGCAAGTATTAAGGATTTTACCAAATTAACATTAGCATGCCTGTTATCACTGAGATGAAACTGATGACCCTGTCAAACATTCAAGAGGTGAATATCACCAGGTGTCACTGTCCAAAAGTAAACACGGACCAAGTCCCTGACCACCACACCTTACACTGTTCGTCATCAGTCTGATCTAAACTCAGTGTTTCTAATGAACTTGTTTAATGATTCGTCTTAATCTCTCAGATCTCTCCACCCCAAAATATGAGTAAAATGGCCTCTCCTGCCCTTTTGCCTGTGCCAGTGCTCGTGCCAAGCACCCAGCGCCTGCCTCTTGTGCCTGCCTGCATGTTGCCCTGTTGTCCCTGCCACTTTCTGGCATTGTACCCATGTGAGAGAGGGAGATGATGAGGAAGGGAGGGAAAGAGACAGCAGAGAGAAAGGCGAGGGGCAAAGAAGAAAGGCAACGAAACAAGGGAATGCATGCAGATGCAGGGCCCATCTCGTTTACAAATATGCAAATGCTGTTGCCTTTGTGATATGCAAATGAGAGATTACAGAGCGCTAATTAGGGTCAAAAGAACTGTTCACGTCAATTAGGGGAGAATGAAAAAACGATCCCCGCTCTTGCTGGCCCCTAGCCCCCTACCCCTGCCACGGATATCCTCAGCTTTTGTCTTAAAAAAAATGGAGACATGAAAAAGACAAATAATGAGAGACATGTGTACAAGGGGCGGGGCAAAAGCATTTGGATAACCAGCATGAATCTTGAGCAGGGCAGAGGTCTAGGTTTGTTTCAGGGAAAGGACGTGAGAGGCTGTTTTTAGTCTAAGCACAAAGAAAAATGATGGACAGATATGGCATCAATTCTTACTGTCAACCTCATGTTTTTTTTTTTTTTTTACAATAACTGTGTACTTCTGAAAGTCAGTCTGTTCATGCAATTATAATCGTTAAATCCCATAACTTTTTAGAAAACATTTATGACTGTATCAAAGTTTTCAGTTACTATTAAATTGCAAAATACACATTAAGGCACTGCAGCAAGAGTGGAAAAATCAATAAAATATTTTGCTTCATTAAGAGTTACGCTATTGAGAGCATATTTTACTTAATCAGCACTCAAGGAATCTACTCAATTATGGCAGAAAGTACTTATGTATTAACTGTTAATCAGCCATAGTACTGCAGATCAAACTGCAGTTGACCAGAATAGATTAAGGAAACCCAATGCATGGATATAGATCAATTATTCGCCTTGATAATTGGCCCTGAAAAGTATGAAATCATTTAATTTAAATGTAAATCTGCTTTAATACATAATGATGTTAACAGACTGTCACCCTTAAATGAACAACCTGTTTCTAATTCATTAGAATGTAAGTTTAGACAAAGTATTATATCAACTATCAAGTATCAAAAATGATTGCTGTTGTTAATATTTTGGTATCTCGACAACAAAAGAAAAGGAAATGCTCTACTGACCCTCTGTGGGCTCTCCGATTGGTCTGCTGATCGACCAATAAGAGATGCCTACTCTTACCTACAACTGCTAGTATTCCTCTGTTTGTCTTTACCTGACACAAAGTCTTTTCAATGTGTTGTGGTAAAAATACAACCTGTATTTTGCTATTTCCACATGGTTGCACAAGAAGTGCTTCCAATGCTTTGGATTTTTTAGAGGATCTAAAGATATCAATATACCCTCTTTCATGCTACTGCCCCTGTGTTTTTTCATTTATCCAGAAATGAATCAATCAAATGCAGAAAACTAATTAAATCACAGGGTATTTTCATTTAATTAAAATGGATACAAACTCAATGATAAAAGGACTTTTTCTAGTGAAGCAACAGTTGTGTACTGTAGGGGGGCAGGGCTTGACAAAGAGTCAATTACTCAAATCAAAGTAAGAGCGTGAATCTTAAAACTATCACAGCTACCCAATAACAAAAATGTGTGTTGACAAAGCCAATATGTCGTTCCACTTCTCAAGCAGTTCGATGGGCCCAACATACAGATGCCACAATCCCTGTAACAGGCTGCCAAGGGTGTGACCCGCGGCTTCTCTCCAGAAGTCATGCCACACTTTTTTAAAAGAGAGAACACACACAAAAAATACAACTAATCATAATGCACCCCCTGCATGCTTCTTTTACCTTTCATTTCTCTCTCACAATGCCAATACCACAAAATAACCCCATCCCAAATCTGTCATGCAGCTCTGAGATGGAGTACTTCAACATAACTGAATACTTGAGATTTTGAGACAAAAAGTTATCAATGTGTTTCAGGCAAATTGATTTCCTGTACCTGAGCCTGTACAAGCAAATACCTCCATCTGCAAAAAAAAGTTTTACCTACCCAACTCTTCTAAAGTGACATAACCACAGTGAACACTGCTTTTATTAGACTGTGTCCACAGCACACATAGGCTCTTGTTCCCAACACAACTGGGATATTATCTAGATTATAGAACTAAGATAAACCATTTTTGGTTTGGTGAAGACAAGACTGTCTAATTGAGATCTGGTCCTGGACTGACTATGATTAAATAAAGACAATGGAGAGATTTCTATTATACAAAAATTCAACAATAATCTGACAAAAAAGATCAAGAGAATGACAGAAAGAGGCACACTCCATCCCTCTGTTTCCCCGTCCCTCTTCCATCCATCACTCCCTCCTCACTCAGTGGATCTGTCTAGTGTGTGCAGCAGGAACACACTGTTATATTTGCATCCTAATGACCCCTCCAGTGGCCCCCGAGGCTGGGCCCTCTGCATTACCCAGAGATCAATTAGGGCCATGGCCCGATGTCTGCTGTGCCCCATTATAAACCCCTACCAACTTTCTTTCTCCCACTGTCGCATTACTCCATCTCCCACGTGTCCTTTATCTGCTCCTCTACCTCCTCACATCCCCTTCATGTGTAACAGCTACACACGAGTATAGAGATGCAGATGTTTGTTAAATAAACCAAAATCCAGTCTCATACTCACAAAAACATATGGGTGAAGTGCAGTGCAGAGGTGAAAGATGAACAGGATCAGTCCACAGAGTTTTCCTCTCTGTGATTCCTTCTTAGCCTTGTTGCCGTGAGAAGCCGCACAAAGACCAGGTTGTGAAATGTACATCCTTCTGACAGAGCTGGGTGTTCTTAAAGCTCTTGTGGCTGCCAATCACTCCGATATAAAAGCCTGGTGATTGAACTGAAGGATGAGGAACTTGACCGAGGTTATAAAGCACTGCAATACACTTTAAATTTCCTTTTTCTCTCCATGTGTAAAGTAGAAATCTTTGCCAAGAAGAAGATAAATTATGCTGCACATTCAAAAAGGGGCTTTTGTGATGTGTCTGTGTAGCCCAAGCAGCATCTTTCAAGACTGATCAATGAAGCCAATGCAGATACGAAAAAAAAACTGTATTTTCCCAGCCAGTCACTTGAGGCTAGCTCAGAAAGTGGCTTTTTTCCATTGACTCTAGAAAGCAAAAATCCCCAAACACCAGGCTGGAGAGCATTTGGTATTAGGCTGTAAACAATTGGAAATTATTTTCAGATTTAACATGAAGGCTCTTTTTCCATGTTTATGCTTTGATGAATGAAAAAGTATAACCTGAGATAAAATCACGATGACTTTTATGCTCATGCACTCATTCACCTGTGCCCTCAATGTGCTTCCCTATGGTTAACTTTACTTAGAATTCATCCAGGACATCTGAGCTGTAGTTTGTAGCCAGCGATTTCTATCACTAGTCAGCACCAGTATCTTTGTTGTGTCTACATTCTCATACATTGTATTATTTGTTCTAACTCATGCAAGGGGGCCAGGATTGTTTCTCCTCTACCAGCATAGAAAACTTCTAGCTGCAGTGATAAAAAGCGAGATTATAATAAGTAACATCAAAGTGCTCTGTTTCCCTCACCCTCTCCCTCTCATCTGAGCTGTGGGTGAAGACACTGTGAATTTACAACCTGCAGATTTTTCATGAATTTTTGCAGTCACCATGGAGTTAATACAAATTACTGTCCACATGGTAACTTCAAGAAGTGGTGTAGATGGCATTTAGCAAACAACACAACAAGTAATGGATTCATCACATTGATTTTTGCTATAAAAATGTATAAATGTTTGAAATCCACCGTTTTACTTTTTTTTTTTCTTTTCCAGGCCAAGTTGCAGAGGGGATAGGCAAGACAAGTACATTGAGAGAACAACTATTTTTCAGCATTTCCTAGGAAGTATGGAGGTCTTCTAGTCTGGTTGGTTACATAGTGTCTACTCTGATGTCTCCTGCCAGTTAAGTGAGCCCAGTACACCAAACTGAAACACCCCTGAACTACCTTATTTAATGTGGAGAAAAGACTGATATACTCCATGCTCTGTTTGTTTGACATTCTTTGTCCTGTTTTAACTAAAGGCTCAATTTTAAAGATGAGGGTTGGCATGATAACCTGCAAGTTAATTCTACTTTAAGGTTCAGCCTAACTTTATTATGTCAGCGTGGCACAATGTTTTTGGGAGTGGATGACACAGTGCACATGCATAGCAAAGATTGCTCATTGGGCTCCCAATCTCAACCCAAGTCTTCATGTGTTGAGACGGCATAGTCTCACCATGCCTGCATGGGTTTTCTCCCACACACTAAAAACATGTTTCTCAGGTTAACCGGTGACTCTAAATTACTCTTAGGTATGAACTGGAGTGTAAATGGCTGTCTGTCTTTCTTTCTTTGTGGCACTGTGATTGGCCGGTGATCAGGTCAGGGTATGGCCTTCTGGCCCAAATGTCAGCTGGATTTGGGAACAGGCCATGTTACCCTGGAATCTTTTTTGTTTTCATTGATAGTGGAGAGAAGTGGATTAACCAGGAAAGGGGGAGAGAGAGTAGGGTAAAACAGCAAACAGGTCCCCGCCCCGGCTTAAGAAATTGCTGCGTGAAGTTGTGTCATTACTGATTTTACTGTTAGCAAGAGATAGGCATACACCATTTCTGGACCCTAACTTATCACTGCTTAACTGTTTGCTGTAAACAGCCACATATATCTTCATATACAGGCTACCAGTCTCGGGGGACCAAAGGGCCAAGTGGATTAATTTTATTTTTGAAGGGAATGAGCCAGCTACAGTCGGCTAAAACCTGTACATGTGTGCCAATCACTTCACGTCCGACTGCTTCTCCAACTTCAGTCAATTCAACACAAGACTGGCAACTAGACTTTTCCAGAATCGGGGTTCAGCACCAGCAGTCTGTTGCCAAACCTGATTATGGAAATATGAGTATTTTAATGCAGTGGAGTATTTATTTTGCTAATTTTGCTCATTCATGTTACTTGTTGAAAATCTGAAGGATAAACTGCAATGTATGAACATTCTTACATTATTCAAGAGTAGTTTAACAGTTGGCTGAATATAATCAGTCCTTTACCCTTTACCCACTCCATTACCCCTCTGTAACATTGGTCCAGAAGGTAGGCTAAGTTGCTGCTGTGCGACAGCCTGCAATGTTTGGGGGACTTGAGCTATGCTGTTATCTGGTGAATCAGTGGTATGTGTCTGTCATTAAGACCCTGTACGTTACTGTGTTGGGTGCAGTTGTTCTGGCTCATTAGCATATTAAGGCAACCGACTTCAAAACCAGCCATTCTGAACAGAGGGGTGGTGTGAGCATGGAAATAATGCAGCTGTGTTTGATTCATTGGCTTTTTGGAAAAAAGCATGTTGCTATTGTTTCATTAAGACATCAAGGATCATGTTAAACTGCAGAAAAGGAGCAAAATATGGGACCTTTAAATCAAAACTGTTTAGTCAGACACAGCAGCGCTGTTTCTCTTTCTCACTGAGTGAAAAGTGAAAGCTCTGTTGGGATACTCCATGATTCTTGACAGTCTTTAGAACCACTACTTTCTTTAGCCAACACCTGTCAAACAGTAACAGTGGATGCAGGCAGCCATAGCCAGTCAGTCAGCCATCTTCGGTTTCATTTGACTAGTTTGGCATCTGACAGACAAAAAGCCAAACACCTGTCCTGTTGTATTGTGCTCTCAAAAGCCTGTAGTTAGAGATGGTCTCCATCCTCAGAGATTTATTTTACAAAACTGTTGTAGGAATGTGGTATTCTTCATGGCTTTATTGTTCGGGAGGTGTAGCTTTATACCTATTCCTGTATCTCCAGTCTCACTTTCTATGGGAGTGTCGACACTCCAGCCTCTTCATAATAAACCTTCTTGAACTGGAGAAGTAAATTTTCTTTCTACAAATAAAGCTTTGTTGAAATGTTTCCACACTGGCTTTGTATACCATGAAACAGCTCTCCTTATTTCCTCACCAGAGAGGGAAAATACAAATGCTTAACAAATTTTGTGATTGGGCTGCGATGCATCCTGAGAAGAAGGTGATTCAGAAAGCATTTGTTGACTGCATTAAGCTAGATCAGGGGTACTATCTGTAATTTAATCTTTGTGAGTTTCAAACAATGCAAAAGTGGGGCTGCTGAGTCAGCAGAGTCAAAATGAAGAAGACAATATGAAAGACTCTACAAAGGTTTTTCAATGCACATTACCATAATAGAACAAAAATAAGAACAACAAAGAGAAAAAAAATGACTTCTTTTGTCCTGTTTTACATTTCCACTTTACTGGAAATACAAAATTATACATACTTTAATGGCTGGCATACTGATGAGTATGAAAGCACTATTATTTTAGGTTCTTGCGGATGCAAATCTCAGAACATTTTTGAGAGATTTCCTTGTAACTCTCCATATAAACTTGGACATACAATGATTAGATATGAAGGTCACAGGCCAAAGAAAGGTTGTGCATTGGCATTTGCATTCTATGTTTGGGAAGATGACATAATTTGAATGATGTTTTGATGGACTCCCAAAACTTTGCTCAAATGGCTATCATGTCTTTGGTAGCTTTCACACTAGATTGTTTGGGAGAGCTGCTCCAACAAAAGCGAGAGTTCCTGTCTGACACGGTTTGTTCAGCAATCAGTCCCTATTTGGCACAAACAGCTATGCAAAGATCACTTCAAAGAGGTGGTCTCTGCTTGCTTCCAATTTCTATAGCATTTGCAGTGTGGACAAAATCAACCCAGCAACAGACACAGCTAGGAGATTTCTGTCAAACTTAGCACAATTGTTTACACTGACTTATGGTTGAACTGAATACTTTCAGAGGCACAAGGTCAAAGCTCACCTACTTACAAGTTTTCAGGAATCACACATACAACCCTTTACTTTCACATAATATTAAAAGGATGGCACAGCTGAAATATTACCTCGTATGTTGGAAGAGCATAAACCACCTGTCCATACGTTCACAATTATGATACTCTGGTACATACGATCCAGTGTTTGAGATTTTGCCATTATTAAACTAAAAGTTGCTGCCACTTTTACAGAAACGGTTTGGAAACAAAAACACAAGGTCTGCAACTGTTGCTTTGGTTCTATCACATTTTACGTTTTAAATATTTAGTTTTGTATATTTAGATGGATCATGTAAAATAATGGAGAGGAAAAGGTTTTCTATAAAACTCTCTTTCACAGGGTTCAAACATCTTCCAAGGTAGGTGACGACCCACACTCACCTTGATGAGAGAATAGTAACAGGCACTCTTCACTTGTAACTGCAGAAATGAATCAAAAACACCAAGTTTTTATATATAAAATGAGAACGGCCACAGGGGCATTGATCTGCTCTTAGCAGCACAGCTAACAAAGGAGAAAGTTCAGGTACCGCTCTATTTGCACACAATGCCACTCATTTTTGCCAACATTCATCCGATCTCACATTTTCCAGTGAAGGTCTTTTTATCAATACACATTTACTGTGTGTCCTCCCTTTTAAAAAAGCTATTATCACTCAACAAGTTTAAAAGGTCAAACATTGGGTCATGAAGAAATTCAGGAGTTTCAGAAATAAGGGTTTCTAACACAGGATTTATTGCAAGTTTTGGGTTCTTTGTGAAGTGTAGAAAGACTTTTGATGGGAAATGTCCAGGGTTTTTTTTATTCCAGTAATCTAGTTTCAAAGAAAAAATGGATATTGACTACTTCCCACACCAAATGACATGTTGTGATTGATAAAGTGGTATTTACACTCTATAAGTAGGAAGAATAACATTGAGGATGTTCCTACATTTCACTCTTTGTTTGCCATTAATAAGTGTGAATCAGCATCCGCCTGGAACCCAGCACCAGTCATGGGAATCTGAGAGTTTAATTTGTTTAGGATTTGTCATCTAAACATTAAACACATTTTTAGTCTTTATATTACCTCTTAAACATTTGAAATTGCTGGCATACACCATCTCAGCCCATTGTTATCTTTTGCTTAGATTATCATAATGCCCTTTATAGGGATGTACTCAGCCGTTCCATCCATTATATTTGGTTATAATATTAATAGTTTTGGGGTCAGGGGGGCTAGAGCTTGTCTAAGACATTAAAAGAAAGATGAGGTATGCCATGAACTGGCTGGCCAATCACAGGGCCAGCACATAAAGTTAAAAGAAAAACACCTACGGACACAATCACTTTTAAGGACAATTTAGAGTCACTAATTAACCTAACAAACATGTTTTTAGTCTGAGAGAGGAAATCAGAGCACCCGGAGAAGGAGGAGGAGTTGATCCAAAAAGCTTTGTGCTGTGAGGCATCAGCATTATCTGGTGCACATCTGTGTGGCCATTTCAGAACAGAACAGATTTGTCATAAAAAGGCACAATACAAATAATGATTTCTTTTTGTTTTTTTCTGTTGATTTATTTTGTTTTGTCTAGTTGGTTTCTTGGCCACCCCCAATATCAATAATAGCCTATATGGCACAATTGTCAGCTTTTACTTCATCAAATCTTCACCAAGGTACAACAAACTGTGTCCACCTGACCCGAGGCTTTCAGAAATGGTAGGGTTCATGACTTTTATCAAGTTATCCACCCTGTTGTTGAGAAGTCCCCTTGTTATTGCCTCCTGAGATTAACTGCGTATGCACAGACTCTGTATTGCTGCCTCAGCTGAATTGTAACCAACCCTCCTGCAATATTCATGCATATATCTGGGCCCTGCCGATCCAAAAGTACACCTCTTTGGAAACAATACTGCTCTTTGTAGCCAGTGTCAAGAATAAGAGAGGAAAAGTTACAGATGTTAAAAGTTTGGAGAGAAGTGTTTCATTGCACTGCAGGGATACTGCTAGTAAGCTCTTGCTGTGGCATCAAGTTTTAATATCAAAATGAAGTGAGATTAAGTTTAATGACTGTCATTAATGTCTGACTAAACTAAAAAATACAAAGACAAACAAGGTTGCAGCTCTTTCATTTGTACAAAACTGAATGTGTTGTTTAAAATACGACACGGTGTGCAGGTCTTGAAATCACATCACATCACATCACTCCCCCCCCCCCCCCCCCCCCCCCCAAATTCCTACAAACATACAAAAACAGATGCAGTAAAGTCAAATAAATGTGCATGTGTACCCTTAAACTTTCTTCTTTTATAAAAAAAAAATGTTTAAGAGCAGATTCAAAATGGCAGCAGCGTTACATCTTGTTTTTTTATCTAAGTTTGTATGTCTCTCTGCTCATCTGCACCACAAAGCTCTGCCACACAGACACACTGGTGTTGTGATTTCATTCGTGCACACCTGTCTGTTTGTCTCTTTCACTTCACACAACATGTCACGACACCATTTGACTTATCCTTTGACATATGAGGGCCTCACACACAATGCAGGTTTCTGATCAACATCTCTCAGCCCCCCAAAAGGACCCCCTAGGCCTGATATAGAGGTGGAAGAGGAGGGGGCAAGCCCCTGGGGCCTGCTGACTCGACCCCTGCAGCCTCCCTACACCGATGGTCTCTTTCCACTTCTCAGCAGATGTCAATCAAAAGTCACAGATGGGAAGTGAAGGTAAATCTGCAAAACCAGACAGACTAGGTGGTTGGCTGTGTTTCTGGGTGCCACCAGTTCACTGTTTCTTTAAGGTGTTTGAATGGGACCCCCTTCTCCTTTCTGATTATACATCCACTTTTCCAAATGCTGCAAATAGGCCTACCTGTGTGTTTCGAGCAGTTTAAGGTACTTTGCCTGCATTTTTTAACAATTAAAAACAAAATATTAGGTGTTTGGGCCTACTCTTTTTGTTTCTTTGGTTTAAAACTTGCATCAGTATCATTTGTACTTTTTTTCTAATAATCTAAATGCTCCATAAAAAGTCCATAGCTGTCCAACCAGACTAAACATTTCAAACAAATACAACTCTTCTCTACAAGAATCACATAACCTTAGTATAAAATAGTCTGGAATTAATAGTGTGAAATAATGCCCTGCTTTTCATCCACAAGCTGTTGCACTGAGGTCAGAGCTGTGCCTTCAGCAGGAGCTAAAAAGAGCCAACATCTGGTCACTGTGGAGAAGTTAAGTCATTGTGCAAATTATTGGGCTTCTGGGGCCTGCTGATCACTGCCATTGATTCCTGCCTCAGCAGTCAATTAGATCAATGGGGCATCTTTAGGCCTGCTTAGCCATGTGTCAACTGTCACACTCTACTATCCCCTCCATTTGTACTGCAGCACATGCTGCCAGAGCACAGATGGTAACCTACACAGTCCACCACAGTCTGTAAAACAATGATGTGAAAGTGACTGAAAAAAGGGAGTTAACAGCAAATAAAACTTCCTAATGGAGGGATTTTCTGTCATAATATGGCTTTAAATAGAAGCAAGATACTTTCAGCGTGAGAAACTTCTGGTGAAAATTGCAGTATAGTCTCATGTTTGACATCTTACAAGCTGCTAAATATACAGACGTATTTCTTGGTTTACTGTTAGTGTTCAGCATTTCACTAATCCAGATAACTTATTCAGCCTTTGAACTGTGACAACGTTTTATGTACAACAGTCTGAAATTCAAAAAGAGTTAATTTTAGTGCACTCTTTAAAGGTGTAGTCAGCGATGAGGAAGAAAACGAGTGGAGAGGTTGTTGATAAACGAATTTAGACCCGCCCCTCCCTTCATACCTCACCCCTGGCTCCACCCCCAAAAGCTGATGGACGTGCATCATCATGGAAACGGCCGACCAACGTAGCGAAGGTAACCCTGACTTGTCAGACAACTCGACTGCCATCATTGATAACATCACAACAACAGTACATTCTGGCAGATCAGACAATAAGATGAATGCCCGACGGCTGTTACTGTTATGTGAAGCACCACAATCCAGCAGACAGATGGTGACATCCGCGTCCGTTTTCAGGTCTTTCAATTGGCGGAGTTCCCTCCACCGTCGGAAAGCCACACGAATGTTGACCCGGGTCTTCGTTCTTTCATGGTCATGGCCCTTCTTTTCCACTTTCTGCTCCTCTGATCTTTTTCTTTTGGGCTGTTTTTCAGCCATTGCCACTGCACATATTGTATCTCTCTCTAACTGCGCACGCTACGCAACCTACGACTCCCCCTCCCCCCCTGTCTGATCTGCGCATGAGTATGATCGCCCCCTGGATGTGTGTGTGTGTGTGTGTGTGGGGGGGGGGGGTACTCTGTTTTGGTGACTTGGCCCGAGCCACAGTATTTACCTGCTGAAATTCAGAGCCAAGGCTGTGTATTGAAACCGGACTTTTTTTTTCCAACATGCTGTCAGTGGGGACATCTTGTGGATGGAGAGGAGAAATACGGTGATTTTGACAAATAGTGCATTAGATTAGAAGATTAGAAGATCGCTGACTACACCTTTCATTCTACTGCTTAATATAAGTTTACTGGACTACTGTGCTTGTTCTGCTGTTCAAGAACTGAGGTGAAACAATTCTTTCACAGACAGATGTCAACCTCCACTTTGGCATGTACCGCTCTGTCCACTTTCAGCAAGTTATTGCAGACCTTTCTTCTGTTAACTTCATTGCCAAGTCAGTGAGGAACTAAAGGGTACTATGTCAGTGGTTCAAACATGAAAACAATTTGCAGCTACATAATAATTGCTCTAACCATTTACAGTACCTAGAGCACTTATTGGGGTAATGACCAACATCATACAAGCAGTGCATGCCTATTTTCATTTTGGTGAGCATGTTATTAATTTAGAGCTTTCAAACTGGAAGCTCGAGCTACATGTTTTAGGCATATCTTCCATGCTAAAAGTCTTGAGAATAGAAGGCCTGTCTATATTTCCATTAGTCGCATTGGTTTCTTGGCCAAAAGAAGACAAAATATGACAAATAGGGAGCCAAATTTACCCTAATCCACCTAGCACCTATGTTCACAGCAGTAGAATCTGTCACAGAAAGACAGAAACAGTCTAATTACTCCTCTGGTCTGTTCCTGTAATGCTGTGTTCACATCGCAAGCGACCCAGCTACCAAAATCTCGTCGCCCACTGACGTATCGTCGCGTGTCCATAAATACCTCATTTTGGTCACTGTTGCCGTCGGCTGTCATTCGGTGACGTCACGTCCGCTCGAGATTCACCGCGATCATTTCATATATCATATTATAGGATGTATAAGCAGACATTATTCAAACTGTATCCTTTTCATTCACTTATCAACCACAAAACACTGCAGCTGATGTCCTGCAGCAATATTATCTGTGAGTTTCTGGCGGTCCGTCTAGGCGGAACTAATGTCCTCACTGACTAATGTTTCCCACACGGACATAAATTGTTCCGCTGTAGTCAGATGAATAACTGTCTGTCACAAACACTGTCACACACGCGCACACCGCTGATTGGCTGTTGCTGCACAGCCACACACGACATCGTCTGAATAGATCAATTTTTTTTACTTTCACATCGCGCAACAAGCTATGTGGTCGTGTGAAAAGTGGCTGTCGCATCGCGGGAGGGTTAGCCCCGCCCCATCGCGGCTGTACATTGGCTTTGAATGGAGAGTGATCGCTGAGGTAGTACAAGTAGCATGCAGTGTGAATGCAGCATTAGAGTTAAAGCATCAGTTTGTCTCCTCTGTGGAGCAACTCCCTGTCACTCTGCAGGCCTCTTTGGTCAGTTATGCAATGAATCTTGTTCTTTGTGGAGAGATTTATTGTGATTCTTCTTCCTAAAATTCCAATAGAAACGCAGTTATAAGTTTAGAGTTAGAGGTGATTCATGGTACAATCAGATAGATTGGAGCTTGGCATGATGGATCCGTCTAATAACAGATATTAAATCATAAGAATCGAGATGCTGCACAAGGTTAGTGCATGCATCCCTAATGTGAAGAGTGATATTCAAAAGCAGACCTGCTGTGTCACACGTTTGTGCTCTCCTACTTTGAGATGGAATCCTGTAGAAAAGATTTCAAAATCCTCGCATGCCATGCCCCGTTCATGATTATAACCACAAAAGAAAACTGACCCTGGCAGCTTCATCTGAGTCAGTGAAATATTTGATTTGATATATTTCTAATTTGGTCTTACTTGCTTTCAGGCTTCTCAAAAGTATAGTTTTAGTCGGACAAAAACAGAAAGTACATTTTATCCATTCATTGACTACTTGGAGAGGAAACATAGCTAATTTTACCTCAATACAAAACTTGTTGAGATTTATTCAAACAACAAAGTAACAAAAGGATTGATAAAATAATGAGTTACCAAAATTCATACTTGCAGATTCAGACCACATGCCAACACTGGACTTCTGCTACCTCGTGACCCCTTCACCCCGCAGCAGCTGACCTGTATGCAAGTGTACTCACAAACACACACTTTCTTTACCCCCCACCTAATCACGGCCTGCATCAAAACCCTGGGTGATTGACCCCCCCTTCCTTGCTCACCCCTTTCCCCTCTCTCCCTCTCCACTCCCACTGACCCCCTCAGCGACGGACCATTGTTTACTTTCACTCTCCTCCACGGCCCTGCTGGTCCGGGGGGCTGGCCGAATCGTTACATTATTGTCTGGTCCTCCCTTGCAAAACTCCCCCTCTCCCCTCCCCTCTCTCCCCGACCCGGCCTGACCCCATTCACAGTCCTCAAAAGCACCATCTGTATCACCCAACAGTCAGGGAGAGAGGGAGAAAGAGAGAGGGAGAGAGAGAAGAAGGGGAAGGAAAACAAGCGGGGAGAAAGGAGATGACGGCCGAGGAGGGAGGGAGGGAGGAAAAGCGAGAGGAAGGGAGAGGCATCTGAATGGGTGCTGCGCTGTCTGTCGGAAAGTATCTGTCAAATAGTTTTCACAGTGTGAAGGCTCTCCCGCTGCTTTCTTTTCTTCAAACATTGTGCTTATTGATTTTTTTTTACTGCCTCCTTTTATATCTTCCTTCAATTTCTCTTTTTCCACAATCTTCTAATCCTCCATGCTTTTTCCCACTCCTCGTATTTCCTCCCTTAAACTTTTCTCAGACTATCCTACATCGCTGTTCCCTTGACCCGCTTCTCCATCTTTCCCTCCCCCCTCCTCCCCCTCCTCCTCCTCGGAGTACATCCTTCATCTCGCTGTAGTGTTGCATGAGCATTCCAGGGCCTCTTGTATGGGCTGCATGTGTGAGGAAGGCGGATTTTTCCCATGGGGCCGCAGGTGAAAACTGGGACTCACTCTGTCCGCCGAGGGACGCCATCTGTCCCTGTCGGCGCACTTGCTGGAGGGGGAGCCCTGTCACCCCCTCCTCCCCCTCCTTCTCCCGCTTTCCCCTCCATCCATCCATCCCACCCTCTGTCCATCCACTCGCCATCTCTCTCCCTCCCTCATGCTGAATCACCCAGGAATGCACTCCCCTCCTCTTTGGCCCCCCACTCTCTTTCTCCTTTCTTCCCCCTCCATCCCGTCACTAATTCTTCCCTTGCATTCCCCCCCTCTCCCCCCTCCCCCCTTTTTTTCCACTCGCCTCCACCCACCGCTCTCCATCTCTAATCAATCATCCATATATGACACCAGTGGCAAAATTATTAAATTATCATACATTTGTGATGAGCCCGGAGAGAACAAGGGATACTGTTTTAATTGCCAAGCCTATGACCTCTAATTATGCGTATTAGTGTATTAGTTTGATATTTAGAGAGGATGAAGTCAACCAAGTTTGACATATTCCAGTAAATGAAGCAATGATGTGCTTACAACTACTGTGAAGTCTTTAACAAGTTGCCAGAGATTAGAACAATAAAGCCATGACATGACACAAGCCTCTGACTATGATTTAGCTGAATAAGCAATAAATGAATGCTTGAACAATTCATAAACACATTGAAGGCTTTTAAAGGCTTAATGTTAACACTATTATAACTAAACACATTCAATAAAATGTAATAAAGCATTAGTAAATACTTAAGTTATTACATCACAAGTAGTATTCTTTTGCATGTAATTTATCAACACGGCTAAAAAATGATGTTTTAATGCATTAATAAAAAATCAAGGTAATATAAGAATATTCTGCTGGGAAACGTAGAGCTGTGGAATAAATCAATAGGACCTCCAACACTCTGGATTATGAAACTTAGGTTTTATTTGTCTATTTATATTTTGAGTATGACATATTTGTTGGCATATACATGCCTACAAAGACTGTAGTGGTTTAAACACTCTATGAAGTTTGGACATTTTATAAACAAACCAGAAGACTTGTCCATGTTTTGACTCATCGCATTTAGTTCAACTACATTTATTCAATTTTCATTGTTTAATCCTGTTTTATAGTACATTCTATTTTATTTGCATACCTCATATCTAACAGTTTTTTTAATGCACCATTGGACTACTTTCCAGGCAGTCTTGCATCTGTTAGTTCCGCCACTTAATGTTACCGTGCACATACCCTATATTTACCTTTTTAGCTGTAAAGAAATGTGTGACTGTACATGTATATACATAGTTTTTTAGTCTGTTTTTAAAGAAAAACATAAACTAGAGTCAAATTCCTGCCTGTCTAACACACCTAGTATGGCTTATTCTGATTCTGATGACTGCTACATGATGGTCACAATCATTAATGTCACAAAAAACCTCCTCTTTTTCACATACAGGGCGTCCCTGATCCAGCTGTATTCTCATTCTCACTTACACACTCTCTTAAAGCTCCTGCCACTTTAAGGCTCTCTGTTCCATGAGGAACACCACAACACCATATTTTCAACAATTCAGCTTCCTGTCTACACTCTGCACAGCAACGGGCTTGCCTGCTGAATTCAGTGAGTTTGAGTGGCAGATGAAACAAGTTAGAACGACACACTGGTAGGTCTATTAATCAAAATCTAACTCATCATCTATAAATCATTATGGAGATTTTAAAGCCAATTATAAAAAAGTCTATTAATGTTTTGTTTATGCATTAGCAATGCCTTTTTAGTGAATACTGAACTCATCATCTGTACGGCATTTTATGGACTTCAATCAAAACAGTCAAATGTTCTGGTAATGCATTGAAAAAACATATTTCAAGCATAATAAAAAGTTTAATTTTAAGCATTATTTGTCATTTATGTCATATAATTACAGTTCTGAATGCTTTGTTGGTATAAAGAACAGAATACCAAACCAGTTCAGCCTTTTGCCATTTATAAATGAAGGCATGAATGTTTTTTGATGATTTTTAGCTTTTGTAGATACTTAATACATACAAAGTGCAACCAATCTATTTTCTTTCAAAAGCACAGTTTTTAATGCTGTGTTTATCAAAATTAATATCAAAATACATTTAAAAAAAGGATCTAATATTCCTGGTTTAATGCTTAATTTGGATTTATACACCTTTCTGAAGTCAAATCAAGCGCTTAAGATATATTTGAAAGCTTTTCCTGCACCTGAAGGTTGCTGCAAATTGTAAATTTCTAAAAATGAATATCCACTCAAATGATCATTTCTCTTCCTAATCAAATTAAAGAGATGAAATTGTGCTATGAAAACAGACTCTGCCCTGCTTTTGAAGTGTATCAAGTGATTTCAAAATGCCGAAAAATTAAGTAAAGTGTTTGTTAATGTGGTTTCCGTAGACTTAGCATCCTCTTCAATCTGGTTGAGTCCATGCCACAAAAATGGCATGCAGTGCAGTAAGTCTTTTGTAAACAGACTCATGAGGTCACCCAGTGGGCTGCTACCATGGGAACCACAGTGAAGACCCCTCTGAGGTGCCATGCGCCCTGCGTCTGCAGACCTGGGCCCAGCTGTCAGTGTCTTGCTCCGGTTCTGACTGCTGCGATGCCCCAACGGTCAGGCGATGTGCAAGGGGACAGTGAGAGCGCACTTTCACGTGGGAATCTGTCCGAGGCGCGCAGACAAACAAGCGCGGGGCAGCTAAGTGTGAAACCTCCAAACTGTCACGGAGAGGGTGAGAGAATGAGTGGATGACCCCCCACCACCACCACCAACAACACCCACCCACACTCAGGCCCCCTCTTATCCACACACCCCTTCCTCTTCTCTCTCCTCACCCTCACACTTCTCCTCCTGGACTCTCTCCATCCTACCATCCACCCTCCTCCTCCCCTCTCCCACCCTGAAAACTCTCACAATCTCCACCCACAAAGCGTCCAGACAGACACACTCACTTTACCCCCCGCCCCATCACCCCTTCCTGAAGACACACACGCACACACACACACCTCCACGCCCTCCTGTCAATCACAGGCGAAGTGTCACGCAGTCACAGACACTGTCTGAGAGAAAGGGAAGAAAATGGGAGGAAAAGTGGCCCGTCAGTCACTTTATCACTCCCTGCCCCCTCGATCCCCCCTCTACAGGGCGATGGCACAAAGACAGACAAGAAAAGAGAGTGAGTGGAGCAAATGAGAAGGCGATAGGAAAGAAAACAAGAGTAGTGAACAGAGGTGGACACAGAGGAGAGTTAAAGTGTCCCCATTTTCTCACTGGACGACTGCAACAAAGAGCCAGGCGGGACACTCCACTGGGGTGGCGGTTTTTCGCCGGGCCTCCATTCGATCCCTACCCCCCAGCCCTGTGAGGTCACCCCTCTGGTGACCCCGCCTCGATTGTTTCCCGTCGCTCTGTCAGCTCTGATTGTTGCTGACTGGTTAAATGGCTGAAAACCAAAATGGAGGGGCCGGGGGTGGGAAAAAAGTGGAAAAGAAAGGGAGGAAGGGTGATGATTTGGGAAGACGCCCCCTCTTCTTTTCCCTGAGATAACTGACTATTTGACCCAAATAAACAATCCATCTTCACCAAAAGAAGAGGCAGGATAAGGAGGAGGAAGTAAAGGGTTCAGAGAGTTTGAAGTTTGAGTTTTGAGTAGAGATAGTGGGATAGTGCCCCCTCTGTAGGTACAATTGTGAGGAAAGTATAGAAAGAGGAATCTAGTCATGCTTTATGAGGGAGTACACAAAGAAACTACAGCTGTTTTCAACTCTGGATGGATCAGATTTGGCATTGTAGTAAGTTGTCTTGACAACAAAAGATTTTTGTTGGTTTGTGAGCTTTAGTTTGGGCACTTCATCACATGACCCTGCTGACTTCTGCACAGAAAATCTTGAGCCATGAGTTTGTTTACATGCACAGTTAAGCCAAGTTTTGGCTACAGCTGCATTATAAATTATTACAGGAATAGGGTGGCTACAAGGTCTAAAAAACTAACTAACTAGAAACAAAATTCACTGCAGACTGTTTTGATATGGATTGTTTATGATGCCACTGCAAGTTCATGCCAACCATGATAATAGCATTGTTTTCTGATGCAGTTTGCTGAGGAGTGAGTCATCTTTCTTTACTTACCATCTTTGCTAAGAGCAACATAAGCTTACAGCAACTGATGGAGCAGGTAAACAAAACATATTGCAGCATTTGTTAATGTAACACCACTGTGTCCTAAAACCTGTAAACTCTTGGAGCACTCCCACACTCATCCTCCCACTGTAAGTATCAAAAAGACACGGAGGCCTGGCATTAATATTGTGAAGACTGGAAATTTACTACTGCTCAAAAAACTTGAGCTAATAAAATATCCTGCAAATTTTTACAGCTCCAGATTTTTTAGGGCTCTGTTCTTGACAACAACAAAACTCTCTAACCTCACTCAGCTACAGTATTCACAAGCCTATGTGAAAGCATAAGCTGTGAAATTTGTGAAGTGAACTTTATGTTTTAATCAGGCATGTCAGTAATGGACCATTATTAAAGCAGAGGGCTCTTAAAACACCAATCTTCCATACACCCTACTCTAGTCTGATTCCCCTCTCCATCAAGGACAACTCAACAGACAATAACCTAGACAATAACCTAACCTTTGATCACCATATCATCAACATCTATAAATGTTCACAGCAAAGGCATGCTTAGTTTGATTTGAAAGGTAGAAAGGTTTTTATTGTCAAAACAGCTTATAGACTCCTAAAACCAGTTTAACTTACCCACACCTGTCTTCCTGGTATGGCTTATTCGACAGCAGAGACTCAGGGAAAATATCCTTCAAAAATGTACATATGACAAATAAAGATATATTTGATCCATGGTGATGAGAAAGAGGTCATTCCATCAACCAGAAAAATCAACAAACAGCCGAACCTATCTACAAACTCAGTGAACTGTCCAGTAAATGTTCAAGTATTAACCCCAATATGTTAGGACCTGCAAAGGCCCCACTGGATTCTCTTATTGGATAAAGATTTCCTGAATAGTGACCTGAACGGCCTAACTATCTGACTTAGATGAGATAAGTGTTTAAAGACCTGCTCCTGATCAATTATGCAAGCATATCCATTCCCTGCGCTCCCCTCCAATCAAACAGCTAAATAAGCCACGGTCTGGATGGACCCTTTGCTCTAATTGGACAAATGGCTTGCTTAATTGATCATTGATTGATGATCAATAGGGAACATGTGTTCTCGTTCTTTACAAGGCAGGTGATTGAAAGCCAGCTATAAAATCAGCCAGATAGTTTGACAGATGCCGATGGACTCTCATCACATTACTGTACGGAGGAAAAGGAGGGTGTGAGGGAGGAAGGAGATGTGGCAGGGTTGTTTTTTTTCCATCCTGAGGTGGGTCAAGATGCTTCCAAATTATAAAACTCATACCCTGCATCAAAACATTGGACTTCTCAACGAAGCAGTTTTTACTTAAACAATCATTGAAAAGAGAGGTGGTTTCTATTCATTCAAAACGCCACTAATTTGTACTTAATGATTCTAGCAGTGAGTTTTGGCTTTGGATTTGGAGGGGAAAACAGACATATGAATATTAAAAAATTCCTCAATAAACTTGATTAAAACAAATGTCTGCATCCTTGGACGATACCGTAAAAACAAAAAAACATTCTCATTCTATATTTACTGACCTGCCAAAACAAATCAAATATATCCTCAATTCAATGCAGCAAACCAAGTGAAAGTTAAAAGAGAAACACAAATACAGTGTTTATGTCCGTGGAGACAGAAGATTAGCAACAAACAAGTACATGAATAAAATGTTTTGGACAGTTTTCGCAGTTGCAGCTATGCTGACTGAGTCTTTGAAGCTGGAGCTGGGCCTGGGTTGATGGTGTTTCCTACCTTCGGTTTGTCAAGTGGTCAACAGCTGCTTTAAGAACAAGAGCAGATCATATAATTTAGTCTGTATCTCAGAGCCGAGAGTACCATCTATAGTCCTCAGTTAACACTATGCAATGTCTGTTTCACACTGGAAGCATTTGGCTGGCGTGTGTTTGCTGCACATGCCAGCTACTCCCGCCACAGCTTTCACACCAGGCGCATCTCCCTGCTGGCACAGCTCTGCCTCTCTCCCCAATAATGAGCTTCTATTAAAAGTTTAGGAAGAAACACAATTAAACTCCCCAAAAGTAACAAGATATAACTGATCTGATAGACCTGCAGAATGAAATCATTCCAACGGTCATGGGGATTGCCCCCACAAGGAGGCGAACTAAAGCTTTATTTCTGAAAAGCACCTACAGGAAGAGTTATTGGACATTTCAGTCATTTCTGTGACATGTTTTACCACTGTGGACATACATACAATCTGGATTGAGATATATGGCTCCCTAATTGTCAACATAGATTAAAGAAATGTTTTAAATTCGCAAGATAATGCAACTTTTACCATATGATTACGTCGATGATTAATTATCAAACATTAGTAAATATTATAAAGTGTTATAGAAATGAATAAAACACTCTATTGTTTCTGGAAATGGCTACTGGAGATTAATCAAACTATCTACTATAAAAGGCATGGACTTTGTCTTTAAGTGAATTACAGAGGAGAAACCCGGTAGTACACTAAGGTTTATGCTACCTTTATGGGTACGTCTTTAATACATTTATGTCATAAACAAATGGATGCCAAACACTGACACAAAGTAGACTAAATGTTATATAATGGGAGGAAGAGCAAAGACAAAAGAAAACCCCTACACTCCTTTTTTGTTCCATCTCCCTTTGCCTGACCATATGGGTACCGTTTATCAGTCAAGACACCTGTTTGAAAGCGGCCAAGTGTATGCGTGTGCAGAGCGAGAGGGTGGGTGTCTCTTCAACAACGGCACCGTCCCGACAGAATAGAGGGGACATCATTGTGGATCCCTTTGATCTGCTGCTCATAGATTCTCTTGAAAGGATCGCAGAGGGAGAGAGAGGAGACCCTTCAGCCAGGCGTCGTTGGGCCTTCACGCTCAGCCTCAGGTACTGCTCTGTTTCTGAGCCAGCTCTATTAAATATGAAACGCCAAGACAAAAGGAAGGAGAGTGAAAAGGGAGTGAGCGGAGGGCCATAAAGGGCAACACTCAATGCCTTTGAAGAGACACTGAGATGAGGGGCATCGTGAACACGCACCTTACACACACACACAAACACACTCTGATCAACCATTCAAATGATGTGGGTGGATAGGATAGTAAATGTTCCAATTTGCATCTTGTGTTTTTAGATCACTTTTCACGGATATACCACAAAAGGAGCATCATCAGTGAAATTAGAGCTAAAAGCCCCTGTTAGCTGATGATAATGCATGCATACATGTGTTTGGAGAGGTGTGTGTGTTGTCATGGACATTAAGACAGCTGAGATTAAAGCGTATTTAAAGGTTGTAAGAGGATGGGATATGTAGTAGCATGATGGATGTTTTTCAAGGGTGGTGAATAAAGGTTTGTGCTTGCACAGTTTATCCTTTTTTACCTCCACTAAGAAGGTTTTGCTTCTGCCAGCATTTGTTCATTTGTTTTTCTGTCCCACGTATGTCTGTAAGCAAGATAAATTTAGAAAAGTTCACAATGGATATATAAAATTTTCAGGACATTTTGGTCACGGAACAAGAATGAATCAGTCAGATATTGGTGATGACTTAAATAGAGATTTGGATTGAGGATTTTTTAAAGGATTTGTTATTGCCGGATAAGGCAATTTTCCACATTTTTGGTGACAATTCAGCAAACAATGTCAGCATAGGTTTGTGCTCTCAAAGCACATCTAGTTTCAAACAGAACAACAGTCTTGGTTGAACAACACTAGGGGAACTGAGTTATCTAGGGACCTTTCTCTATATTATGTACAAGGACTTCATATTGATACAAAGACAAAACATAAAAACATAAACTGAGTTGGCAAATGCACTCATACTGGGCAATCCTGTCTGCTCAACGGTCGGATCTGAACTGGGAAAAAGGCCTTTAAAGTTGCTGCTGCCTTTCCTCAGAATAATCTACAAAAAGATCTGAAAAGTATTGGGCAGGTTTCATTGGACACCATAAAGATGATGTTAAATGATTCGAAGGCAGACACATCTGGCTGCAGATGTACTGACAAATATTTTTCAGTCATAGTTCATCTTGTTAATTAATTGTTGTTTAATTGTGTTATGTTTTTAGCTAGGCATTATATTTGTACTGACTGCCAGTAAGGTGCAAAGTCATGTAAGACTGTTCAGCCCAGCTCCACCTGAACATGTGTAAGTGCAGGCCACGTAGAGAGAGAGAGAGATAGAGCTTTTACTTGACAAACAACATTGTATGTTTGACTAATTTAATATTTCCAAATTGCCTAATCCTTCTATGCAAGTAATGCAATTTGTTACATTTAAAAACCTTATACCCTAACATGTTACTTAGAAACCAAGACATATTTTAACAAACCGTGCTCATGAAGTAATATTAAGGGTTAAGATATGCAGTTCTGTACTGAAAAGATTTTCCTTGGGCAAAAATTGGCATAACTGGATTTAGCGAAACCATTGTAGTTATGGGGGGCATTCTGATTGGTGGGTTAGTGGACAAGTCAGAGGGCAAACCTGAGGTCCTGGGTGCCAACCTGAGTGCTCCTGCCCCAGACAAGCACTGGGATTATGGATCTGACAACTTACAAATATCTGTACTAGTACTCAAACGTCAATATCATGACTGTAACAAATACTGCTCATAAGAAAAACCTTGCAGCAATACAGTGTTAGAGCTTTTGATGGCAGAGCTTCTGTGTATCCTCTTAGTAACTGTATCCTTCAGCATGAGTGTCAAATTTTACTGGAACTTTTGATTTTAGAGAACAAATTTGACAGGAAGAGTCTAAACATTTCAGTCAGCTATAGAGACAGTTGAAAATGTGGTTATAAATTGTTCTTATTCCACTGATGTTGTCCTTTGATTAAACAATTAATAACCTCAAGGGAAGGGTATTGAATTAAGCAGAGGCATGGAGAAAATCCCTCCATTTTGGGCTAAACGGGCAGAGCTAGAGGAGGGAGCATCAGTGACACAGACTGATAACTTCGCCTCAGAGTGTGTCTTCAGCTAAATGACCCCTATCAGACAAACTTCAATGGGCTGTCTTTGGAAAACAATCAGCAATGTGCTCCTCCCTGACCTTTAGCGACTCAGCAGGCTCAGTCCAATCACAGAGTATTGACATTATCCACCACACGCCATTTATAACGTCAGCCGCCGCTCGCCTCAAAGGTCCAGTCCAAATACCAGCACAGTCATGTTGTGTTTTGGTTGGGTTGAGCTTGATGGAGAGGGGTGGGTGGGTTGGTGGGGATTCAGGTAATTTAATGGGAAAGGTGATCAGTGTGATTACTTGAGGTTAATGGCAGTTCAGCTTTGCATTTTGTGTTTGAAAAGTTCTACTTTAAGACACGGGCATATAGAGCGAAGTAAATGGAGGCTGGATATTGGAACACGGAGGTCTCGGGCATAGACCAAAACGAGATTCTCTCACAGTTACGTAAAAGTACAATATTTACTCCACAAAGATATTTTCAGCATGAACACTCTGAATATAAATCAGAGGAACAAGTTGATCCCATTTCTATGCCAGCTCTGGAGGTAGCCCCAAGCAGGTAGCTACCTTTAACAAATAGAAAAAAACTGCCAATACAAACAAGCATGATTACCAATTACCTTTACTGATTAATGCTAAAGCAGCTTGAAGTTTCTGTCTACTAAAGGAATATTGTTCGATTTTTCTATATAAAAAAATAACATAAAATTTATTGTAAGGCGACACATGGATACATTAAGCAAGAGTAGTTAATCTTTCATCTTTTCCCTTTAAAGTTTGACCAAATCTTGTGATAAGTCCATCATCTAAATCCATCTCCAATCATCTACTTCCCACCCTTTCTCCTATAAACTGTAAATCTATGAGCTACAATTGAGGTTGAGGTGTCTAACTTTGGTCACCGGGTCTTCCTAAAAGCACCTTAAGGCCTCGTCAATCCTGCCAGATCACCCATTTCATCCCCATCTGGGTGTGATCCATCTCTGCAGGCCCAGCCAGGCTCCATTACCCCCAGACGAGCTGTGAAATAGCCATTATGTGTGTGCAGGCATGTGGGGGGAATGGGCCTCTGTGTCAGCCGACAGCCTTTACCAGCCAACAATGGGCCTCATATGTGTGGTTGAATGCCCGGCTCAAGGCACTAAATACAAACACACAGAAATAGCGTCAGTCCAAGGTTCAGTAAGAAGGGACAAAAACAAGGGGTGATGGTGACTGTTGGAGATGTTTGTGTTTGATTTTTTTATTGGTTGCAGTTTTTTTTCTTACTGCAGAGCATTTTAGTCTGTGCTTCAGATATTGATTTTAAAACAACAGCAACCATCCCATGTAGCTTAAGTTTAAGCTTAAAATTGAGGGGCCTCTAAAATGTCAGTAATGAGAGCTAGTCTAAAGTTAACATTGATAGGTGTTTTTATATGTGTTGAACCCAGCTGCCTTTCATTAAGGCAACAAACTAAGAGAATATCCCTCAAAGAATCACAAACAACCTCCCAACTCACTTCATTGCCCATTAAAATTGCTAGTTCAAGTAAAGACATTTGCATAGTTGCACCCAACCTTAGGCTGCATTTACACGGACACTCCTGACTTAAGACGCAAAGATTTTTCCTTTGCATTTTCAAATTCTTCTGCGTTCAGACAGCGACACTGAAGATGTATGGACCCGCTGTAGTGTGCATGCCGGTTCAGTAGATGGCGGTGTAGGTCTGCAGAGAGGCAGTGCTGCTACAACACACGTACAAAGAAGAAAACTTTTCACAAACAACAATGGCGAATAGACACACAGAGATGCAGGAGTTTCTTTGCTGGACAACAGATCAGTTCAGACAACAAATCTGTCTGGATAGTTTTGTCTGGATAACAAACCAAGCACGGTTAGAGGCTCACACGTTACTTGGCAGATGGACAAAGCTGTTGTTCTTCCTGGTATGCGTGCGCAGCCTTCATGAGAAAGAGTACTGCACATGCGATGACGTCAGCGTTATATTCTTAAAAGCTCTGATGCATGGAGATCGCTTTGGAATCTTTCCACTCTGGAGCCCGTTTTCAAAAGCCACTGTTTTCAGACAAAACGCAAGCGTTTCAGTGTAAACTCAAGGCAAAAATGCAATAAAAACTTATCGGATTTGACCGTTTTCAGTGCCGTGTAAACGCAGCCTAAGGCCCCATCCACAAGAAGACAAACCGAGGTCTAAATGCATAAGTTCTTTGCAGAATCTGAGTATTATCCATACGAAGATGGCTTTTTGGGGGTCTGTAAGCAATCATTTTTGAAACCAGGTTCAAGAGTGGGAAGATTTTGGAATGACATATACGCAGCTCCGTGATTACTGGCTCTCCGCAACTTTCCAGATACGCTTACGTCATAGTTTCACATCTTCATTGACACGCATGCCGCAAGTGCGCATGCCCACTGTTTTTTTGTCTGTTTTTGCTTGTTTTGGTCATATCGTTACAGTGCCCCAAGAGGTCTGGCATCTGTTTTACTGCGTTTTAATGCGTATCGAGTGCATTCATGTAGACGCACACATTTTCTGAGACGCCTTCGTCTTTAAGACAATCGCTTTTGAAACTGTTAGGTGTTTTGTCTTCATGTGGATGGGGCCTTAGATGTCACAGAGGTTTGACACTGGGAGAAGTGCTTTTTCTGCCGAGCCAACATTGAAGCTGGTGACAGAAGCACAATAATGGCTGATAAAGTCAATACAAAATGTTCAAGAAAGCATTTGTGTGACCAGCAACCAAGAATAGATGATTTCCTTAAGTTTGTCATTATTTGCGTCATGAATTTAAAAAAGTGCAAAGCTGACAAGTCAAGGGCTCTAAGAAAAAAAAAAAGTCAAAATTGAGTTCTCGTTCTTCAACCCTGGATCTCACAATTTGTGGTGAAACAAACATGTCTTATTCCTAAACTTGCACAAATAAATTCACAGATAATTTATTGCCACCTCTACTGTCATCCGGCTGCAGCTTAAGTTGTTAGTGCAGGGCTGTTACATTACAAGTCCTTAATAGGCATACGGAATTTTTTTTTTAATTTAATTGTGCAAAATCAGACATTCACAGCGTGTTTATTGCAAAGGCTTATAGTGCAATAACTTCAATTTAATTTGCAGATAAGAGCCTTATACTGTAAGAAACTTTGAAGAAAGCCTGGGTGATGTCAGCTGTTAAGTTAATTCATGGCTTTTAAAGCAAACTCAGAAGAGGAACCACGCTGAAGACCAAGACTTTGCTGAAATCAACTTAAACATTCAGTTTAAAAGTGACTTTCCTGTGCAGTCTGAAGGGACTGCAGTTTTTTAACGACTCTGCATTGGCTTAATTTTTCGCCACTGGTGGTGGCTGCTTGAATGGAGTGAGATCTGTTATCAGTGCTCGTACCACTTTTCCAAGTCAGATTGAGCGCCATTTTGGCAGCAAGGCAGAAGCCATTAGGCAAAGTTACAGAGTTTATTAGTGGCAGATGGCTTTAAATTACAGTTCAGATGGGGCATCTGACCATAATTTCTGACCTTAAGAGATAAAGAAAATTAAAGGATTAATTGAACCAATTTATAAGCTAGTGCTGCCAAAATAGTCATCCAACTTTAGCTGTTTAACCTGATAACTGCAAGCATGCATTATTTCAATTACAAACTACTAGATTAATTCGAAAGTCATTTTGTTTCAAGATTGACAATTTTGTTATGTATGTTTTGTTGAAGAAGGTAAGTAGCTCTGGAGAGCTGAGTTTTGTATCTATAATTCATTTTGATCTCTGTGAATAGATCTTTCCTTAAATTACATTACATATAAAGAGCTCATATCAAACTCAATGGTTGTGATTAAATAAGTGCATTAAGCCACCAATCTTAGCTTCATCGATTATACTGCTCTGAGTGCAGTAAGTATACAAGGAAAACAATGCTGTAAATAAAGAGTGCCCTTTGATATATTCACTGACCAAATAAGTCTCCCATGTGTGATAGAGGGTTTTAATTCTTCTGATGCCAACATGAACAGTGAGCTTGTTCTATAACTGTGCAGTAAGGACAGCAACTGTCTGGATTTTGTGTAGATGAAGATGAGCTTTTTTAGATTGTCTAGCATGACAACAAAGACATTAAATCTGACAGATTTTACATTATTATTCACTGTTGTTTGACACAAAAGCACGTCTTACTGGTCCAACATGACGCTGTTTTACTATTAAATTACCCCCTACACCCACAGTTCATCAGCACAACACTCTGTCGACTCGAGGCCTCAGGATGGCATATCATTACAGAGTCACAGTACCAGGGATTACATGACACCAATAACATGAAGGAGGTGATAAAGACAAAGACAGCAGAGAAGACAAGAAGAAGAAGAGAGCCACTTCCCCTGAGAGGCCTCTCGTTAGCACTGAAACAATGTCGGCTTAATGCCGAGACCAAGGGGCTTGCTTGTCACACCTAAAGTGCTTTGCATTAATTACACCTCATATACACTCTATTATTAAGGCTTCCATAAGGCCCAGCACGTGGTCTGGAAGTGTGTGTGCACTCATGAAATCATGTAATGTTTGCACTGCTGTCTCTCCTTAAACAGAGTGGAAAGAGTCGAAGCCACACTACAAATAGGTCTTTATGGAGAATTAATGTTGAATTTGGTGGCTCAGTTTAATAATTCTGACATGCATTGAGTTGGCTGTACAAACATGCTGAGTATGCACTGCAACCTGAACATGCATTATGGTTAAAAATGGTCATCATCTGATTATTGACCCAAGGAGCAGCATGAAACCATGTGAATCAGACCTTGGAGAAATATTGATTCTTACAAGGTCAATTAATCGTCCAGTTGAACAACGTAAAATGAATTGACGACAAGTTTGAAAATGGATTCAGCATCTACAACTTCATTTGCACAAAGTATGAGGAATAAACGTGCATACCTTTCCTGAGAGTATTGCAGGTATAAATACAAACAATCTTAATTATAATTGCTTACACTGAAATCCAAGTCTTCTAATAGTTTATCATTTCAAATTAGCAGCACAAAAATGTAAACAATTCATTTCAAAGGACACAAAAGGGTCAATTTAAAATCTCAGTAAAAGTGAAAAAAAAAAAAAAGATAAATGCAATAATCTACATGAAATTCAACTTGGACTGTTCACAGTGCAAAAGAGCAATATGTAAAAGGCCAGGAAAAACTGGTCATTGGAATTTGTTTTTTCTTTGTCAGAACATAGAGGAAATAATTCGACGTAGCATCTTCAGTGAAAGTTCTTTTTCCCAAAACAGTACAAAAACATCAAAACTGACTGAAAGCACTTGTTCAAGGTGACTTCAATTTGCTTTATATCTGATAATACAAGATGTGGCACTGCGGCACAGCAGATAGTGGGCATGCCTCACTGCAAGATGGTTCAAGCCCTGTTTAGGGCTGGGAGATATTACCCAATCTCAATATCCTGATTTATTGAAGCTCTTACCTCTATTACGATTAATGAACATTTATTTTATGTTATGCTGGAGCAAATTAGTTGTGATAGCGACGGTCATTGACACGGTCTTCCTGCATTATTTACATTTAACTTCTTTCTGCTTGATGTCCTCTGCACAGGATCCAAAATGTGCCCAAACAATGGAGATGGTATTTTTCTTGGCTACTAGGCCCTCAGATAGGTTAGCGCTTATCTCCTCCATGTTGGTGGCGTGTCCTTCGCTCTTGGCGAAAGTGAACATAGACTATATGGAGGGGGCGCAGTCATGTGACTTACTCTGGGAAAATAATCAAAATAATCGTCTTGAGTAAAATTGTTTTGACTATAGGGTCTAAATGTCGATTTCAATTATTTTTCAATTAATTGCCAGGCCTAGCCCTGTGTCTGTCAGGGCCTTTCTGTGGTGAGTTTGCACATTCAACTCTCCCCATGCATGTGGACACTCTGGCTTCCTCTCACAGGCCCAAAAATGTGCTGAACAGGTCAGCTGGGGACTCTAAATTGCCCTTAGTAGTGTTGGGTTGGTGAGTGGATGTTGGTCTCTCTTTCTATGTGGCCCTGCAATCAGCTGCCAGCAAGTCCAGGGTGTACCCCGCCTCTCGCCTATTGTCAGCTGAGATAGGCTCCAGCCCCCAAACTTACCTAAATGCATTGAGTAACTGCCATATGATTGACTGATAAACTGTGAGTATTTGTGAGGCTTTGCAGTTTCATGGGTGTACCTAATAAAGTGGCCAGTGAGAACTTTACGTTGTGGTCATTTCACAATTATATATGTCTGTTATAATCTTAGCTAAGAGTCAAGCTTTAGATCAGCCTGCCTGGCTCCAGCCATGCAGAGCAAGAGTTTCAAACTTCAGTCAGTATTTATTAAATCAGTTTGCTTTTATATATATAAGTGAACTCATGTCTTTGCATATTGACTGAGAGAGATGCATCTGTCGACGGGCATCATTTAACACCTGTGGATGTTGATATTTTTGCATATGTGTGTACATCTGTGTGCTTTAGAGTGTGGGCAGTGTGTGTGTATGTGTGTGATGTATCTTTTAGCTGTGGCTAGATAAACAGTGGAGACAAACATACGCTGCATCAGTTTAATGACCCATCCCTGCAGAGTCCCTCTACATTCAATTAGCAGGAAGATAATTAATCGGGCCAAGTCTCTGGCTGCTGAGCTGGCTGGCCGACTGGCAGCAGGAAGCCAGGTGGTCTTACAGGAGCGAGAGCGTGTGTGTTTGTGTCTTGTACGCGTGGTGTTGCATAAAGAGAAGAAAATCTAAGGATCAGTGTTATCTTTCTTTCTCCTTTTCCTGGGACAATGGCCGAAAACAAACAGGGGGGCACACAAACAGAAACAAAAGGACTTTATATTAGAACAATATGAGCGCGTAAACACCTTCATTTGCAAGTTTCATGTTAGTCTTGACTGACGTGCACATAAGTCTGTTTATCTTCCACTCTGTCACTCTCCCCTCCTCTCACTTCTCTCCCTCTGACACACACTCATAATGCTGTGATCAGTAAGCCCCTGGTGGCCGTGTGCTCTCACTGCACAAACAGCCATGTGCTGAGGGAGCGTGTGGCTCTCCATCAATCTTCTGCTGACTGAAGGACAAGTGTGAGGTAAACACACCGTAGGGGTTTTTACTGTGGCATCAAACACCTGTACTCTCTCACAGTGGAAACAGGATAAACAGTGTGGCAGGTTTCTTATGCTCTTTGTTCTTATGTCAGATTAAACAACCCATATTTTAGTCTGGTAACTGTAACTACATGGAGCAGAAGGGTGCGTATATATCAGCAAATACAGCTCTAATAGGAACTTTAAAAATGGATGATTGATAAAGCACACGTTACAGAAACCAGGCAAACATGTATGATTCAAAAGTGAGGACAACTTTAAAACATGTTATATCACTTAAGGTTACATGGGCTTGCTTCAGAACAAATTGAGGTGTTTCTGTTGAGCTATTAATCGCACAAATGGATTAACTGACTTTCAAGGGTTCTCTGATTGATTTAAGTGTGCTGTGGTAATTTTTTAGCTGTTACCCTCTGTTTGAGGAAGAGTAAAGTATGAAATAAGAAGAGCTCCAAGAACACAAACCTCTGACATGGCATTTCCAATACTGTTGAGGGATTTGTTGTCAAAAAAATATGAAAAACTTATCTTGCACTGTTATACTTAAATACTTAAAAAAAAATCTTGCATCTTCTTCCAGATTCGGATCATCTCCAAAATCTTATCAGTTCGTCCTTGTGCTATGACCAGCATGTCCTCAAAATGTGATTAAATTCTGTTTAATTGTTGAGTTGTTCGCAAAAATGTGGAAAATGCCCTGTCTCGCAAAGTTAACAAATCCTTAAAAGAAATTTATTTTACCTGCCTCTGAATTTGGATTACCATCAAAATCAAATCACTTAATTTTTGTGCCATAACCAACATTTCCAGAAAATGTGATCAAAATATGTTGAGAACTTACTGAGTTATAGTCAATAATGTGGAAAACTGCCCTATCTAACACTGTTAACATATACTTTAAATATTCTAGTGCGATTATCAATATTCCTTGAAATTGTCTTCACATCTGTCAACTGATTTTTGAGTTATCCTTTTTAAAAACCAACCGAAAAAGGAACCAACAAATGCTGACAAAAAGATTACCTGAAGGTAATTATGATTCATCATTTTCAGAGGGTTTTGTAACAATGTTTCTAGACCTTCTGCTATTTGCTAAGTCTTTGCAGCTAAAGAAAAAGGTGAGAGCCTGACCAGGGGCTGTGGCAGGGCAGTATGAAGCATAACAACACTTCGGTATTTATATCTTTTAATATAATTCAAAGGAAAATTAAAAAAAATAAGGATTCATGTCTGAAAACACAGCAACAAAGAACACAGTTATTCATATCAAATCATCAGGAGAAGCAGGTCAGTTCTTGTTCCCATTTACTGAGGTTGTCAACAGTTCTCCATACCTCCTAATATTTCATATTTATGACATCAAAATTATTTTAAAGAGCAGTGACGTAAAAAAAAAAGTCAATAATCTCTAGTTAAATGTTCAATTTAAAGAGAGGGAGAGCATGGATACTACTTTGTCCTGACCGCTTTTTATCAAGCATTAGTTAAGCTTTAGTAAACACTCAATTTATCATCTATAACTAATCTCAAACTTTATCCAAGTTATAAATACTGAATTAAAACAATTGTAAATCATTAAATGAGGTTGAGGAAGTGCTGAAAGTATCAATCATCAATTAAGCATGTTTAACTATGTTTATTTATAAAGATAGCATTTTTAATGTTTTAATAACGATATAGATTAAAAAAGCAAAGAGCAGCTAGGTTAATACATGAGATGTAAAATAATAATTAATGATGCGGTAAGATGATAAGTTTAGTATCTCGCAGTGCAACAGTAATGATTAATTATTGCATCAATACATTATTAATAACAGTTTACATTTTTTTAAATCAGTTCTGTTAAGAATTTTTAATGAACAGTAGAAAATATCCTCTCTCGACTTCTTTAACGTGCAATAATAGATTTGTTTTTTTACTTTTAGTTTTGTAACAGGAAGGATAATAATATCTCTTATTGTTTGTGTAATTGTGTTTATTATGGTATTAAAGATGTAAAAATAGTGTCTGATTTTTACTAAAAGTAGAAGAGCTCCTTCCATAAAACTGAATTCAGAAATCAAATGACAATCACCAATTTGAACAAAAAAATGAAATATTTTCTTCCAATTGATTGAAGATATTGCTATTAGTGTTCTTTTTTAAACATTTTTTCAAACATTAGACTCACCAGTAAGCAAGAGAATGGTGAAAAAAAGTCTTCTGAGTCATATGAACTTTATTTGTATAAAAGATTTGACCTGACCTTACACTGAATTTAAATAATTGACGTATTGTTCCACTCTATCACAGGGACCATTTTTGTTCTGATGATTGATGTCATGTGTTTTTTAGGTTTCCTTATTTGTCAAACAAATAAATACTGTATATGTAAAATGACATTTGGAATATTTGCCTCCACTATGATCCCTTTACTAAGATGGACAGCGTGTACATCACACATTTGTCTTCTTGGTAGAAAAAAGCCAATTTTACCCCCAAACCAGGTCCAGGATTGACATGTGACAATCATCTGCCTTGGTTTATCACGCGTGCCCCCTGAAACACAAACATGCTTCCATACACACTCATCTCTCTTCAGAATACTGTCTTCCTCTTCTTCCCATTCCCTCTTTTCTTTCCCAGCTTGTTATGCAGATTCCCAGATTTGCCTCCTTCAACACTCACTCCCAAACACACACACACACACATGGTTCTGTCTGTACCTCCCCAGGGGCACCGGGGAAGGGCAGAGCGAAGATGGAAATGAATTCAGCCATGTTGCAAGTGGCAACGCAAATCTGCATCTGTAATTACCACGAGAAACACACGGGGAGCTTTCTTTCTCTTTCTCTCCTCCTCATGCCTCTTGCCCTCCCTCTCTTCCCGATCTCCTCCACCTCCTCCTCGTCAAGACCCCATTGCTTCCCTTTTTCTGTCTCTGAACTCCCCCTTTCCCTCCTCCATGTCTATCTCACACTCTCCCCGTCTCAAAGGCTTCTTAAGTGATGCTTGGTGGGCCAATTAAGGTGAGTAGAAGTAGGGGCCTGCATGTGTGTGTGTTCATGCATGTGTGAGTGTATTTATGCATGCATCAAACGCACTGCACAGTCTTGCTTATGTCCACACTGTCTGTGTTTGTGTCTATCTCTACACACATATTTCTGTATATGTGTGTGTGTGTACGGTGTCATCTCTTTGTGTCTGGGTCGGGGCATATTCATGTGTTTGTAAGTGTCCCCTCAGGCCAAATACGGATAAGCTCCCTCCTGAAAGGGGACAATACTCCAAATAAGAGACCAAGAGCCATCGTCTGTATCTGCGAACCATCTGCAAAGATCCACAGCACAACAGCTGATGATAAATCACATTTAAATCCTGTTACCTCAGCAATGATGAAATTTTTAATGCAATGTCAATAAAATCTGACTCGCAGTTAATTATCAAAAGGCCCTGAAAACGATTTTAAGTCAACAAGTTTCGAAAAAGTAAATTCTGCTTATACTACGCTGCAAATTTTAATATTTGAAGTTAACTTGCAGGGTGCATTGATGGAGTAGGAGGGGCGCAAGTGGATCCCAGGCCTACGCTTGGCATAAGGTTAAAGGTCAGTGTTGAGGTGCTAATTGTGATAGGATTGAGGTCAGATATTAGCACAGTTTTTCAGCGCCAACAATGGTGTGCTAATGTGGTTTTAACACTGTAGTTAGCTATTGTAACAGAGCAACAGCTGGAAGCTACAAAGGGGTCTCTCTGTACTCAAGTGGTGCAAAACAGGGACCCCTGCTTCTCTGACTGTCTCATTAAACTGAAAAAATACAACATCCTAGACAGCTAAGTGGACAAGTCAAAAGTTGGCTGTACCTTGGACATGAGTACATTAAAAAATCCGGAAAAAAAATTCAAGAGTTAAATGTTCTTCTTGCTTTGCATTTGTTTCTTACACAAATACACTGTCATACTGAAGTTAACAAGTCCATTTTCATAAAGTAGAGACACTTTGCTCTTATATGGATATCAGTAATGATGAAATATCAGCATATTGGATAGTTGCAAATTCCCATATCATGCATCCTTAGCTAAACTCCATGCATAGCACATCAACTTCATGTTTTGTGATGAAATTATGTCTCTATCAAACAAAATAAATTCAATTCAGAAACTGAAAGCATCCTGTTTTATCCCTTAAAAGTTCAGAAGAAACCTCAGACCACAAGTTTGCAGCATCATGACTGCTCCCTCTCCCTGTTTACAGCAGCAGGAACTGCCTAACCCTCATTCATCCAACCCTCCCAAACAGACCTACCAGTGCGATGTGCTTCCATTGTTTTGTCAGTAGTTGAAACCCATCAGGTGGGTTCAGGGTGGTGAGTGGATCATGGGCTAAAGAAATAACGACAACATTTAAAATGTGGCACTAAACAGCCATCTTGTTACCAATTACCACAGAGTAGACCAGTCAACCAATCAGAAAAGACTGAGCTCATGAGGAAGAGGTTTCTGGTGTGGCATAACTCTAACATAGTGTCTAAGACAGAGTGTTAAAAGAGGTGGATCAGGGGTAATAAGTATGTGAAAACTAGAGGGTTTATGGACAATTGCGCCTGAACATATTCTATCAATCATTAAAGTCAAATACATGAGCCCACAAATATGTCCTCTCTTAACATGGAACAAAAACTAGATTTACTGTATTTTGGGTGCTTATAGCATGTTGGATTATTCCTACTCACACTCATGTATTGAGTCTCTGGTCTTCCTTCAATCCAGTCTGTGACCTCTAAGATTTGTGTCTTCCCTTGAGCTTCAGCCCTCCTTCAGACTCTGTCCCAGTTTCCTCACCAACTGTAAAGGCTAGAATGCAAAAACAGGATTAATAGAGACTGACTCAATTGAAACAGTTTGATAGTCCTTGTTTAATGGTTTCTGATACTAGCTAATACAAATATCCAAAAGGAAAAAAAAAAAGGTTTAAAGGGGACGAAAAAAATAAAAGGGAGAAGGTTTATTGATTTGTCAACTGAATAAAATCCACATTGTTGACATCCTTGCGTGAACTGTCATTTAAATTAAACATAATATAGAACGTAGTGACTCTTAATACAAAGTATTTCCTGATGGCATTATTTAAATAATCATCCTATTTGTCTCTGGTATCATGGTAGTATTTTCTGGGTTCTACCTCCAACACAAAAGTGACTTGACTGCCTCAGTGCGCTCCAAGAAAGGTGAAGAGGACCTCAGAATAAACTGAGGCCCACTGAAACGGGCTGGGTGTGCAAAAGCAATAATGAAGGGTGGAGGCAAAGAAGAAAAGAAGGAGAAGGATGAAAGGGTGGGAGGAAGGAAGTGTGAGACACACCCCATGTCTCAGTGGCAGGACTCCTCTGCAATGGAGCCAATTAGGAGAAGACAGGACACACAGGGGCTGAGCAAACAAACCCTACTGTGACCGTGCCAGCATGTGTCACTGCAACTGTTTGTGAGTGTGAACGTGTAATTTAACCTGCGATTATTTCATGCTATGCCAAAAGTATACGCACAGACTGCAACAATATGCTTCCTGTAAATGGAGACCTATAAGAATCTACGATTTATTTGGATTTTTTTTTTGTTTTGGTAAGATTTTTTTCTGATCAATATGTTTCAGTGTGCCAGAAGATAAATAATTTTTAAAAACTATGAATTCCATATGTATACAACAAGGTGAATGATTTTTAAGTTATCAAAAAGTAGTATTGCTAAATATGTACACAAATTTAGACAAAAAGTTGAACAATACAACAAGAAATCACATTAAAAACTATGTCCACATTACAACTGACATGCAAGTCTTTGTCCATTTGACAATGCATATCTTATGGGAATATTATTCCAGCTATGGTTTGTGCATAAACCCTTAAATGATAGTGTTTTATATGATAAACAGATGCATGCATGGATTGAAACAGAGGCCCCAACCACCTGGCTGTGGACCTGCACCAGGTCTCAGACCATTTGGTACTGAGCCATAGAGAAAAGACGATGATTATTTTAATCAACTTTATGAACAGCTGAGATCCAACTGTGCTGACTTTACACTCATGCTCAAAAATGCCCATCAATAATCAATAGAAACATCAGATCAGCTCAGAATGATGACTATGGATGAAACACAGTCCATCAGGATCATAGCACACTGTGTTTACAACATTATCTTCGGCTATCAGAAGGTGTAGCAGCTTAATTAGTGACTGTGTCAATGGGTGACTTTCAGTGGAGTGCTTTTATAAAGCAAGGGTTGGCAACTGATGGTCCAAGGCCAAATGCAGCTCCCCTACTCCCACAAGGGCCCAACAGCCTGTTCAAAATATTTAAAAGATGTAAGTACATGAAAAAATCCTAACAAAATATATCCTAAAAGCATTAAAAGTAATATTTTCAGTAAAACTGAGCTGTTAGTGTTTCTGTGAAACTTCCATTGATGCACTTGTTAATATAGAACCCAAAATGTCCGCAATATATTCTTGGACAACCAGTTAATGCTTTGAAACATCCATCAAAAAGCATCAGAAACATCCCTGGATTTAGTTAAACTAACTGAAAAACGTATCTCTAATCACATTTGGGTTTATACACATGTATTATGTGTGATCAGTAGCTTTTTATGAGAGCTATACATTTAGGTACTTTTGTAAAATTATTGGTCATTTCTATCATCAGATTGCAAAAAAATTGGCAATGATAAGAAACTTAATGTGGGCTTTTTGGTAACCAAAGCTGCCCATACCTCATCTAGACTGTTGATTTATGTTTGTCATTTAAGTAATGGAGGGGCTGCCTTTGCTACAAGTTTTTTATCTTAATCTCTTTAATGAAGCACTAGAATATAATTTTAAGTATTAATGAATACTTAAATACCATGCACAAAATGTGTCCACCCCTCAATAGCCCGTACACTTTAAAATAGCAGGTTTTCATTGAAGATTTTGCACCTTCAACAGCAGTGTATCAGACATATCTTAAACACTTGCATGATATATTTAATTTGAGGTGAAAATGTGGCTTTATATCTCTTTGCTGGTAATGTTTATGAAAACATTGAGGCTCAAATACTGAACATCATCTAAAGTTTTTCGTGAAATGCTATTCAAACAAAAAGATTTTAACATAATTCCCAGCCAAAGAGAGCCTTCATTCACTCAAGTGGGCTAATTCAATCAAAATATTGATACATATCAATTATTTGAATTAAAGCAAAATCCAGTATGACTGTGCTGGTCTATGGAGAGCCAGCGATGTGTGTGTATGTGTGCGTACTTTACACACAAACATTAGGACAAATGAGCCCCTGTGTGTAGTTTCTGTGTGTTATGTCTTGTGTGTATGTCTTGCTGAGGTTGTGTAATATAAAAAAAGAAGTCTGAATAATGTATGAGTCTTTTGGTCAATGCATTGTGATTTGCTTTAAGGAGGCCTTCTCTCAGCCATTATAAGATTAAACCCAACCTTGGTTTGTCTGGAGTGGCCGGGACATGCAAGAGACCTGTCAACACCGCGGGAACTTAGACCTCACGCACACACACGGTCATACACAGTTTATGTATCAGCTATAAATTCCATTTCCCGCACGCATACACACATATTCAGACAAACGTACATATAGGCTGGTAAATGTGCAGGTGCAGTTATGAACACAACAGATACACTGATATATAAGCTTCTATTGCCCTGTAATGCTCTGAGAGCAGCGGTTCTCAACTGGTGGGATGGGATCAAAAAGTGAGTCACAAAGGGGGCCATGACTGTGGGCCTGGAAAAAAAAACATTGTGGCAATAAGCAGACGATGTGTAGTAGCCTTGAGCTACAGATGGGAAACTCTGGCTGGCCAATAAGGCAAAGTTAATGTGATTATCACTATCAAGTGGACAAGTTTTTTTTTTTTTTTTTTTAATGTAGACTAGTCTAAATCTGGCATTACTTAAATTTAAAAAAGTAAAACTATACAACTGTCAGTAGTATTTGTTGTACTAACATCTACATTTCAACACTTATATGCAAATATTGTACTTAATCTAGTAATATTAACACGTTTCTAACCAAATTAGGTCAATTAGGTTTGCAATAGGATGAACAGAGTTTTTCTTATATTTTACTTTCATTTTTTCCTGTTTTTCTTTTTTTACAAAATCATTCATAAGTAGTTTATTAAAGTTTTTTATTGTTCAATGACATATTTGATCAGATTTTCTAGGTAAACATAAATATTTTATGTTTTCAACAAAATGTCGGGTCACATTAAAGGAGGAGAAGGAGGAGGGCTGCATGTGGCCCGGAGGACGCTTTTTGCCCATCCTTTCCCTAAGTGGACAGAAATGCAAATATTTTACCATTAGAAGTTTGTCATGATAAAGAAAACTATGTTTTCTTTTCCTTTTTGAGATTTCAGCATACGCACATCATTGATTCATGTTAACAAACCCTTCTGTTCTATGATAAGTTTGTGTTGCATCAGTGGGACAATAAATAAATGAAAAACAAACATGCATGTTTCCCTAAAGCTTCAGGAATGTTGACATTTTTAAGCAATTTAGATCTAAGGGCACTTATTAATTATCCTCTAAGTTTTATCTGAAAACTGCAGAGAATTCATCTCTAAGCAGAGAAAAGACATGAAATAAAGATTTAAAAGCTTAAACTAAATGCCTAAACTGCATGCATGTACAATCATGAATCAATCAGTGACATCCCTTGAGGTCTTAAAGAGAAGCATGCAATGGCTGCATCAGGTCTAAATGTGAACTATGTTTTGTTGACATGATTGTTTGTTAAATAGAATATTATGATTCATCTGAGGTCCAAAATTCAGCATTTTTGTTTTATACAATTGAGTGGTGAAAATTTTGGAAGAAATTACTTGTAAAGAAAGCAAACAGTCATGAGGGAGGAAGTTTTAATGATAATCACTCAGCAAATGAAGCAATATATTGCAAATGATATAAAAGAAAGATAGATGTGAAAAGAAAAAAAATAAAAGAGAGGATAGAGAGGAAAAAGGGAGAAGAAGGCAATAAGGAAGTGTCAGAAAGGAAGTACGTGGAAAAGACAGCAAAGAAATAAATTGGGTTGTAAGTAAAGCAAGTGAAGCAAAAAGAAAATAAAACTAAAGAGAATAAGAAGTGCAAAAGAATAAAAAGCATGAAATCAGATTGAAAAAGTTGTCTCTTTGATGGTGATAAAGGACAAGTTACGTGGTGAAAGCAATCCTTTTCAACTGCGTAGTTTGACTGGTTGAAAAAAAATTGGAAAATTTAGGTTGTTGTTTCACATGAAAAAGGTGATGGTGGGTTGTGAGACAGGACCAGATGACTATGACTGTAATATTGAATGAAATGGTGTGAATTTATAATAATGATACAGTCAAAAGAAGAACAGGTTGGAGAAACAAAGAGAAACAATGTATTAAAGGAAAAAAGGCAAAAGTACAAAAAAAAAAACAAAGGAAGAAGAGTAAAAAAAAAAAAACAAAAGTGAAATTTAAAAAATGAAAAACAAAAAGAGAAACATTGAAAGGGGAAAAAAAGGAGAAAGAAGTCAGATCTCAGTAGTGAGGAAGAGCAGGATGAAGGCAGCGCTGAAAGCAATCTGTCAGTTCCAGCGGGGTTGTAGGTAAATTGTGCTCCCACTCTGTTTCGATCCCCGTCCAGCCAATACGCCTGCTGTGTGACACGCTTCAATCATTCTTTATTGAGCTCTCAGTCTCCCTCCTGCTCCGTCTGTCTTTCCCTATCCACCTTCAAACAGCTGTGTTGTTGTTCCCAATCAATAATCAATTTCCTTGAGAAATAATGGGCTGGTGCGGTTTTGGGCTTTGGCCCACAGGCCTTGACCTTCTGATGGGCTAAAAGGCAAATCCAAGGAGGCCAGGATGAAGGACTGGTGCTGACCCATTAAGAGCCATGACCCTGGAACATGAAGAAAGAGGGGATGATGGGAAAACTGGGCAGGCTGTAAAATGACTCCAACTGTCTTTTATAAAGATTTACACAAGAGATCGAGGAATATTCTCAGAGAGTGGGATCTGCTTGATTATGAGTAAGGTTGGTCAATATATGACATTTTATTATAAACATAAAATGAATCTTGGACATAAATATATATAAAGTCTGTATTGATTGCATTTATTTTACATCAGGGTGACATTACACGTTTGTGAGTGCAATGATAAACAAAAATGAATTAATTAAAAAAGGTACCTACTCCATCCAAATTTCAAAATCTATAAATGGTGACTTATCAATACATGTATTTTAATTTCATGGGGAAAATACTTCAATAATTTGTAAAGATCAAAATACATAGACACCTGTTTGACACCAAAGAAATAACTGACTCCCATACTGACTTGTTATTTCTCAATACATGTCTATTGTAATAAATATTAATCAAACAATATGTATAGGCTGTTGGTATATGATAGATGGTTTGAGTTAAAATCAGGGTTTTGCAATGGCAATCTCACCCTTGACTTCACATTTTATAATAACTGACATTTTGTACAAACGACCCATGGGTCTTTATTTTTGTGTATAAATTTAGTTTACAAAGGACAACAAGAAAATCTCTGCAAGTCACTCACTGTCCTTGAAATGTTTCAGAATAAAATCATGATGTGAGAAAGTGTCCAATCTTGGAGTCATAGCGATTGGGCCTTAAAAGTAACAGACTCTTATGTTTCATTTATGAGTAAAAATATGACCATCCATAAATGTACATCAATGGTTTAGAGATATTTAGACAGAGTGGAGTTTGTCTTCAATCTTAAATAGAGAAAGATAAAACATTGCCCAATAGTAAACATGTAGGTCTTAGGCCCTGTCCACACAAAGATGAAAACATTGAACATGCTGTAGTACATATGCCAAGCCTGTGTGTGCTGCTGTTGCAGACATGCAGCAAAACCAGACAAGAAGACATGGAGCATGTGCATTAAGACTTTAGCACATGCCGTTCTCCTTGTCCACGTGTTGCTTACAGTAGTTGTGGAGCAGCACACAATTTTTGCTGCAAAAGCCTTAACAAGCTCAGTGGCTTTTGTCGAACACAACACTGTATTCCACCATCATTTCTATTGTTGTTAGAGTTTGTGTATGAGGTTTAAAGGAGAGGCAGGGCTATGACATCATTGCATCTGGAAATATCTGTATTTGTTGTACACATTGAAATGCAAAAGTGGAGTTTCAAACATATATCCACCCCTGAACCCGGGCACCCAAAACACCGTAGACAAATTGTCCTACCATTGAAAACTTGAGCAGGTTCACCTGAATTTGTCTCGGTGTTGACGATCCCTTAATTTTACCACCTTTGCATGAGGTACCTACAAGGGCTGATTTAACAAGAATCATCAACAAAGTCTTTGTTTTTAATTTCTACTCCTGCCATTTGCTATCTTACATAAAAAAATGACAAGAAATGGTGTATTTCTATCCACATAAACACCTGGTATAGATAATTAGTCCACTCATACCCCTGCTATTGCAAATCGGGTATATCTCTAGATTTTTACTGTTCTTTGACAGAGCACTAACAGAAAAAGTTTTGTGGCTGAGAGGAGATTTTCAATTATTTGAGCATCTCATAAGCAACTTCCTCATCATTTTAAATTCAAATCAAAACAAAAAGGAAATACTTTAGAGGGAACAAAACACAAACTGTTTTCTTTCTTAAGAAAGTGACAAAGATTGTGCAGAGCTAACAGCCTCCTGCGAAAAAACAAAAGGTAATGAGAGCGGGAGAGAAACGATGAAAGACGGAGAGGGGAGAAAAGCACACACAGTTTAGCAGGACATTTAAGACGCCTCGCTTCTTCTTCTGCGCTTGTTGGCATGTAACATGAAAACACAATCTCATGGGACCTCCTCTACATGAGAAAAGGAACGAAGGAGAGATGAAGGGAATGAGAGGAGGATTGGAGAAAGGTGGGGGAGAAGACACTGAGGGGGAGGGAAGAAAAACGTAGTTAGAGGAGAAGATGGAGAACAGGACAAGAAAGAAGAGCTCTGAAGAGGTTTGAAATGAGAACGAGAGGAAGGAGTCATTCTTTAAGATATAATTTCAGCTTAAGGAGTTGTTTTCCAAACTGTACTGTACTTAACCTTTTAGAAGAATAAATATAACACGTTTTTTTTTTCCCCTTCCCCATGTCCATGATCCGATCACACTGTATAATTTAGCCAAGACCTTTGCATACCTTAATAATGCATGCTTCACCCTGCAACAGAATAGACCATACTAAGTTTATATGTAAAAAAAATGGCTATTAGTGCAGCAATTTTCTGTTTGTTTATCAAAAGACAACTACAGTTTATAGAAAAGTTGCCAGCATTTGGATTTATGGTGCTATGCCATGTTTACCCACTTGAATGAGCTCGAACAAACTTAATTTTGGTATGTCACATCCTTTTCTTATCATCTGTTGTTGTCATGTCACATTTTAGTATTGTCTCAGCTCACTTAGAAACACACTAGATGTAACATAAAACAAAATACAAGCTACGTTGCCAAAAGCCAAAGTCAGATTAAGTAATTTCTTTGGTTAGTTACGATGGTCCCTGAGAGCTATTACATTGTGCTGTGCCCTTCCGATGAGCATGCTGGACTACACGACCAAAAATGAATTCTTTTAAATGACTGTCATGATGATGCTAGCAGGAGGAGTGCTGACACTGAAGACAGCAAATACTGTGTTTAGAGAACTAAACTTTTGTTTGTCTTTCTAAACATTATGTTTGACATGCTGGCTTCATAATTACTTCAAGCAGTCATTCGTCACAGTGTTAAGGCTCCTCTACTGTTTCTATCCAACATTTCAAATATTAGAGTTTGGTAGTAGCTCTTCAAAAACACCTCTTAAAGGCAGAGTTGTTCTCAGAGCTTAAAAAACAGTCCCTTAGTTCTTAAAGCATCACTTCAGTCTATTTACATTAGTGTTTGTTGCGCATGCAGAGTTTCCAGTGCTCTCATTGGTTAGTGTCTCCAATATAAAAAAGGAAATCACAGAAAGCAGGACAAAAATGAAGCTAGATTTTCTATTGTGTAGTCTTTTGCTGTTGGTAACTGCACTACACAATACAGAATGATACATTTTCATGGGTCCCAAAATCCTACATCTGTTGGGTCAGGCTGTAATTGTGCAAAAGTTCTGAAGTCTGACCACGTCATATATTAAAGTAGCCTAATTGAAAAAGATGGTTGAGGCAGTTTGAGCTGATACCATGTGGTGGAAATGCAACAGCCACTTATTCGCCAGACAAAACCAGTGTTTTAAGCACTCAGCATTCTGAGTGAAAAATACCCTCAATATCTGTTTTTTATTTATTTAACCTTTATTTAACCAGATAAAACCCATTGAGATCAGGATCTCATTTACAAGGGTGACCTGACCAAGAGGTCAGCAGCACAGATCATAATTAATTCAAGTTCATGATAAAAGTTTAAGGCAATAAATAGCAAATCACAACAATAAAATGACAAGACATTCACTAAGTAAGTTTAAGGGAACAGTAACAATTTAAATATAAATAGCACAGCTTTTGCTCGTTGCTTTTTTGTTACAATGCTTTATACACTATGCTCGTCAATGTCACTTTCCTTTCAAAGATGGAAGAGGAAGTATGGAAATCTGACTTGTCCACGCCATCAATCGCTATTAGTGGTAGGACAGGATTCCTTGACTTTGTTTTTGTGTTTTCTAGATGATATTTGCATAAAAAAGGCAACTTTATGTCAAAAAAGAACTTTTAAAAGCAATCGTCTGCAAACCACCAAGAAAAGCTTGTCTTAACCTTGTAACATTAAATGCTATAAAGAGGCACTCTAAAACTGAGGTTGTGAGGACTGCCTAAATGGTATCTGTGTGCTCAGGCCCTAAATCTGTGGAGTTACTTTACCAAAAGGTAATAAATTAAACAAAACAGACACATAGAAATACCATCAAATGTGAGTGATTACTGTTAAAAGACTGGATAATATGCAATAATAATACTGCAATTATATAGGGTTATGTTATTGGTTGATGTTTCGATTGTGATCCATTAAAATAAATAGATTACCCAGAGCTCATCAATCATTTCCATCTATCATCTACACATCTTGTCCCATTCTGAATCACAGGGGGCTAGAATCAAATCCAGCTGTCACTGGGCGAGAGGCAGGGTACTCCCTGGACTGGTCACTTGTCAGTCACATGTTCATCATACAGAGGCAGACATTCACGCTTAAATTACCACCTACAGGCTATTTAGAGTCACCTAATAAACAAGTGAGCAGGTGTTTGGACTGTGGGAGGACCTGAAATATCTGAAAAGAACCAGTGCACACTGGGGCATACACTCCACATTGTGAGGAAGTACCCTGATTTGAATTCAGAGCCTTTATTCTGGGAAATGGGATCACCACCTGCAACCACAGTGTAACCCTACACTGATCTCAAATTTTCACAAAAACTGGAATTAAAATGTTATATTTTGCAAGAATAAATACCATGCAAGTCCCAACTAGGCAAAATAATAATAATAAGCATAACATATTATGTAACAAATATTAACCTGCCAAAATGGCAAAACACAATTACTTTCATACAATCCTGAAAAGTTTTCCAACAAAAAGTTTAACTAAAAGTCCAACTATGAGGATACAAATGTGAAGTCAGGATCACTGTGAAACTCCAAATGGGATTTTCCACCACACGGCATTAGCTCAACTCCTTGAATGAGCACAGTTCTTAACGTAACATGGAGACACTGCTGACCTCTCAGTGGTCATGGTATTGCCATGAGTAAGGGAAACTAAAACAGATTCACAAAAATCAAACACCTCTTGCTGCTGGCTCTGTGATGCCAGGTGACTTTGCAAACTATTTTATCTGCTTTGCTGCTTATACAGTCTTTGGAATAAAACTAATCTCACGGCAGATGGCACAGTAGTGCTGCACAGACATGCTATGAAGACCCACCTACCTTAATGACGGACAAACAGAGTCTGTACTGTAATGGAAAATTAAGCAAATAGAAGCCTAATTGAGAGGTTGAACCAAGTTGCACAGACATCACAACTGGGAAAGCACCAAAATATAACAGTGGGAGTGAGAGATCTGTAAAAAAAAAAAATGGAATGGGTAAAACAGGAACTACATTCAAAATACAAGAAAATAAATAAAAGTAAATAGCGCTACCAGACAGACCTCAATAAAAAACAGATGAAGTTAACTGAAAAATTATTAAAAAGCATAGAGTTTAAAATTTCTCCTTATCTTGCAAAACTAATGCCATTTCTCAGTTTCAGCATTTACATTGTCCTTGTTCAAACTGTTCTTTGTCCTATTTGATATACAGTTTGAATATTTAAAGAGTTACATCTACTTTACTGTAATATTTCACACAATGTTCCAACTTTTTGGTAAATACATCCATACATTAGTTACATGTAAAGCTAACTAATTTTTCCCTAATAACCTATTAATGGTAGCAAGAAGTCAAATTAAATTGGCAGTGGTAAAGAGAAACTTTAACTGAATGGCCTGTGTGGCATCTCTGAAAAAGAAAACTCAGCAGGGGCAGAGAGAGAGCGAGAGCGAGAGAGAAAGAAAGAGAGAGAGAGATGTGAGTGACATTAGCTCCAGCTCAGCTAATCAGTGGCACGGCCTTTTAATCTGCCCCCCTCTGTAGCAGCGTTAGCCGCAGCCCGCCAGAGAAAGTTAAATATTCACGATACATGGCAAGCTACTCAGTGTTCAAACAAAGTGCTCTGCCAAGTTCAGCCATGTATGTAGAGGTGCTGTGACGGGAGGGAGTGTGGCAGCGAGAGGGAGAGAGTTAGAGATACAGGGAGACTACGAGGAGAGAGAGAGTGAGGGGGTATTTTATTATTCACACAAGGCATAATAAACCAGGCACGCTCGGTTAGCAACACTTAAACTCCCCTTGCTGTAGCGGTTAGCTGCTAATGCGACAGCAGTGATTTGGACATGTCCTATTAATAGTGCAGGGGGAGGTTTCCATGCATGCTAATGGTGGTGTGTATTAGCTATTAATAGAATCACATAAGGGGTCCTGGGATGAGAGAACTAACCATAGAGTGGAGAGTGTGAATTTTTTTCTAGGTGTGTAGGACTGGCTGATACAGACCAAAATCATCACCTAATAGATATTTTTTTTTACCACATGATGAATGTCTTGATGCACTGCATTCACTGCATAAAGCTGAAGCTGCGGACAAAATATTATGGAACCATCAAAGAGGAACTGACTCTTCGTTCATCGCCTCATACCAGAGCCAATTAGGTGGCTCTGTTAAGATCATGCCAAGTGCTGAGGCCACATTCATACACTTGTGCTAAAGTAGAGAGAAACATTGAGTTGTGAGCTAAATCAGGTCACATAGACCTATATTAACATCAGCTGAGCAATGCTGATGTTCATCAGGTATGTAGAGAATATTTAAGCATGCTCAAAAACTTCAAACATTCAAACTCGTATTGTCGAGGCATGTGTTGGAAAACTGAGACCAGTTGCAGCTCAATGTGGTTGTATGCCATTTGTTGAGTGAGATTTTAACACGTTTGTACACTGTTCAGCAGCCCCAAGTTCATGCATTATATCTATGCTGGTACTCATACTCTCCCAACACAACGTCTTTCTCCACTTTGGAAATGTTGATCTGCATTAAACACAGCAAAATTGACCTCATGAGCATACTTTCACCAACACGTTTATGATATCTCAACTGTGGTCGTCAGCTAATCTACGTTGATACGTTGTATCTTTTAAAGGAGCCTCAAGTCAAACAACAGGAGTCAAGCAGCTGGAGCGGACAGATATGAATGTACAGTACGGGCCAAAAGTTTGGACACACCTTCTCATTCAATGTGTTTTCTTTATTTTTATCACTAATTCATTGTAGATTCTCATTGAAGTAATTATGGTCACTTGTTTCTCTTAACTTAGCTGATTTGTTCTTGCCATAATATTAATTCTAAAAGTGTCTAATAGGGCTGTCGGCTGTGCATCAGCCTGACTTCTGAACAACATAACTGATGGTCCCAACCCCATTAAAAAGGTAAGAAATTCCATTAATCAACCCTGGCAAGGCACACCTGAGAAGTGAAAACCATTTCAGGAGACTACCTCTTGAAGCTCATAAAGAGAATGCCAAAAGTCTGCAAAGCAGTAATCAGAGAAAAGGGTGAAGTAACTAGAATATAAGACATGTTTTCATTTATTTCACACATTTTTGTAAAGTACATAATTCCACACATGTTCATTCATAGTCTGATACCTTCAGTGAGAATCTACAATATAGATAGTGATGAAAATAAAGAAAACACATCGAATAAGAAGGTGCGTCCGACTTTTGGCTTGTACTGTTGTTGTAACTATGAATAGCAGAGTGAAGCAGGTCAACTCTTGCTGAAGTGTGATGGACCAAACGTTGGAAATTTTCAAGCTAGCATAAAATTTGTCGACAAATCCCACAAATATTAACACTGCCCAACTGTTCACTCACCTATATGTGGCCTGACTTAGCTCAAAGTGGCTTGAAGTTTCCCGACACATCAGCAAAAATCAGCTAGAACGTCAGTGTGTCAATGCAGCTTTGTAAAACCTTCTCTTTTTCAAATGTTAGCAACATATTTTCACAACTTAGCCAGAGTGCAGGAGTTTACCCTCTGATTTTGAAAACTTAAAAAAAAAGTTTTGATTTTTTTTTACCAAGGTGTTAAACATGTTTGAGAGTTATTGTACTGTAAGCAATGAAAAATGGATAAAAACTCCTTAAAAAAAGAATAAAACAATGATTTTCCATTTAGACTAAACATTGTAAATAGGGGTCCACAAACACATTTCTGCTGAAAATTAAAGAATAGAAGAGAGCACTAATATGAAGGCAAAGTTTTAAAAGAGGTTTCCTTTTCTCCTCACAAGTCCACTCATTTGAAGAGGATAACATACATTTGTACACTTCTGTTCTTTAAAATGATGAAGACTGCATGATTTTACAAAGGCATTTGTTATTCATTTTAGCATCTCTAATAAAAAAGACTTGTAAGAGTTTCTGTCAGTAGAGTGCAGGCGTATGTCTACAATTTTGAATAACTAAGGAAATAAAGTACAGAGTATTGGGTGTTAAACATCTCTTATTGTTGCTTTGGAATCAAACAGGTATGAATAATATTTTAGTTAATTCTCAATTTAAACTAAATATTTCACTTCACAATGATCCTGTCACCCTCTTCCTCTCTTCTGTTCTTCCTTTTATCATCTAATGAAACAGAGCGCAGCTTGTGCTGACGACTCAGTCTTCCTGTTCCTGTCCCCACAGTACTTGTGTGTCTTGTATGCTCTTGGACAGGTTGAAATGAAATTAAATTTTGTTGCTCTGTACCTGTGACATGTGTAATGACAATAAATGAATCTGAATCTGAATGTGAACCAATGACTGGTAGTTTAGTCAACACTGCAGACACAAATGACCAGATAAATTAAGATGAAACACAAATCTTCATTTATAAAAACAATAAACTATATTGAAATTAACACTCTTCCTCTACTCCACATTTCATTTGGATCTTAAGAATTCAACACTTTGCCTTGCCCTGTGAATATCTATGTGAGTAAAGACACAACCCAAATCTTACCCCAGTAGTTAGCACTGATGCAAAGTCAGTGTTTTTGAGTCAATTCAGAGGGAGGGGCTGCAGAGCAGAGGGAGCGAGACCCTGGATGGAGTGTGAGGATTTTTAGCTGAGGTATGATTTTATGCTTGTGCAGGTGTGTGTGTGCGCGTGAACACTTCAGCATGTGTGTGAGTCTCCAGAGGTTGTAAACAGAATGTGTGTGAGACAGCAGGAGAAGAGAGAAAACAGGAAGGAGTGCGTTCAACACAGAGGAGTGAGAGAGAGTGGATGGTGTGGTGTGGAAATGAGCGTAAGGCAGCTGGAAGTTTCGGTATCGTTGAGCGCTCCTCCTCAGCATGGATTTTTAATGACCTGAGACCCCAACCAGGCCCCCCTCTCCGTTCCTCTCCTCCCTACATCCTTCTGGTTCTCCACCCCCTACATCGCAGAAAGGAGAAAGTCGCCCATCTATGCTGGGAGTCTCTGTAAGTGGAGGGAGCTCAGAAACATCAAGGAAAATAATGAGAAGACAGCTGAAGAGCTCAGCCGTGAGTAAAATTGGTGAAGTCTGGGAATCACAGTTAACTGAAACTTTAATATTTTAAAGACATTCACATTTTCCTCATGAAATGTTTTGTAATTTCATGAAAACTGTTTTTTAAACATGAAGTTAGTTTATCTGATCACTGAAGTAGTTCTCAACTAGAGAGAAAAAAAAAAAAATGGAATAAACATAGGGCTGGGCACAAAAATTATAATGACTTTTTTTTTTTAACCTGAATGCTGATAAAAAGTTTACCCAGAAGTAGAAATGGAAGGAAAACAGTGGCCCACCATTCCTGGAGTGAACATTTGGTAAGGAGCAGTGGTCCTCATCAAATTAATAAACATAGACTCTGTGTTAAGTTTTAAGAAGTTTGCCTGTATGTTATTTAGGCTGGATTTCTTGGCATTACCTTAAAACAACATAACATCATGTGCTTAAACACCATAACTGAGGTTACAACCTTTTTAGAAAGAGGCTTTTATTGTAACCAAAAAGTATTACACCAAGTATTGTCAGTGTCAAAGGGTTTTCTTGTGAGTTCATGCACTTGGCAGTAGCTGTGCTGCTACAAGTATGCTGTAAGCAAACCTGAATATTATTGTCCTCTAGGATTGTCTGACTATCTATAAACAGACTACTTTGTGTAAAGCTTTTAATTTTTTTTCACCAGACTTGCTAGTTTGAAGCTTGTGTGTCGAGTGAGTGAAGGGCTAAAGGTGAAGTAAAAATTGGCAAACTTGTCTTTACAGCACCACACCCTTCAACTCACCCACCTACCTAGACCAAATACAACTGAATTATATGGTCAATAGATTATGTATATCATGACTAAGAAAGCTGTGTTGTGAAAATACGAAATAAAACACGTTAGCTTTGGTGGGGCACACAGTTAAGGCTGTTTTCATGACAGCATTCCATTGTTAAACAGATCCAAAGCTAGCCCAGCACTGCTGGCAGTCAATGGCAGCTTGCCTCTAAGCTGCCATTGGCTAAAAGCACTCACGCTGCCTCTTTCAAGTTGCTCCTGCCTGCCTACTCTTCGCTGCTCCTGCTGCAAGCTGCTTCGCAACCCTCCTCCTCCCTAGCTCCTTCTTTATGCCTTTCTATGAATTAATCAATGTCTGCTGACACTGATGTTGGCTCTTGGGGGATTTTACTGCTTCTCTCCCTGCCTCTTGCTTTCCTTGTAGGTGCAAGGAGGGCAGAAATGTGCGCTGTTCCTGCTTACAGCCTCCATTACAGGCATATGGAAAGGCAGGGAGAGCCACCATCAGAACCATACAACCAAACTCAAATATCTGATAACAGCTTAGTATAAGTAACTGCAAATAAAGCTAATTTCAAATAACTTCTCGGGTATCTTTCCTCAACAATGTTGTCCAAATGAATTTACATTTTGCATATATCGTTTTTTTTAGTGCACCACAACATTATTTCAGCTAAAAAGTAATTATTTTTAATTTTGTGCAGCAGGTTTTCCATCTAAGTAACACTGATTATTAAAGGGTTGTGCTGTTAATGGTTTGATATATAGACATATTTTTTTCTGTAAAGTGTATCTCTACTTTAAATCTCTCCAGGATTCTCGTTTTTGTCAAACTAAAGGGTAAAAAGTGTTTTGTAGACAGTGTTCAGGCCTTTAAAAGGTGTCAACCACACCACAGGTAGGAAGCAATTCATCACTTTTACTTACATTAGAGTAACTGATACTTTTTTGAGTACATGTACTTTTTTAAGTTGTTTAAAAATGAGTACTTTGTGTAATTTCTTTAAGTATTGTCTTTTTTTAAGTTTTACGTGGCGTTACAGTCCTTTGCTCAAAAACTGAATTTCAATGAAAAGCTGGACTGAATGAAGATTTACACAAACTTGTGTACTTGTGTTGTAACTATGCAAAATTGATGTGATACCAAGTTAGTATTACAGTCCCTGATACTCAATTAATACTTTACTGAAATTAATATTTCCTATTTGTCAGGTTACCCCATTTATCTATATTCATATATCTTTATTTAGTCAAATATAATATGTGCATTGTACACACTGAGAGAGTCTATATTATGCTCTTTCGAGGTTTACATGTGAGTTGTCCCCTCCGTATGCGAGAGCACTGTTATACACAAAATGTTAGCAGTACTTTGACTTCACTCCTTTCCCTCTCTGCAGTGCCAGCAGGTACCTGAAATGTTCATGAATCTCTTTATTTATACCAGGGTATGGTCTTAGGCCTTGTCTTTTTCTCTTAACTTCATCTGTTGTTTGTATGTTGTTGTGGTTGATTTCTGCATAATGTGCAAATTTCTCCAAACAAATTACACCAAGAGTGATGAATAGAGTTGTTTGAACTGAACTGAATTAAAGTGAATCCTAAATCTGACCTTTTTAGTTAAACATTGAAAAGTGGGTAAAATTTGAAAAGAGTGAGACAGAAAAGCAAACCCCAGCCACTTTTTCCTGGTATTACCAATGTCTGTTGTGCAGTGTAGACAGTTCTCTGTAGATAAGGACTTCCAATTTTGCTGCAATTGCATTTAAAAGTATCTGTATCACGCAACCGTTTGACCCTTAATATCAAAACCTTAAAGGTGCTATGAGGAGAATCTATTACCGGCGAAATAAAGACTCTGCTACCCATGAGCACGCGCGCCAACTGTCGTAATGCTGCGTTCCAGTAACCTCGGAAATGGGAGTGACATCATCTCCGACTTATTGGCTTTCCATTTGAAGTCAGAAAAAAACATGCCGATCCACCAGGCTATTGTTAGCTGTTGTTAGCACGCCCTGCATTGTTGTATGAAGAATGTGATTATCACTATGGCAGCATTTTTGTAAATATAAGTCTAACAATACTATGTTTACAGCTGATCTAGAGGGACACACCCCAGTCAGAAGTGCAAATAAATTGATTATTACAGGAGCTAAATAACTGTTCACACTGGGGGCATCCATCTTCGATTGTCAACTCGGGGGTGGTGAGGTTTCACCGAGTTCCCAGTAGGAATTTCAGACTTCAGGGGCAGTTTTAGTTGCAGTTTCCTACTCAGAACCCGGAAATTCCTACTTCTGACTACAACTGGAACGCACCAAAGACGTCACTGAAGCCAGAGTGTGTTTATTGTGGTAAATGCAGGTTGGACCTTCCTCAGAACTCTGTATTGCTTTACAACTTCTTTTTTCAACAACTTACAGGATGCAAAGCGACGAGGTAATGTATCTCTTTCTAGTTACGTAGCGGTAGTTTTTAATGTGTGACAACAAGCAATTTTTGGAAAACTTATTATCGTAGTTGTAGCCGGCTATATGTCGCTACTTACAGCCCGGTGCTCTAAGACGTGTAATATAAATAATAAAATAATATAAATTTGCTCTCGTTTTAATTGTCTTGTTCCCGAAGTTGAGTATCCAGGCCAGTCCTGTCCTGTCCGACTCGACCAGAAGGCTAAGGAATAGCATTTATAGATAACCTATTTTGATGCTCTAAACCTCATCTTAAAGTGTGTATTTCGATCAGGCATATATCTAAAAGTAAGACTTTTTTGTAATTACTTAGAAACTCCTCACAGTCTCTTTAAGGATATTTTAAGACATACATTCTACACATCTTAATCATATCTAAATGAATACACATTTCTAAGTGTATGTCTTTGTTGTACTTTATTCTTTGATCACTTCATCTAATTAAAGATGTGACACATTTAGCCTCACATTTAAATCCTTAACTTCAATACCTTAAGAGTCACATTTTCAGGTTATTTAGTCTACATCACACTATAGCAGGATTAAGACAGCTACAGAGAGCAGCTGAAGATCATTAGGTCAAAGATTATTGCATTAACAGCCTGCCCCCCGCCTTCACACATATGTACACACTTACATATGGCCATACAGTATTCAGTTGAACAATAAAGTCAACGTGAACTTTACAAGGACATCAAAACAATCAGACCACTGTAAAAAGAGAGAAAACACACCCGAGCTCATCACAAGGTTTATTGAAATTCATACATGCATGAACAGTGTAAACAAGGTTACTCACTGCAGTCAAAGCCCAGAGAAGAGGAAAACACAAACGTTTTATTATTTGAAAAAGAGAATATATTTTTCATATGCAGAAGAAAAATATCACTGCTGTAAAAGACAAGGTCCAGACTGATATATGGTTTGAAAAAAGTAATATCAGCAGGTCAGTGTCTTGTAACTCTAGCAGGATGGGACACTGTTTGACACATTTTGTACGATGTTTTCAGTCTGTCAAACATTTTCAATTCAGTTACTCTCCATAAAACATAAAACCTGTTGCAGTTAGACATATACCAACTGTAACAAAACAAGGACAGTCCTAATTCTCATGTTTAAATAAACAACTTCGCTCATGCAGTTACTGCTTCTTTTGGTTTAATCCTGTGATATATTCTCTAATATTTGACTTTAAAACACATGAGAGCTTGTCTAACAGGTCACCTCCACTGCCCATTCAAAAATCTCTTCTCTGAATCAGCAGTTAGGGGTGTTAGAAAGTAGCCTGAACCTGATGATGCACAACAAATATCTGCAAGTTAAATCTGTTCATGCCCCTCTATTTGCCACCGGTAAATATTTGACAACATGAATGGTTTTGGTTGATTAGTGCATCCCTACTAACAATTTAAACTAGGGCTGTCACTTTAGTGCATTAATTAGATTAATTAATTACACCACAAATTAATGTGTTGTAAAAATGAATCGCAAGATTAAACATAGCACACAAACATTTTGATATTGTCCAGCTGGAGGACCCGTACATGGCAGTGGCACGCCACGTCACACACGCGTCTCTAGTCAAACCAAACAAAGCCCAGGTGACAACAAGAATGGCATATTTAAGACTTTGTCTTATTTTATTTTTGAATTTATTTCTCTATATTTACTACATTCTTTAATAATGCATCAGGCCTAATTGTTTTGCTGGATGTCCTCCACCTTTTTCTTATTTTGAATTTGATTTATGAAACACACTTAAAGTGTAATTTGAGTTGCCTGATTGAGCTTAGAATTTTCTGGACAAGTTGCCCTGACTTTGGTTTTAGTCTGTCACCAATAAAAATGTGGATTAACAAATCTTCACTTCTTAGTGAATTCATTTGATTAGTCATGCACTACAATTTTATAATATCCTAGAATTCAAATTCTTTATTTGGGTACTTTAAGCAGATATGAGATTGAACTGCGATTAATTAGATTAATTAATAATAAATCCAGTAATTAATTAGATTATTTTTTTTAATTGTTTGACAGCACTAATTTAAACACTTTTTTTTTCAGAGACCAAAAGTTTGAAAATGAACCAAAGCAGAACTGCGATATTTGATGAATAAGACAAGTGCATATTACAACCTACAGGTAGACTCCTCCACTCTCTTTTTAGACTGCATAAAACTCTAAAAAGCATTCAGTGGTAACCTTGCCAATGTTTTGTGCAGATAAAACAATGAAATTATGCTGGTGTTTTGTGAATTTGGACATTTTTTAGGCATTAGAAACAAAAACAAGTAAATCTGAACTCTGAGTGCCTGAGACCACGAGGCAGCTTCTGGCATTAAAAACCACAGACTGTGAAAGAGTTGGACAAAGCCATGTGACATCAACCTTTTGATTATCAAGGAAGCCTTTGGACCCAATAGGGGAATAATAAATATTAATCCTTTTTTCTTTATATAGTCATTGTTGCTGTGTACAATATTTAAAAAAACAGAACACATACAGAAAGATGTGGTGAATTCTGGAGTTGCAACAACCCTTCCACATGTTTGCCTCAAGACAATAAAGCAGCATATTTCAAAAAAACATTTGCAGCAAGAGGCTGCACAGTGAAGATAACAAATCTGTGCTTCCACTGGCTTTTTTAAAGGCAGAACATTGACGAAGTGATTTGTGATATTCCCATTTGTCCTCTCTGAGAATAGAACAAAATTCCTCTATCCAATACATCTTGGGCATATGTTCCTCAAAAGGTTGTGATATCAAAACCTTTGAAAAAAAAAAAAAACCCTGCGGCAATGGAAAGAGAAGGGGGATGAGGATGTTTGTGTGAGTTCATGCACTGGGCAGGTGTGTGTTGACAGAGGTGACTGTTTTCTCTCTCCATATTTTGACACATAACCATATCACTCCCACTTTCAAATGACACATATATGTGCAACACACACCCTGACGCTCCCCCTCTCTGTCTTTATTTCAGATTTGGATCCTGAAATCACTGAAACTCAGACTGCTCCAACACACAACACTTAATAATCCAGGTGTGTGAGTGTATGCATCATGCTGCTGAATAGGTATTGTTTCCACTCTGCGCTCAGGATTGGCCAATTTGGCAGCAGGCTCATGGAGGGGAAGCTAATGCGGATCTAATGAGTCAGCGGGCCGGCAGAATTGAGAGGTGTATCTGCTCAGTAATGTGAGGAGATGGGTCTGTGTCGCCTTGACAGATAAGGGGTTTCTTTGAGCTGCAGTGGATGGAGGACCCTAGTGTGGCCATATTCCTTTACCCCCTCCTTACTTCAACCTTTTCTCCCTCCTAAACAACTCTCCTGTTGGATGTATGGGCTTTCACCTGCAGCTGGACACGCCCGTCTTGGGAGTAATTGATTTCTTCATGCAGCCTTTTGTGGTGGTGGTGGTAACAGTGGAGGAGGCTCTTAGTCTTGTGTGTTGTCAGTGAGCACATACATGATCCTGATGCATGAGAGAATTAAACCAGGACTGACTGATTATGTTGCCTGTGAGCTGGTGTGGTTTAGTCGCAGTAGACAATTACTTTCTTTTCCGGTGGTAGTGGAAAAATCAAGAAATAGTGAGGGGACTATCAAGTTTACACAAGGAGCATCTTGTTGTCCTGAAGTCATGGAAGTTGGAAGAAAGAAAAAGGTGTTCTCAAAACTGAGCAGGTTTTTTTAAGCTCTTTGTTGACTGAAGTATTGGAAGTTTGAGGTATTAAATGATTAGATTTGGGAAAGTCAGATATAGATTGTTTTCAGGAACAAACTAAAATTCTGACAAGCAAGACATTTTGATTAGATGTCATAGTCTGAGTAGGAAGCTATGGAGCTGTTAAGGTGTTATATGTACCAGTGCTCCAAATTGTAAGGGGAATCATCTATTTTAATTACTCCCAGTTCACTTTCTCCAAATCAATGATTAGTACATTAAAAGCTGTGTTAATTTTGTCAGCAAATTATTGTCATAGTTTTTGCCAACAGCCTTTTTCCCCTTAACGATAACTAGACTATAACTAAAAAAAACAAGTGCACATGGAGAAAAACTAAAACTAAATTTATGGAAGTTTTTGTCAACAAATAAAAAGTACACTAAAATGTTTGAGAGAGACTTAGGCTACATTTACATGGAAACTTCTGACTTTAAAGACGCAAAGATTTTCCTTTGCGTTTTCAAATTCTTCTGCGTTCATACGACGACGCTGGAGGCAAGTGAATCCGCTGTAGTGTGCATGCCAGTTCATGCCAGCGCTGCTACAACACATGAACGAAGAAGAAAAACTTTCCACATACAACAATGTCGAATAGATGCACAGAGACTCAGGAGTTGCTTTTCTGGACAACAAATCTGTCTGGATAGTTTTGTCTGGATAACAAACAGAGCACGGTAAGTGGCTCACACGTTACTCGGCAGACGGCCTAAGCTGTTGTTGTTCCTGGTATGCGCGCAGCCTTCATGTGAAAGAGTACTGTGCATGCGGTGACGTCAGTGTTTCCCCCTGAAACGCTCTAATACGGGTTTACACGGAGCTGCATGGAGAGCGTATTCAAATCTTTCCACTCTGGAGCCCTTCTTCAAAAGTTTCTGTTTTCAGACGAAATGCGTTACAGTGTAAACGCAAAGCCAAAACGCAATGAAAACTTATCGGATTTGACCATTTTTGGCACCGTGTAAAAGCAGCCTTAATCCAATCAGACCTGATTTTGTCACATAGAAAGTAGAGTCAAGGTAGGAATCACAACTACTTTGGTTGTGTGGAAAGGTTGGATGAGTTAAGACGGACATCCGATCACAACTGACTTAGCTTCATGGCGGTGGGATGAAGTGTAAAACATGACTTCAGAAATTTTAAAGAAACATAAGAAATGCCTTACACTTTACACTTCATGTACGAGTCGACTAACTTTACAGTAGATTATGTTCACTACAATGTGAAATTTCATCAACTAAAACCAGACTAAAATTAAACCAATTTAGATGACATAATCATGACTAAAACTAAATGATATTTTAAGCAAAAGACTAAACTAAAACTAAATTAAAAAGTGTTGTCAAAATTAACACTGGTTAAATGAAATGAAAACAAAACAAAAGCACTGCTTATTTTAGCACTTACTTCTATAACAACAAATAAAAACAACAAAACTACAAACTAGCCCGCACAATTTGAACTTACAAAAGTGATTAACTGATATATGTTTCACTCGATAAAGTACAATTTCAGAGAAAAAGTAACCTTCGAGGATGTCTGAAGTTTAAACTGTTACAATTGTGTGCCTACCATGTAAACGCGCAGGAAATGAACGGACGGTTAAACTCGGGCTGCCCTCCCCAAGTCCAGCCACAGTATCGCCACTGTCAGTAATGGCAAAGAGTTAAACACATAACTTAAAAGAAAAAAATACACTGGCTGATGTTATACTGCAGTAAAAATGCACATAATCAAACCATAAAGTACACAGTTATTAACATAATAGTAACCCAAAGCTCCCTTCCTAGCTAAAGCACTGTTAGCTAGATTATACTACCAACTTTTCCATATAAAGCCTGACAGAAAAAATGTTTGATTTATGGATTTGTTTATTGAGATAATTCATAGAGCAAATTCTTAATGAGCTAGATTGAAATGGCATGTGGTAGAGCTTTGTATATTTCTCACAACTGCTTTAAACACAAGTGAGTGAACAGGCTTTTCTTTCTGAACTGGTTGGTCAACTGGGCCTTTAACTGGATGTGCATCGGCATACAAGGACCTGCATTTATGTTTAATGTTGAAGACGTCTTCATGCATACAAATTTACGGTAGGTGTGCACATTTGACACATGACTGATGTGTGTTTGATCATGGCTCCCCCCTGTACTGTACCCTTACCTGCTGGTGGTCCCAGTGTGTGTGTGTGTGTGTGTGTGTGTGTGTGTGTGTCTTTGTCGAGGGTATGTGTGGTCAGGCTGTGCTCGTGGGCTGATCATGTCTCAGCATTGATATTTAAATATGCCCTGAAAATACAAACCCTTATGTCAGAGATCAAGGACTCGCCTGGTTTCAACACAATCACTTCAGTGTGCGTGTGTCTCTCATAAATAAAGGAGCAGCGCTCTACTTCATAGCACTGTGTTTTAATTATTAAGATAGAAGCAGGGAGGTTATCTCACTGCTCACTGCCAGCAAGAGGAGAGAAAGAGGAATTTGAATTTTTGCCAGCACAGTGCTTAGAGAGCAACACTGTAAGGTGGTATGATTGAAGGACAATAGAGAATCAAGCACTGAACTTTAAATATGAAAAGTCAAGGGGGGATAAGCACTTCTAAAAAATATAATAAAGAACGAATTTTACTCCAGTGACTTTACAATATAGAAGATTTAAGAGCTTAATATAAATTGGTTGAATTTACCAGTTTTTAGAATAAGAAAGTAGAAAGTCAGTTTTTTTAACCCTTATGGATACATCTTATTTATCCAACTCCTTATCAATGCCATTACCAGTCTTTTTCTGCTGTTGAATGAAAATACTGATGACAAAACATTCAAACAGAATCTATATAGGCTAAGTAAAACTTTTCTTGGTAAGTTGAAAGGGTTGTAATTTAGTTTAAATCTTAGAAAAAACATATTCCAGTTCCTCAACAAAACTTAAAATTTCTTTTACTTAAAGTGACATTTTTACACACAGTGATATTTTTGCACAAGTGGCCTTTTCCATCCATCCATTATTTATAACACTCACTCCTTTCAATGGTGCCTAATTAAGATGAGGTTGGATGAGAGGCACCACCTGAGAACTCAAGCTCACACACCTAAAGGCAATTTGGAGTCACATATCAACCTTACAACTGTGATAAGGAGTGGGCAGGATGTTACAGCTTTAGACTGATCATTTGACCAGGACTTCAGGTTTGTATTGCTACAGAAACATAGAGAACCAGTTTAACCAAATCTGGTTATTTAGTTTAGAGTTGGCAGCTTAGCCATCTTACCCTTGCACTCCTGTTTGCTAGGGCTGCATGATAAAGGGAAAAAAAAAGATAAGTGCAATTATTTTTTATTGCTATTGAGATCACAATTGTTGAACAAAATTACCCATTTGGTTTTACATCCACATAATATGCAATTATTAGACTCAAAAAAAGGAAAAGCTTTAAAAAACATGCAATGCAGCAAAAATACCCTGTGGAATAGAATGCTGTGTTACATGTGAATTGATAAAAATATATTAACTCATGTTTCAGGTAATATTGACGGACTATTTTTGCCAAAATATAATGGAAACAAATAACACTGACCATTCACCACATATAAAAAAACAAATGGAAAAAACAAGCACAAGATGTTTTTTTGTTGATTAATCTCAGTTATCTTGTTTTCAAAATTGTGGAAAGCCATAAATGGAATCAAACTTGAAACTGAATTTATTATCAAGCCCTACTGGTACTGGTCTGTGTTTGCAATTAAAGGGAGTCATATGAGCCTTTGGACTACTTTTTTGACAATGACAAACCTGACTTGGTGTGGTATATGCGATATTTTTTCCCTTTGTGTGAGAAATAGACCAGAAAAAATGTGAGCCACAGGTGACTGGATAGATTCATCTTGATGTGCCAGCCAACATGAAGTGAATTATCATTATAGAGAACACCCACATACATGCTCTAAGCCGGTCACCTTACAGAAAAACTAACATTAGGCGAGGCGCATTTCCTTCCTCATTAATTTAACAGGAGGACCATTATTTGTTTTCCCAGCATTCATTAGTCAGGTAAGGCTGACATGGCGGGGCCACCACTGTTGGGAGGCGAGGACATTTTATCCGCTCGTAACCAGGCAGACAGGAGGTATATCTTCCTAAGAAGTGTTGCAAGATGGGAGGTGGCTGGGAGAAGCAGCAAAGGCCAAAGGCGGCTTTGAGCAAGGCAGAGAGGGAAAAGGGCGAGGTGGTTATGTGGTAGTTTCACCCGCATCGATTGCCTGCTTTTAATCGGGCATAACAAATATAACTTCCCTTGAATCAAATTCCCTCGGTAAACTGTTATTAAACTAACCTTGTTATATTTATCGACAGGACATTTAAATAAATATTAAAGCCATGTGGAAAAAGGGGAAGGTTCTGATTCATTGATTTCCGTGAAAAAAAAAAAATACCATAGTAGTCATCCAACAAAGCGCACCTCTACTGCTCCTCTCCCTCCTTCCCTCTTCTCCTCCATCCCCCTACCAGCTCTCCTTAGCATATTAGGTGGAGAATAATGTGAAAAAATGCTTAGCACACGGGAACGAGGCCGGTGAGCGCAGACGTGGGAGTGGGTCCCCCGAGGGTGCGGTGGAGACCCTATCCCATAAATCCCGGCTCTGGTGCAAACAATCAATTTTCAATTTTAATTATTTACCATGGCCTGCCGGACAGAGGCATTTATTTTCCTGCTCTGTCCGGATTAAAAATTAAAAATTAGGAGATTAATATTTGGTAGAGTGGGCAGAAAACAAAAAAAGGCCCACTCAAAAAATTCTTTATTATCTCTCTCTCTCCTTCGCCTTACGTGACTGTCGAAGGTTAGCGATAGCCCAATGAGCCAATCAATAACATCATAAATTTTCACAGACCCCCATCGGCCGGCCCCTGCCACCCTTGCACCCATTGCTTTTTTAAGCGGGGCTCCATCTGTCGGAGGAACGTCAACATTAAAGCTAGTGTGAGGAGAGAAACAGGCAAAATGTGCAGCTCAGCACTTTCTGTCACAGCTCTCCTGGTTTTGGCCTCTACTCTCACCGGCCTTTCAGATATTTCATCTGTAAACTTAATTACACAACCTGGAGCAACACAGCCAAGCTATCCCCTGTCAAGATCTCATTCACACAGAACTGATATAACAAGTGGCAACCAGCAGTAAACAGTCGTGTGAAAACACTCTGCAGCAAAGACATGGTACCTGATACATACAGAATACTGCAGCCAAAACCAAGAGAAGGTTTGCAACTCCAGACGTCTGATTACAGGGGCGGTTTGAGTGATTTAAGGGTCCTGGAAAAGACTAGTGAGAGGTTGTTCATTTAGTTGAGAGCAGTCAAGAGTTGGTCCACTTCGGACCCCACTTTGCTAGAGGTGGCCCTTAGGAATACTAATCATTTGCGTAGATTTTATTTATTTATTTTTTGTGGAAACCATACTGACAGTGTTTGTTGGCATTTTTTGCGTGTAATGCAATGTTACTCTTATTTTCTGTCATAAATTTGCTTTCATTACCAACAAAATTGGACAAACATTTAAGCAACATTTGAAAAGGTGGATGGAACTGATGAGAAATATCTGAGATATCTGCAATTAATTAAGAAAGAACTGAAAAAAGCCACGATACCCATCATTCAGTTATTAAAGTAGCCTTGTACCATTTTTGAAGCCAAAACATGGACATGACCATCTTGTAAACATCCTCTTAATCTAACTTCAGATCAACCAACCAAGGCCAGGTTGAGTTGGGATAAAAGGTTGCCAGACCAGTAGCTACACAGCGCACCCTTGGAGTACTGTCAACCATGTTCCAAACATGGATGTATTATAAGAACTGGATAGCATGGCTCCGCCTTCTACCATGTAACAGTTTGCCATCACATCCCCCGTCAGTAGAGAATCTGGACCATATTTGGACGCAGCTGTCGTAAACGGTCGCAAAACTCCGCAGCATACAGCGTACACAATCATTTTGAAACTGCCGTAAACCGCGGTTATTTTTTAAACTCTAATAACTGATGAAAAAGAAACTTTTCAGAAAAAAGAGGACTTGGAAAAAACGCAGCCCAATAATACTTTCATATCACCACAGCATACGGATGGGAGAAATATTTCTATGAGGTGTATTGACTTTTTGAAGTTTCACTACGGCCCGTTCAGATGAATGGGGGAGATGGAGAGTTGACCTATACTGCAGCCAGTCACCAGGGGGAGCAGTTTTTGTGCCAACTTCACAAAAGCCCAACGAAATGACGTCCATGTTTTTGACAGTCTATGGTTCCAAACAATTCCAAACTGGGGAGCCTTAATAAAATGACCAGCAGGATGATAGGTATATGAATATTCAGACCAAATTAGATTGTTTAACAGGCTGTTTATATGTAAACAAGTTAGTTTTGATTGTAAAAAAAAGTCTGCTCCCCACAACAGAAAAATATAATGTAATTATAAAATAAATCTTCTCAGAGAACATTCAATGCATATTTTGATAGTCCAAATTTCTTTTATTGTAATTCTACATTCAATTATACTTTGAGCAAATAAGTGGAAAATGTTTGGACAAGTGGATGACACCCTTACCTCTCCCCAGTTCCATCCTCTTGTACAAAGATGGCTGATTAAACTGTATGAAGAAATTTAGAAATGGACAGAAATGTATTTAAGTCTGTCAAAACATGCTTGAAATTCAGCCCTTGTGCCCAAAATTCAGTGTATTTCATTTTTAAATCGTGTTAAATTAAATGTGGATGATATTACGCTAAGAGTGCTAGTTGTCATCATTTGGAAAATTGTGTTGAACTGCTGAGGAGTTTGGTAAACTCTGTGGTGATTTAAACAAAAACAATAGAAAAGCACAGTTTAAAATGTCAAGTCAGATTTTTAGTCATAAACTAAGTTGAAATTATTTGAATAAATGCCACTCTACAACAGCAAAATTCTAAAATTCGCCCAAATATCTCATGAAAATATCTAATTTGCACAAGTTGGCTATGTTTAGACAGCTGTGCATTACCCTACCACTCTAGTGACTTCTTACAAACATTGCCAAAAGTATGTTCACAACGCAGGTGTCAGGAGTTTTTGTTTCTTTATTTTTATGTTTGTTTGGCAATTAATACTTTCTTTTTTTTTCAAATCAAGCTGCTTCATTTGTTGATGACGCTGCACAACTATTTTGGGCTTGGAACCATTGATGGGAACAGCAGTCTGAAATGAATGTGGCCCAAAGAGTGAGGGAGCTTCCAGAATAGGTTGAGAAGTAATAATTAATCAAAAAAATTTTGAAAAAAAAAAAAAAAAAAAAACACGGATAAAGCACCCATAAACTGGTAATAATTGGATTAATGGGGCCATTGGCAAGAAGAACAGGCAGCTGCACAATTGATCCAAATATGGAAATCTATTTGTGCAATTAAAAACAGCCTGCTGTACATTTGAAATAAATGTCTTTATAACTCATACAGACTGAAGACCTTTATCTTATACTTCATGCTCATCTTGGAAAATTATATCTTGAAGGCTACAGAAAACTGCCCACCTTTGCCTAATAGTCAACCCATGTATGCTGATTAAAAACAGATGACCAAACATAAATATAACTTTCCTGACACTGAAGCTTTTGAAAAGCATGAACATCTTATAGCCCGTCATAAAAATCCAGCAGCATCTTTCAAAAATGGCACAAACCTCCAAATAAATGACCTTCCAATCATCAATTAACAAACAGCAATTAAGGCTCCATAACTCACAACTCCATCCCTGTTGGACTGAAGTGAAAAACAACACACCGACACTTTATTGTCACACTTTTCATCGTGATGTATCCACTGGTCTCAAGAAGGGGCTCTAATGTGTCCATAAATTTAAACTGCTGAGGTAACATAGCTTCTGTGGAGTGAAGGCTTTAATGTGGATCAATGAGGAGCTGCTGATGATCTCATGCACATGCCTGGTGTTTGTTGTTTTAAAACGTTCACCTGGTAGCAGGCAACCTTGGGTATGAACTTGGATTGTCTGGTATTTTAATGTGGCATGGCGTTCGTCATGTAGAATGTAAAGACAAAGTTTATTTGGGTATTATTGGGCAAAGGAGGGCTGGGAGATATGATAAATTCTTGAAATGTAGATATATCTAATCAAGACTTAGTCGCTTTTTAAATACTTTTTCATAAAAACTTGAGCATTTGTCTCTTGGAAACACTGACCAAGGCATACACAGTTTAGTATCAATGTCAAGATAACTGAATCTACAAATTACTCTTTTAATAGATCTATTTTACTTAAAAGTCAAAAATCACATTTCATAAATCCTTTTGCACAGTATAAGGTAAAATATAGAAGGGATTAGTTTTTCTCACTTAGTTATCTACATATTCAGCCCTTGTCTCGAGTGTCTGAAACTCCTAATTCTGCAAATATGTGGGTTTTTCTAAACAACACAAGTGAGTCAGAAAGGTGGCAAAAACGAGCTCAGAGATGATATTACAATTCATAGAGGAGGATAGAAAACAGCTAGCCTCTGGCTGTGTGAGGAGCTGCAGACAGGTAGACGCGGAGAGAAACAAAGATACAAATAACTGTCAAGGCGCAGGGAGAGAGACAAAGCGAGCGATGGAGGCGGCAGGGGAAAAGGGAGATCTGAGACCAAGAGACAGAGGGAGACAGAGAGAGCTTTAGTTCAGAGCGGGATGTTGTTATTTATCTGCCGGCTGCTAAACAAATAAGGAGGCTCCCCGCTCTGTGATTGTCTCGATGGGGTGCTGTCAGATTTCAGTACATATCTTCCCTCGGCGTGCCACACACTCAACGCTCCAGCTGTGCTCTCACTGCTCTCTCAACATGTTCCCCAAACATTCGACTAATGTTTTTTCCCTTTTGTGTGTCTGTTTTAACATTCCTCAACGTCCTTCACGATGCTCCTCAAGTATTTCTTAATCATGATTCCCTCAGCAAACACTAAACCTGCAGCTACAAAGTCCCCTCAATGTCAATCACCACTTAAATCTGCATTTTTAAATTTAAGTTTTCATAGTTATGTATGCATAGAACAGAGGGGATATTTGCATACAGAGAATTGAAGTCTTTAACTCTGACTAAAGGGCAGGTTTCTCCACACAAGTAATCTGAATTAAACAGGAACTTCATCCACAGTGTTAAGTGCTAAAGCCATACAAACAAGACCTGTGTTTCCAGAGACGAACTCAAAAAGCATAGTGTTGAACTACAGACCGGTGGTTCAATGCCTCTGCATTTATGCTGACAGAAATCCCTCAGTGTTCTTGGATACTGTGTTCAAGCAATGGATGATCTTAAGGAAAAAAATAGCATCTTCATATGATATTGAGAACTGATCAGGTCGTCCTTTCATTTGAGTCAACATTCCAGCAAGGAAGGTCAACATCCAACTAATTTTTAACCTAAACCCCATCATAAAGTGGATGTTTCTGAAAAGTAAGAAGTCTAATCCATCAACCTATTTTTAGGCATAACATTCACCGGAAAGGAATGACCAGGGTACACCTCTGACTTGAATCAGGGTGGAAATTCTTGTAAGCACTATTGTGTTCACCGTTAAATACCAAATAAACCCGGAGTTCCAATTAATCGCCGGTTTCCAAATAAACGCCGAGTGTAGCAGTACATTTTGACAAATAGACGCCCATTCCAAATAAACGCCCGTTGTAATTTATTTGGCGCAGCCTATGAGCAACGGTCAAAGTTTACAGAACACACATGCGAACGCTGAGCTCACAACTGACAGTGCACGCTTGAAAAGAAACATTAACAGACTGTACCTTAACAGTCCATATGGTTCATTTGTTTCTCTGGACATCCTGTCAGCTCACTTCTCCTCCCTCTGTATGTCAACAAAAGGCATGTTGGTGTACGCCGCTCTGTTTCACGATAGTGCAGTTGTACTCAACGACCACAGAGGGCACTTGAGCGCAAAAAGCCAGAATCTTACACACTAGGGCTTCACAAATCCAAAGAAGACGTTGCCGCTGCAGGCTACTTTCCCTTAACGTCAGGAGGCTGGACACGTCAGTTAGCGGTACATTGCTGCTTACCTCCTTGGCCCCGGTGCAGCCAAAAAACAGAATTAAGACCTTAACCTAACTACTTACTACTGGTAAGATAGTTCCTTACCAGTTTTAAGAGTGCTTAGAGAGAGCTGAGTTGAAAGAAGAAGACAAGAGTATAACTACAGTACTGTAATCTTGCTGTAAGGGTGATATTCATACTGGTGTAATAAATAATTTGATTACATTTACCATATTTTTTTCGTTTTTTCTAAGTAAGATTTTTGTGGGAAAGGAATTAAACGCCTGTTCCAAATAGTTGCCTGGTCCCAAATAAACACCTGATCTGCTCAGTGATTGAAACAAATAAATGCCCCAGCCATTATTTGGTATTTTACGGTATGTTCACAAGAAAAAAATGAACAACTGACTTGACCTATATGTCATTAGAGTTTGGCTGAGATTCCTCAAAGCATTTTAAAACATCACACTCACAAGCAAAGGATGAACATGAGACCTTATGACTTTAACATATGAACTCCAAAATCCATCGGGTTATTCCTGAGGGCCGACCTTTGTGGTCAAGTTAGATAGAAATCTCTTCAAAGTCTGCTTAAGGTATCACAGACTAAGTAAGAAATGGCCTTGGAGTCAAATGACTCTTGATGAGTGATACACCTAAATCTCATTGGTTTTGTTTTTCACAATGGACATTTCTGCACATTTTGGCAGACATACTACAAAATGCTTGTGAGAAATCGTATGTACAAGGAAGATATGATCAGGAATTTCAACATTTGCAGTATGACAGCATCCATGGACTGGCCTCAAAAATATTCCAAAGCCTCCGTTGAGTTGATAATTAAATGGCTTATGTTACATGTCAAATTCTTTCTACCTCCATGAATTGAACCCCGTGCCTCCAAAATACAGCTATCTCATCCTTGATATAAAGTGGACATTTAGGCAGAGTTTAAAAGAAATCCCAATCCCATTCCCCGGCTCAAGATGATACTGAGGCTAAGTTACCTTCAGCCAATGACCTCCAAAATCTAAACAGTTCAGCTTGGGTCAGAGTGGACGTTCTCAAAATGTGACAGAAATCTCTTGAGGCCAAGTATGAACACAAGGTTCTGCGACTTTGATATATGACCTTCAGTTAGGGTAAACATTTATGGAAGATCTGATTGAATACCCTCACATTGTTCTGACAAAAAACATTCATGACAAATAACCTGCTCCTAAGACTGTCACGACTAAATCAGACCATCCTCAAGTCAGATGACACATTTATGTTAAGTCTGACAGTAATTCCTACATGTATTCTTTATCAATATTCAATATCACATTTACATTGAATAGATGATAGTGAGAGAGGATTGACTCAACTGAATCAGCTCATCCATGAATCACAGAGAAGACTAGTGCACAGCTTGACTGACAATCCTTCATGTTTTTAGAAAAAAAAAATGGCCTAAACCTTGGACTTTTTAAATTGAATCACTCTTTGGTCAGAGTGGATGTTTTTGCAAAGTAAAGCCTGCTACCCTAAGGCTCCAAAACTTTACCTTTGACCTATAATCTTAAAGGTCTAGTCAGGTTCATTCTCAAAGACTTCTTGGGATATTCTGTTCATTGTTAAGAACTAATGCATCTACAGCTTCAATATCTGCTCCCACCATGTCAATACTTCCTGCTGGAGCTCCAACAGCAGCTCATCAAGGCTCGACGCTACATATTAAACCAGACCCCCTACTGCACCACAACCTCTGACCTTCTGTTAGGACTGAGGCCCCTGACACCTGTGTGGCCGCAGGAAGCAGAGGTGAAAGCGGAGGAGGAGAAGCCCTGACCTTTCTCGCTGCCTCCCTCTGAAGTGTCCAGCCGCAGCTGAGGTCAAGGGTTTGACCCCAGTGCCATTGGGGTTATTGAAGGCTGTTGACCCCTGCGACAGGCCACTTGACCCCGGTTACCCATGAGCTCGAGGAGCTTTCTTTGGTCCAGGGCCCTGTGGCTGAAAACCCACCCTTCCACCAACACAAGCCTGGAGTAAGAAACGGTCAGGGCCGAACAAACGAGGTCAGGGCAGCAGTGCAGGGAAATTTATGTCCCTCTGAAGCTGAAATAGCCCTCTGGCTGAGAAAGTGAGCTCGGAGCTGCAGTTTGTGAGCCAGTGATGGGGGATAAAGTCATACAGCCTCGCTATGTTACTCTTGCACTTTGCCATCAGTTGTCCACATCTGAATGAGGAGGCTGAAGTGGGCAGAAAAGGGACCTTGCCATCTTCCATATTGCAAAAATTTAGATCTGTCTATCTGCTGAAAAAGGACATTTCTTATTTTTCACAAGAGAGGCAGTGTTCTGCTCATAGCAGGGAAAGGTAGAGATTTTCTAATAACAGATCATCGCATTTAACAGTTGATATCCACCAGAAAAGAGGAGGTAGTGCTGTTCAATAAATCTTGCTTTAATTGGGTGCAGTTCCATGAACTTGAGTAACTCAGTTTTGCCCGGGTTTATAACACTGCATTTAAAATACAAATTAAATACCTTTTAAAGACCTTTTAAACCCCTGAAAGAATAAAACAAAACCAGTACTGCAGCAGCAGAAATCAACAAACTATGCATGTACTTCATTAAGTTTTTACTGTTGTCTCCTTACTATAAACAGCCACAGTCCCCTCGAGAGGATAAAGTGACTCTAATATACTTCACTTCACAGGATAATCAGTTAAGATAATCTCCAAGACTACCAAATAATCAGGCCCTTGACTTTGGTCACAATTGGTGGTCAGAGCCAAAGTGTACGTCTAAAAAAATCCCAGCCATTATCCATCAAATAACCATATAAACGTGGAAAAGACAACCTGATGAGAACACCCATGAGCCTGAGCCTGGATTTGCACTGTGGTTCTTCCTTTTTCCCCTCACCCACAACAGACTTTATATCAGCAGCTGTAGGAACACATCATGTGGATCATGGCCATGCAGGGTGTGCAACAGCCTGATGTGTTGGACTTACAAGAATGAAAGTGAAAAAATAAAATGCAGAAAGAAAAAAAAAAAGACATTCTGATATATTCCACACCTAATCAAATTTAAAGAGCGTGTTGTCTTTTTCGAGCTTTATCTGCCCTCCAGTTTGTTAACATGTCTCCTTCTGTGAAAAATATATATATCAATGTCCAAGCCAAAAAGTCTGCAGAATCAGACATTCTTCTCATTCCTGTTACATGACCAGTTACTGTTGGAAGCCAAACATTCCCCCGCACCCACTGAATAGGCCTACCAGTGTGATGTCATACCAGTGTATTGTCAGCAGTTTAGGTCTATTGGCTTGGGGAAGCAAGACCAGTGCAGAGCGAAGACAGTCGGCAGATAGCAATGCCTTTGAAGAAATGGATGAAGAAACAAAACAGTGCTGAACAGACTGCAGAGTCACCGGACAGCTAATCAGTGCAGACTGGGCCAACATGAGGGAAGAAGCTTGAAAGTTTTCGGAGCTGTAACATCGGGGACAAACAGAGAATGCAGCTGGTTCTGATCATTAGCAACTCTGAGGATCCCTAAAACAACTACACATTTTATTAGACATTTAAAAATCTCAAAGATAAAAAAAGCTGAATTTAGTTACTTTAAGACTTTTCAGGTTAACGGATCTTAAAAAAAAACAAAAAAAAAACAATGGCTGTAAAGTGGTCTCAATTTTCTGCAGTCTCAAAGTTGTAGTGCTGTCAGAAACGGACATCACAGGTGCCTGCACAAGTTGGAGCAGGAGCAGGAAAACTCTTGTTAATCATAAAAACAGAGATATAAGAAAGAAGCGGGTATCTTTGTGTGAGTAATGCTGTATCTCATAAATGAGTTACTTGAGTCTATGTTACATTCATTGTGTTTGTAACATGAGCAGGAAAATATCAGCAATAAAATCACAAAACACTGACATTATTTCACTCAAAAGAAAAAAGTTAACTTTTTTTTTCATCAGACTGACTCCAAGATAATGTCATAATGCATCACTATATACACCATTATTACATCCATCCATTGTCTTTCAGCTGTTGTCACATTAACTGCTGTCAATTTGGCCTGACTAACGAGACAGGAGAAGTGAAGAGGGAAAATGTGGTTTATAATTTGCCAAGGAATGACCAGCTTCTCCTGTCTGAAAATGAAAAGATGATGTAAAAAAAACACAGTTAGAAAAATATGCTAAACTGCCAGGAGACATTGTCTTTTAATTAAAGGTAGTGCACACATTTTATATGTGTTTTTCATAATGTCAGCGCATTAGTGAATATGATACTGATGTTTTTTCTTGAATGCAGAGACACCAAGAGCCGGGCAAAAACATATTTAGTAAAAGTTGCCTGCTTGAACAATGCTGTTGAGCTCTATTTTTTGGGTCAGTGGGAAGACAGAATAGCAGGGAAAGATAATGACCTCACACCGCCAACTCTCCTCAAGCAATAAAGTACCAATAAGTCACCCTGAAACGCTAAAACTTACTAATTCTCCCTCGTTCTTCCTTGAGCCCCATAACATATAAATAAATAAGTGCAGAACACACATATCAATCCATCTCCCTTTCCCTGAGCACTGCCCTCTTTTAAAGCGGTGCTGTGGGCTTTTACCCAAATGGCGTCAGGGCCACCGGTATCATTTATAACGGGACGGCAGCGCTAATGCAGCGCGTGGTTCAGCCAGGATGTTTTATTCATGCTGTTTTATTATTAGGGCTCCACTTAAAAAGGTGAGGCGCTCTCCTCTCCTCTGGCCGCCTCTTGCCGGGGCTGACTGAGGCGCGAGCTTTATCTATCACCCTGACAAGAGCGTCTTCCCTGGGAAGTCTTTCAGAAAACTTCAAACACCCTCACTATTGATTTCTCCCCCTCTCCACCTGGGCACCGGCATACATCTTCCCCCCGACGTGCAGGGAGACAGAGCGGGTGGAGGGAGGGAGGTGGTGGAAGTAGAAAGAAGAAGTAAAGAAGAAAAAAAAAGGATGGAAAGTAAAAGAGACTTGGTGAGATAAAAGTAAAAGAGAAGAAGCCTGGCCACTGCATAACAATATGGGTGACCTCACTTTGCTTCATTGCTCCAGTTCTTGTTAACTTCAGATAACTGTGGCTGGCAAGCAGACGAGCACGGTGATTACAGAATCCACTGTATGCTAATTATACATTCAAACAACACTTTGTGACACATGATTGGTTCAAACGGGACAATCATCTGCGCATGTTATATCCTGTGCCAAGCAACTGTTGGCAAAGCCTTTGTAGAAAATCAAAGATTCTTGGCCATGAAAGTGGCCACCTTGAAAAGAGACAACAGTGTTTGAATTCCTGAAACAATAAAGACCCTGTCATTGTCTGCTACAACACAGAGTGTGGAGAGGTTTCAATTAAATCTTGAATCAGCGCAGCAGCATACTTCCTTCTTGATATTGTTTTCAGCATAATTTATCCACAATAATGCTTATGTTTGCATTCTAGAAAGGCAAACTGAAGAGGAACTGAAGAGAGGTTGAGCCAATGCAGTAGGGTAGGATGTATTCTTCTGGAAATGATTGCCCACTTTTTAATCATTTCAGTGAAGCTAGTGTTGAACAATTTAAGGCCCTCTGTGCTACATTTTCAAACATTCATGACAGCACAGCAATTTGTGATTGTACCCTGCAAAACTGAACATTCTTAGCCAAGAGCAAGAGAAGATGAGTTGAGCAATAATTAAAATTTAAATGGTGATTTGATATTATTTCATTTGATTTCATTCATTTTTAACACATCTTGCTTCATTAAATGTTTTTTTGGTTGAGTGATTACAATGCACAACAGCTGTGTAGCTTGTTCTTGCTAGCTGGTTAGCTTTTATTTTGCAGGTCTCAGTTTGGATTCCAAGACTAGCTATTGTTTTTAGTAAGGCTAAAAACAAAGCTGCTGTGAACTCAAACAAAAGATTCTTAAACAGCATTACAGAGCAAACAGAGTAGGGAAGCAGCAGGAGACAGGTGTACAAGCTGATAGGTTAGTTTACTAATTTCAATCAACTACATTTACTGCATGATAACTACAGGCTTTTTAATCACCTGGGTCCATAATCTTCATGATAAAAGGGTATTGGTACATTTATGTTCTTTGTGTTTCTTGCTTTTCATATGAGCAGCTCTTCTTTTACACACCAAAGCATGCCGATCAGAAGTGGTTAATCCAGCTCTGAGTAGAAATATAGTACAAACTAAAAAATGCCCTTTACAAGAAATCAAGAATCATATATGGAACAACTTTGCATTTTAAGTTAAAATTAACTACACAAAAATTTAAGGAATGAATGACCATATAATTCTCCCTAATCAATGTCCCTTAGAAAACAAAAAGACAAGCCGTCCACTTAATTTTAAGGTCATTTGATGGTGGGATTTATTACCTGACCAATTAGCTTGGCAGAGGAGAGGGCTCATTGATACGGAAGAGATATGATTTAATGAGTTGTTACTAATTTGTCCTCAGATGAGTAATGACAAATGGTGATCCTATGAACTTTTCAAAAGTGTGGCCATATTTCAAGATTATTCTAGAGCCCTACACTCACTCAAAGGGGCACACATAAATTAAAAGGGAGACTTGAGCTGATAAGAAGTAATTAACAGAATAAAGTAGTTAGCCAGACAGTAAACACAGTGAAGGAGGACATAAAAAGCAATTAATTCCTTGGTGTGGTGCTTCATGGGCATCCTTTGTGACTGACACATTTGCAAGAAGTTTCAAGCTCTATAAACATCTTTAATTGCAGTGATTCTTTGTTTAACGGTTCGTAACAACACCATTAATCCTTTAATTTACAAGGGTGGTAAAAACACCTTGTGGTGTGTGTTGGGAAGATCTTTTTCCATGGTGTGAATCTTCTATGTGGTTGTAAAGACCCCCTGGCACTGTAACACACTCAAAAATCAATAACACAAGGCCCCATAGGAGAGGCAGAGAGGAAGCCATTGATTGACACGTTACTCTCATGTCAAACAGTTGAACATGGCATGGCAGCAACCACCTGCTGTCTGCTCCACCTGCTGCTTTACCTCTCCACTATCAGATGATGAATGCATAGCCAACACTTGGTTTTAAGGCCACAGCATTCATCATTATTAGTCATAATAAAATGCTTGTTAGTATCTCAATCTAGGTACTCATTCTCCATTTACAAAAGCCGCTGTAACAATCACATCTAGTTAGGTAGCCATGTGAAAGTCACCAGTTACCACTTTAACTGACTTAACTGTGACACCAAAATTTGCATCTATACATGAAGGAAAATGTCTTAAAAACCATGCATACATGGTGCTGATGAGATTTCTACCCACCAGTTACCAGGTTGAGCTAATTTGGTGTTGTAAATGATCAGTGGTGGGAACTTCATCATCCCTGACTGTTTGAAAAGTCTCTCTGCATATCAGGTAGTTGTATAATGCCTGAGCTCCTTCATGTGCCACGTGCATTCTCCAGTATATAGCAAGAATTCAACTGCGAGCTACAAAGACTTTAAGGGACTGTGAGGAGTTTCTAAGTAATTACAAAAAAGTCTCACTTATAGATATATGCCTGATCGAAATACACACTTTAAGATGAGTTTTATAGCATCAAAATAGGTTATCTATAAATGTTATTCCTTAGCCTTCCGGTTGGGTCGGACAGGGCTGGACTGACCTGGATACTCAACTTCGGGAACAAGACAATTAAAACTAGAGCAAATTTATATTATTCGGACACGTCTTAGAGCACCGGGCTGTAAGTAGCGATATATAGCCGGCTACAAAACTACAATACTAAGTTTTCCAAAAATTGCTTGTTGTCACACATCAAAAACTACCGCTACATAACTAGAAAGAGATACATTACCTATTCGCTTTGCATCCTGTAAGTTGTTGAAAAAATAAGTTGTAAAGCAATGCAGAGTTCTGAGGAAGGTCCGAGCTGCATCACAACAAACACACGCTTTGACTTGGGTCTCTTGGTGCGTTCCAGTTGTAGTCAGAGGTAGGAATTTCCGAGTTCCGAGTAGGAAACTGCAACTGGAACATCCCCCAAAGTAAGAATTTCCTAATGGGAACTCAGTGAAACCTCGCCACCCCCGAGCTAACAACAGCTAACAATAGCCTGGTAGATCGGCATGTTTTTTTCCGACTTCAACTGGAACGCAGATAAGTCGGAGATGATGTCACTCCCAGTTCCAAGGTTACTGGAACGCAGCATTACGACAGTCGCCGCACGTGCTCATGGGTAGCAGAGTCCTGATGTCGCCAGTAATAGATTCTCCACATAGCACCTTTAAAGAGGTAATTTTAAACTTTTTCAAGTTTATATTCTGCTTAGTGTTTTAAATGCCTCCTCCAAAGAGTACTTCTATGTACAAGCTGACACATTCATGTGCATCTGGACCACTCCCTCTCCTCCTGTGAACAGCGACAGTAGCTGCTTTAAATGACTTATTCCTCTGCCCCCTCTAAACACACCGACTATTGTGATCACTTCCTACAGTTATGTCCGAAGTTTTAACCCCTTGGCTCAGGGTGGCAAGCCCAGTGCAGAGCACAGGCTGTCCAAAGAATGTAGAGCTGTTGAAAACACGGGACTGATCTTCACTAAACTGACCAAATACCACAGAGTTACCAAGTCACCTAATTCAAAAGACTGGGCATAAATGGGGAAGGGTGCCTTAAAGTGACAGAAGCTTCAATAGAGCATTTCAGGCAGAGTGAAGAAAGAGGTGAATCGGGGAGGCTCAGTATGTAAAAGCTAGATGTATTTTTTTTTACCCCAAACAATGGTGATTGTGAATCAAATGAACTGGAGTAAAGACCTTGTTTTTTTATAATGAGTTAAGTTCGAGAGCTTTAGAACAAAAGAGTTCTCAACGTCAGCTTCTTGCTTTTAGTATGCTGATCAGTAGTACACTGGCTTTTAATAAGACATTATTTAGAGCTTATTAATATCCTATTTTACATAACCATAGCTGTTGGGCCATAAAGTAAGTTTTCCCATAAATTGTATGGCAGGGCACACTTTGGTCCCATTAAAAAACTAGAAATTTGTACAACCATAGATTATTAACATAATGATGATTTTCTATGCTGCAGCAAATTCTGTAATGTTAAAAGGGCTTTAAAACATGTTTGAGACAACACTATCTTGGGTTGAAAACAGAATTGATGGTTGGAGAGAAGCATTACTCTCTCTTTTATCTCTCTTCTATTATCAGTTCAAGTGATTTTAAAAGATGTGTTCTGTAAAGTTAAACTGTTCCCAAGTTTATGAAACTTAAATACGTTTTGATAACTTCTTAAATAATTTTGAAGATAGATACTTAATTTGCTGAGTAGCAGTTGCTTGTCAAATTTAATAAGGCATAAATCTCTATAAAAAATACCAGCTGATAAGATAATGTAACATCTTCTCATGATAGTACTTAGCATGAATACAAACTTTAGCTGAATTTATGTGCGCCTTGGATAAAACAAGTTTAAAAAGCACTAGTTGTACATTCATTATTATCTTTGGAAACTTTGCCTGGCATCAACCTTTGATAGGTCAAGTACCACAAGAGGATTTTTTCTCCCTTTATTACTCACAGTAGGTGGTCTATTGCAACATCACAAAGCACAAATTTCTAGTTTCAGAGATGTTTTTAACACTGAATAAGCCATCCAATCCACAGGAGATTCTGTTCAAGGCTAATTAACTTGGAGCTGTATATTCATATAAATTAGACTGGTCAAAATATAGAATACAGTCTTATAGAATATAACAGATATTTGAAGTGGTCCATTCATGTCTGATACGTTTCAACTTGTGACTTCATTTCTTTTCTGTGGAATGGAAACTGTGCACCTATGAGACTTTAAAATATCTGCTCTATTAAATGCATAAGTTGTATGCTTATTCGAATATTTTAATTGTTAAGAGTGCGCAGTTCTGAAAAAGGGTAAGATACCACATGGTAAGCATAAAAACTGTAATACTACGTCCTGAGGGCCATACCAGAAGAATCGAGATAAATGGGTAATCAAGTACTTGTTAAGTATTTTTAGAAGCTGGGATGTTTGAGGTCTATTTCAGTGATTAACACATTGCCAACAGTGATTTTAATCAGCTTAACCAACATATAAAGACAGAAGATAGGCTATACATTGCTGCAGATGAAGCCAAGAGCTCTGCATTGTTCACAGAATTGTAGGTACTATAAGAGCAAACAAGGAAATACACGTTGGGATGATTGATCACTTAACACATTTACAATGTATTGGTTTTATGCTTGCAAGCCCCTTTGTTTAGGGTCTACTCCACTTCAGTTGGAAGGGCAAGTATGTTGTAAAGTATGCCAAAGCAAAGCAAAAAAAAGGGTCTTCTCAGCAGAAAAGTAAAGAAATGCTAAAACAATTTTGACAGCATTCTTGGCCCCATTTGCACCACCATGTCACTTTGACTCCACATCTGAACTTTCCTTACAGTGGCAGAGCTGACTAGAATTGCTGTGGTATTGTAACATATTCACATGTGGTATTTTAATGTATTTCAATGTGTTTAATGTGGTAAGTTATTAACTATTCAAGTGAATCCCATAAAACTGCTCTCCAAAACTGATCCCTTCAAGGTGACAATGAATATACGACATCAAATGAATATACAAACTATATTTATTGTTTTACCGTTGTTTCATCATGAAGTCATACAAGAGGAAAATGCTCCCTTACTAGAGATGTCCAGTAACAGTGGCGACCGCTATTTTCTATCAACATATTTTAAGTAATTATCTTAAATTAGCTGAAGGACATCAATGCATCTAATGTTAGAATTTATTGGAAGTTCATTCAAGGTGAATTACAAGAAAAGACAGACCTTACTAGATCTTTAAGAACTCAGGGCATAGTGTAAGCCGTAATTAAGAGAGAAATTTATGATGTAATAGCTTTCAAGCTACAGAGTATGGTCGGTAGAAGGTCTGATCTAATTAGTACTCAATAATGACAATCAAGCAGCCAGTGGGCTACAAATAACAAGCTTGGTGATAGTGAATGTTGTGATCTTGACGAAGTAATACCGAATTTTTGAGGGGGTTTTAAAGTTAAAATGGTCTAAACCGTCAAAAGTAATTGTTCCGTTTTCTCTCACTTCTTAATCAGCGATGGTGTATTTCTCCAAGCACACAAACTGTCACAAAACCTGACTTACAGCAAACATCTTTATCGCTTCAAAGTATTTCTGGATCCCCGACGGACCCCTTCTGAGCTGTGCTGTTCTGCTGGAGGTGAGACAGAAAAATTACTTACTCTGTGTTTTTTGTTGTGTTAGCCTTGACATCCAGCCCTCTCTGCCATACACCCTGTGACGCTGGATTGCCTCTGGCCATCTCACCCCGACCTAGGTGGCTTGTTTTCTCTCTTCAGCTTGGCACACGTCTCTCTTTAGTTTCATTGATTCTCGCTTGCACTTTGGGTTAGAAAGAGAGAGAGGAAGTGCACCTGAGTGTTTACCCATGCTGCGATGTTTGCGGTGCCTTGTGTCGGGCGCCCCGAAAGAAGCATAAATTAGCGCTCTGTACAATGGCACCCTGAAGCAACCTCCTGGTGAGCGACATCAATATGGAGCGAGAAGCAAGCTGCGAGCACGTACGATCAGAGGCCAAATGGTTGGGAGGAGATGTCACTGTTCGGCAGATGCTAGACAATGGACCTCCACCACCAACTCTGACACATATTCAGTGGAGGAGACTTCCGGAAATGGACACATAAGCATCTGTACATCAACACACAGTGCATGTGCAAACACACAATTAAACCTGATGGTACACATTCTCGCAGACACGCCAATTATGTTTAACCCTGAAGTCTTTCTGTTAAATTTTTAATTTGCATACACTCATGTAAATGTGCACAAACAGATGCACACTTACTCCTACACTTCCTCCTTTCTCACACACCTTCATTCTTCAACCTCACACAGAAATGACACCTGAGCGTAAATTGACATATCATACACAGGCAGTGATATGAAAGTGCATCAGGAGCAGTCCGGTGAATGGTAAAAAACAAAGAGGATCAAATTAATATTTCATCATGAGTTAAATATTCATACGTTATTGTCAGGCTAAGACCTCTTATCAGCTCTTTGTGTTGCATTTGTGAGGAAGGTGAGGGAGAGGAGGGGATGCATCGGGGCATCTAATACGTCCCACAAATTTGATGAACACCAGGACAGAAGACAAAGGAGACTCCTGAGCATTCATTAGCCACCTCCAACATGCTCATGGGAGAGAGACAAGAGGGTGCATGGGATGGGATGGAAGTACTTATTTCATACCTCCGTCCACACAACAACACAGTCGAACATTCTTTTTCTTTGTCAGTCCCACCTTGCTCCTTTCTCTGCGATTTTATGCGAGGTAGCAGGTGAGGAAAGTCAAAGATGGTTTGCGGACACTTTCTTTGGTCTGATAGAAAAGTATGAGGAATGAGTCTACAGATATCTGATCTTGACAGCAGCAGCACAAAACAAGCACAGTCTGTTCTGGACATCAAAAAAGAGGATTTTTTTTATTAAAAAAAGGAACGAGGAGAAGAAAAAATGATCCAAGCTCTTCATCACATGACCCAGAACAGTCCTCAAGTGGGCGGCCTGGGATCAGCTTTAGACCTCGTCACTACCTTGCATACAGATAAACTCTGTGATTTCAAGGCAATGGTTCATCAGAGTTTGAATTATGTCCACAGACTGTACAGTTTAATGGTAGGGAATGACCCTAGTGCTCACGGTTGGCATGAATTTGGGCCGTTATTGCCAAAGCATTTCATTCAAAATGAAACATTACATTAAGATTGAATAAAAAAATATGCATTAAAGGGAAATAGTTCATTATGAGGACACAATAAGACATTTTTGTGATAAAAAGGTTTAAAAAGGAGATAAAAAGGTTTCTAATTAAATAAAAATGAAAAATGTAAAGAGATGTGTGTGCTATGGTTCAGTGTGTTCAGGTTTCACTGGCTGTTCTCAGGTCCTCACTTTGATATAATTGTCTGCAATAAAATTACTGTTTTGCATTTGTCCCTGTAAACATATGGGACTTTCTAAATATCACGTATACATTCAAATTTTAGGTCTGTGTGTCTTATGTGTGGATAGTATTCCCTTACAGCCTGATATTAAGGCCAGGATGTGAGGATGCTGAGCTCTGTCTCTACCTGTTGGGTCTCACAGTGGGGACAGAGTTTGCTGCCCTCTGGGAGCCAGCTCTTTTTGTGACATTAACAATATAAGTAATGAAATATCCAATTCTTAAACAACCAGACTGTTGAACTCTGCTGTCTTGAAAAAAAATGCTATTATAAAAACTCTAAAAAGAAGCATACCATCATCTATTGAAGATTTTTTTTTACATTTTGCGAACAAAAACAACTTTGCAACTAAACTTTGCAAAAAAAAAAAAAAACATTTCTAGTGACAGGAAACAAAAAATAGCCTAAAAATGACCATCCTAAATCATGCTTGCGTTTCACTTGACAATATATTTAGCAACAGTTAGCAAATTACTGACTAAAACCATGACGTTTTTTCCGGACCTTTTCACTTTTAATAGGACTGGTTGTAGGCTTTCTTTGTTCTTTATTATTCCTGTAAACCGTTTACTAAAACATCAATTAAACCTGCTTATCAAATAAAAGAACTTGTCTGAGCAGAACATTTTTGGCTGATTTTCTGTCTTGTTCAGTGCCTCTCCTGAAGTCCTCTCCGGCCTCCCCACCGGTGACCCACCTCACACTCTTGAAACCTCGGGTCTTAACAATCAGATACTATTGTGCTTTGAAAGTGTCCAAAAATTAAATTGTTTAAATCATTGCTTACAGAGGTTGTTCAGGTTAAATTTGTCACAAATAAATTTAAACCAAAAAACTGTGATATATGCATTTAAGGGGTTTATATGATGTAAAAAGGAAATCTTTGAATTTCTAACATATTAGTATCCTGTTTGACAGAAATCAGAAATAACTACCATGTGGATAATCAATGGTTGCACAAAAATACTGCTTGAGCTACCATGTATACCAGTGCTCTCTCTCCAGAGTGAACTCAGTGCTATGAGTCGTCCTGAAAATCAATTCACCCCCCCTCTCTTCCTTTAAGTGGTCAATATTTTTTGTTTCTTGCTGTGAGCTCCAGCGTGGCCCCTTTAATTCAATGGACCAATTAGAGATACCGTCATGTCTAATTGTGACTGCAGGGATGCTTGTTTGTGTTGTTACTTCATCCCTGTTGAGAGAGGCGGATGGGACTGAACGTTTTGCTCCGTCCAGTTTAACCCTGGCACCCGCCTGTCCTCAAAACCCCCACCCATTCCCTTTTTTTCTTTTAATTTCTTCTTCACCCCTCCTTTTTTCTCTGTTCTTCCCGGAGTCAAGGACGAAAGCAATTGATGCGAAACTTTCAAAAATGAATTTGGCCACGTGTGTCACTTACAGAGCAGGAGGGAGGGGCGGCTGGGGCCAGGCCACCACCACTCTGCCGGGATCATTTGTTACTCAGCCCTGATTGGCCCTGACAAAACAATACCCTAAAAACTCACCAAAGTAAATTATGGTCCCGGTAAATGGCCAGCGAGGGCGGGGTGGAGAGGGAGGAAGGAAACGGCCGTCGGTCGGGACACAGGCCTCGAGCTGCCTTGGCTCGCTGCCAGACGCAAAACAAAGTAATGCGCTTTTGATATTAATAACGGAGATGATATTGATCCTCTCTGGGGCCAGAGCCACTCTGCCTTCCTCAACGGTGAGCCCCACACGGAGGGAGGGAGGTAACGAGGAGGGGTGCTCCTTGAAGAAGCAATACCCCGCTTCCAGCTCTGTGCCTCTCATCCGCCGCCTCCTCCATAGCCTCCTCCTTGCTGAAAGCCACTTTTCCTGAGGGTCCATTTCATTTGAGTGTCTTTAATTATGTGAAATGGATTCCATGGGAAAAAGAGAAATGGCGGTGGTGGTGGGCACTGACAGAAGGAGAGGTATAAGCGGGAGGGTGGCCGGTGGCTGTGCGTTCCCATTTTCTCTGTCAGATTCACAATTCTGTCAGCAGCCGTGTCCGTTTCATCCGCTCCGTTTTTTTTTGTTGCGATGGATTTTCTTTCTGTGTGCTCAGTGAGTACATGAGTGTGTCCGGTGCTTTCAGGACAAATTCAGAGTGTGTGCGGAGGAACAGTGAAGAAGAGAGGGAGGACTGAAAATAGAAATAAGAACTGGCCAACATACAGAGAGGAAACTAGAACAGTTAAAGGCATTTATTGAGGCAAACATATGAAGGATATCTCCATAATTATGGTGGGCATTTGTAGAGAGGGACAAGAAGAGAAGTGCTCCCTTTTTACCCAGGAACTGACAATTAAACGCCCTCAAGTAACCCTGAAAACTACTTCTTTTATAATGTTTGGGTGGCTTTTGGGGTTTACCTCCTCTCAAGCGCTGATGAAAGTGGTCAGGTGTCTGGCATCTGTGGTTCTACATATTACTGATTATCTAACAAAAACAAATTCATAACATAGGAAATACTTCCTTAAGTTAATGGTTTAAATGACTGGTGCAGCAGGACTTACCTCACACACCAAATGAGTTGTTCCAAATATTCACGGGATAAATTTGACATCCATCTGGGCAACGTCCAATAGGAGGTGTTTGGAAGGGCAGAATCTTTAAAAAATACAATTGCACTCGGGTAAGGAAGGAAATCTAACGGTTGGAGTTATTTACTTCTATTGATCTGTGATTGTAACTGATCAATGTCCATAATTCTTCATATGTGTTGACCTATGTCATGGCCTAGACATTCTTGTAAATGAAATTCATTCTTATTGAGAAATTCTTGATCTCAATAAGGTTTTCCTTGTTAGATTAGGTTTTGATTGACAAAAAATGTAAAATACACCCATGGCTAGTCTCTTTCTCTTCATATTATGCTAGTTGGTCTGCACATTATATGACCTGGAAGGGATGCATCAGCCTGAAGATATAAAATATTCATACAACATGAGCACTTGGTGTAAAAATGACAACTGCATCATCAGGTGGATAACAGGAAAGACACCTGCACTGCACACCAAAACGCTTTGAGGTGGGCAAACAATAAGGTTGTTAACAAGCCTATACAAATATTACAAAATATGCAGTGTGATAACAGTGTTCATGGTGCGCTAATGATGTGGACTGCCATAGTTTAACAAAAGATGAAATGTGCTTAGAAGCTTTAAATAAGAGACACTCTGCTGTTCTCCCTGTTTTCTACAACATTTTCAGCCACAACATGTTTTTTTCTGAATCTGAAATAAATCCAGGAAATTTCTCGTCACTAATCTCTTAGATAAATTCAAAGATCACTTTTGGCCAGCTTTATCTCTCTTGCTAAACCACATTAGTAAGGTGTTTTTAATCACTGTAATGTCTTTACTGAAAACTCAAATCGCAATTATAATAAGATCTTCACATACTGGGCAGTCCTAGTCCTTATGTTTCTCTTGATTTATCAAAATCTAAATAGAAAGGAAGGAAATTTTCTTCTGTCCAGTTGACATAATGGCGCTTTTGGAATACCTTGATAAACACGTGTCAGAGAACAGAGAAAAAATAAATAAATGTATGCTTTATTTTGACACTTTAGACACTTTGATAAATTATTTTAAAATACTTTGACAATGTGTGTTTAAAAAGAGGATGGCTAAAGAGAGGTTGTTAAAATGTACGCACAGAAAAGTCCTCTGGGTTACTGTACAGCTTGATCCAACATGGAAACAATGTAAACAAATGCGGCAGTGCATTAAATAATTAGAGGGTCCACACTAACAGCTTTGACTCCTCTGGCAAGTGTTGTTGGAATGCATCAGAAAAACCAAGCACTAACACACAGAAGTCATAAATTCCCACCAGACACAAACACTCACACACAAACACTCACGCAAACAGAAGGGCATGCAATGCTGCCGGCTGGCTTAATTATTTAATGGAGTTTTATTTTTTCTTTCCTTTTTGTTGTTTTTGTCGGCTGTCTCTGATGACAGCCATCAGTGTTGTCAATTTATGAAGCAGCACTATTTTCTGTACAGAGGGGAATTCTTCTGACGGAGAGAGGAATTTCACACATTCTCAGTTGAAAAGAAACTGTGCCAGGAAGTCATATTATATCTCCTTCTAGAAACGGGAACCCAGGGAGCTGTACAAGTGGAGCTGGTCAGACAGCGTTTATCTGGGTAATTTATATCACCCCTGACAAAGTGATTTTAACACAACCTGAAAAATGACACCGCCTGAGGAGCTTTTTCACAAAGTGAAATGGCTCAATATGAGAGCCGTGGTTTGCCATTGTGTCACACCACAAAGGATGAAGGAAGTTATGCAACATTTTGTAATGTGTAAAAAAAAAGAAGGCCTGAAAGTGAATAAAATAGAAAGGTGAGGTTGACTACAAAATAAGATGGAGAGGGATATTTCTTAGTTAAACAACTGTCTGGTGGTTTAATGTCTCCAACTGCGAGAAAATGAAGGCACAGCTGCAGGTGAAGCATAAGGGTGGGAATCAAGCACCATTTCCAGTTGATTCTAACTCATCCGTTTTTAAGCTAAGAAATGTCTGTATCTGGTTTTGCGCATACTTTGAAAATAAATGTCAAGCTTTAAAGCGAGGCAGTCAGCACAGGTGACAGCAAATAGGTTAAAGAGATAATCACAACGGACAAGAGACAGAAGCATTTTAAAATGTGGCTGTTTTAACATATACAGTCCTGCTCAGTATTATTGATACCCCTTCCTTATTTTCATTACTTTAACAATATCTTCAGAAATAAATTGAAATGTACCAAATTTATGTCATCAGGATCTTTTAATTGAAGGTCCAAAATACTTCAACAAAAAAAAAACTATTTGTACAAGTTACATATTGTAATGTCAAAGAGAGAACTGAAAAAAAGGATGTGCAGTAGTAATGGCACCCCTCTTAAGTATTTTGTTGCACACCCTTTGGCACTGATGACAGCCTCCAAATGTTTCTTGTAGCCATCTATAAGCTTCCTGCACTTCTCAGCTGGTATTTTCTCCCACTCTTCCTATGCAAATTGCTGAAGCTCTTGAACATTTGCATGTTTCTTTTTCCCAATGGCAGATTTTAGCCATTCCAAAGACTTTCAATCGGATTGAGATCAGGACTCATTGCTGGCCATTTTAAATAGTCCATTTTTTCCCTTTTCAACCATTCCTGCGTGCTTTTGGATGTGTGCTTTGGGTCTTTGTCTTGCTGAAGGGCCCACAATCTTCGACTCAAACCAAGTGTTCTTACACTGGGTCGGACATTTCGCTCTAAAATTTCTTGATAATTCTCTGATGTCATGATTCCTGTGATACGCTCAAGGCCTCCAGTACCCGATGCAGCAAAGCAGCCCCAAACCATTATGGAACCTCCCCCATGCTTAATTGTTGGTAGGGTGTTCTTTTCCTTGTAGGCTTCAAGTGGTTGCAATTAAAACTGCCTAATCTAAATATGACTGCATGATCCGAGTAGCTAATGAAGTATAATTTACAAAACTTAATATGTGGGGGTGCTGGTTTGGCGGAGTGGTTAGCAACCAGGCACCCCATGTACTTGCTTCTGCCGGTCCAGGTTCGAATCCCGCCTGTGACCAGTTTGCAGAGTGTCTTCCCCTACTCTCTCACCCCCTTTCACAAGCCTATCCACTATCTCTCCTATCAATAAAGGCACAAAATGCCAAAAAAATACATTAAAAAAAAAAAAAAAAAAAAAAAAAAAAAAACTTAATATGTGAACATTACTTCTGCCAAGTTTGAGTCTGATAAAGTGATGCAGAGCAAAGTTAGAGAAGTTTGTAAAGAAACTGTACTGACATATTGTGTACTTAAACTTCATGGGTGCCAATAATGATGAGTAGGACTGTAAGGAACCTGCATTCTTTCTGCATGTCCCCCTTCTATCTTCCTCTGAAAAAAACTCAGGGTGATGGTGAGTTGATCCCTCTTGCAATGAGGCACCATATTTAACACACCAAGAGAGGGAGAGAAATTCACGTGCATTTAAGCCAAGTCAGCCCAAGTTGCAAATAGATTTCTGAACAACAAATCTGGAAACATCCTTCACCTCGAGTTCTCTATCAGGTTTTGTGTTCACAAAAAGTGCAATCATTCTCAACACTTTAGCCTAAATGGCAGAGCTCCCCTGCCTGACACATAAAGTCCACTTCTCACAAAGATTTCTGCGCTGGCTCTCCTGTTCACTTAAAAGTACACATGAAGCTCATCTTTGAAATGGGTCAGTTTATCAATAATGTGGGCACTGGATTTATCTTAGCAAGTAGAAAGCTGCTTCTCCTGCAACAAACTGAGCAGCCTGGAGTTTATTGTGTTGCTGTAGGCTGGGTATGGATGCATAAGCTTTCAATTCGGATTATATACAACAATTCCATTCAGATGCACACTGACCCTAATATATTATTGTGTGGTTGATACACAGGAAATAGAATGGATCATGAAATGAAACAACAGAGGCAAGCCAGGCCACAGGTTTCTATGCCAGGCAGCAGCCCTGCCTCTTCATATCTGAGCGTTTCCAAAGGGAAGGGAAAAAGAGCTGCAGCTGATCCTCGATAGAGACTACATTTTAATGTTTTTCATTCAACTAAATTCAAATCCTTGGCTAATAGACACCCAAGACATTATGTTGACATTCAAACACACCAGAACACGGGAACTTTAGGGTTAGTAGTCTAGCTTTGTGTGGTTTATCTGAATTAATGCTGTTTAAGCTTGTTTTATGAATGATCTTTCCTTGTTTCAACCCCCTCCCCCAACTCTGCCACAACTTACACACGTCTGAAATATATTGTGATTTTTGTTGTTTGCTATCTCAGCTTGCTTTTCAAATAATACAGGTAAATATGGAAAAATTGGCATTAAATCTTACTGATTTGATAGCAAAATAAAATGGTGCTTTGACAGTGTAAATGGTGTTATACTGTTAATAGTGGTTGTGAGAGGAGGTAATGCAGGAAATAAAAGTTTGGATGAACATAGTCTTTATTCAAAGAAAACTGATTCCTTTTACTTTTAAGTCCAGAAATCTGTTATCTTTCTTAAATCTAACCATCAGTGTGAAAGTTGTATTTCACTGCAGAAAGACTTTTGAAATAAAAAAACTGAAGTAACTTAGGAATTGTCATGCATTTTGATTTCATTGCCAATGGCTATTTCCTAAGGCTACTGAAAACAGAGGCTGTAAACAAAATTAGAATTTTCAGCGCAACACAGATCAAATTACAAATAAATCTAAGTCAGCATAATTAGGAGAAGGGGATGGTATACCCACTCGAGAGCCAGGCACATATATCTTTAATGAAAAAAAACATTAAAGAGCAAAAACTATTATTTGAGTGTAAACTTAAGCCTAAAAACTTTTAAACTAAGCAACCACCTTGTGAATATAAGTCACCAAAAATTGAAAACTCTGTGGTGGGTCATTGGGTGTTTTCTGTGGTCATGTGTCCTTAACTGGAACAGTTGCATGTGCTGAAACTTAAGAATTTAAATGTTACAATGACCATGAACAAAATAATGTATGTTTGAGTTTAACACAAAAACTGTGTTGATTAATTAATTATATAGGGCTCTAACATCGCTATTACTGATAAATGTTAAATCAGACAGTGGCTTTACACTTCATTCATATTTGGAGCGATTATGCATGACATGGATGAAAAATCACTCTTTTATTCAACTTTCTGTTCTTGATCCTCCTTAGGTGAATGCTTTCTCTAAATCAGTTAAAGTTTCATTCATGGAATGTGACACTAACTAACGGCAGCATTTGTTTTGTGAAAAGTTTAAGATGAATGTAAGACTCAGCAAGACATCTGGCCAGAGTAGAATCAGAAAAACTGTCCCATATATGGATCTCACACACATATTCAAATGTCAAGTATTTTTGAACCAATAGGTTTAAGTCCAAGGGAAAACAAGAGTCATTGGTGTTAAATTCTTAGTCAAGTCGAGCCAAGAGTCAACAAAGTTTTGACTCTGACTCCTTCAACTTGAGTCATGGAGCCCGCACCTCTGATTTTAGCCCCCAATGAAATCCGCCTTGAGTCAAAGTGGTCAATGGTGAAATGTTCAATGTTTAGGCCCTTAAAGTATTCCTGACATATCACATTCACGAGCAAAAGGTGATCATGACCCCTTCTGACCTTTACCTTTAGGTGTTTTAAAGGATAAGTGCAGTTTCTACAGCATTCACATTGTTTATAGAATGAAGTAGAACAATATACTCACCCAGAAGGCTTTCCTGATCCAAACAGTGATTCAGGAGATATTTAGATCCAAAATCGAGTGACGGACATCTGTATAATGTTAGCACACGAGGCATGTATAGCGCCGCTCCTAAAACTGCATTAATCGTCCAAAAACTCATTAGTTTCACCAATATTTCATCATGGTCCGCTCGGGCTACACGACAGTCTGTGTCTCTCCAGACATGTTGTGTGACTGTGCTGACCTCTGAACTGAAGAAGAAGAATGTTTACCTCCGCGCATGCGCAGTACGGCTCATTGATTCAGGGGTGACAGCCGGCTACTCAATGACTTTCTTCCAGTTTTGTGCAAAATGGATGAATATCTATCGGATGAAGATGTTGTGGAGGAGAACTTTGAATATGATGGGTGTCCTTACAGTTTTAAGCCAGAGTTTCCAGATGAAGAGCTCATTGAAAGGATGACGTGGAGGCAGTTCTCCAGAGACTACTGCACATGCGCGGAGGCAAGCGTTCTTCTTCTTTAGTTCAGAGGTCAGTACAGTCACAAAAACATGTCTGGAGAGACACAGACTGCAACGGAGGAGTAGCCCGAGCGGACTATAATGAAATATTGGTGAAACTAATGAGTTTTTGGATGATTAATGCAGTTTCAGGAGCAGCGCTATACATGCCCTGTGTGCTACCATTATACGGGTGCCCACCGCTTGATTTTGGATCTAAATATCTCCTGAAGCACTGTTTGGATCAGGAAAGCCTTCTGGGTGAGTATATTGTTCTACTTCATTCTATAAACAATGTGAAAGCTGTAGAAACCAAACTTATCCTTTAAGTCTGTTCTTAAAGGGGGCCTCAATAAATTGAATGAAATCCTAAAAGGCTCAAAATTCGTTAATATATTCAATCTAGAAGAATCCTACATCAGGTCAATCACTGATGTTTATTATACCCTCTGGTTTTTACGTACTGAGTATTCCTGGTCCACCTTTATTCTCTCTCTGATTGACAAGCCCTGTTGGAGTTCCTGCCACTTTAAGGTCTCCATCCTTGAGTGCACCAACTCTGCTCTGACAGGCTGACAGGTCTACTCTGTGGTGATTGGTCAGTTCAGGACTCCTCAGCATTAAGTTGTCAGTGGTTCTGCACAGGGATTGCTACCCAAAGCCAACAGCTTAAACTGGAGATGAAACAATGGTGGAACATTTCACTAATAGGTCTATAAAGGTCCTGGAGGCTGGGCAGCTACTGGTACCACAAACATGAGAAGAGTGAGAAATCCTGATACCCAGGATTTCATGTATTTTGCACAAAAATATCCTTTTGCGGTAAGAAGACATGTAAACACCAATAACATACATGTAAAACTAAAAAAAACACAATATGGACTCTTTAAAGCACTCTAGAGATGGCTTTTACAAGCTAGAGATGAATTTGAAGAATATCTGAGAATTTCTAAAATGCAGAGCTTAGAAAACAGACAGGTGAATTAACAGAGGGCTGGACTACTCCAAAACATTATGGCTGCAGCCCTGGCTTCTTGCTGGCACCATGGCATAAAAAGTACCACTTCACAGCCCATAAAACAACCCCAGCACACAATAAATACGGTACAGTGGAGAGCAAATACACTCTCAAACAAAGCTCTCTCTCACAGATGGATGCGTGTTGTCTTTGACCCCGAGGTGCTGCAGGGATAAATCTGTGACAGAAACAGGTTGGACTGTTGGTGGGGTGATCGTCCATTGATCCCAGCAGGCCATGTTGACAAACCAGAAACTCATGCTCTCCAACACTGTCTGTCCATCCGTGCCAAGTACCCCCTATTGAGAGGTTACAACTACAGCAAGCCCCCTCAAACACACACACAACCTCCCAATGCTCAACCATTCAAACATCAACACATGCAGTCCAAGAGAACAAAGAGCCAAGGCAAGGACCTAAAAACACTTCTGTGTGCTTATGGGCTTGTTCACCATCTCTCTGCAAAAATTCATTTACGTATTCAAGGATGTATCACCTTGATCTTGGCCTGTTTGTGTCTACAAGCATATCTGTGAACTTTCTTTATTATCAGGCAAAAACAAACCAACAGTAAAAAAAAAATCAAGTGGATGTGAGTATTAAAGAACAGCCCTCCTTCTCCTGCTGCTATATTAAATATTGAGTCAGAAATGAGCTGGAAGGTGTCCGTAAATGCTAAATAATGGAGAAGCTGCATTCGTCTGGGTCAGACTGCTCTCTCTCTCTCTTTCTCTATCTCTCTCTCTTCTCTCTGATACATTATTAAATGAGGATGCACTTCCCCTTCGCAGCAGGAGAGAACAAGGGGCAGGGGGGCACCCTGTCTTCTCCACAGGAATGGTGGGGGGGAAAGGCAGTTGGGGTGGCGAGGGATAGGTGTAGATTCACAGACGAGGTGTGTGTGTGGAGAAAGAGAGACAGAGAGAGAAGGAGAGCGAGAGGATTAGGTGGGCATGCCAAACAACAGGCAGGGGAGACATAAGCATCCTCCAGCTTGGCCCCCCTCCCCACCTACATCCCGTTCACTCACACACACACAAATACACACACACACACAGCCTCCTTGCAGAAGTACCTTGAGCCCATTTGTACTAATGACTCTCCGTGCCTAATGCACTTTATAGAGGACGGGGCTGGATATTCATTTGGAGGGGAATGGGTGGGGGAAGTGTCGGGACGAAGTGCTCCGACATGCGGCTTCCCGTCCGCCAGTTTTAGCCAGACGATTTTTCAGCAAGGGGCTCCGCTGGCACTCGGTCCAGCCGTAATGCGATTCATCACAGGTAAAGTAGGTAGGAGTCCTGATTGTCTGAAGCCTTTCTGAGCTCTTGAGCAGCCCATATGCACGACGAGAGAAAGTGCGCGGTCGATAACTAATCAAAGAATTGCAAATTCGAGTGTGCCGCGACGGGAAGACAGTAAACTATGGAAGATGTTCCAAGTTTATTGTCGGTGCACTCAAGTGTGAGGAGTTTATTAATGATTATAAAGCAAACACAATTTGATACTGATGTTTAATATAACCTACAGAGGAAAACAAGATCACCAAGAAATAAGACTGTTTCTAGACTATTTCAACAGGAAATGCACTTTAGCTTGTGTTTGCTTTTTTTTTTCACTCTCTGGATTACTGAAAGCGCTAAAACACCACAAGCTGTAGAAGCACAATCACACAAATTTATAGGGAAACCATCCAGTATGACCAAATCAATATCAAAACCCAAACACCCAACAAATTAGACCACATCAAATTATAAATCAGCAAAAAGAAATGTATGTAAAATACTGGGAAGCGAAAACAAAAGAAATTAAAGAGTTATTTGGCTCTAAAAAGAGAATACAAATTAGCAATTGACCTGGTACTTAAATGTGACCAACATTTAAATACTTGCAACCCAGTCCTACCATCATATCACCCTGAGCTACTGAGATCTAAACTAGAAAAAAAGTCCCATCAACCTGCAGTCCAAAGGCTTCTCCCACATCACATGAACCAGCCTGGAGAGCACCAGCAACCGCTGGACACAAGCAAGATAAAGTCAGAACCCAAGCACCAACAAAATTAGACCAAATTAAGTTTTTGTGCCCAACAGAAAGTCTTTTATGCAAAACACTGGGATAAAGCAACTCAAAGGTAAAGCATTTTCAAATGTTACACTGTATGTGACTAAACAAAATACAAAATCGGTAGATTACCTGGCCACTATAAAAGACCATCTACTGAGAAAAGTCACAGACTCAGGTCCTGTCCACATGCAGATGAAAACATTTTCGTATTCAAAATGTTCTCTGTAAAGACTGTAACACTGCTGCAGACAAACTCCAAAACCAGGGAAGACCTGAAACATACACACATCATGAGATATGTGATCAAACACTGGTCTATGATGTTTTCTGTGTCGTCTTGTTGCACACGACAAACAGCAGATTTTACTGTTTAGGCCATAACTTGGGGTGCTGGTTTGACTGAGTGAGAAGCAAAAAGGCATATGTACATGCTTTTGCCGGCCCAGGCTCAAATCCAGCCTGTGGCCAGTTTGCAGTGTTCTCCTCTACTCTCTCACAAGTCTATCCACTGTCCGTCTCTCCAGTCAATTAAGGAGTAAAAAATGCCTCAAAATTAATCTCATAAAAAACAAGCCAAAACATGAACAGTAGCTTTGGCAGCACAAACATGGCACTGTATTCTGCCATTGTTTGTTGTGCTGTAGTCAGGGTTTGGCATGTGGTTTATTGGAGAGGTTGGCCTATGACATCATCTTTACTGAAACTATCCAGATCCATTGTACACACAGAAAGGCAAGGCTGGTGTTTTCTGATTTATCCACTCTTGAACCCTTTCTCAAAAATGTGTGTTTTCGGCACCCAAAACACCACATCCATATGTACAAAATGCCTCAAACAATTAAAAACTTGTGCTGATATGGCTGAATTCATCTCCGTGTTGACAGCCCCTCAGAGACCACAAATTAGCTACAGAGACGTGCCATCACAAAAAAAGCTGCTTCCCAGAGGAGGACAGACTTTGCCCCCCACTGTGACACCAAGACAGAGCTCCACTTTCTCACATGCTGCCCTAAATATAAGGCTTTGAGAGAGGGAGGTGTTTAATTAAGGCATACAGTGATTGGTGCCTGTCTTTGTTCACTACACACTGGGGGCCACACTTAGAGAAGTAGTTTGGACTGCCAAGCCGAAAAAGTTTGGCTGTAAAAGTACAGTTCAAAATCGGAAGGAAAGAGGTTTATAGAAAAAAATATATATTTTATGAAATATCAGTGCATGAGAGTATAACCGTCATACAGATTACAGGTACAGCTTTGTTGATAAGGCTCACCAAAACTAGGTGATTCTAAAATCCAGCAGGTCCATCTTGCCAGCCTCCGTTGTCCAACGAATTCACTCGGCTGAATTCTTAACGGCCCAATCAGGGAAGAAAAGCGGGAGAAGCAGAATGCAGACGAGACGACAACCGGAAGTTGAGAACGGACATGCCGATTAGCCTATTGTCCTCATGGCTACCTAGTGAAACTAGGCGAAATCTGCTAGTTGTAGGGCTTGTCTTTGACGAGGTTCATGTCACATATAAGTGTTAAATTAATCATCTGTGTGGTACAATTTAGTGTAAGACGATATTAAAAGGCCGTTAGCTGTTAGCAGCTAAGTTAGCAGCTAACGGTCATGAACTGTTGTTAGCTGTTAGCGGCTAAGGTAGCCACTACGGCTAACATCCATGAACTGTTGTTAACTGTTGTTAGCCATTAGCCACTACATTCGCCGCTATGTATGCTCCATTATAGGGGGAAACCCTGCTTGATGTGGATTGGTCTGTGATGAATGTGACAAGCCAAACGATTGTCCAATCACAAGTTTGTGTTTTTTTTAATGTTTTGCCCCTGAAATCAAATTCAAAGGGCTCCTACCCAGATGGACTAGTGAATATTTCTGTGGCAGATATATGGAGCTGTCCATCTGGCTTGTCAGGTTACACCAAGACCCTCACAAACCAGATTTCCTTCAAAATATGTCCAGTTCCTTCTGTTGGTCATCACTTTTTTCTTTTGTGTTGACTTTAAGGTTTCAGTCTAATCAAAAGTCATATTTCTTCTGTCATATCAAATTCCATCAGTTCAAATAAACGAAAGTATGTATGTTTTCCTTGGATGCATCCTTACATCTGTCTAACTTTACTTAACATGTTCAACCCCACAGAGGGAGGGGAGGTTCTGAATGACACATTTCAAAACATACCTGGAGAAATATAGAAAAACACACTCATTCAGGGAGACAGTGCCAGTGTTCCTGTGCCGCTGCCTGCTTTGGGACAGTAGTTACAGCATATGAGGGAGGTTCCTGTATCCTTTATACAAGCTGGAGGCTGGAGCAAAGAGACTAAGGGGGGTCCCAAAGTCAGATGTACAGGGACCCCCCACTCTCTCTTGGCTCTGTCGCTCGCCACAAGGGAGGACGCCACTGCAACTGGTGGCAGTTTCTGAGGATGGAATAAAAACAAAGTGGCACTGATGACAAATGCACAGCAGCCTGTTCAGGAACAAACACTCTCTCTCTCTCACTTCCTCTCTCACACACACATGGAGTCAGTATAATAAATAAATAAGTCATAAAGAGAAGAATCGTTTGATGTTACCTTGTGCTGCCTGGGGCCAACACTACACGGGGGAACACTGCCACCTTTAGCAGACACACTCACAACAGACACACACACTCTCTGGAGAGGTAAGTAATGTAGAGGGTGGAGGAAAAAAGGCACAGGACTTTACTGAGAGGTTCCTCGTGCCATCTCAGGATCAGGTTGAGTTTTGCTAAGGTCTGAAAGCAAGGTTGTTGTATATGAGAACAAGTGTGATACTGTGATTGTTAGAAAAATGAGAAACAGGATTTAGAACATGAAGGTATAGCGTATGTACAAGACTTTAGGCAAATATCATTGACCGCTAAAACACAGTTACATAGAGTGTTTAAGCAAATGATTAAATACATTCAAAGATACCTGTCTGGAAAGTTATTTGATTTAAATCTTATTAATACCTTCCTTGAGCTTTTGTAAACCAAACCACTAAATTAAAAGCACACATAGAGAACAAAGTGATGCTCTTAAATGATTTGTTGACTTTGTTATATTACTGCTGTTATAATCTTAAAGTATTTTACAAATATCAGGGAGTTGATAAATTGAAAAAGTACCCAGCTTGCCCTTGTGGTACACACTGTCATGATCATACTTGAGGCTTCCATTTGACAGAGAGGTAATAAAAAGTACAAAATCATTTAAGATGTTTAAAGGATAAAACAGTAAATGACTAGAAGTGTTAGAGCACAAATCTCTGCTGAGGCACTTCTGTGTTATTATGGAAAATGTGGAAAACTGTCCTGTCTTGCAGATTTAACAATAAAGAATTCCTGGATCAACATCCATGTTCAGATCACCACCAACATCTAATTTCTTCTTCTTTGTGCTATGGCCAACATTCCCAGATAAGTACCGAAATCTGTTGGAAACTCAAGTTATGTTGCTCACAGACAGATGGGTGTACAGGCGAACAAACTCCTGCACAAACACAACCCTCTTAGTAAAAGTAATGGGAGACATAATTCCACCCCTGGCAGCATGCTCTGGACTTTTGGATGACCTGGTAATTTTGACCCACTTTGCTGCAAAACTGGTAAAACAATTGATGCCAAATTTTACATTTATTTTTATTTTTCTAGGTCAAATTAAGGGCTGTTCAACATCATCAGATATAATTCCTTCTCAACATCACCATTATTATAGCTGCTTTTAGTATTTCGGCTAAATAGTTTATGATCATACATGGTGGTTAATGGTAATACATCATTTTAGAATCATAACTGGCTGAGAAGCTTAAATCTAACTTATTGTTTTGGCAGGTTAAAATTTACACAGCTGAGAGCTTTTTTAATCTCTACAGTTAAGCAGTTATTTGCAAGTCCAACCTTAAACAGTCTTTATACAGCAGAGGGATCATTATTTAGATCAAAATAATGCCAAACCAATCTACTCCATGAGCTGGCATTGTGCATTCTTCAGGTTTACATCCAGGGAGTGGAGTGCTTAAATGAAAGGAGGACGGGTAAGTGTAAAAAACTGACCAGAATTGAGGGCCAAAATTTTAACTATACACTATATTGCCAAAAGTTTTCGCTCACCTGCCTTTACTCACATATGAACCGCTCTAATTCATCCCAAAGGTGTTCTGTCATGTTGAGGTCATGACTCTGTGCAGGCCAGTCAAGTTCATCCACACCAGACTTTGTCCTCTACGTCTTTGTGGACCTGCTTTGTGCTCTGGTGCACAGTCAAGTTGGAAGAGGAAGGGGCCAGCTCCAAACTGTTCCCACAAAGTTGGCAGCATGAAATTGGCCAAAATGTCTTGGTGTGCTGAAGCATTCAGAGTTCCTTTCACTGGAACTAAGGGGCCAAGCCGAGCTCCTGAAAAACACCCCCACATCATAATCCCCCCTCCACCAAACTTTACACTTGGCACAATGCAGTCCAACAAGTATTGTTCTCCTGGCAACCGCCAAACCCAGACTTGTCCATAAGATTGCCAGATGGAGAAGCATGATTCGTCACTCCAGAGAACGCGTGTCCACTGCTCTAGAGTCCAGTGGCGGCATGCTTTACACCACGGCATCCGACACTTTGCACTGCACTTGGTGATGTACGGCTTGGATGCAGTGGCTCGGCCATGGAAACCCATCCATGAAGCTCTCTGCACTGTTCTTGAGCTAATCTGAAGTTTGGAGGTCTGTAGTGATTGACTGCAGAAAGTTGTTGACCTCTTCACACTATGCACCTCCGCAACCACTGACCCCACTCTGTCACTTTACGTGGCCCACCACGTTTTTATTGTACAACTGACAGTTGACTGTGGAAAATTTTAGAGTGAGGAAATTTCATGACTGGATTTGTTGCACAGGTGGCATCCTATCACAGTTCCACGCTGGAATTCACTGAGCTTCTGAGAGCGACCCATTCTTTCACAAATGTTTGTAAAAGCAGTCTGCATGCCTAAGTGCCTGATTTTATACACCTGTGGCCATGGAAATTATTGGATTCTGATGATTTTGAATCAGTGAGCGAATACTTCCAGCATATAGAGTATATAAATATTTCAAAAATTGTAAAAAATTATCTTAAAAATGTGGTTTTCACAATCAAGCCACTGTGCTGGTTAATATGGCATTTTTGGCAAAGCAAGTAAAAGAAATAATCATTAACATTGGTAGGTCTGAATTAACACAACACACATTCACTGTCAGTTGTGTTTATCATAAGTTTTGGTAACAACTAATAAGAGTAACTGTATGTAGGACTTAATTCTGCAGGCTAATGATTGAACACATCTTTACTGAAAGATCATTCTTCAGTTTTGATACTGATTATTGTGGTTTGGTACTTAATATTTGAACTCATATTGAAAAGTAGAATGACTGAATTTGTGTCTCATACAGTATTTAATCTTTTTTAACTTAACACATTTTACATCAAATCTGAGTGAGATGTGATAGAGCTTGCTTTTGGAACAGGATGCACCTGATTTTGCGGGTTTGGCTCACTCTCTGGGGTAACCTCCAATCATTATTTGAAATTAATGTAATATTTTCTTTAATGCACTTAGATTGGGAGTTAAGTCATAAAAATGTCACTGTAAAGATTTACATGATTAAGAAAGGAGGGCAGGAGAGGGCAGAGTGGTACATTCTGGTTTGATTAATCACGTAGGTGCATTCCAGTAGTGCTCAATAAGTTTTCCTCTTGTTTTTTTTTCTTACTCCTTTCTGCAAGAACACCAAGGTCTGTGCTGAGTTATTTTGGCAGCTGTCCCTCAGTGGAAATGACTCTTTCCCGGGGCACTGACAGCCACCTGCACCTCATTCCGGGACATTCTGTGAGTTGGTGTGTATGTTTTTGTATCGTCTGCACACATGTTGATGCACGTTCAAGTGTTATTCTATATTTTATTACTGACTGAGAGTGTGCTCGGGTCATTTGTGGGGTATTATTTGCACGAATCACAACAGTTTAGTTGTAGTAAATGTCACCTCTTTGTGTAACCTGTGCCTACTTGTCTTTGATAGACATTTATCCAACATATAGAGGGAAAAAAAAACGAATTAGCTCTTCTTTACTTAACTTAAAAGAACTCCAGTCTGACACTTCTTTTCACTTCTTCAGTCAAGTCTCCTCTTGTGTATAAATGCATAGTTTGTTTTGCCAGAAGGGGGTTTTAAAGATTTAGAGAGACTTTACAACATTCAATCAGTGGTGAATGTGCAGGAAGAGTGGCTAGTGTTGCAGGCTGCACACAAACCCAAGGATAATGTATTCAAATCTAAGACCATTAACTATATTTTTTAGCCGATATATAATGGATTGACTTTGAGTTGTGAGGTTTTGGCCTGTGGCAGAGCTACAGCTGCCACATTTGATCGCTAAATGTTAATCAGTGTAAGGCTTGATCTTCTCAAAGGGGTTGAAAAGTATCATGAAGTACACGAGGGCTGCTTGTTGTTTTGGTCTGTTTTCTCTTTTGCCTGGTGGCCCTGGCCCACACCAGTTTGAAAAGTCTTTTTGGCTGGCACATGTTGTTGAATGTGGGGGATTTAATCCTCCATGCCTCACAGCTGGAGCCTCGTTGAATAATGTAAGACATACAGAGGCAGTCTACGGCTCGATTTTTCTGTTGCTCTCTTCAAATACATGATCTTTACTCATGTGCCCAAATATGAGAGGAATACTCGGTGATGGAACATTAAAGACCTATTTTATTTTATCTAAACACTTTATTGAAAGGGGCATAATAATAAAATATTGACACACTGAGTGGTGAAAACACAGAAGATAACCCGAGGAATTGGATATAGAAGTTAAACAACTGGCAATAACGGGAGGAAACTTTATCTTAACTGAAATGTGGAAAAAGAGGTATAGATTTTAGCCTCATAAGCCCAGATCTACAGTCCGTCACATCTATAGTTTTTTTTTTAAAGATAAATGTTAAAATAACTTTTTAGTTTTTTGACAAACTGTGTTTTCAGGTAATGCTGATTTATACAAGTTTCAAGATGTTCTTTAGCCTTGCATTCACTTATGTATCCTGCTGCATCATGAGTGTAATTATAAATATATGTGACTGCATGTTACTGAAGGATATAATCTGGGGTCGCATGCAGCTGTCTGATGTATGGGTTATTAAAAACAAATATGGTAACCCTTATGGAAGATGATACTACAATTTCAGAATGAACATAACAACCATTAATAATCAATAAAAGCATCAGACCAATGGCCGTTAAACATAACACACCATCTGCACAGTCTACAGTCATGCATAGACATATCAATTCTGGTGTAATGCTTTGACTTCTATGTTTGTTATCTGTGTGGATGAATGTGTGCTATAGAAATTGTATCATTTAAAGCCTCTGAGCTGAAGCCAGAGGCATTAAATATTAGAGTGTTTTCGAATGTATGTACATCTCTACTGCAGATTTTGGCTAATGGGATTTCTCAGATATGCTTTTGATATATTTTTTTAAATGTTTAACTTTTGTGTGTGGACTTAATCAAGGCTTATTAGAGTCCGATGATCACTGGTCAGAGGTCAAGGTTGTAGATTCTCCTTATTAAATTTTGCATGCAATGTGGTAATTCAAGACAGCTTGATAGAATTTTATCATCCGAGCCAACTCATGAATTAACTCATGGAGCCTTATGCTGATCCTTTGTCATAAAGATCATGTAAACTTTATATTTACATTTAAGATCAAGAAGGCCATATGTAATATTTTGCTCGTGAAAGAAACTTGTTAAGTAGCCCTAAAGACATTTTCATTTAATCCTGCACAAAAGTCCACAATAACAAAAGGGATGAGCTGATTTTTTTAGAGATTGTAGGTCAAAGGCTCACTGAAAGTCTTGTCCAATTCCAAACGGTGAGCCTCTTCATCCTACATTCGCCATCTCTCCCAAGAAATTCATGTCATCGTGGGATGGCGGCATATTTGAATAATCCTTCAGTTTGTTTACATGTAATGAGTGGTCATGGTCTGATGCGCGATGCTGATGGCTGATGGGAAACGAAAAGGCCATCCATGTTTAAACAGGAGCATTAGGGTAAAGAGGCCGTTTGTATTTACATGCATTTTCTTTCTCCGTGTGTCAGTGAGCCCATGACTAAACATAAAGACTGGGTTAAGTTCCATACAAATATAAACACAGACAGGGGGTAATTGGGTCTGCTGTTGTCTGGGATCACGTCTAGATTTTTTTTTCAACAGCTGAAGTGTGTAAGGAGGAGCATGTGTTCATGTATGGATTTTGGATTTCTTGCTGTTTTTTTGTGTACGTTTTATAAACAATCTTTCTATCTAATAAAAAATTTGGAAAGTGTGCTGAGTTTTTAACTCATCTCTCAACTCATCTTTATTTATAAAGCACTTCAAAAACAACCATAAATATTTTATTACAAAATGTATCCCTTATTTAAGAGGGATACATTTTATAATAAAATACACATTATACCAATATGGTTTAAAACTACTTGGCTGGATTATTTGGATTATTTAATTTGGTTTACTAAGTATTTCAGACACTTTTATATCATTAGTGAACATCAAAAAAGTTGATACTGATGTAATACCACCTCAACAAAATTAGAGATGTCAAGCACTTTAAACTGGATCAGTTCTTAGTGAAATCATTAAAAAATTGGTTGAAACTAATACTCCACTGTCTAGATTGAACAATTCCACTTGCTGGAATTGCAAAAGTAAGTGAATCTCACCAGTACCGGGAGATTTTTGAACGTATACAGAGCTTGTTTGTACAAATGTCAATTTGAATCCCTATAATTATATGACACACAACATGAGAGTGGGGATATCAATGATAGAACTCTTTTGAGTACTCTACTGTAAGCAAGTAGCGACCATTGAGGACTGGATGGATATCGTACATGAAATTTACACTAAGGCAGAGTGATCATTTCCCCTTAAATTACAGAGGGAAAATTCTAGTGAATGTGGTCTAAATGGACCAAGTATATCAAACCTGTCAGATCAGATTTCATCTAAATCTATAGATTGTAGAGACGCCTTTTCTTTCTGTGCTTTATGATTATTGATGTTAGTGTAGGCTCCCTAATTTGTTTGGTGGTTATGTGTTACAGTAGTAAGTAAACTTCAAACAGAAAAACTAATTAAGGCACCATGGACAAAGATATTGGGACTTTATAAGTCATTGATGCATGTGAAAGGAGTCATCAAAATGTGGTGTGATATTTCACGAATTGGGAAAGTTTGAACAGTTACAAGACATGCTTTGTGTATTGGGAATTCTAATAAAAATGTCTTTATGTGAAACAGTACTTCTTTGCGCAAGAGACAAAGTCCTTTCCATAGTTGCTTCTCACCTTTTCCTCGTTTATTAAACCAGTAGCTGCTTGAAAAAGATTGCTTCCCTGCCTCCTCACAAATAGACCTAATAATATGATGCCCATTGGCCCAGGACAGCAGGTCCAGTGTAATTGTGTGTCCTGTGTCCACGGAGTACAGACTCTTGAAAATCAGGGCTAAGCAGCACTAAAATAATGAATTACCACAGAGCAGATCAGTCAACCAATCAGAGCAGATTGAGCTCACGTGGGGAAGGAAGCCTTAAAGTGACAAGAACTCCAACAGATTGTCTCAGACAGAGAGAGAATACAGCTGGAACAGGAGTACTCAGTATGTAAAAAACGACATTCTTTAAATGTAAGTGATTGTGACCACATTCTTGGAGTCATCAAAATCCAAATTATGAACCACAGTGAAAGTAAAATATGGGCTCTTTAAGTTTCTGCACTGTGTGATAATACCAATCATTCAATAACAAAAGAAAACCTTAATTTTGAGACGTAAGGTGTGTGGGAGCATTGATAATGTTGACATCTTCAGTGCAGACAGGACAGAAGCAAAAGCATCTTAGCCAACAAGAATTGTTTCCAGTGTTGTGCTTTGTTCTTTATTTAATGAAGAAATGTTCTGTTCTGATAAAGCTGCAAAAAAGTAAACAGCACAAATGGTAATCCCCTCAAAAACAGCAAATACTTATGGTCTTGTAGTCATTTTCTCCACGTCATCACGTTCATAACTCCTGCCTCATCTTCTTCTTCTCAAAGCATGCTGATTGGGCAGGGCTTCTACAGAATAAGCAAAATTGTTTCAGTTTGGAGCTTTTTGAGATGGATCTGTCTTCAGACATTGAAAATGGCGATTCCAGCTGTACTGCA